>OW052072.1:2500-1202500 GCA_932526445.1 Phragmatobia fuliginosa
TAACCTAACCTAACCTAACCTAACCTAACCTAACCTAACCTAACCTAACCTAACCTAACCTAACCTAACCTAACCTAACCTAACCTAACCTAACCTAACCTAACCTAACCTAACCTAACCTAACCTAACCTAACCTAACCTAACCTAACCTAACCTAACCTAACCTAACCTAACCTAACCTAACCTAACCTAACCTAACCTAACCTAACCTAACCTAACCTAACCTAACCTAACCTAACCTAACCTAACCTAACCTAACCTAACCTAACCTAACCTAACCTAACCTAACCTAACCTAACCTAACCTAACCTAACCTAACCTAACCTAACCTAACCTAACCTAACCCATTTGAATTATAGATTATATTATTGACTTGTACTCTGTCTTTTGACAGTACAACTAGTTTTAATAATTTTAATTGTATATATTAATTTAATTATTGGATTTTAACTGTACAGATTTTGAATTATATTAGTTTTCCTTTTATTTTAACTTATTGACATAAAAAATTGTTTTTATTTTTATTTAAGCTTATATTTTAACCATTGACTGAGGTTTTTACACCTCATCTCATACAGACAGGCTCAGATCAGAGCACAGGTTTTACTTTGAAATTTTAAGTTGTTTTAATCTGATTATTTTGTTTTTAACCCCCGACATACCCCCCTATACAGGGTCACTTACATACAACACTTTCCCCGTCACTCTCTCACTCTCGCAATAATGCCTAACATGTACGAAACCCCCCCAACATCTCGCGTGGCTCCCGGTACCTCCACCTCACCTATTGTAGTAAAAGACGCAGCAAAAACTTTTATACGGAGACCCGGAACCAAGCGAAGGTCACTCGACCTTATGGAACAGTATAAAAGGCAGCATACCACCTACGCTAGCCAGTCGAGTGACCTTCTACTCCAGGAGGTAATGACCACCTTCGAGGAGATCCCCTCGAAGTGTGCGCAATACCCGCAAATGCGGAAGGACATTAAAGCCTTCCTGGAGTCAGCTTCGGATAAGGGTCTCCGTCTTTTATTCGAATTAAGCAGGCGTGTTAAGAGCCTGGAGGAGAAGGTGGCCGAGGCTGCCGGCGTGACGGTGATCGAGACCACAGACCCGGAGACCTTCGCCTCAAAACTTCCGGAGATCGCAATCCTGGCCAAACTTGCGGAGATGGAGGACTCCATCTTCACGTGGTTCAACGAGACATACTATAAACTGAGAGATAGGATTACCGACGCTTCAACGAAAATGGAGGAGCAAAGCGCCGAGGTAGTAGAAAAGATCCACGAGAAGATGGAGTCCGTCCAAGTCGACATGGACGTGGCAACGGAGGGGATCGTGGTACGGGCGCAGTCCCAGATCGAAGACCTGATCGGGACTGTCGCTCGGGACTTGGTTGTTGAGACCAAGTCCCACATCGGAGAGGCAATCGGCGAGGCTATCAAGCTCCAAAAGCCCGAGAGCCTCCCGGCCCCGGTCCCCCCCTTGACATACGCCAGGGCCGCAGCAGCCGCACCCGGGCGCCGACCGGCGCTTCACTCGGTGGCGGTCACCTCCACGAACAGTCTTGAGACTGCCGAGGAGGTGCTCGTCAAGGTGAAAAAGGCGGTCGACGCCAGGAGTACCGGTTTAAAGGTAAGTAGGGCCAGGAAGGCGAAGAACCGGACAGTCATCCTGGGCTGCGACACCGTGGGGGAACGCGATCGAGTGAGAGCAAAACTCGAAAACAGTGGTAGTGGGCTTGTGGTGGCCCCAATGAAAAATAAGGATCCACTCGTCGTCCTCAAGGACGTTTTTGTCGATGGGGACGACGAGGACGTGATCAGGGCCCTTTACACCCAAAACGCGGATATTTTCGTGGGGCTGCCGCAAGAAGAAAAAGAAATTAAGTTAAAATATAAGAAACGCACTAGGAATCCCGAGGCGTCCCACTTAATCCTCCAAGTGAGGCCGAAAGTGTGGCAGCGGATGACCGGGGCCGGAACTCTCTACCTTGATCTACAAAGGGTCAGGGTGGAGGACCAGTCTCCGGTCGTCCAATGCACAAGGTGCCTGGCATTCGGCCACGGCCGAAAGTACTGCACCGCGAGTGTGGACAGTTGCAGCCACTGCGGAGGACCGCACCTTCGTGCGAAGTGCCCCGAGTATTCTGCTGGGGCCGGCCCGCGATGCTGCAACTGCGCGCACTCCGGGTTGGAGAACATAGGCCACAACGCCTATAGCGCCGAATGCCCAACCCGCCTTAAGTGGGACTACTTGGCGAGGTCCAACACGTCATATTTATGACTACCCATCCACAGTACACACACACAAGACAGAAACACATACACCTATACACATACATAGACACTTATGTATGAAATATATAATAACTATATAAATGATTACATAAAAAACATGCATACAACATATAACACGTACAATACAAATAGTTCATACAGAAGTGTCAACAGATGTTTATATTTTTGAATATAAATACTCTGTTGACAAGATAGGGAGATTATGAACATACACAACATAAACACTGACTAAACATACAATTACACAATACACTAGCCATGAATATGACGGGTTGGAATATAACATCGGAGTGGGGTGTCTCGGCGAATAAAATACAGACAGACAGATAATAGGGCGAAAGGACAGTATGAATAAAAATAATAAACCACACCACTGGTGATGTAGGAACAGGACTAAACCAGCTAGTCAGACTACTCATTTACAACCACTACACATATTACACTTATTATTGGTCATATCTTTTATATATATTCAAACACTTTTCTACTTGTATTTATATCTTAACTGTTTACTTTTTTAATTTATTCTATTTGAATTATTATACTTTTTTAGTTACCGAAAGCAAATAACTGACACAAAGCTGACAATTTCAAGGTAAACAACAAAGAAAGTTCCTAAATCCTTATTTTAATTATTTATTTATTTAATTTGTTTTAATTTAATTTAATTTATTCTATTTTAACATATTCTGTAATTGTAAATGTAAATAATTTATCAATTGAGCTAAAAATTTAAATGTAAACAACAAATAAAGCTCTAAAAAATCTGAATAAAAAATGGAAGTCAGATTGACAAACAAAAGGATTTTAAGAACATATATATTGTAAATAATCGAGATTTTAATTAATACAAAAAATGTAATATAAATGTAAATAGTGTAGATTAACCAATGTTAACAAAATTGGGTATACATACCCAATTACTTAATTTTAAATAAGCTAGCTTAAAAAATATTATAGATATACAAGAGCCTGTCGATCCTACGGACGGGGAAAAGTGGCGAGGTCAAAAGAAAAAGACCTCAATAAAAAAAAAAAAAAAAAAAAAAAAAAAAAAAAAAAAAAAAAAAAAAACCTAACCTAACCTAACCTAACCTAACCTAACCTAACCTAACCTAACCTAACCTAACCTAACCTAACCTAACCTAACCTAACCTAACCTAACCTAACCTAACCTAACCTAACCTAACCTAACCTAACCTAACCTAACCTAACCTAACCTAACCTAACCTAACCTAACCTAACCTAACCTAACCTAACCTAACCTAACCTAACCTAACCTAACCTAACCTAACCTAACCTAACCTAACCTAACCTAACCTAACCTAACCTAACCTAACCTAACCTAACCTAACCTAACCTAACCTAACCTAACCTAACCTAACCTAACCTAACCTAACCTAACCTAACCTAACCTAACCTAACCTAACCTAACCTAACCTAACCTAACCTAACCTAACCTAACCTAACCTAACCTAACCTAACCTAACCTAACCTAACCTAACCTAACCTAACCTAACCTAACCTAACCTAACCTAACCTAACCTAACCTAACCTAACCTAACCTAACCTAACCTAACCTAACCTAACCTAACCTAACCTAACCTAACCTAACCTAACCTAACCTAACCTAACCTAACCTAACCTAACCTAACCTAACCTAACCTAACCTAACCTAACCTAACCTAACCTAACCTAACCTAACCTAACCTAACCTAACCTAACCTAACCTAACCTAACCTAACCTAACCTAACCTAACCTAACCTAACCTAACCTAACCTAACCTAACCTAACCTAACCTAACCTAACCTAACCTAACCTAACCTAACCTAACCTAACCTAACCTAACCTAACCTAACCTAACCTAACCTAACCTAACCTAACCTAACCTAACCTAACCTAACCTAACCTAACCTAACCTAACCTAACCTAACCTAACCTAACCTAACCTAACCTAACCTAACCTAACCTAACCTAACCTAACCTAACCTAACCTAACCTAACCTAACCTAACCTAACCTAACCTAACCTAACCTAACCTAACCTAACCTAACCTAACCTAACCTAACCTAACCTAACCTAACCTAACCTAACCTAACCTAACCTAACCTAACCTAACCTAACCTAACCTAACCTAACCTAACCTAACCTAACCGAGCTGCGTTTTTGAACCGCTCCGTTGAAATAAAATCACAAAAGTGGTAAAAGTTGAGTGAAAGTACTAGTGTTGCATATCAAAAGTTGCGGCTTCGCGAGCCCTACACGGTGGTGAAAACCGCGAGAAAATCGGTTAAGAACTGTGGATTTTCTTAGAAGAAAAACATTATTTTGATGTAAACAAACAAGGTTAAAAACCATAAAAGTGCTTTTTTCTCGAAAAGTAGATCGAGAAGTGGTGTTTCTTCAACTGTGTGAGGGTGCGTCTCGAGGTCCCACGTCCTTTGAGACCCCTCTCGGATTTTTAAAGCGAAAATCCAGGGAAATATAGCAGTTTTCCTCAAAACCACGTGGCCACGAGGTCCCTGTTCCAGGGCCTCCAGGAAGAACCTGACCACGTAGGATTGTTAACCACCTCGGGAGATACCGGAATCTGTAAAAAATTTCCGGGATAGTGGAAAGTGTCGGAAAATATAACAGTTTTAAAAGTGACATAAAAAGTGACAAACTTTGGGGATTTTTAATTTATAAACAAGATCGACAACCCCATAATTTTATTTAACCCTCCGTTAGGGTAGTAAGTGCAGTGCGTGTAAAAATTTACCCCGTGAAAATCGGCCGGGAAACCAGGAAGATATAACATCAAACATAAGGTAAACAAACTTTCTCATTAACCCCACACAAACATCTTTGTGGAAAACTTTGTTGGGATCTTTAGGGACCAAATCCCGATCCCTAGTGATTTGTTACCCTATGATAACTCTTCCCCAATACACGTAGTGCAATTTTAAAGTGATCCGGACACACAATATAAAAAAGTGAGCGAACTATAGGGTTTAGAAGGAATACATAGTGAATAATTTCCATACAAATCGGAAAACTTTTTCGAAAGCTCTGGAACCTAAACCCGTCACTCCAGGAACTCACAAATATTTTCCACCTAATCCCAACATAATACTGCACACACTGGAGGTCATCCGGGAAAATATAATTATATTATAAGCGGGATATAAACGTTCAAAAAACGTAAACAAACAACCCAGAAAACCCGTCGGGAATAAAAATTCTCACCACCTGAGGGTTGAATCATCCCAAAACCACCATAAGTTTGTAGCCCTTGTAGAAACCTACAGATAGACACCTTTCCCGTGGAAATCGGACTACAAACAACCGAGTTAGGGGACTTCAAAGATTTTAGAAAAAAAAAAAAAAAAAAAAAAAAAAAAAAAATTCCGTCAAAACCAAAACAACATCATAACAAAAGCGGAAATAAATATCAAAATAGAAATTTCTCAGAAATTCCTCAGGAATTTCTAATCTTTGGGCGCAAATATCTCCGGAACTACAACACCTAGCGGGAATTTATTACCAGATTTATCATCATAAGGGCGAGAAGATTATATATCATCCAGAAAAATCCCCTAAACAAAAATCACCATTTTCGAGATAGGAAGACACAAATAATATACATAAATCTTTGAAGTCGAATAACTTTTGAACGGTGGCTCCGATTCAAAAAATTCTTTCGGTTGAAACATAGCCCGAGACAAGATCCATCCAGTGGTGCTTTCAGGACGACTGAATTTCAGGCCGTTCCTGAAAAATCATCATTATAATTTTAATTATAGTAAGCAAACAGCCCAAAACTTTTAAAATCCTTAGCTTCACAGTAGCTGACACTCCCCTCCCTTCCCCACACAAGATCTGAAAAATTTTTGACCGGCTGGACCGAAATTGATGAGAAATCTATCAATAGATAGATTGCTCGAAATCTCTGGACTGGCTGGTCCGATCTTGATCGGGTTTTCGGGTGAGGATTGAGGATTAGGAGATCTATCCTAATAACTAAGGAGTGTCATTCTACGAGCAAATTTGAATTATTATTATTATTAAAAATTAGTTTTCAAAATTTTGAAATTTATACTCGTAAAAAGTTTTGGGCTGTCCGGCATTGGGAGGCTGCCATTCACCCTCTCGACACCTCACGAAACTGAGACTTTGACCGGCTGAACCGAGATTGATAGGATTTTTGTCAATCGACAATCAGGCCGATATCTCAGGATTGGCTGGTCCGATTTCGTTCGGGTTTTCGGGAGTTGTTAGAGGACTTAGCGCCCTATCCTCCCGAAGTAAGAGAGGCTCTCTACATAGAGTCTTTAGGATATTTTAAAAATTATTTTAAATTTTTCATTTTTAAATTATTTATTATTAAAATTCAAACTAGATAACTAACTGATACATAATCAGTAAATATCCGCGACTCTACATAGGGATTTTAGGACTTAAAAATTTTCAAAAATATTTTTTGAGAGTTTTTATTCCTTTTATTTACTTGCTTCCCACTAGATTAGTGACATTGTACCTGTCTTTTGACGGTACAATTAGGTTAGGTAATTTTAAATTGTAAATATATATTGAACTTTTTGACTTTTACCTTTTAATTGTATATAACTAAAATTTTTAATAAGTTAAATTATTGATTATTGTATTGACATTGTACTTGTCTATTGACAGTACAATTAGTTTAGGTAATTTTAACTGTGTATATATTTTAAAAATTTTAAACAGACTGACTTTCAGTAATTTTATCTGTACAGTATAGAAATTTAGTAAATTGAGTTATAGACTATATTATTTGACTTGTACTCTGTCTATTGACAGTACAACTAGTTGTAAATTTTAATTTGAATATATATTAATTTAATTATTGAATTTTAACTGTACAGATTGACTATATAAAATTTTTCTTTTATTTTAATTATTGACTTTTAAATTGTTTTATATTTTAGCTTAGATTTTAACTATTTGACAGAGGCTTTACACCTCTCTTATATAGACTTGCTCAAATCAGAGCACAGATTTATTTTAAATTTTAGTTTGTTTTTAAATTGATTATCCTTGCTCTTTTAATAGTTGACACAAACCCCCCTATACAGGGTCATATACACATACACACTTCCCCCGTCACTCTCTCACTCTCGCAATTAACATGCCTAACATGTACGAAACCCCCCCAACATCACGCGCGGCTCCCGGTACCTCCACCTCGCCTATAGTAGTACAAGACGCAGCTAAAACGTTCATACGGAGACCCGGAACAAAGAGAAGGTCACTCGACCAGATGGAGCATTTTAAAAAGCAGCAGACGAACTACGCTAGCTTGTCGAGTGACCACCTACTCCAGGAGGTGATGACTGTCTTTGAGGAGATCCCCTCAAGGACAGCCGGATACCCGCAAATGCGGAAAGACATCAAAGCCTTCCTGGAGTCCACATCGGATAGGGGTCTCCGTCTTCTATTTGAACTGAGCAGGCGAGTTAAGAGCCTGGAGGAGAAGGTGGCCGAGGCCGCCGGCGTGACGGTGATCGAGGACACAGACCCAGAGACCGCCGCCTCAAGCCTACCGGAAATCTCGATCCTGTCTAAACTTGCGGAAATGGAGGACTCCATCTTCACGTGGTTCAATGAGACTTATTACAAATTAAGAGACAGAATTAACGACGCCTCAAAGAAAATGGAGGAGCAAAGCGCTGAGGCAGTCGAAAAGATCCACGAGAAGATGGAGTCCATCCAAGTAGACATGGACGTGGCGACGGAGGGGATCGTGGTGCGAGCGCAGTCCCAGATCGAAGATCTGGTCGGGACTGTTGCTCGGGACTTGGTTGTTGAGACCAAGTCCCACATCGGCGAGGCAATCGGTGAGGCTATCAAGCTCCAAAAGCCCGAGAGCCTCCCGGCCCCGGTCCCCCCCGTGGCCATGACATATGCTAGGGCCGCAGCAGCCGGACCCGGGCGCCGACCGGCGCTTCATTCGGTGGCGGTCACCTCCACGAACAGTCTTGAGACTGCCGAGGAGGTGCTTGCCAGGGTGAAAAAGGCGGTCGACGCCAGGAGTACCGGCTTAAAGGTAAGTAAGGCCAGGAAGGCGAAAAACCGTACGGTCATCCTGGGATGCGACACCGTGGGGGAGCGCGATCGAGTGAGGGAGAGAATAGAAAACAGTGGGGGTGGGCTTGTGGTAGAGCCCATGAAGAACAAAGATCCGCTTGTCGTCCTCAAAGACGTCATTGTTGATGGGGACGACGAGGACGTGATTCGGGCCCTATACACCCAGAACACGGAAATCTTCATGGGGCTACCACAAGAAGAAAAAGAGGTTAAAATTAAATATAAAAAGAGAACAAAGAATCCCGAGGCGTCCCACCTGATACTCCAGGTGAGGCCGAAAGTGTGGCAGCGGATGACCGGGGCTGGAACCCTCTACCTCGACCTCCAAAGGGTCAGGGTGGAGGACCAGTCCCCGGTGGTCCAATGCACAAGGTGCCTGGCATTCGGCCATGGCCGCAAGTACTGCACCGAGAGTGTGGACAAGTGCAGCCACTGCGGAGGACCGCATTTGCGTGTGAAGTGCCCCGAGTACTCTGCGGGGGCCGGACCACGTTGCTGCAATTGTTCGCACTCTGGGCTAAGGAACGTTGGCCACAACGCCTATAGCGCCGAATGCCCAACCCGCCTTAAGTGGGACTACCTGGCCAGGTCCAACACGGCATACTTATGACTAGCCACCCACAGTATACACACATATAACAGTAACACGTACACTCATACACATACATAGACACTGATGTATGAAATATATAATAAATATATAAATGATTACATCAACAACATGCATACAACATATAACTCGTACAAATACAAATCGTTCATACAGAGGTGTCAACAGTTGTTTATATGTTAGAATATAAACACTCTGTTGACAAAGATAGGCAGAATATGAACTAACACAACATAAACACTAGCTAAACATACAAATACACAATACACGAGTCATAAATATGGCGAGTTGGAACAAGTATCGGAGTGGAACGTCTCGGTGAGAAGAAACAAACATACAAGACAGACTTAGAATAAAATAAACAGGAAAAACCACTCCCACTGGTATTATACAAACATGACAGACTTTTAGCTAACTACACATTTATTAAACACTACACTTTACACACAAATAAGTTCATAAATTGAAACATATAATATACTTATTTAATTACTTATTTAAATTATTTTTCTAATTAACTTACTTATCTAAAATTATTCTATCTTAAATTGTTCTTAATTATTGAAAGCAATAATTGACCAAAAAGCTGACAATTTTAAAAAAGTAAAATTGCATACTATCTTTATTTTAATTATTTATCCTATTTTAAATTTAATTATTTATCTTAATTGTTTTATTCTATTTTAATACCTTGCAACTATTGAATGTAAATAATTTATTAATTCAGTTGGAAAACTTGAAATGAAATGTAGATAATAGCAAAAGCTCTTAAACTCTGAATGGAAATGAAGTCAGATTGACTAATTAAGGAATTATAAAAATATATATAGTGTGTAAAGACGAGAATGTAAATAACATAACAAGAAAATATATATAATGTAAATAGTGTAGATAAAGAAATGTAAACAAATTGGGAATATATACCCAATTAATTAATTAATAATAAGTTAGCATATATATATATTATCAGATATAAAAGAGCCTGTCGTTCCTATGGACGGGGAAAAGTGGCGAGGTCAAAACAAAAAGACCTCATAAAAAAAAAAAAAAAAAAAAAAAAAAAAAAAAAACCTAACCTAACCTAACCTAACCTAACCTAACCTAACCTAACCTAACCTAACCTAACCTAACCTAACCTAACCTAACCTAACCTAACCTAACCTAACCTAACCTAACCTAACCTAACCTAACCTAACCTGATTGTTATTAGATTATAAGTACTATATAATAAATGTAAGAAAGAACCAACTGATGAAAACATAATTGTTTTAAAATAATTAGTACAAAGAAATAACACACTGCAATAAAAATAAAATGTAAATATAAAATAATAAGAGACAACATCGGGAAATCATCCCGAAAATATTGTAAAATAATCTTAAATATAACGATAGTAAATGTAACATAGAACGAAAAGGTCCTGGTTTATGATCGGGGAAGAGCTGTGAGGTCTACTAAATAGACCTCAATAAAAAAAAAAAAAAAAAAAAAAAAAAAAAAAAAAAAAAAACCTAACCTAACCTAACCTAACCTAACCTAACCTAACCTAACCTAACCTAACCTAACCTAACCTAACCTAACCTAACCTAACCTAACCTAACCTAACCTAACCTAACCTAACCTAACCTAACCTAACCTAACCTAACCTAACCTAACCTAACCTAACCTAACCTAACCTAACCTAACCTAACCTAACCTAACCTAACCTAACCTAACCTAACCTAACCTAACCTAACCTAACCTAACCTAACCTAACCTAACCTAACCTAACCTAACCTAACCCATCTAAAAATTGCTATATAAACTTGTTAATAATATCGACTCGAAGCTATTGGCGGCTGAGATTCACATTATTTTGATATAAAACGCCATTTGGTTTGTTTTATTGACATTTTCTCCCAAATTTTTAGGACTTTGACGCTTTTTAGTGTTTTTACATATTTCAAACGCTAAAATCTTTGTCGTTTGTCAACCAAATCCTTTGATTTTGGTTTTAAATAGTCGGCGTTAGCGTCGCCTACACGTGTGTACCTCGTTTTCGGGGCTGCACCGTATAACACCTGAAAAAATCACAATAAACACTGAAAAAGTTCCTAAAAATCGTAAATTTTTAACTTTAAACTATACTTACCGGACGTTCCGTGCCACTCGCTGCCGGAAGCTCGTTGCTTTTGACTATATCTACACCCCCGCTGTACACCACCACCGGTTGAACACCCTCCGACTTACCATCGGAGCAGGAACTCCTGAAAACTTAGAAATTTTCATCAAAATTTAATAAAATTAACGTTTTTCGACAATAATTTGGCAACCCTTTGGCTTAAAACTATAAATTTTACATATTTAGATAGGGCTCATTTAGCCGCGTCGAAAGACACCACTCCCGTCGAAATCCGACGAGTGGATTTTCAAAAACATCCAGAAAACGAAAATTCTAAGTGTCAAACCGAGGTTTCCTCAGGGGTGATATCACAAAAATTTTTCATCTAAAAATTGCTATATAAACTTGTTAATAATATCGACTCGAAGCTATTGGCGGCTGAGATTCACATTATTTTGATATAAAACGCCATTTGGTTTGTTTTATTGACATTTTCTCCCAAATTTTTAGGACTTTGACGCTTTTTAGTGTTTTTACATATTTCAAACGCTAAAATCTTTGTCGTTTGTCAACCAAATCCTTTGATTTTGGTTTTAAATAGTCGGCGTTAGCGTCGCCTACACGTGTGTACCTCGTTTTCGGGGCTGCACCGTATAACACCTGAAAAAATCACAATAAACACTGAAAAAGTTCCTAAAAATCGTAAATTTTTAACTTTAAACTATACTTACCGGACGTTCCGTGCCACTCGCTGCCGGAAGCTCGTTGCTTTTGACTATATCTACACCCCCGCTGTACACCACCACCGGTTGAACACCCTCCGACTTACCATCGGAGCAGGAACTCCTGAAAACTTAGAAATTTTCATCAAAATTTAATAAAATTAACGTTTTTCGACAATAATTTGGCAACCCTTTGGCTTAAAACTATAAATTTTACATATTTAGATAGGGCTCATTTAGCCGCGTCGAAAGACACCACTCCCGTCGAAATCCGACGAGTAGATTTTCAAAAACGGGCCCGCCCACCCACCCACTTTCGCTTGGGTATATCAGTTTTCAGGGGTAGAGAGGCAGCAGGGGTATTAAACAATTTTGACTTTCTAAAATTTTTGACTATATTGACTACGTATTATTACGTACCAACTTTGGACTATTTTATTTGACATAGCGGACACCTACAATCCCCTATACAGGTTGTAGTAACTAGTATACATTGAATAAAATCATTATATTTCGTTTGATTCTTTAAAAATTTTAGGTTTTTGCGTATCTCCCCCCTCCCCCCTTATCTATCTACACTTTTTTACAATTACATTACATACATACATTACATCTACTTGTTTACATTTATATTTTTACAAAAGTATATTCATTTTAAATTTGACGAAGACTAACTGACCGACAGAAAACATGATCGGAATAAGAACACCCATTAAAAAACCAGAGACAAAAACCAATAAAAGCCCTCTGAACTCTGGGGAAGAGGCTGGACCTTCCTCCTCAACAACTAGTGTAAGACTTAGTACAGAGGAACAGGAGGCCGGTGAGACCGACCCAAACCCTTCCACCTCTCGTAGCACAGAGACGACATCCACTGCTCCCCCGAAACCTAAACCCAAAACTGCGCCCCCCAAAGACAGCAGATCATCCACGGGAACAACCGCGACACCGCCCGGGCCGAAATCGGTTTCGGCTAAGACGCCTAATAGAACTGCTCAAGCCAAGGTCTGGCTTCAGAGAGCGAAGTCTTGTGTGGGTGAATCACGCAACCTCAAGACAGACCTAAAGCAGGGTATTTTAAACGCCATCGATCACCTCTACCAGCTGGTGAAGGAGGCGGAGGCGTCAAGGCAGGTTGTACCACCTGTAACACAAAAAGCGGCAGAAGTGGTGGGAGTCACGACCACCGAAACGGAGTCGCTAAAAAAGGCGATAGAGGAGCATAGTCGCCTCCTCGTAATTAACAACGAGAAACTGGACAACATGAAGGAAACACTGCAGGCTAATCAGTTGCAAGCTGAAAAGCTCACTTACTCTGGTGCGGTGTCGAGTTGTCCAGTTACACGAGCTCCTATTCCAAACAACACCGCGCTCCACTCGGTGATCGTGACCTCCACAAACAAGAAGGAAACCAGTGAGCAAGTACTTGACCACGTCAGAAAGACAGTTAACGCCAAGGAGGGATGGGTAACTGTAGACAGGGTTCGTAAGGCAAAGGACCAAAAAGTTGTCCTAGGGTGCCGTACAGAAGAAGGCAGGGAGAGACTAAAGCAACGGCTAGCCAGCGCCAAAGAGTTGCTCAGCGTGGAGGATGTGAGGAATAAAGACCCTCTTGTCATCCTGAAGGATGTCTTAAAGAGTAACACCGATGAAGACATCCTTACGTGTCTAAAAAATCAGAACAAGGAATTACTTGACAGTCTTAGCAGTGAAGAGCGACAGGTGGAGGTGCTCTACAAAAAGAGGGCCCGTAATCCTCACACCCACCACGTAGTCCTCAGGGTCTCCCCGAAGTTATGGACCAGGCTGCAGGACAGACAGAGCGTCTACATAGACCTACAGAGGGTCAGGGTTCAAGATCAGTCGCCTCTTGTCCAATGTTCCCTTTGCTTGGGATTCGGACATGGTAGACGGCTCTGTACTGAAAAAGTTGAAAAATGCAGCCACTGCGGGGGACCCCACATGAAAGCGAAGTGTCCAGACTGGCAGCTGGGAACGGCTCCGCTATGTTGTAACTGCCAGCACGAAGGCCTGGAAGTCGCTGACCATAACGCTTTCAGTGCCGAGTGCCCGGTGCGTAAAAAATGGGACCTACTGGCCAGATCCAGGGTGGCGTACTGCTAAGGTTGTAATTGGCAGCCTTACCAGTACGCCTCATACCTGGACTCCCCTCGTCGGGAAGATGGTGGGGCGGGGAGGGCCGGACGCCACCCAACAAGGATTTAAAATGACAATCCTCAAGCGTATGGATGTCGACCAGGCATTCATTAGAAACCTTAGGTCGACATCACAGGCGAAGGTTGGGGGCGCCTTGCCTCAACCGCCCTCTGTTTCGGTTTGCACTAAAACAAAAATTAACATTCTGAACCATGACAAAGTTATTACTTTGTCCTGGATCAACAATTATTTAAGACACTTAGAAAACGGGAGTGCAAGCGAACAAAAGAGACCGACAGTCGGGATAGGCTTAGTTTCAAGAAAGAAAAATATGAATTCGGAAACAAATGGGGATAACAGAATAAAAATCGAAAGGGAAAGTGGCTTAAAATACTGCACAAAAATAACGCAAGGATTAGTTAAAATAAACACGGATGAAACATAATATGTTTAAATATATATTGCACATATATATACATAAGCATATATATATATAAATAGTATAAAAAATAGTAAATAGCAAGCAGTAAAATAAGAAAACAAGTATAGTAGTTATAAACGAACATCCTATTAAATAATGACCAAACAAATATAAAGAACAGTTAATTAGGTAAAATGTTAAAGTACTATAAAATAGAATAGGCAAGAATGTTAAAGTACTATAAAATAGAATAGGCAAGAAATGGTACAATAGTAGTAATATAAAGATGTAACATACATTAGAAAGATATCATTAAGAAATGATAAGTGAATTGTAAAATAGAATCTGTACCACTTAAAATATAGAAAAGAAGAATAGAATGTAATTAGTTTATTAACTAGTTTAACACAGTGTGAAATTGTCTTCCCTAGACTAAATTGAAAGACGAACAACTTAGTAAATAATATGCTAAAATAAATTTGTAATAGATAATAAGCTAAGTATTGAATAATAAGCTAAGTAAAAATGTTTAAGTACCATAAAATAGTATAAAAATAGTAACAAAAATTGTAATATATATTATTAGTAGGAAAAGAAGCATAGAATTGTAATTAGTCTTAAGATAAGTTTAAATACTGTTGTAAATTTATTTCCCCCTGTTTAAAATTAAAGTTAATAAATAAAGTAACAAAAGAAACATTAGTAGTAGATAGAATAGTTTTCGAAAGTGGGAATCCCACCCACAGAATGAATGAGCGGAAACGTATAAAAGAAAGAAATAGTATGAGGCATAAAAGTGCGAGAGGCATAAAAGATCGACAAGTGTGATATAGAGAATTAGATAAATAAGGGCGCAGATTATGTTTGCGGTTAGTCTGAATTTGTAAAAAAAAAAAAAAAAAAAAAAAACCTAACCTAACCTAACCTAACCTAACCTAACCTAACCTAACCTAACCTAACCTAACCTAACCTAACCTAACCTAACCTAACCTAACCTAACCTAACCTAACCTAACCTAACCTAACCTAACCTAACCTAACCTAACCTAACCTAACCTAACCTAACCTAACCTAACCTAACCAATAAGCCTATATTTAAGTAAAATTATTAATTTAATTTTATTTTAATTTTAATTCTATTGTACGTGTTTGCTTGTATTTTAAACAAATTGACAGAGGCATTATACACCTCTTTAAATTATAGACCGGCTCATTAGAGCAAAGCTAAGAATTTTAACTTGTATATAATTTAACTTTAGTCTATTAACATTTATCCTTTTAACTGTAAATAATTTTAATTGTAATAATAATTTAAATTTTAAACAAATTGAACTTATTGACCATATAATTATATTATAGCTTATATTTTAATTATTGACAGAGGCCTTACACCTCAACTTATATAGACCGGCTCAAATCAGAGCACAGTATTTTAAAATTTTAATTGTTTTTAATTTGATTATTAGTTTACCTGTTTTAACAACTGACACAAACCCCCCTATACAGGGTCAAATAGATATACATATACACACTTTTCCCCGTCAACCACTCTCTCACTCTCTCACCAAACATGCCAAACATGTATGAGACCCCCCCAACATCCCGCGCGGCTCCCGGCGCCTCTACCTCGCCCTCAATTGTTCAAGACGCCTCGAAGACATTTATACGGAGACCCGGAACCAAGCGAAGGTCACTCGACCTTATGGAACAGTATAAAAGGCAGCATACCACCTACGCTAGCCAGTCGAGTGACCTTCTACTCCAGGAGGTAATGACCACCTTCGAGGAGATCCCCTCGAAGTGTGCGCAATACCCGCAAATGCGGAAGGATATTAAAGCCTTCCTGGAGTCAGCTTCGGATAAGGGTCTCCGAGTACTCTTCGAGTTGAGCAGGCGCATAAAGTGCCTGGAGGAGAAGGTGTCTGAGGCAGCCAGCGCGACTACGGTGGTCGCAAACCCAGTACAGGAGACCGCTCCCCCCGCTTTACAAGAGAATAGGATCCTGGCCAGACTTGAGGAGATGGAGGACTCTATCCGCGAGATTATCGACCTTTCTTTTTATAAATTAAAATATAGGATAGGCGACGCTGAGGAAAAAATGGAGGAGCAGAGCGTCGAGATAATCAACAAAATCCATGAAAAGATAGAGTCCACCCAAGTCGATATTGATGTGGCAATGGAGGGGATCGTGGTGCGAGCGCAGTCCCAGCTCGAAGACCTGGTCGGGACTGTCGCTCGGGACTTGGTTGTAGAGACCAAGTCCCACATCGGTGAGGCGATCGGTGAGGCGATCAAATTACAAAAGCCCGAAAGCCTCCCGGCCCCGGTCCCCCCCATGACTTACGCCAGAGCCGCAGCAGCCGGACCCGGGCGCCGACCGGCGCTTCACTCGGTGGCGGTCACCTCCACGGACAGTCTTGAGACTGCCGAGGGGGTGCTCGCCGGGGTGAAAAAGGCGGTCGACGCCAGGGGCACCGGCCTAAAAATCAGTAAGGCCAGGAAAGCCAAAAATCGAACAGTGATACTGGGTTGCGACACCGAAGGGGAACGCGATAGAGTGAGAGAGAGGATTGAAAGCAGTGGTAGTGGGCTTGTGGTAGCGCCCATGAAGAACAAGGATCCGCTCGTCGTCCTCAAAGACGTTTTCGTCGATGGGGACGATGAAGACGTGATCAGGGCACTTTACACCCAAAACGCTGAGGTCTTCATGGGGCTACCACAAGAAGACAAGGAACTAAGAATAAAATACAAAAAGAGAACTAGGAATCCCGAGACGTCCCACATTATACTACAGGTTAAGCCAAAAGTATGGCAGAGGATGACCGGGGCTGGAACCCTTTACCTTGACCTGCAAAGGGTCAGAGTGGAGGACCAGTCCCCGGTTGTCCAATGTACAAAGTGCCTGGCATTCGGCCACGGTCGTAAGTTCTGCACCGAGAGTGTGGACAGGTGCAGCCACTGCGGCGGTCCGCATTTACGCGAGAAGTGTCCAGAACACTCTGCAGGAATCGGACCACGCTGCTGCAACTGTGCGCACTCTGGGCTGAAGAACGTCGGCCATAACGCCTTCAGCGCCGAATGCCAAACCCGACAAAAATGGGATTACTTGGCCAGGTCCAACACGTCATATTTATGACTACCCACCCACATTACACATACACAGCACAGAGACACACACACACATATACACATACATAGACACTGATGTATAAAATATATAATGATTATATATAAGAATACATCAAAACATGCATACAACATTTAACACTTACAATACAAAATAGTTTATACGGAAGTGTCAACAGTTATATATATTTTTGAATATAAATATACTGTTGACAAGATAGGGAGTTATATAAACTTAACACAAACATAAACACTATCGCTAGACACACAACATTACAATACACGAGTCATAAATATGACGATGTTGGAATACAACATCATGGTGGGGCGTCTTGGTGATAAGACAGACAGACAGACATAACCTAGATGAAATTAGATAATAAATATAAATAAATATCATACCCACTGCCGATATATACACAAGTAACATACAAAGAAAGCATCAACTAGTCAAACTGTCCACCCACTAATATATATATATACACAACCTATTCATTATACTATTTATTATAAAAATTGTACTATTAATACTAATAATAACTATACTACTCATTGTAAAAATTATACTATTTAATACTATTTATTATTATACTATTTGTTGTAAAAATTGTAAATACATATTAATTTAAATGTAAATAATTTATTAAGATAAACAATTATTAAATAAGCAAACAAAGAAAGCTTTTTAAAATAGATAACACAAAGCTTAGAATAAAAATAGCAAATAGATTCAATCAATGACAGAGTTTATAAAAATATATATAGTATTATAAAATAAATGACTATAATTAACATAATATGAAAATATGAAATATGTAAATATATCAAAATAACATAATTGGGTATGTACCCAATTAAATAATTGTAAGAAATTTAGTATATATAGACTAGTAGCTGTAAAAGATCCTGTCTTACGGACGGGGGAAAGTGCGAGGTCAAACATAACGACCTCTTAAAAAAAAAAAAAAAAAAAAAACCTAACCTAACCTAACCTAACCTAACCTAACCTAACCTAACCTAACCTAACCGATCTAAAAATTGCTATATAAGTTTACAAATAATATCGACTCGAAGCTATTGGCGGCTGAGATTCACTTTGTTTTGATTTAAAACACTGTTTAGTTTGTTTTGTATACATTTTCTACTAAATTTTTAGGACTTTGACGCTTTTTTGTGTTTTTACATATTTCAAACGCTAAAATCTTTGACGTTTGTCAACCAAATCTCTTGATTTTGGTTTTAAATTGTAGGCGTTAACGTCGCCTACACGTGTGTACCTCATTTTTGGGGCTGCACCTAATAACACCTGAAAAAATTACAATAAACACTGAAAAAGTACCTAAAAATCATAAATTTTTAACTTTAAACTGTACTTACCGGACGTTCCGTGCCACTCGCTGCCGGAAGCTCGTTGTTTTTGACTATATCTACACCCCCGCTGTACACCACCACCGGTTGAACACCCTCCGACTTACCATCGGAGCAGGAACACCTGAAAACTTAGGAATTTTTCATCAAAATTGATCAAAATTAACGTTTTTCGACAATAATTTGGAAACCTTTTGGCTTAAAATTATAAATCATACATATTTAGATAGGGCTCATTTAGCCGCGTCGAAAGACACCACTCCCGTCGAAATCCGACGAGTGGATTTTCAAAAACATCCAGAAAACGAAAATTCTAAGTGTCAAACCGAGGTTTCCTCAGGGGTGAAATCACAAAAATTTTTCATCTAAAAATTGCTATATAAGTTTACAAATAATATCGACTCGAAGCTATTGGCGGCTGAGATTCACTTTGTTTTGATTTAAAACACTGTTTAGTTTGTTTTGTATACATTTTCTACTAAATTTTTAGGACTTTGACGCTTTTTTGTGTTTTTACATATTTCAAACGCTAAAATCTTTGACGTTTGTCAACCAAATCTCTTGATTTTGGTTTTAAATTGTAGGCGTTAACGTCGCCTACACGTGTGTACCTCATTTTTGGGGCTGCACCTAATAACACCTGAAAAAATTACAATAAACACTGAAAAAGTACCTAAAAATCATAAATTTTTAACTTTAAACTGTACTTACCGGACGTTCCGTGCCACTCGCTGCCGGAAGCTCGTTGTTTTTGACTATATCTACACCCCCGCTGTACACCACCACCGGTTGAACACCCTCCGACTTACCATCGGAGCAGGAACACCTGAAAACTTAGGAATTTTTCATCAAAATTGATCAAAATTAACGTTTTTCGACAATAATTTGGAAACCTTTTGGCTTAAAATTATAAATCATACATATTTAGATAGGGCTCATTTAGCCGCGTCGAAAGACACCACTCCCGTCGAAATCCGACGAGTGGATTTTCAAAAACGGGCCCGCCCACCCACCCATTTTCGTTCAGGCATATCAACTTTTCAGGGGTACAGAGGCAGCAGGGGTATAGAACATTTTTGACTTTTTAAAACTTTTGACCAAATTAACTACGTATTATTACGTACCGACTTCGGACTATTTTAATTGACTAAACCGACACCTACGACCCCCTTTACAGGTCGTATAGTATCTCCCCTCTTCTCAGTAAAATTATATTATTTGATTTTTGAAAGCTTTTTAGGTTTTTCGCGTATTTCCCCCTATCTACTTACACATTATATACACACTTAATTGGACCTTAAGTGATCGCACTAATACGTCTCTCCCCCCCCCTACAATAATACAATCATGAGTCCCCCTACTGCAGCTACCACCTCCAAACCATCGTCAAATTACCCAGCAAATAGAAGAAGCATAGGTGGGGACCAGAAATGCTCGAGCTGGCTCCAGGAAGCCACGATCTACAGCAAAAGGGCCAAAATAGCCCTAAATGAAGCACGAAACCTAAAAGCTGAGCTGAAAGCGCAAAGCTTTGATATGCTGGACAAGCTGGTCGCCCTGGTCAGTGCGATGGAAAAGCACTTCGAGCAAACACCAAGGGAGGATAAAACAAGTAAGCTAGAAAAAACGGTTGACTATATATCAGAAAGCGTCAACACAAACAAGGCTCTTCTTAAAAACATCGAAGAGAGCCTCGAACATGGGCTTAGGGAGCTGGAGGCAAAAATAGCAGAAAGAATAGAGGAGGGCGTCAAGGCGACCGACTACACCACAAATGCTAACAAAGACTTCCAGACGATCGAAATCACCGAGTTCATAACAAAGGCGCTACACAATAATAACACCCAGATTGAAAGTCTTGTGGATGGTTCCCTCGAGTCCCTTGCTGAAAAACTGGACATACAAACGGAGACAATCACCCAAAATTTAGACGAAAACATAAAAACACTTAAGTCCGGACTTACACCCGCGGAGGAGGTTGATGCGACGGTGGGATATATAAAAAGTATAAAAGCCGCAGTGGAGGACCTCCAGACACGGGGGCCCGTGTCGGGAGCTGCCCCCTCATACGCAGATGCGGTAAGGCAACCCAAAATACCATGGGAGCACAAGCCGACCCACTCGCTCATCATCTCCTCTACCGGCAAACTTGAAACATCAGGTGGTGTAGTGGAACACCTAAAAGGGGCCCTAGACGCTAAGAAAAGCGGGATTCGGGTGGAGAGGCTGAGGAAGATACGAGATGGAAAGGTCATCCTCAGCTGCTCCACCAGATCTGAACTGGACATGGTGGAGGCCAGACTGAAGGACAATAAAAACATCACCTACGAGGAGGCTAAAAACAAAAGCCCATTGGTTATCCTCAAAAATGTCCTGTCATATAATACAGACGAAGAAATTAAAGCTGCCCTACTTAAACAAAATAACAACATACTGGGGGAACTAGCGACCGACATAGGTCAAGCTGAGGTTATGTATAGGAGAAGGGCCCGTAACCAACATGAGTGCCATTTGGTGCTCAAAGTGACGCCCGCCCTATACCAGAGGCTTGTGTCGGTCGGTAGAGTCTACATAGACCTACAGCGCGTACGGGTCGAAGACCAGTCACCTCTGGTACAGTGTACCAAGTGTCTGTCATATGGACACGGGCGCAAAATATGTACAGAGGCTGTAGACCTCTGCTATTATTGCGGAGGCCCCCACCTGAAGGCAGACTGTGAGCAGTTCTTGTCGGCCCAAACGCCAACATGCAAAAACTGCACAAAGGCAAAATTAAACGACACTGCCCATACGGTCTACAGCGACCAATGCCCTGTTCGGAAGAAGTGGGATGCGCTGGCGAGAGCAGCTGTAGCATACTCCTGACGCTGCTGCCGGCGCCCCAAAACAGAATAGCACAAACAAATCAAGTAAACGTGACATCCATTTACACACCAAATTAGGACATATATCAAAATTTAATTACAAAAAATCTAAAAAACCAGAAAACACAAATGTGGCTTCTAAAATAACACATAAAAATACAACACTAATAAATAAAACACAATTCTATGTAATTAAATCTATAAAGGTAACAAACTGGACTTACTTTCATTCGAAAGTAATACAGTTAGGAAACAAGTCGTGTAAAGTCAGTGGCTTAAAAAGTATCATACACAAATTAAATATATAGGTATAGAACTATGCTCGACTATATTTTGATAAATATACAAAAAGCATAATAGAATATAGGTAGAAATAGTAATATTTACATAACGTTGATAAGCCGTACAATATAGCTAATGTTTAGTGTTGTAATAAAATAGATATTGCAATAGTAAAAAAAATTGTTTATAAACCATAAAATACTGTTAGAACTTAGTTGTATTAAAAACTGTATTAAATATTAAGTGAAATAATAAAATAGAGATACTTAGTTATAGTAAAAAACTTGCTGATAAGCCATAAAATACTGTAGAACCTAGTTGTATTAAAACTATATAGTAAATTGTTAAGTTGCTAAGGCTCTAGTATAAAATAGAATAAGAAAAATAGTGTATACCATATATTTAATATACATGAATATACACTATACATTATAGAATTAAGTAATTATAAGAAAAGAATAAGAGAAAAAGTAACAAAAATAATAGGAAAAGAAAAATAAAATAATAAAAATATATAAAAAAAAAAACAAAAAGAACATAAAAACTATAAAAAGAAAATATAGTATACAAAATATAAAAGAGAAAACAAAAACTCTAAAAAGAAAATAAACAAGAAAAGAAAAATATATCGTAAGTATAAGTTAAAATATCCTAATATAGTCCTTAAGTAATAAAAATGTAAACATACACTGCTGATGTGTAAATGTGAACCCTCACATCTCATCAAGAATAACTGTCAATTGTAAATTATTAAGAAAGTGCTAAAACTAAGATAAAATTGAAATTTTTGAAACATGGTTAACGCTTTAAAGTCAGCATTTATTTCGAGAGAATATTATAAGTTTCAAATTAATTATTAAAATAGAAATACATAAAATCACTCAACTACCAAAGGTCCCAGATTAAGTTTGGGGAGAAAAACGCGGTTCGGAATCAGATCCGAACAATAAAAAAAAAAAAAAAAAAAAAAAAAAAAAAAAAAAAAAAAAAAAAAAAAAAAAAAAAAAAAAAAAAAAAAAAAAAAAAAAAAAAAAAAAAAAAAACCTAACCTAACCTAACCTAACCTAACCTAACCTAACCTAACCTAACCTAACCTAACCTAACCTAACCTAACCTAACCTAACCTAACCTAACCTAACCTAACCTTCGAGTTGAGCAGGCGCATAAAGTGCCTGGAGGAGAAGGTGTCTGAGGCAGCCAGCGCGACTACGGTGGTCGCAAACCCAGTACAGGAGACCGCTCCCCCCGCTTTACAAGAGAATAGGATCCTGGCCAGACTTGAGGAGATGGAGGACTCTATCCGCGAGATTATCGACCTTTCTTTTTACAAATTAAAATATAGGATAGGCGACGCTGAGGAAAAAATGGAGGAGCAGAGCGTCGAGATAATCAACAAAATCCACGAAAAGATAGAGTCCACCCAAGTCGATATTGATGTGGCAATGGAGGGGATCGTGGTGCGAGCGCAGTCCCAGCTCGAAGACCTGGTCGGGACTGTCGCTCGGGACTTGGTTGTAGAGACCAAGTCCCACATCGGTGAGGCGATCGGTGAGGCGATCAAATTACAAAAGCCCGAAAGCCTCCCGGCCCCGGTCCCCCCCATGACTTACGCCAGAGCCGCAGCAGCCGGACCCGGGTGCCGACCGGCGCTTCACTCGGTGGCGGTCACCTCCACGGACAGTCTTGAGACTGCCGAGGGGGTGCTCGCCAGGGTGAAAAAGGCGGTCGACGCCAGGGGCACCGGCCTAAAAATCAGTAAGGCCAGGAAAGCCAAAAATCGAACAGTGATACTGGGTTGCGACACCGAAGGGGAGCGCGATAGAGTGAGGGAGAGGATTGAAAGCAGTGGTAGTGGGCTTGTGGTAGCGCCCATGAAGAACAAGGATCCGCTCGTCGTCCTCAAAGACGTTTTCGTCGATGGGGACGATGAAGACGTGATCAGGGCACTTTACACCCAAAACGCGGAGGTCTTCATGGGGCTACCACAAGAAGACAAGGAACTTAGAATAAAATTCAAAAAGAGAACTAGGAATCCCGAGACGTCCCACATTATACTACAGGTTAAGCCAAAAGTATGGCAGAGGATGACCGGGGCTGGAACCCTTTACCTTGACCTGCAAAGGGTCAGAGTGGAGGACCAGTCCCCGGTTGTCCAATGCACAAAGTGCCTGGCATTCGGCCACGGTCGTAAGTTCTGCACCGAGAGTGTGGACAGGTGCAGCCACTGCGGCGGTCCGCATTTACGCGAGAAGTGTCCTGAACACTCTGCAGGAATCGGACCGCGCTGCTGCAACTGTGCGCACTCTGGGCTGAAGAACGTCGGCCATAACGCCTTCAGCGCCGAATGCCAAACCCGACAAAAATGGGATTACTTGGCCAGGTCCAACACGTCATACTTATGACTACCCACCCACATTACACATACACAGCACAGAGACACACACACATATACACATACATAGACACTGATGTATAAAATATATAATGATTATATATAAGAATACATCAAAACATGCATACAACATTTAACACTTACAATACAAAATAGTTTATACGGAAGTGTCAACAGTTATATATATTTTTGAATATAAATATACTGTTGACAAGATAGGGAGTTATATAAACTAAACACAAACATGAACACTAGCGCTAGACACACAACACTACAATACACGAGTCATAGATATGACGTTGTTGGAATACAACATCATGGTGGGGCGTCTTGGTGAAAAGACAGACAGACAGACATAACCTAGGAAAATTAGATAATAAATATAAATAAAATATCATACCCACTGCCGAATAATATACAAGTAACATACAAAGACAGTATCAACTAGTCAAACTGCCCACCTACTAATATATATATATATACACAACCCATTTATTATACTATTTATTATAAAAATCGTACTATTTAATACTATTAATACTAATTATAACTATACTATTCATTGTAAAAATTATACTATTTATTACTATACTATTTGTTGTAAAAATTGTAAATACATATTAATTTAAATGTAAATAATTTATTAAGATAAACAATTATCAAATAAGCAAAACAAAGAAAGCTTTTTAAAAATAGATAACATAAAGCTTAGAATAAAAATAGCAAATAGATTCAATTAATGGCAGATTTTATAAAAATATATATAGTATTATAAAATAAAAGACTATAATTAACATAATATGAAAATATAAATAATGTTAATATATCAAAATAACATAATTGGGTACACACCCAATTAAATAATTGTAAGAAAGTTAGTATATATAGACTAGTTGCTGCAAAAGATCCTGTCTTACGGACGGGGGAAAGTGGCGAGGTCAAATATAAAGACCTCATAAAAAAAAAAAAAAAAAAAAAAAAAAAAAAAAAAAAAAAAAAAAAAAAAACCTAACCTAACCACCTGTTTTTAACAACTGACACAAACCCCCCTATACAGGGTCAAATAGATATACATATACACACTTTTCCCCGTCAACCACTCTCTCACTCTCTCACCAAACATGCCAAACATGTATGAGACCCCCCCAACATCCCGCGCGGCTCCCGGCGCCTCTACCTCGCCCTCAATTGTTCAAGACGCCTCGAAGACATTTATACGGAGACCCGGAACCAAGCGAAGGTCACTCGACCTTATGGAACAGTATAAAAGGCAGCATACCACCTACGCTAGCCAGTCGAGTGACCTTCTACTCCAGGAGGTAATGACCACCTTCGAGGAAATCCCCTCGAAGTGTGCGCAATACCCCCAAATGCGGAAGGATATTAAAGCCTTCCTGGAGTCAGCTTCGGATAAGGGTCTCCGAGTACTCTTCGAGTTGAGCAGGCGCATAAAGTGCCTGGAGGAGAAGGTGTCTGAGGCAGCCAGCGCGACTACGGTGGTCGCAAACCCAGTACAGGAGACCGCTCCCCCCGCTTTACAAGAGAATAGGATCCTGGCCAGACTTGAGGAGATGGAGGACTCTATCCGCGAGATTATCGACCTTTCTTTTTACAAATTAAAATATAGGATAGGCGACGCTGAGGAAAAAATGGAGGAGCAGAGCGTCGAGATAATCAACAAAATCCACGAAAAGATAGAGTCCACCCAAGTCGATATTGATGTGGCAATGGAGGGGATCGTGGTGCGAGCGCAGTCCCAGCTCGAAGACCTGGTCGGGACTGTCGCTCGGGACTTGGTTGTAGAGACCAAGTCCCACATCGGTGAGGCGATCGGTGAGGCGATCAAATTACAAAAGCCCGGAAGCCTCCCGGCCCCGGTCCCCCCCATGACTTACGCCAGCGCCGCAGCAGCCGGACCCGGGTGCCGACCGGCGCTTCACTCGGTGGCGGTCACCTCCACGGACAGTCTTGAGACTGCCGAGGGGGTGCTCGCCAGGGTGAAAAAGGCGGTCGACGCCAGGGGCACCGGCCTAAAAATCAGTAAGGCCAGGAAAGCCAAAAATCGAACAGTGATACTGGGTTGCGACACCGAAGGGGAGCGCGATAGAGTGAGGGAGAGGATTGAAAGCAGTGGTAGTGGGCTTGTGGTAGCGCCCATGAAGAACAAGGATCCGCTCGTCGTCCTCAAAGACGTTTTCGTCGATGGGGACGATGAAGACGTGATCAGGGCCCTTTACACCCAAAACGCGGAGATCTTCATGGGGCTGCCACAAGAAGACAAGGAATTAAGAATCAAATTTAAAAAGAAGACTAGGAATCCCGAGACGTCCCACATTATACTACAAGTAAGGCCGAAGGTGTGGCAGAGGATGACCGAGGCTGGAACCCTCTACATTGACCTGCAAAGGGTCAGAGTAGAGGACCAGTCCCCGGTTGTCCAATGCACAAAGTGCCTGGCATTCGGCCACGGACGTAAGTTCTGCACCGAGAGTGTGGACAGGTGCAGCCACTGCGGTGGTCCGCATTTACGCGAGAAGTGTCCTGAACACTCTGCGGGAATCGGACCGCGCTGCTGCAACTGTGCGCACTCTGGGTTGAAGAACGTCGCCCATAACGCCTTCAGCGCCGAATGCCAAACCCGCCAAAAGTGGGACTACTTGGCCAGGTCCAACACGTCATATTTATGACTACCCACCCACATTACACATACACAGCACAGAGACACACACATCTATACACATACATAGACACTGATGTATGAAATATATAATGACTATATATAAGAATACATCAAACATGCATACAACATTTAACACTAACAAATACAAAAAACGTTCATACTGACGTGTCAACAATTTTCTATATTTTTGAATATAAAAATTTTGTTGACAAGATAGGGAGATAATGAACTAAACACAAAACACAAACACTAACTTTGGACACACACACTACAATACACGAGTCGTAAATATGACGATGTTGGAACATAACATCATAGTGGGGCGTCTTGGTGAAAAGACAGACAGACAGACAAAT
The DNA here is from genome assembly GCA_932526445.1 of Phragmatobia fuliginosa. Classification (NCBI taxonomy): domain Eukaryota; kingdom Metazoa; phylum Arthropoda; class Insecta; order Lepidoptera; family Erebidae; genus Phragmatobia; species Phragmatobia fuliginosa. Next base: position 29,985 of record OW052072.1, read on the forward strand.
TAGAGGAAACAGAATAATAAACAGAAAACAAAACAGTACACCCACTGCCGATGTACATACACATAATATAAAGACAGGAACAACTAGTCCAACTGCCCATACACTAACATATTATACACAAAACTTACTTATTACACTATTTATTGTGAGAAATTGTACTATTTAATACTATTATTACTATTTATTACTATACTATTTATTGTAAAATTATACTATTTGATACTTTTAATACTATTTATTACTATTGTTTATTATAAAATTGTAAATATTTAATTGATTTTTAAATGTAAATATTTTACTAAGCTAAATAATTATTAAATAAGCAAAAACAACGAAAGCTCTTTAAACGCATAATACTAAGCTTGGAATAGAAATAGAAAACAGAATTAATGAATGAAGGAATTTAAAAAAAAAAAAAAAAAAATATAGATGGTATTGTAAGGAAAGGGATTGTAATTGATATAGTATAGAAATATACAAAATGTAAATATATTAAAATAACTAAACTGGGTATATACCCAATAAATTAATCATAAGAAAGTTGTATAAATAGACTAGTTGGTGGAAAAGATCCTGTCGTTTCTACGGACAGGGAAAAGTGGCGAGGTCAATATGACGACCTCACAAAAAAAAAAAAAAAAAAAAAAAAAAAAGAACCTAACCTAACCTAACCTAACCTAACCTAACCTAACCTAACCTAACCTAACCTAACCTAACCTAACCTAACCTTTTTTTTTTTTTTTTTTTTTTTTTTTTTTACGTGTGGAAATCCCCTCGGATCGTCACCCCGCCTGGGCTCTCGACGGGGCGGTATGTCGGACTCGAACCGACTAAAACCACACGGTGTGACCTCTCTGCGCCTGTGTTTTGGGAAGGGGGCCAGGTTGTTATCGCCTTCTGGACCCCTCCCGGCGCCTGCCCGCACTGTTGCGGGCGCCATCTCCTTTTCCTCTCTAATTGTTGGGCAACGTCCGGTCACACGCGGACGCCGCCCCCTCGCGGCTGGCCTCTACAGCGGATGAACGGGGAAACCCATCCCGTCCACCCGCGGCCAGAATCAGGGCGGCATGAGGCGCAGATGAGCGCGCCTTCGCCGCCCCGTTCGCCGGCGGCGGATCTGGTCCGAGTGGAAGTCGTCCTCCCGAACCTTCTCCGCCGCCTCCTTCTGCGAGATTACGTCCTCGCAGAAGGTTGCGACCGCGGTAAAACAACTGTCGCTACCGGCCATGGAGCGTACTACGACCGGCAGCGAGAGTTCCTCTCCGATGACTGCAGTGAGGGCCCGGCGCTGCGCCGCCCATGCGGGGCAGACTGCCAGCGTGTGCTGGGCCGTGTCCTCACTGCAGTCGCAGTGGTGGCAGGCGGGACTCGGTTCCCTCCTAGCGACCGAGTGCAGGTACTTTCCGAAGCAACCGTGCCCGGAAAGTACCTGCGTCAGCCGGAAGGAAAGAGTCCCGTGCTGCCGCCCTGCCCACTCGGTGATGACCGGCTGGAGAGCCTCCACGGCGGCGAAGCCAGCGCGTGGAGTCTCCAGTCGGGACGACCATCTTGCCAAGGTGGCTCGACGAGCGGCTTCGCGCCACTCGCGCACGTCCTCGGGCGGAGGGCGAGACCCGCTCTCCGCCCGGAATTCAGCCACTCGTCGATAGACTTCGGCGAGCACTTCCGCCTCCAAATCCCACGGGGGTGTTCCGGCCAATGCGCATGCCGCTTCGGTCGACACCGTGCGGTATCCGCGTATGGCTCTGACCGCCAATATCCTCTGGGGGCGCCAGAGGCGCGCCCTATTCTGGGCGGTCAGAGCCGCCGCCCACACCGGTGCACCGTACAGTGCCATCGACCGGACCACCCCCGTGTACAGCCGCCTAGTGGGAACACTGGCCCCGCCCAAATTGGGCAAAAGTCGCCCGAGGGCGGAGGCAGTGTCCACCAACTTTGGAGCCAGCTGTTTGAAGTGCTCGTCGAAGAGCCACCTTCCGTCTAGGACCAGACCCAGGTACCTTATCTGGGCCCGGACCGGAACGAGGACCGAGTTGACCTCTATCGAGGCGCCGGCGGGTGGACCACGACGGGGCCCATGAAAGAGTAGGGCCTCCGTCTTATCCAGGGCCACCCGCAGACCCAGCGCCTCGATACGCCCGACCACCAGGGAGACTCCCGTAGTGGCCAGGCGTGCCGCCTCCTGGAAGTTAGCCCCCCGGGCCGTGACTAAAGTGTCGTCCGCGTAGCAGATTACACCCAGCCCGGGGGGGAGACGCCCTCTTAGGGCCCAGTCGTATCCCATGTTCCACAGGAGTGGTCCTAGGACAGACCCCTGTGGAACACCGCACGACATGGCCCTGCGTCTCAAGACGCCATCCCGGTCCTCGTACATGACGGTACGCTCCTCGAGATAGTCTGCCACCAGCCGCCTCAGGTACTCTGGCACCCCGTGGTATCGGAGTGCTTCCCCTATGCAGCCGAATGGCAGACTATTGAAGGCGTTGGCGATGTCTAAGGACACCGCCAACACCACTCCGCCGCAGCTCACGGCCTCCTCGGTCACGGCCCTAAGGCGCATCACGGCATCGATCGTCGAACGCCCCTCTCGGAAACCGAACTGGGCGTCCGACAGATCGGGGCCGACCTCGCAGAGGTGCCGGACGATGCGGGCAGAGAGTATCCTCTCGAAGAGTTTACCCGCCTCGTCCAGCAACACGATTGGCCTATAGGCCGCGACCGAGTCGGCGGGCCGTCCCGGCTTCCTCAGTAGGACCAGCTTCCCGCATTTCCAGCGCTCAGGGAAGCGTCCGGACGCCAGGCTAGCGTCCAACACCCCCCTGAGGTGGTCCGACATGTAGTCGAGGGCACGGGCCATCACTCGGGCTGGAACCCCGTCCGGCCCGGGGGCGGTGTTCTTGGATCGAATCCGCAGAACAGCCGCCCCTACCTCCGAATCCCTGACGGGCGGAACTTCGACCTCGCTGCCCCCGTCGTCTCCGGCTGATGCAGCCATCGACGGGGGTGTGTGTTCCGCCCGCTGCGGGAATAAGCCCTCGACCACTTCCTGCAGGAAGCTGGGCTGGAGAGTCTCCGTAAGGGGGGGGCCCGACGTGCGGAGCTTTTCACGCACCGCACGGTAAGGGCGACCCCAGGGGTCACGCTCGAGACTCTCCAGCATCTCCTCTCTACTAGCGTCTTTAGCGCGGCAGATGGCCAGCCTCAGAGTTTCCCGAGCTGCTCGGTACTCCTCGTGAAGCCGGTCCACCTCCTCACCGACACCGCGGTGACGTCGCCGACTCCGGGTGAGGGACCTCCGGGCACGTACACAGGCCGCACGGAGGTCCGCCAACTCCTGGGACCACCAGTAGACCTCCTTCCTCGGAGGCCGACAACCACGAACGCGGGGCATGGCCGAGTCGCAAATCTGCATTAGCGCAGCAGCGAAACGACCAGCCCCCACGTCGACCTCCTCGGTCGGGGCCTGCGGAGACAGCCAAGATTGAACAATGGCCGCCTCCTCTAGTAGGTCCCTGTCGAGCTTGGCGACAGCCCACCGCGGAAAGCGGGAAGGGCGCCGCGCCGCGTGACCCCTACTGGCGTCCTGGGACCGGGAGAGCTCGAATCGGATATAGAGATGATCCGAGAGCGTCTCGACCTCATCCAGGACACTCCAGTTCCTTACTCGTGCAGCGACTGCAGGGGTAGCGAACGAGAGGTCCACTATCGACCCCCCCTGCTGTCGCACGCACGTGTTGGTGGCGCCCCTGTTCAGCAAACAGAGGCCCACTGACGCCGCCCACTCCTCTACGGCTGCGCCCCTGGCGTCCGTCGCCGGGGAACCCCACGCAATGGATTTTGCGTTGAAATCCCCCAGCACGAGGACGTGCCCAGACACTAGTCGCCGTATCGAGGTCTCCAAGGTGTTCAGGAAAACCTCGAAGTCGTGCAAGCTCCGATTGGGGGAGAAGTAGACACCATAAATGGTGATTCCCCCCCATTCGGCGGCAACATATCCAGTACCCTTGTCTCTTAGCGACAAGGGCGGGGAATGAGCCGCCGTGGAGCTGACGACTGCCACGGAGCCGTCCCGGTCACCCATCCAGTTCGGACGGGGGGGGACGAAATATGGCTCCGCGACTACGGCAAACCTAACCTAACCTAACCTAACCTAACCTAACCTAACCTAACCACGTTCCGCACGCTCTCCCGTCGCGCTAGCAGCGTTTTTGAGTCGCTCCGTTGATAAAAATTCGTAAAGGTGGTAAAAGTTAAGTGTAAAAACTAGTGCGATATACCAAAATTTGCGTCTCCGCGAGCGCTACCCGAAGGTGAAAACCGCGTGAAAATCGGTTGGAAATTGTAGATTTTCCTAGAACATAAACGTAAAATAAGTCAAAGTTTATAGGTTAAAAAACCATAAAAGTGCGTTTTATTCAAAAACAAGATCGAGAAGTGGCGTTTTTTGAATTGTGGAAGGTTGCGTCTTGGAGGCACACGCCTTTTGAGACCCCTTCCAGAATTTTCAAGCGAAAATCTGGGAAGATACAGCGGTTTTCCAAAAAACCACGTGGCCACGAGGTCCCTATTCCAGGGCCGCTAGAAAAACTCTGACCACGTGGGATTGTCAACCCACATGAGAGACTACGGAATCCGTCAAAATTTTCCGGGATAGTGGAAAGTGTCGGAAAATATAACAATTTTAAAGTGACCTAAAAAAGTGACAAACTTTGGGGATTTATAACTCACAAACAAGATCTGTGACCCCAAAATTTTATTTAACCATTCAATAGGGCAGTGAGTGAAGTGTATATAAAAATTTACCCCGTGAAAATCGGGCGGAAAACCAGGAAGTTATAGCGACTTTTACAAGGTAAACAAACTTTCTCATTCACTTAGTACAAAAACCCGTGAAAAACTTTTTAAGGGACTACAGGGCCCCAACCCTGATCCCTAGGGACCTGGTTACCAGATAAGTTTCTTGCCTGCCATACATAGTGTGCTCCTAAAGAGTCCTGGTTAAATATAATTATTAATTGAGTGAGCTACAGTGTTCCAAAACAATCCGCAGAACGAAATTTCCGCTAAAACCGGAAAACATTCTTGTGAACCCCCTGGCACCCAAACCCGGAAACCTAGGAACTCCCCAATAGTTCCTACCCCTTCCCAACTAAGTTTCGAACGTATTAGTGGTTATCCGGGATAATATAATTATATCCCAAGCGAGTTACGTGACCCGACAAAAACGTAAACAAACCACACACGGGAAAACCGTCGGGAGGAAAATTATCTATACCCGAGGGTTGAACAACCCCAACACCACATTCACATCTTCGTTCACGTTGAGATCTACAAGTGGACACTTTTCCCGTGGAAATCGGACCACAAATAGCAAAGTTGAAAAATTAGGTTAAATTAAATATTAAAAACATAACAATAAATTCCAAGAATTTCTATCGAATTCCTCAACTTTGGAGGCTAATATCTTCGGGACCGGCAGACTTAGAGGGAATCCAACGCCGGATAATTTATCCTTGGGTCAAGGAGATTCCTATCCGCCCAAAAAATCCCCTAAGTTGGAACAACCGGTTTTCGAGGTAGAGGACCTGCCAAACAAACACACAGAACCGTTGAGGCTTAATAACTCCGGAACGGTGGCTCCGATCAGAAAAATTTCTTCAGTTGGGACGTAGCTCGCATTGAGACCTACCTATTGGTGCCTTCAGGACGGCTGAATTTCAGGCCGTTCCTGAAATAAACATTGTTATAGTTTTAATTACATAAACAAACAGCCCAAAATTTTTAAAATCATTAGCTTCACCGTAGCTGACACTCCCCTCCCTTCCCCACACAAGATCTGAAAAATTTTTGACCGGCTGGACCGAAATTGATGAGAAACCTATCAATAGATAGCTAGCTCGAAATCTCGGGACTGGCTGGTCCGATCTTGATCGGGTTTTCGGGTGAGGATTGAGGACTAGGAGACTCATCCTAATAACCAAGGAGTGGCATTCTACGAACAAATTCGAATTATTATTATTATTAAAATTAGTCATCAAAATTTTGAAGTTTATAATAGTAAAAAGTTTTGGACTGTTACGGCATAGGGAGGCTGCCGTCCACCCTCTTCCCACCCCACGAAACTGAGACTTTGACCGGCTGAACCGAGATTGATAGGAATTTTGTCAATCGACAATCAGGCCGATATCTCAGGATTGGCTGGTCCGATTTCGTTCGGGTTTTCGGGAATCGATAGAGGACTTAGTGCCCTATCCTCCTGAGGTAAGAGAGGCCCTCTACCTAGAGTCTTTAGGATATTTTAAAAATTATTTATTTTATTTAAATTATTAATATTAAACTCATTTCAGAAAAACTAACTGATATATAGTTAGCAATATCCGCGACTCCACGTAGGGTTTTTTCAGGATTTTAAAATTTCCAAAAATATTTTTTGGAAATTTTATTCCTTTTTAATTTTCTGCTTCCCACTAGACTAGTGACATTGTACCTGTCTTTTGACGGTACAATTAGGTTAGGTATTTTAAACTGTAAATATATATTGAACTTTTTTGACTTTATCTTTTAACTGTATATAGTTGAAATTTTAATAATTTAAATTATTGATTATTGTACTGACATTGTACCTGTCTATTGGCAGTACAATTAGTTTTAGGTATTTTGGTGTATATATATTGGAATTTTAACTTTTTATTTTGAATTATTGACATTTTAACTATATTTTAATTGTTCAATATTTGGAAATTTAATTTAAATTATTAATTATATTATTTGACATTGTACCTTGTCTTTTGACGGTACAATTAGGTGTAAGATTTTAATTGTATATATTTTAATTGTAGATATTGACTTTTAACTGTACATAATTTGTAATTTTACAAATTGAATTTATTGTTTTAAAAATTTTATATTTTAGTTTATATTTTAACTTATTGACAGGGGTTTACACCTCTATTTACATAGACAAGCTCAATCAGAGCACAGCTTTTATTTTGAATTTTAATTTGTTTTAATTTGATTATATTTTGTTTTAATATCTTGACGCAAACCCCCCTATACAGGGTCACTTTACATACATTTCCCCGTCACACTCTCACTCTCGCAATAATGCCTAACATGTACGAAACCCCCCCAACATCACGCGTAGCTCCCGAGGCCTCCACCTCGCCTATTATTGTTAAAGACGCAGCAAAAACTTTCATACGGAGACCCGGAACTAAGCGAAGGTCACTCGACCAGATGGAACAATTTAAGAGGCAGCATACCACCTACGCTAGCCAGTCGAGTGACCTCCTACTCCAGGAGGTAATGACCACCTTCGAGGAGATCCCCTCGAAGTGTGCGCAATACCCGCAAATGCGGAAGGACATTAAAGCCTTCCTGGAGTCAGCTTCGGATAAGGGTCTCCGTCTTTTATTCGAACTGAGCAGGCGTGTTAAGAGCCTGGAGGAGAAGGTGGCCGAGGCTGCCGGCGTGACGGTGATCGAGACCGCAGACCCGGAGACCCTCGAATCAAAACTACCGGAGATCGCGATCCTGGCCAAACTTGCGGAGATGGAGGACTCTATCTTCACGTGGTTCAATGAAACGTATTACAAACTGCGAGACAAAATCACCGACGCCTCAACAAAAATAGAGGAGCAAAATGCCGAGGCTGTCGAAAAGATCCACGAGAAGATAGAGTCCATCCAAGTCGACATGGACGTGGCAACGGAGGGGATCGTGGTGCGGGCGCAGTCCCAGATCGAAGATCTGGTCGGGACTGTCGCTCGGGACTTGGTTGTTGAAACCAAGTCCCACATCGGCGAGGCAATCGGTGAGGCTATCAAGCTCCAAAAGCCCGAGAGCCTCCCGGCCCCGGTCCCCCCCTTGACATACGCCAGGGCCGCAGCAGCCGGACCCGGGCGCCGACCGGCGCTTCACTCGGTGGCGGTCACCTCCACGAACAGTCTTGAGACTGCCGAGGAGGTGCTCGCCAAGGTGAAAAAGGCGGTCGACGCCAGAAGTACCGGCTTAAAGGTAAGTAAGGCCAGGAAGGCGAAGAACCGGACAGTCATCCTGGGTTGCGACACCGTGGGGGAACGCGATCGAGTGAGGGAGAGGATAGCAAACAGTGGGGGTGGGCTTGTGGTAGAGCCCATGAAGAACAAAGATCCGCTTGTCGTCCTCAAAGACGTTATTGTTGATGGGGACGACGAGGACGTGATTCGGGCCCTATACACCCAGAACACGGAAATCTTCATGGGGCTACCACAGGAAGAAAAAGAGCTTAAAATAAAGTATAAGAAGAGGACAAAAAATCCCGAGGCGTCCCACCTGATACTCCAGGTGAGGCCGAAAGTGTGGCAGCGGATGACCGGGGCTGGAACCCTCTACCTCGACCTCCAAAGGGTCAGGGTGGAGGACCAGTCCCCGGTGGTCCAATGCACAAGGTGCCTGGCATTCGGCCATGGCCGCAAGTACTGCACCGAGAGTGTGGACAGGTGCAGCCACTGCGGAGGACCGCATTTGCGTGCGAAATGCCCCGAGTACTCTGCGGGGGCCGGACCGCGTTGCTGCAATTGTTCGCACTCTGGGCTAAGGAACGTTGGCCACAACGCCTATAGCGCCGAATGCCCAACCCGCCTTAAGTGGGACTACCTGGCCAGGTCCAACACGGCATACTTATGACTAGCCACCCACAGTACACACACATATAACAGTAACACGTACACTCATACACATACATAGACACTGATGTATGAAATATATAATAAATATATAAATGATTACATCAACAACATGCATACAACATATAACTCGTACAAATACAAATCGTTCATACAGAGGTGTCAACAGTTGTTTATATGTTAGAATATAAACACTCTGTTGACAAAGATAGGCAGAATATGAACTAACACAACATAAACACTAGCTAAACATACAAATACACAATACACGAGTCATAAATATGGCGAGTTGGAACAAGTATCGGAATGGAACGTCTCGGTGAGAAGAAACAAACATACAAGACAGACTTAGAATAAAATAAACAGGAAAAACCACTCCCACTGGTATTATACAAACATGACAGACTTTTAGCTAACTACACATTTATTAAACACTACACTTTACACACAAATAAGTTCATAAATTGAAACATATAATATACTTATTTAATTACTTATTTAAATTATTTTTCTAATTAACTTACTTATCTAAAATTATTCTATCTTAAATTGTTCTTAATTATTGAAAGCAATAATTGACCAAAGAGCTGACAATTTTAAAAAAGTAAAATTGCATACTATCTTTATTTTAATTATTTATCCTATTTTAAATTTTATTATTTATCTTAATTGTTTTATTCTATTTTAATACCTTGCAACTATTGAATGTAAATAATTTATTAATTCAGTTGGAAAACTTGAAATGTAGATAATAGCAAAAGCTCTTAAACTCTGAATGGAAATGAAGTCAGATTGACTAATTAAGGAATTATAAATATATATATAGTGTGTAAAGACGAGAATGTAAATAACATAACAAGAAAATATATATAATGTAAATAGTGTAGATAAAGAAATGTAAACAAATTGGGAATATATACCCAATTAATTAATTAATAATAAGTTAGCATATATATATATTATCAGATATAAAAGAGCCTGTCGTTCCTACGGACGGGGAAAAGTGGCGAGGTCAAAACAAAAAGACCTCAATCAAAAAAAAAAAAAAAAAAAAAAAAAAAAAAAAAAAAAAAAAAAAAAACCCTAACCTAACCTAACCTAACCTTTTTTTTTTTTTTTTTTTTTTTTTTTTTTTTTTTTTTTTTTTTTTTTTTTTTTTTTTTTAACGTGTGGAAATCCCCACGGACCGTCACCCCACCGGGGCTCTCGGCGGGGCAGTGTGTCGGACTCGAACCGACTAAAACCACACGGTGTGACCTCTCTGCGCCTGTACTTGGAAGGGATCCAGGTAACTGTTTTCCTTCTGGACCCCTCCCGGCGCCTGCCCGCACTGTTGCGGGAGCCATCTCCATATCCTCTCAAATTGGGCGACGTCCGGTCACACGCGGACGCCACCCCCTCGCGGCTGGCCACTACAGCGGATGGACGGGGAAACCCGTCCCGTCCACCCGCGGCCACTCTCAGGGCGGCATGAGACGCAGGTATGCGCGCCTCCGCCGCCCAGGGCGCCGGCGGCGGATCGGGTCCGAGTGGAGGTCATCCTCCCGGGCCTTCTCCGCCGCCTCCTTCTGCGAGATTACGTCCTCGCAGAAGGTTGCGACCGCGGTGAAACAACTGTCGCTACCGGCCATGGAGCGGACTACGACCGGCAGCGAGAGTTCCTCTCCGATTACTGCAGTGAGGGCCCGGCGCTGCGCCGCCCATGCGGGGCAGACCGCCAGCGTGTGCTGGGCCGTGTCCTCACTGCAGTCGCAGTGGTGGCAGGCGGGACTCGGTTCCCTCCTTGCGACCGAGTGCAGATACTTTCCGAAGCAACCGTGCCCGGAAAGCACCTGCGTCAGCCGGAAGGAAAGGGTCCCGTGCTGCCGCCCTGCCCACTCGGCGATGACCGGCTGGAGAGCCTCCACGGTGGCGAAGCCAGCGCGTGGAGTCTCCAGCCGGAAAGACCATCTAGCCAAGGTGGCTCGACGAGCGGCTTCGCGCCACTCGCGTACGTCCTCGGGCGGAGGGCGAATGCCCCTCTCCGCCCGGAATTCAGCCACTCGTCGATAAACTTCGGCGAGCACTTCCGCCTCCAGATCCCACGGGGGTGTTCCGGCCAAGGCGCAGACCGCTTCGGTCGACACCGTGCGGTATCCGCGTATGGCTCTGACCGCCAATATCCTCTGAGGGCGCCAAAGGCGCGCCCTATTATGGGCGGACAGAGCCGCCGCCCACACCGGTGCACCGTACAGTGCCATCGACCGGACCACCCCCGTGTACAGCCGCCTAGTGGGAACACTGGCCCCGCCCAAATTGGGCAAAAGTCGGCCGAGGGCGGAGGCAGTGCCCACCAACTTTGGAGCCAGCTGTCTGAAGTGCTCGTCGAAGAGCCACCTTCCGTCTAGGACCAGACCCAGATACCTCATCTGGGCCCGGACCGGTACGAGGACCGAGTTGACCTCGATCGAGGCGCCGGCGGGTGGACCACGACGGGGCCCATGAAAGAGTAGGGCCTCCGTCTTATCCAGGGCCACCCGCAGACCCAGCGCCTCGATGCGCCCGACCACCATGGACACTCCTGTGGTGGCCAGGTGCGCCGCCTCTACAACCTAACCTAACCTAACCTAACCTAACCTAACCTAACCTAACCTACCTACCTACCTACCTACCTACCTACCTACCTACCTACCTACCTACCTACCTACCTACCTACCTACCTACCTACCTACCTACCTACCTACCTACCTACCTACCTACCTACCTACCGGAGTCATCGGGTCCCCTCATATTTGGCAGCAGCCGCGATGTCTGGTCCCCAACCAACTTGGGGACCAGACTTCGGAAGTGATATCCGAAGTCCCTTCGGCCATTGAATACAAGCCCCAAATACCTCATAGAGGGCTCGATGACGATGCGAGTGCCTCCTGCTATGAGGCTAAGTCCTTCAGGTGGCTTTCTCCGAGCTCTTTCAAAGAGCTTGCACACCTCGTCAAGCAACACTACGGGCCGGTAGGCAGATGGTGAATCGGCCGGGTACCCCTCCTTTCGGATGAGAACCAGTTTCCCCGTCTTTCACAATTTCGGAAACTGACCCTGCTCGAAGCATGCGCTGAAAAGCCCTCTCAGTCGGGGCTCGAGAGCCGGCGCCTCCTCATCCACTGCCAGGACCCACGCTCGGCGTGGAATGCCATCGTGTCCTGGGGCGGTGTTTTTGGCTTTGAGCCGATTCACCGCCAGCGCTAGTTCTGCACAAGTGACTTCGGGCACGTCGTCGTCATCCACGTTAGGAGATGCAGGCGACGTATGCAGAGCCATTTGTGGTGGAGCGTGCTCCACCGCTCGCGATGGAAACAGGGAGCCAAAGACCCCCTCAAGCAGGTCTGGCTGAAGACACCGAGTCAGCGGCGAGGCCATAGGGCGCCCCCATAGATCCCGCTCCAGCGTCTCCAGCAGCTCTCGGCGGGCCTCACTTTTAGCCCACTTCTCCAAAGCGCCGGGAACCCCAAGCCTCCGACCAGGCGTTGAAATCCCCGAGCACAAGAACTGGGTGGGGGCAACAGGCATCGACGACGACGGCCAACTGAGCGAGCCATTGCTCATACTCAGTTATGTCTCGGTTTAGCGTAAAATAAGCGGCCACGAACGCTATATCCCCAACCACCGCCGCTTTGCAACCCTGTGACCTTGCAACTACGGCAAAAGGAGGGGTGCCGGCGGCCGTGCCATGCACCAATGCCGCCGAGCCATCCAAGTCGGTCTCCCAGGCAGCTTCAAGAAACCGGTTGGTGTAAGGCTCGGCAACAGCGGCAATGTTAACGGACCACTGTGCCATGCTCTGGAGCAGAAGATCCTGAGCGCCGGCATCGTCGCCCACGTTCACCTGGAGGATACTGAGATATGGATACATTGTTGGATTTAAATCACCACATCCCTCCGCAAACCTTGCCGTTCTCCAGCGGCACTCTCCGTCTCCGGCTTAGAGGTGGAAGGCTGACCTCCCGGCTTTGGTCTCATTCCGGCGCAGATCTTACTACCAACCGGTGGTCGGCAGGCTTACCCTCCGTTGCGCACCTAAAGCAAAGCAGCGGAGCATTACAAACACCCGACTTATGACCGGGCTGGCCACAGCGGAAGCAGAGGTCATCTACGGTGACCTCCGCCGTACATTGGACCCCTACATGTCCCACCGACAGGCATCAGAAGCACCTTGCCGGCCGGGAATGCAGGATTCGTGCCAGCGCCCTCAGAAAACCTCCAACCAGGAGGGTACATGTTCATCAGCAACCTTTTGAGCCGCCGCAATAGGACAACTGATAACCGCTGCCCCCTGTCCGCTGGAGCCAAAGCGTATTGCCCCGGCCTTCACGTTATCCAGAGGGCAGCCTCTGCCGTGACAGAATCGTCCAGGCCCGTGATGCGTACTTCAGCGCATTTTATGGGCCTGGACACTCGGACATCAGCTGCGTCCAATGTGTACCTTAGCTTAGCCGCCAGGGCATCAGCTTTGTTACCACTGGTAACACCGGGGATCTCAAGAAGCCGGGGTCCCGTTCGCGTGTTTTTACACCGGACGCCCGGTATCTCGAGGGCTCCAAGGTCAACTTTGGCCTTAACTTCAGCCAAGACCTCGGCGTATCTGAATCCCCTCCCCGCTGCCTCCGCCGTCAGGGTGACAACGAAGGCCGTGGAGTGAGGCGCGGAGCTTTCTCGGCACTCCAGCCGCTTCGGCGGAGGCCTTTTTTGCCTTTTTGACGGCCTTCCGCCTCTTTTTCTTATCCCCGCTACCGTCCAGTCCCCTTCCAGTGGGCACTGTGCGGCGTTAGTCGAAGCTGAGAGTAAGGTTTGGGGTGGATTTGCCTTACCCTTTCCTTGTTTCTTCCCTTCGATGACCTTCTCAGATGTTTCCTTTCTTCTTGTCGTTGGCATGGCCACCCTAGTTGCTGCCTGAGCTGTATAACCCGTCTTAGCAGCGGCCGCATACGTCACCCTTGGCGGAGCTAGAGGTGGACGATTATGAGCGCTCTCTACAGCAGCGATACGCTTCATTAATCGCTCCTCCATCACGCCCCGCTTGAAGGACCCGGGGTCATAGAAGGGAGGAAACACATGCGCTGGTAGAGAGTTCTAGGTTTTAGCTGCTCGGCACAGAAAGGAAGAGCCGAACCGTTTAGTTCGAGAGCGTATGTCAACCACTCTGAATCGGTGGCTTCCGAGGCCAGCACGTGTTGTCCTGTATAGGAAAGGAAAAGGGGGACCAGTTGGAACAACTCTTCAGAACACTCTCCATGATGTAAGCGATAGAGGACTGCCATGGAGGCGACATTTCTTCGCAGTTGCAGGGGCTCAAGGGACTCGGTGACTTCGTTACTGACGATAATGCGGACTGCTCGCCGCTGTAACCGATCGAGAGCGTCAAACAAATACTGGGCGGATCCATCGCAAAGATGAGAGCAGTACTCCACGCACGAACGAACCTGGGTCTTGTAAAGAAGACACAGACGCCCGGGCGCGAAGAAACGTCTCACCCTGTTCAGTACGCCCAACTTCCGAGATGCCGCCTTAATGACGCTCTCAATGTATTCACGCAGGTTGAGATCATGACAGATATCCACCCCCCAGGATACTGAGCCTATCCTACAGTGGCAGTTGAGTGCTCTGAAAAGTAGGGAGGGTAAGAAAGGAGAAAGGTTACCTACTCTGCGGCGTAACTCGTCAAGATTCGAGTCAGACCTGTCAGACTCCACCTTTTCACAGAGGGGTTTGAGCAGGAGTTCATCCTCAGCTCTCCTTGCTGAAGTAGGTCCATCAATCTGCCTCGCTTGGGTGACCCGTCCAGTCCTGGGAGGTCGACCTCCACCGCGAGCCCCTCGACGGCTAGTAGTAGCCACTCGTAGCCACTCGTAGCCACTTTAAGCGACTTGCCCTCGTCACTTGAGGCTGATTCCAGGCTTTTATCCCCGGTTTAAAGCTCACGCCTTTTGCGTTTTTGCAAGCTCCGTTGTTTCTGCTCTACAGAAACAACTGCTTCCACCGCTCTTTTCTGAGGCAGTGTCAGAATCTAACACTGCCTCACGTCTTTCCGCGTCCTCCGCGTTCATTTGGTCGTCGGATTTTCCGCTCGGCGACCGGCGGTTTTGACATTGGATGCTCCCCCAGAATACGATTGGGAGCTGCCGGAGCCGCTTGGCTCCGGGAGGGATTCCCCAGACGCAGTGCGTCCGGGACCCTCCTGGGTAGGTATTTCCTTTCGTTTTCCCATGTCATTATTTTTTGAGCTTACCGTCCCCCGACATGACGCCTTCGGCACTGGACTCCCTCCGGCGACTCAGCCCATTGCCAGGCGTAAGAGCGTGGGCTTAGGGTTTTTTATAGAGGTTTACTCCTCGCGGTTTCAAAGAACCACCGGTCCTGTCCGTTTAGGATTACGGCTGGGCCGGACGGGGTTTGCACCTAAAGAGGTTTCCTTCCTCGTAGCCCTCGCAAAACCGTCGTTCCTGACTGCTGCCCCAGTCAGGCTTGCGACTTGGTCGGAGAGTCGTGTGGCGACTTCCACATACCGCGCAAGCGAAAAACATACAACAGCGCCATCTATCGTATAAAACACTGAACTACTAAGAAAACACGGAATGAACCATACGGAGTAACTACTAATCCTTAATCGCGAAAGTGACATACTCACGCCGATCAGCATATATACAACATCCCAACATCAACTGTTGGGCAGTGGCCCGCCAGGCATGATCACCTCGCCTGGTCGGAGGATCCTCCCTTTGTGTTGGAGGAACACGACACCCGTTCCTCCACAGTGGTGACCCCGACGTGATTGGAAGCAGCCTTCAAGAAAGCAGATCAGCAGCGCCATCTTATTCACTCCCACAGCGATGTCTCAGCCAGCCAGCAAACTCAGCCTCAACAGGGATACCACACGCAGGATGCTACCGCTCCAGCCTAGTTACCCCTACGGCCTCAACAGCGTCTAGGCACAGTACACTGCACTGCACCTACGGTCCACGTAAGAAGAGCATCTCTCTCCCGTCTACGCAGCAGCCATCCACTACGCAGCAAACCGCCCCGACTCACTGGGGACTTTACCGCAGCACCGCGCACCGCAAGCGATTCCGACTCACTGGGATCAGCGGACTTCAGCCCCGACTCACTGGGACTAGCGACATACAGTTCCGACTCACTGGAACTAGCGGCACTCAGTTCCGACTCACTGAAACTGCTTACTCCTGGCACTGGCAAGCTCCGCAACAGAGCACAGACAGCTGACTCATCATATCGACCTCCGGCCTTGGAGGGGAGTGATGTGGCGACTTTCACATACCGCGCAAGCGAAAAACATACAACAGCGCCATCTATCGAATAAAACACTGAACTACTAAGAAAACACGGAATGAACTATACGGAGTAACTACTAATCCTGAATCGCGAAAGTGACATTCTCGCGACGATCAGCATATATACAACATCCCAACATCAACTGTTGGGCAGTGGCCCGCCAGACATGATCACCTCGCCTGGTCGGAGGATCCTCCCTTTGTGTTGGAGGAACACGACACCCGTTCCTCCACAGTGGTCTGCGTCAGACCAATGTTCACCACCTCTGGTCAAGGCCAGCGGTTTAGAACCCTTCCGCCTACTATCGTACTCTCCACTGTGCCCTCCGCTTAACGGAGGGATACGTGGAAAGCCTGTAAGCAACCATCAAGAGGGTCGCTCCTGCCTCGGCCGGAACCGGCGGCAGGCGGCAGCGTCTCCCTCGCTTGGCAGGAGAAGCGCTGCCGTCTCCGTTGCCCAGGGTGCACCACGTGGAGGTTCCGGACCTCGCACCCCCGGCTCTGATGCCCTAAATATTGATAGAAATTACTAATTAATAAGTAAGTATGAATTTTCAGTTTTCTCAACACCGAAAAATATCTAATTCTTTCTTTTTCAAATATTCTCAAATACCTGTTTTTTTTGCTTTGGTCTGTGATAATTTTTTCTAATTGTTTTTGCCTGGAGTCTAGTATAATAAATTTTTCATATATATATTCTTATTTATGGTCTTTGGTATATTTATTTCATTTCTCTCAGCTCGTTTGATAGTTTATCTATCTTAATTAGAAGTGATTTTAATATTTCTGTAACCTGTTCCATTTTGTATTTTTAGTGCCCTCTATCGTAATTTTTATAATATTAATGTTTTTGACAGTGAATACTTAGATATTAATTAGTGGCATAAATCAGCGATGAACGTGAAAGTAGTACGACATCAACCACAGATGTCGCTGCTTGGTATGTACTACTAGATGACAGTATAATTAGGACGAATGCAGGTTAAGTTTTCACAAGTAAAATTTTGACAAATAAACCTCATAATTCATTATTGTCTATTAATACACACGTGACTTAATATAGCGATACTATTCTAATTCGCACTATTAAATGAATAAACTTGCTAAGTTGCCGTCGCAAGTATTATTGGTTTCTTTTACGGATAAATTATATTTACGTATATATTTTTATTTCGGATATCCGATAGTTTCGGTTATAGAGCTCCTTAACATCCCTGATTTTAAAAAGTATTCGACTATTATCAATGATTTAATCGCGTAATTATTATTTTAAAGTGGCAATGATTTCCATCCCCACGTTCACCGGTCGCACGCCCCAGTGCTCAGTGTTGCGTCAGTGTCTTAGCTTCAGACACTTAACAGTGTTGCTAGCTAAAAAAATCGATACGCGGTCATATAAATTTAAAAGATATCCGAGTTAGTGTTGGTCGGCGAAACTCAGTAATTTGTTATCTAAAACAGCCATCAAGGGTATTGTCCTAAACATAATTAATACCGTGAAGCTTGGCACCGACGACGCGTGTGTAGGCTTTATTCGAGCCCCGCATAATTTATACAAAGCCGATCAGATCCCAGAGCGTATTCGTCGCTCAGCGATACATGAGCATTGTCCTTTATACGAGTATGTCTGTCCGCGGGCGCAGCGCTCTAATTGTTTGACAAAGTACCTGTTATATTTCATTCTCGTGATTGGTATGTTTTTATTTGCAATGATAAGAGAATGGAAACATAAAAGGTTTATTATGAGGTCACCTAACGCCACAAAACTTCGTCATGTATGTAACAGACAATTTTAAAATATGACGAGGTGATACATTTTATTTAAATGTGTTATTTAGAAGAAAGTAGTCGGACTTTAATAAATAGTTGCGTTACGTTACGTTAAAAGTAATGACATTTTTTGAAGTGAAACTTCTTTAGAGTCGTGATTTCAAACCGGATGTAACGAAAAACGACAGGTAAGAGACACAAATACAAAATTAGTGTGCCAGAGCGAGAGAGAAAATGTCGGTGTGTACAACCCGTCGGAAATGACGTCATGCAAACTAGAGAGATTGTAAAAAAAATCGAGATGTTGGTGCAAAATAACAGATGTAAAATAAAACAACATTTTATTTATGTGTATCTATTTTTTTACACTTTTTAACAAAGTACGTTGAGCTAATACTACTGTACACTGTAATAATTATAAATTATAACCTATGAAATGCACATCATTGTCATCGTTATGATATTTGACATATCAGAAAGTAACTAAATTATGAATAAATACTTACATATTCGAGAAATAATGTGATAAATATCAATGTTATGATTTTTCCACACTGCGATGTCACTATTTACACTCACCTTATAAAACATGGCACTTCTACACACTCACTAATACTCATACACTATCACACATGTATATTTATGCACTTAAAACACAACTCATTGACTTACAATACATAAAACTTTCACTAAAAAACAAATATTTACATTACGTTATCAAAAGCGCGACAAATAACTGACTCCGCACACTCCCGTGGATCTAAGTACTTAGCTATTGGCTACGGCGTCCTTCGTGACGTCAATAGCTGCTATTGGCTGCCACTGGTAAACGTATAGCTACAAGTTCATTCGCGGATGCAAGACAATAATTGTTATTTGATTGAAACCAAATTGATAACATTATGATTTGGTTTTTTATGATTATATTTTTCTTTAACAAAATTATTTAATAGTAAAAGCGATAATAACTTTTACCCATAAATTGATAACTGGGTGGGCAATTGTGTGCATCTAAAATATTATTAAAGTAAAACTGTTTTGTAAAACATAGAACTACATTGTGTGCTAATAAATTAATTTTATGTCTTATTATTTCAAGCGTAAGTCTGTTACGTTTTCAAGCCTAACGGCCCATTCACGACCTTACCGCTGTGAGCGGCAGCTAAGAGCGAAACGCCGAGCGGTAATATCAAAAGTATAAAAATGTACGAAGCACGCCACGAGTCGCCGCTCATAGCGAAAAAGCTAGCGGTTTTTGCCGAGCGAATTGCTACAGCGGCGAGCGGTATGGAGAGCGGCAGGAACAAAGGCACAAGTTAGTATGTGCGACGCCACGAAACAGAGCGGCGTGGACAGCGGTGCAGGAGTGACGGACTCAGCGGCGTTAAATAAAAACAAAACATTTTAGACGATTTTATGACGGTAATGGATACCTAGGCTTTTATAACAGAAATTTTAAATAGACCGCCTATATGTATGTCAAAATATCCCCAACATAAATATAAAAAGGTTGTGGGAAGAAATTAAACAATGTTTTCCGGAATATAATGGTACTTACGATTAATTTAAATTGATAAGATTAACACAAAAACATAGAACCTAGGTACCTACCAAACGAAGCTACTGATATGTTGACAAAACTACTGGTATGTTTACGTAATGTAGGTGGATAGTTGACAAGTTTTAAAAGTTATTTTTTTTCTCTGTCAGTAGGTACCTAATTAGCAAAACAGTTTACATATCAGTAGTTTTGTCTGTAGATATAACTACACACGAAACTACTAGTATGTCTTATACGCAATGTAAGTAGTTGACAAGTTTTTAAAGTTTTTTCTCTCTGTAAGTACCTACTTAGCAAAACACTTGGAAACATTAGTTACTTCTAATAGGTAGGACCTTCGTATAGGTCACTAAATCCACCATCTAAATACCGATCTTTATTTAGTTCGTGCACTCATTCTATCATATTTAAAAAAAAAAAGTTGTTTCTAAACAGACAGGGGATAATTTTTATAACGCCATGATTTTTAACACGTTTCGACTACCTAAATACGTCCACCGTCGCCGCTGCAACTAACCGCTACTAGGGTTCGTGGCGTGCAAAACGCACCGCTCACCGACGCCGCTCCGCTTTTCGCTAAGACCAAAACTTGTGGCCAGGCCGTAAACTGCTGAACAGATTTTAATTAATTTTGGAATATAAATGTGACACATTATTATAATTGGATGAATTACACGTGTTTTAATTTAAAAAATGATGGCTGAGTATGTAATTAATCGTTAAATATTCATCTGATTCTTTTGTCGATTTGCCGAAGTTTCACCCCTTTTTTTTGACACATGGAATGGAAAAATGGAAAAAAAGCAGTAAGGTCTTGGTTTGGGTCTTGCTGCTCGTTTCATGCCTCATTTTACCACTGCTTATGAGGGGTGGCGTCATCTTGGAAATCAGGACCGAAAGGCCTCCCTACTGGCCCGGAAACGTTAAACCGAGTGTAAAATTGCCCGACCTGTACCGACCTTATTAGCATAACGACTAAAACCGCCTTCAGTGGGAGCCAAAGATTAATTATTGTTAATAGATATGTAATCTTTAATAGGCTTCCACTCTCGCCGTACGTCACAAAAAGGCAGCCACTTCCTTTCAGGCAACTCTTACTTGTTCTTCCTTTTGGATCTGACTGCGATAAAGAAGGTTAACACCAACGCCATGTTTTATTTTACTGATGTGAAGCTTAAGAAGTTGAGAGATGCCGAGAAAAGACAAAAGTAGACAACTTAACCTAGTACATAATAGATCGTAGTTCTACACACTACTGAATATATTTTATTTTTACCATTCTTGGTGCTATATTTTCAACCATTTTTCCCTGGTTTTCGTGCTGATCTCAAGTACACAATGATGGTCACTAGCGGCGATATCACCGTGCATGGTGTGCATACAGCGAATAGTAAAAATAACCCAAACTTTATTGCGTTCTAAAACGCGTATTTTATAATCAAATAATCAGAGATTTTGAAGTAAAAGAAAGTAATCGTTAAACAGCTATTAACAAACATATAAACAGTAGATTGGTGTGGTGTGCGTCGGGAAAGCTCTCAAAAATAGCGAACAGGCAGGAGTATATTTTAATTCTGTACGGGTGAAGATAGGATCCCTTCAACACTTGAATAAGTAGGAATAATTCAAGCGAAATATTAAGAATGCTCTACAAATTGGTATACAGTTGAGTGTGCTATGTGAAATCATCACATGAATTACATTTGTTGAACATGCATTTGCTGTTGGTTTGAGGAGGAATCACAATGGAAAAATTATCATTGTTTCTCTACTATATTGTGCATGTATATATAAACCTTCCACTTGAATCACTCTATCTATTAAAGAGAACGGCATCAAAATCCGTTTTCTTAAATTTTAAAGATTGATGCATTTATAGGGACAGACAGAGATCTGAAGCGACTTTGTGTTATATACTATGTAGTGATGATGATGCGGAGGGGATGTTTACACTTGTTGAAACGTTAAGTTCCATGCCATTAAATGTAAGTTTGTTCGTCACTCTTATCTGATTGGTGTAGACTCTAGCTCCTCACTGAGCTCTCCTCATCCTTACTGAGGTACAGATATTGTTAAGCGAAAGGAACTCTGTCTGATTATTATTCACGTTGATAACCAACGGCAACGTACACACGGGAGCCGCGGGTGAAAGCTAGTTATTTATATTTTGTGTACTTAGTTACGAATTTCTTATATTTTGTGGGCTCGCATTAAAAACTTTTAATATATTTTAATTTTGTTGGTAAACTTTTACAATTTAACATTTTATTTTTATCTCCTTGATTTGTCTTACACAAAATGATGTGATTACTAAAAAACTTATGCAATATGTGCAAATGCAAAGTTCACAGCACATGTGATTGCCCACGTACCTCTGGAATCAATACATATTGTGAAATACGGGACTGTCTGTAAGCAAACTGACACGTACGAGTATTAAAATAAAGAGAAGCAGGTACTACATAGGTGCGACGTGTGCACTTGTATACACGATGACGCTAATCAGCTTTAGTGCGGCCCCGGGGCCACCTCTCTGTGCTGTCTGCGCTCCACCCTACGCCCGACGGCCCGACTGTTATCACAGAATACTTATTAGTACTAGTTATCGCTGCTGCTAACCTCGTTTTGAACCTACCTCGTTTATAACGTAGAGCAAAAGTTAAACTGTAACTTGGGAACATATCTCCTGTCTGTGGAAACTGGTGACGCCCACCATATTGCGAATCACGCATAGAACAGGGTTTCCTAGTTATTCATAATCGCACGTGGATTTAAAGTCGTGCTCATAGTAGTCGTCACATAGTTGTTATGTTTACCTATTATTTAGTTGTTTTGTATGAAGTTTGCCAAATAAACGTGTTTAACTAGTTAGGCCTCTATAAATAACTCCTGAAATAACAAAGTTATCTAAGCCGTTATAGTTTTCCTCTAAAGCTTATCACTGTTGTCGTTTATGAACTAACATCGTGAAAATTTTCTAGATTTATTTCGGACAGTAATTATTGATTTTGATGTGCAACCACCAAAGTATATTAAGTATTAAGTATAGAAACCGTTAAAATAAAATACTTGAAAAACTTTTATAATGCTACTGCTCCACCTGCGTCTTAACGCGTTAAATACCGAGGGTTTAACGGCAGACATCTGCAGTCGAGCTATCTGCCAGGACCTGGACGCTTTCCTTGCCCTTTACAATAAGTGCCTCGAATTGGCACACTTCCCTAACATCTGGAAGGAGGCAACGGTGGTAGTCCTCAGAAAACCGGGCAAGGAAAATTACATGAACCCCAAGTCATACAGACCGATAGGTCTCCTGCCGGTCTTGGGGAAGGTCCTGGAGAGGATGATAGTGGCAAGAATCAAATGGCAGCTCGTGCCGCGGTTTAGTACTCGCCAATTTGTCTTTATGCCCCAGAAGAGCACCGAAGACGCCCTCTATACACTAATAGAACACGCACGGGACAAGTTGTGGCTGAAAAAGCTAATTGTTCTGGTGTCGTTAGACATAGAGGGCACCTTTGATAGCGCATGGTGGCCAGCGATATCGATTTTTAACTTTTGGAGGAGTTTCACTCATTTTGGCAGTCAATATATCACATACGCACAGGCAATCACCACCACCCGCACCACCCGCACCACCCGCACCACCCGCACCACCCGCACCACCCGCGGGCCACGCGCGGGCCACGCGCGGGCTGCGTGCTGCCTACAACTAACTACCTACGCCGGCGAATTAGCAACGTCGCGTTAAAAAATTATTTGATCGGAAAAATTGCATCCGGTCGGAAGTTAGCGACCTGACCCCAACAATTCCTTCTAAAACCCAACAGTCCGGTCGAAAACCGGACGGTTTGGAACCCTGGCTATAAGTCTCCACACAGGCTTAAGGACTGGTTTATACACGGTTAGTTATTAATTACCAGAGAAAAACTATAGGTAGATACAGCACTTATTTACTAACATTAAACACCATAGAACAAATACCCAACAAACAAAAATAACGAAGTGATTATGCTTTTATATGAAAAATAAGAAATGTTAAAATACGCCCATAATTTACTGTCACCCAAATATTTTACACACTTAGACACACGAGGACATGATAATTTTGAATCAACGGCAAGCAAAGATCAAACACATATGTACCTACCTACCTACCTACGTACCAGATTACCGATGTTTTATAGGTAGGTAGGTACATAGAAATAGAACTCTCTCGAGAGAGTTTATCTAATTACCTATCAGATAAAATACGCTACAGTTTACCAATTATATAGTTTTTAATTTTAAGTAATCAGCTGACGGATATACTACAGAACTTAATTTATGCGTATAATCGGTACTTAGTTACTTACTTATGTAGGTACTTTCTTGCACGCAATTCGCAATCTCATTCGCCATTTTGAATGCAAACATAATTTCACTTTTAAACATGTATTTTTACTGTCGATTATAATTCAATCCGTCAATAATAATTCTTTGTCACAGAAGTACACTCAGTACCTACACTACGTTTTATTTCACTAAATGAGCCGTGATCCAACAGACATTGGTAGACGTATTTTGTTTGTCGGAAATTCGACAGTTCGACACAGATCACGATACATCCATAAAGCAGTCAGATTCTCACTGAATATAAAATATGTACGTAACAATAACGTGTATTCACTATTTGTGATGTACACCTTAACGATAATTCGAGGAGGTTAGTTTCACAGAAATGCACTCTACTACGCATCGACCAATACTGTCAATTGTCAAAGTGATGAGTTCAAAGACTTCAAAGCATGCCGCCATAAAGCGCAAGCAGCGCAAGGTATAGGTACCCCGCTCGCTCGCACCCGCAACCCGCAGTATGGGAGTTTTCTTGTTTTACGTAATATCATGTCGTGAATTATATCATGCGTTATGAATACTTATGAATAAAAATTTGGTAGTTTTCGGAATAATATTATCATGTATTTTTGTTTGTTTTAATTACTTAGATGTGTTTAGTATCGAAAGCTGAAAACCACATTTTTTTTTCTAGACATTAAAAATTGTCGTGTTTAGTATTATTATAAAACTAAAGAATTTGTTTGTTTGGTTGAACGCGCAAATCTCAGGAACTAATGGTCCGATTTGGAAAAATCTTTCAGTGTTTGATAGTTCATTTATCGAGCAAGACTATAGGCTATATTTCATTACGCTTAGACCAATAGGAGTGGAGCACTAATATAATGTAGAATATTACAAAATCAGGGGTTTTTAGGGTTCCGTAGCCAAATGGCAATAAACGGAACCCTTATAGATTCGTCAAGTCTGTCTGTCTGTCTGTCTGTCCGTCAATATGTCACAGCCAATTATTTCCGAAATAATTCCGAAAAATCTATAAGAGCTATACTGATGAATGAAATGTGGTCAGTCGATGTATTCTGTGAACCGCATTAAGATTTTTACATAAAAATAGAAAAAAAACAATACATTTTGGGGGTCCCCATACTTGGAACTGAAACTCAAAAAATTTTTTTTCATCAAACCTATACACAAAAATGATATTGAGGTTTCTAATATCATTTTTTTCTAAACTGAATAGTTTGCGTGAGAGACACTTCCAAAGTGGAAAAATGTGGGTCCCCCCCCCCTCTAACTTCTAAAATAAGAGAGTGATAAAACTAAAAAATATATATGTTGTACATTACCATGCAAACTACCAACGAAAATTGGTTTGAACGAGATCTAGTAAGTAGTTTTTTTTAATACGTCATAAATCGTAACACGCAATTTACCTTTCATCCAATCAAAACGCTATTATTAAAACATCGATGAAAGTTACAACGAACTACAAGAACTTTTATATGATGTTACTTGCTGATACGGAACCCTTCATGGGCGAGTCCGACTCGCACTTTGGCCGCTTTTTTATTTCCTCTTGAGAGCTTCCGCTTCGTGCGCTGCGTTAAAGTTTCACAATTGCGTGTCACGTAGGATGGGTCTTACAAAGTGGCGCGGACGGTTAGGTCCGCCACCTCTTCCATCCTATGAGGGTTACCAGTTTGAATGAAAACTCCTTCAAACCATCATTGCTTCAAACATTGCTCTTGTGTCGTTTTTTCAACTTAATGTAAGTTCATTAATTGCGTTTTACGCGCTATGTACCTACTTACTCAATTGTAATATATTATAATATAAAATCATACACTCTTCTTGGGATGTAAAAGTTTTAACCCACAACTTACAAATAATAAATTAAAAAACAACGATAGTGTAATATCGATAATAAATAAATCTGTGCCTAAATAGAACTCAGTCAATGTTGTGCACTAAAGTATTTTCAAATGTTATTATATTACTGTTAATATTATAATACAGTGCAACCCCGGTGCCGTGTATTAATACAGCTCATCCCGTCTAAAGGTGTATGGATTTTTTGGTTCCGTACCTCAAAATGAATGAACGAAACCCTTACAGGATCACTTTGTTGTCAGTCTGTCTGTCTGTCAAGACTAGGGTTGCCACCTTTTTTTTCTGCAGTTAAAGTACATAGTTATTATAGGTAAGAAAAAAAAGTACATAGTATCAAAATCAAGTACAATTCATTTTTATTGATTATTATTATAATTAAAACATTTATTAATGTTTTTTGCAGCTTGTAACTAATAAGTATCTCTACTAAACAATTTCATAATATCTTTACAATCTAAGTTTGCCTGGAAGAGATTGCATTTACCAATAAGGCCGCACTTTGTACATTAAATTATTTAAGTCATTTCTGTTCTGTATTGTAAATCTGTAACACGGTGTACAATTAAAGAGTTTTCTATCAATCGATCTATATTAAAATAAACGTAATGTTACTTTTATCAAATTCAGAGACGTTTTGTTTCGTTCGTTTCGTCTCGTTATAAAGTTTGTTTAATAAAACAATTTGTTCTAAATGTGTTTTTGACAATGACACTTATATTGTTAATATTTGAGGTTAGGTTGCGTTAAGAAATTCTTAAAAAAGAGTGTTTATGGGATCTGGCGGTGCGGTGGTGAGAGTGGCGACATCTACGACAACTAAAAATTTCATAATCCTAAAGAAATCAAATCATGCTAAATAAAGTATTTTCGTGTACTTTATAACTATCATAAAGTATAGAGTACATTTACCTAAAATAAAGTACAATACTTTATTATAAAGTACGGGTGGCAACCCTAGTCAAGACCCTTTTTCTCAGGAACCCGTAGAGACATCAAGCTGAAACTCAAATCAAATACTTAAGTTTATAGAAGTTTTGCAAGTCTAGTGTAGGTATTTCAGTAATATTATAAAATAAATGATATGTGTGAATATAAAATAAAGGATTACTGCAACGATACATAGACTTTCATCTAATATTTATGCTCCTCCAGATTTCTACATTGTAATGTTATGGTCTTCATTTAGCA
Organism: Phragmatobia fuliginosa; assembly: GCA_932526445.1. Lineage (NCBI taxonomy): Eukaryota > Metazoa > Arthropoda > Insecta > Lepidoptera > Erebidae > Phragmatobia > Phragmatobia fuliginosa. Next base: position 56,717 of record OW052072.1, read on the forward strand.
ATAAAATATCATAAGTATAACTTACATACCTACCTACAGAGTTGTACTAAACCCTCGGTGCGCGAGTCTGACTCGCACTTGGCTGGTTATTTCGAACTATAAAACCTCTATGATTTGACAATGTTCAAAGTCAAAAATATAATACAATAGTGATACATTATTATGCATTTTAATGATGGTGATGGTGGTCCATATAATCAACTTTGAAGGAAAACTATAACGGATTAGATGACTTTGTTAGTTCAGGAGTTTTAAAGGCTTATCTTGTAAAATGCGCTTACTTGGAAAACGACATTCAAAATTAACGCATTAATACGTAAACATAACAATTATCTATTGGATACGATTTTAAATCCACGTACCATTATGGGTGGCTGAGGAACACTTTCCTGTGCGTGGCCTGACGCGTACTTGGCCGATTTTTTATTTTCAGTTTTCTTATCTATTTAATAATTCGTTCGTTAATAATTGAATGAAGTTTTATTTCTTATTGTTCTAATTAATTGAAACGTAAAGGTAGATGAATAATCAGTTCTGTTTAATTCTCATCAATGTTCAGTAGTAGACGTGTGCATGCGGTGTGGTGTGCATCACGTATGTCAGTATGTGGAGTGTATGTATGTGTATATACATATATAATGTGTGGCGCGGCGCGGGCCCGCTCGGCACTCGGCACACAAAGCACACGCGGAGCGCTTATTTCCCTCGAGCACGACGCGCTGTTCACTCGCGCGCACAATTTTATATTAAGCCGGATTAGAATCTTAACGCGACATGGCATGACTATACACGTATTTCATTATTTTCTTGTGCTATGGCTATATAAGTACTAAAGTAATGATAAGCGTTTCACTACGAAACTTCGATCTACGAATCTTGTCCGTGTTGTGATGTATTAAGAATACAGTGTGTCACCACCCCTGTTCATCCCGTGGGTACAGTAAAAGGAGATTAAGGCACAAACTACGTAGAATAACGTCACTGCACAGAGAAGCAAAACTTGTAACAAATCCTATATGAAACACGTCTGGCCAGCGTGGTATAGTAGACCAAAACCTCATTTGAAAGAAGAGGCCTGTGTGTAGCAAAATACTGTTAAAAGCTGTTGATGATGATGAAGCTAATGGCACCAGATCTAGACGATCCAAGTATTGGGCGATATGAAAGTTCTATAACAAAGATTGTTATCAGATAATTACTACGCGTAACGAATACCACAGTTGTTCACATGGCAATCGAGACGACGACCTTACGTTTCCAATGAATAAAAAGCGGCCAAGTGCGAGTCGGACTCGCCCATGAAGGGTTTCGTATAAAAAGGTTGTTGTAGTTCGTTGTAACTTTCATCGATGTTTTAATAATAGTGTTTCGATTGAAAGAAATGTAAATTGCGGTTGATGATTTATGACGTATTGAAAAAAAATCGGCCAAGTGCGAGTCGGACTCGCCCATGAAGGGTTCCGTATTAACAAGTAACATTATATAAAAGTTCTTGTAGTTCGTTGATTAAATGAAAGGTAAATTGCTGTTTACGCTTTATGACATATTAAAAAAAAACTACTTACTAGATCTCGTTCAAACCAATTTTCGTTGGTAGTTTACATGGTAATGTACAACATATATTTTTTTTAGTTTTATCACTCTCTTATTTTAGAAGTTAGAGGGGGGGGGGGACACACATTTTTCCACTTTAGAAGTGTCTCTCGCACAAACTATTCAGTTTAGAAAAAAATGATTTTAGAAACCTCAACATCATTTTTAAACACCTATCCATAGATACCTCACACGGATAGGTTTGATGAAAAAAAATTTTTTGAGTTTCAGTTCCATGTATGGGGACCCCCAAAATATATTGTTTTTTTTCTATTTTTCTATAAAAATCTTATTGCGGTTCACAGAATACATCGACTGACAAAATTTCAACAGTATAGCTCTTATAGTTTCGGAAATATTTGGCTGTGACATACGGACGGACAGACAGACAGACAGACAGACAGACTTGACGAATCTATAAGGGTTCCGTTTTTTGCCATTTGGCACCGGAACCCTAAAAACTACTTACTAGATCTCGTTCAAACCAATTTTCGTTGGAAGTTTGCATGGTAGTGTACATCATATATTTTTTTTAGTTTTATCATTATTCTTATTCTATTAACATCTTATTTTAGAAGTTACAGGGAGGGACACATTTTACTACTTTGGAAGTGTCTCTCGCGCAAACCATTCAGTTTAGTTTCCGTTCTAAGTATGGGGACCTCCAAAAATTGCTTTTTTTCAATTTTTATGTTAAAATATTAATGCGGTTCACATAATACATCTACTGACCAAGTTTCAACGGTATAGCTCTTATAGTATCGGAAAAAAGTGGCTGTGACATACGGACGGACAGACAGACAGACATGACGAATCTATAAGGGTTCCGGTTTTTGCCATTTGGCAACGGAACCCTAAAAAAGTGGCCAAGTGCGAGTAGGACTCGCCCATGAAGGGTTCCGTATCAGCAAGTAACATCATATAAAAGTTCTTGTAGTTCGTTGTAACTTTCATCGATGTTTTTATACTAGTGTACTGATTGGATGAAAGGTAAATTGCGTGTTACGATTTATGACGTATTAAAAAAAAACTACTCACTAGATCTCGTTCAAACCAATTTTCGTTGGTAGTTTGCATGGTAATGTACAACATATTTTTTTTTAATTTTATCACTCTCTTATTTTAGAAGTTAGAGGGGGGGACACACACATTTTTCCACTTTGGAAGTGTCTCTCGCGCAAACTATTCAGTTTAGAAAAAAATGATATAAGAAACCTTCATCATTTTTGAACACCTATTCATAGATACCCCACACGTATAGGTTTGATGAAAAAAAAATTTTTGAGTTTCAGTTCCAAGTATGGGGACCCCCAAAATGTATTGTTTTTTTTCTATTTTTATGTAAAAATCTTAATGCGGTTTACAGAATACATCGACTGACCAAATTTCAACAGTATAGCTCTTATAGTTTTGGAAATAATTGGCTGTGACATACGGACGGACAGACAGACAGACAGACAGACTTGACGAATCTATAAGGGTTCCGTTTTTTGCCATTTGGCTACGGAACCCTAAAAATCGGCCAAGTGCGTGTCAGGTCTAATAGATAATTGTTAGGTTTACTTTTTAATGCGTTAATTTTGAATGACTTTTCCAAAAAGCGCATTTTACAAGTTAAGCCTCTATAACTCCTGAACTAATAATGTCATCTATTCCGTTATAGTTTTCCTTTAAAGTTCATTATATGGACCACCATCACGAATTTTTCGAGATATTTTGAGCCAGCTGTTTAGCTTTTAGAGGGGAGGGGGACGCCCTGTTTTTACAAAAAAATCGGTCAATATGCATAATTAATTTTTATTTTTTAAATCGATTATTTAAATCTGTAACATTAACTACCAACTGCCTCGATAGATGGCGATAGTAGTAAAATTAGATCGCGCTATATTCCGCCTCACGGCGTTAGTATATAAGGGCGAGCATTTGAAGCAATGTTATCGGGCAGCTAGCTACGGGTAAAATATTGCTTAGTGCGCACGATACCGGGCCGCGAATGCAATACTAAATCCAACGCTTGCTTCTGTGAATGTGTACGCCTACGCGGACCTTTCGCAGCGCCCTCTATATTTGAGCAATTTTTTTGTAACGTCAACTCTTCAATATATTCCGCATATATCTTCGAAGCTTCGTGTATTATTTGCCCTATTGTCTTACACTGGCGCCAAACGTGAGGCTCTGAACCAAAATCAAACTGGATAAATCAGGAAGAAGACCTTATTTAAGACCTAAGGCACATAGGGCTCTGAGTGACGCGAAGCGAGCTTCATCAGACAGCGAGTTGGACACCGAACATTCGCATTCGACTACGTCAGTTAGTGAAATAGTCAAACCAGAGATGACGTCAGTAAACATGACCCCAGATCAGCTTCGGGACATGGTCTCCGCGATCACGACGGCAACCATCCAAGCGATACAGTCAAATAAAGGAACATCATCGTTTGTCGACGCTAACTTCTCTTTCGACGGGAGCAGACAGACGGAAAAAGTTGAAGAGTTCTTAGCCACTGCAGCTATATTCAAAAAAGTGCAAAAGATATCGGACCAAGACGCCATTCAGACACTGCCACTTATCTTAAAAAAACGATGCTTCTACGTGGTGGCAAGGCGTAAAAGAGGGCATAACGTCATGGGAGGAGTTTGAACAGCGGCTGCGGCATGCCTTCGCACCCAAAAAACCGGGTTACGTCATCTTCAAGGAGATCTTTAGCTATAAGCATGAAGCCAATATGCTGACAGAAACTTTTGTAGCTCGGAACCGTGCCCTTTTGGCCCAACTAAAAACCCCTCATATAGCCGAATGTCACCAGCTGGATATGATCTATTGCCAATTACACCATAATATAAGGGAAAGGGTTCCGCGTGAGAAAATATCCACGTTCGATGACTTGTTGGAGGCAGCACGGGGAGTGGAACAGCTCATCCAAGAGAGGGCGAGCAGCAGTGCACATACCAGTCATACACGAGGACCACAGACATCTGACAATAAAAGGAACAGATGTACGTTTTGTAGAATTGTTGGACACGACGTAGAAGACTGCCGAAAACGTAAGAAAGCGGAGGCTAATCAACTCAAGCCTCAAATAAAGTCGGAGTCAGCTGCAACCCAGGTTCCGTCTCCTTCAGCACCAAGCTTTGCGTGTTATGGTTGTGGCACTCCAGGTGTCCTACGCAGTAACTGTCCTACCTGTAAGCGGGCAAAGCAGACTATACTACCTAAACCAGAACGGCTCGACTTTTGTTCGTTAAACGTGAAACTCAATGTCAAGCCAAGGCCAGTGATTGGTATTGGCATATTGAATGTGGTGGGCACAGCGTATATCGACACCTGCGCTAAAACTAGCGTAGCATCATATCAACTGTACACTTGTTTAAAACAGCAAGGCTCCCAATTCTCTGAACAGAGGGTAGACGTCACTATGGCTGATGGAGTAAGAAGGACGAAAGATATCCTTGCCACGAAGGTACCCGTGAGAATCTGTGATAGGACCGTATTAACAACTTTCGTTGTGCTACCGGAAGCCAAAGAAAATAAGACTCTTCTCGGTGTTGGGTTCCTACAGGATGCGGTCCTGGACATGGGCCAGATGACATGGCATTTCGCGGATTCACCCACTAAAACATACATATTAGAAGAAGAGGGGGATAGCGGCGTTTCCGTGGCACATGTAGAATGCATGTCACCCTCGTTGACTTCCGGCCGTGTACCTGCAGCACCGATTGTGGCGCCGACCAGCGGTAATGTCCTGCAACCCCTCGAAGCATACGAGGCAAGTCTGCCACCGTACAAATTAATTCCAATTGACGGAATTCACACACCAACAAAACGGTTCAAGCCGCTTTTCGATGGCTACTCTCCCAGATTCGTGGACACCCTATACGATGACGCACGTAGGGCCTTCGACACGACCGATGTAAATCTCTCCCCGCACTCAAAGGCGCTATTTCCAGGCTACGTGGGGGATGATATTGGTCTAAACTCGTTCGACATGGTGGATTGCGGGCCGTTAAACTTCGACCAAAACCAGCGTCTTCAGGAGCTACTAAAAGAAAACTCTTTAGTTTTTCAACCAAGCAAAGAGCCCACTGTACTGGTAGAACACAGTATCGTTACCGGTAATCATAATCCAATAGCGGTACCACCGTACCGTTTGTCGCCTCCCCGTTGTGAGTTATTAAAGAGGGAGATTGACGTGATGCTTGAAGATGGCATTATTGAGCCTTGTTCATCCCCGTGGTGCGCACCAGTAGTGTTGGTACCGAAGAAGGATGGCTCTATACGCGTATGCATAGATTATCGGCGACTGAATGCGATAACCACGCCAGATGCATACCCTATGCCTAGAATCGACGACCTTTTACATGAAGCAAAGCCCACTCCTTACATGTCAACTCTCGATCTTCGGGCAGGATACTGGCAAGTCAAGGTCAAAGACGACGACCAGGACAAAACAGCCTTCATAACTCCCTTTGGGATCTTCCGGTTCCGAAGAATGCCGTTTGGGCTTCGTAACGCTCCTGCAACCTTTCAGAGAATGATTGATCGAGTGAAAGTAAGCCTACCAGGGATAAAGATGCTGGCATATTTGGATGACTTGATAATCCAGTCTACATCATTCAGTAATCACCTTCTAGACCTTGATAAAGTCCTGAAAACGTTAAAAGACAACAAACTGTCTGTAAATGTATCCAAGTGCCACTTTTGTTGTCCAAAGGTCAAGTACCTAGGCCACTATATTACTCCAAATGGCCTTCAGGTAGACCCAGAGAAAGTAGCGGCGATAACTCAACTGCCAGCGCCAAAAAACCTGAAACATCTGACGTCCTTCTTGCAAACCTGTTCCTGGTATCGGCGCTTTATCCCCAATTTCTCAATGTTAAGTGAGCCGCTAACTCGCTTGATGAAGAAGCGTGCTGAGTGGACTTGGGATGATGAACAAAATGCAGCCTTTAAGGCGTTAAAGGAACGCTTAACAACGGCACCCATTTTGAAACAGGCAGACCATACCCGCGCTTATATCGTTAAGACAGATGCTAGCAACTACGCACTTGGGGCGGTTTTAGTGCAGGGGGAGGATGCAAATGAGCACCCTGTGAAGTATGCCAGTCGTTTGTTGACACCGGCAGAGCGAAACTACACCACAACAGAACGCGAAGCTCTAGCCGTTGTGTGGGCCCTCACCAAGTTCCGGGGCTATATTGAAGGAGTACCTATCACCGTCATTACTGATCACCAGGCCCTAAGATGGCTGCTAACACTTAAATCTCCTTCGGGGCGACTGGCGCGTTGGGCACTCTTGATCCAGGCTTTTGACGTCACCATTAAATATTGCCCGGGTCGTGCTAATGTAGTCGCTGACGCTTTATCTCGCCCTAGCTGTGACGAAGAAACAGGAAAAGACTGCGAGGTCTGTAGCGTGGTGGTCGATATGCCAACAAGGAGCCCTGCTGAAATACGCCAACAACAGTTAAAGGACGACCAGGTTGTTGAAATCATACGATCTTTGGAGTCTGACGGTAACGAGCAAACCGTTTACTGGAGCGGGAAGGGTTACCTCATGAACAATGGGATCCTGTACAGATATATCTCTGATGGCGAAAGAGAGGAGGCCCAACTAGTGGTTCCTCAACACGAATGGGCCAATATACTCTCAACTTATCACGATGATCCTCTGGCTGGTCATTATGGGGCTGATAAGACGTATCAACGAATAGCCCGTCGATACTTTTGGAAGGGCATGCGACGTTATATCGAAGCCTATGTCAGGAACTGCTTAGAATGCCAGCGGTTCAAACCCACGAATCTGAAGCCTGCCGGTCTACTTCAGACTTCATCGATTAATCAGCGGTTCGAAGTTCTTTCATTCGATTTATTTGGACCGTTACCCACTACACCCGCTGGAAAGAACTGGATACTTATTGTCGAGGATATCGCAACTGGTTGGGTAGAATTATTCGCATTAGAGACAGCGAACGGTGAGACATGTGCTACGGTTCTGATTGAAGAGGTGTTCCTACGTTATGGACTACCGAGGCGACTACATAGTGATAATGGTCCTCAATTTGTCGGAGCCGTAATGCAAAAGGTTACGCACTGTCTGCGGATCAGCCACTCATTTACACCCGTTTATCATCCATCTGCTAACCCCGTGGAGAGAAAAAACCGCGATTTAAAGGTCCAACTGGCTATTTTAGTACAGGATAACCACCGACTATGGGAAGACAAACTGGCTAGTATTCGTTTTGCCATGAATACTGCTACGAGCCTGGTAACCGGTTATACCCCTGCTTATCTTATGTTCGCGCGAGAATTGAGAACCCCAGACGATAACTCACACGATTTAAAGCAAGTTGTACTTAGCGAGAACTTCATTCCCGAGATCACCCCAAAGTTGATCTCGTTAGCTACAACGTTAGAGAGGGTGCGCGAAAATCGCGAAGGCAAAGAAGAGGACAGGAAACGGATCGCCGATAGAAGTCGGAGGCCAGACCCTGGATACGAACCCGGAGATCTCGTACTAGTGACGATTCACGCGGTGAGTAGAAGTGCTCGAGGGGACAGCGCGAAGTTCGCACCTCGGCGAGACGGGCCGTATATTGTGAAAGGCCGCCAAGGAGCTACAACTTATCTTCTGGCGAACCCCGATAACCCAGAGCAAATCGTCGGCACCTACCACACATCGGCTCTGGTACCTTATCGAGGAGAGAGTAATACGTTACCTGCACCGGTCCGCCCATTACGCAAACGAGGTCGGCCACGGAAGACAGTAGCCAGCGCAGCCGCTGGTAGCGTCCAAGACACCCAAGTGACACGTCGTCGTGGACGCCCTAAGAAGACTTAACCTACCTTTCTGATCTATTCGTCGGGACGCCTTCATGATCAGAGGGGGAGACTGTAACATTAACTACCAACTGCCTCGATAGATGGCGATAGTAGTAAAATTAGATCGCGCTATATTCCGCCTCACGGCGTTAGTATATAAGGGCGAGCATTTGAAGCAATGTTATCGGGCAGCTAGCTACGGGTAAAATATTGCTTAGTGCGCACGATACCGGGCCGCGAATGCAATACTAAATCCAACGCTTGCTTCTGTGAATGTGTACGCCTACGCGGACCTTTCGCAGCGCCCTCTATATTTGAGCAATTTTTTGTAACGTCAACTCTTCAATATATTCCGCATATATCTTCGAAGCTTCGTGTATTATTTGCCCTATTGTCTTACAAATCTATTAAACATTGAAAAAAAAACATAAATAGTCTTGAAAAGAGTCAAATTATTTTTTAAAATGAAATTAAAAACATTGATTATATTTGAGCCATTGAAACGACCATTTTGCGCGAGCTTTTGATGACGTCAATTGTCGCGTCGATCGTGTTCCGACCGGCTCGAATGTCAGTATACGTAGGGTTGCCATTCGTCCGGGTTTTCATGGATTTATTTTAGTTTAGAGACCGTCCGTTTCGTTTTGAATCCGGATAGAACCATATCAGATGAATTTTTCTGGTTTTTGGTTGGTCGGTTAAAAATTTAAGGAGTGAAATTGTAAATTACAATTTCTCAACATTAACTTCTCTTCTTAACATAACAAGATATATTTGGCAAATTTTGATATCAACAACTTAAAAAGGTTTTGACGTTCAGATTTAAAATATATGCATCAATAAAACCTCAAGCTCAGCCATCTGTGTATCACGTCGAACGTGTCTATTACATTTTTTTTTTGTTGCATTTTTCAAATATCGCTACATTTCATGTCATATAAAATCTTCAAACATTTAATTAAAATCTTTAAGCATGAAAAATGCCGTTATTTAAATAAATATAAAAATATTAGATAATTTATCTTTTAATTGTTGTTCTGGAAATAAATAATTTTATTTATACTACACCTGATCGGAACAGTAGTCAATATTCCCTGAAAATGAAAAGAGAACGTTAGTCTTTTCCTTGACCTGAATAAGCGGGAGGAATAATAAAATGTATGAAAGTCCATTTCTAACGTATTTTAGCGGGAGAGAAAGTTGTATGAATTTACATTTCTCATGTGTTATCTTATCTATGGCGCGCGCCTGCCCAAGGAGTTTTCATATAATTTAAATATAGAATCTCCGTGCCACTGACATCCTTTTGTGAAGAATAAAAATAAACAAAAGAAGCGCGAAATTATGGTCAAATTCTAATCTAAATTGTGTCTTACATTTTGGTTTTATTTTAAAAATACTTTAAATGTTCCTCACAGGTGTAGTATAAAGCACTCGGGTGAAAGTCCCATTCCTACCTCGGGAATATTTAGGTCCTAGGCTGCGCTTTCGGGCCACAAACTCCTCCCTCGCTAGTAATCGGTCCCTTTCCTCCCTCGGTGAAAAATGTACTATTTTACTTTCACATCTAGAAAAACTAATGACGATCGTAAAGTAACAAAAAACGACATTTAAAGTCCAATCGTCATCTTCGATTTTTTATCTTTAAATAAATTAAAATATTATTGTTCTCACAATATTTTTCACCTGTGTGGTGACGGATTAAAAATACAGAGTGTCACCACCCCTATTCATCCCGCGGGTGTTGTAAAAGGCGACTAAGGGATAAACTACGCAAGACAACATAAATGCAAAGAGAAGGAAAACTTGAAACCAACCCTATACCAACCCGTCTGGCCAACGTGGTATAGTATATAGGATACTTTTCAAGGAGAGGCCTATGTCCAGCAGTGGACTGTTAAAGGCTGTTGATGATGATGAATATATTTCATCACTCATATTGAATGTTCAACTTTACGTGTAGGAGAGGTAACCCAAATAAAAATATTTTTCATAATTTTATTGTAGCACTTTGTCGACGTAATTACAACACATATTCTGAGCATAAACTGAGCTTTCGCGCATTTCATTGAAATTTTTGTTATACTGAAACCCCTAGCCCTGTGTAGGGGGGATAGTAGGCCCTAGCCCTATCCAGGGGGAATCACACACCGGCGTGTCAGTCAGCAGAGCAAGAGATGCTCAGGGCGCCGTTCACAAGTAGAATCTGAATTCTAAACAAAACTAAGAGACGAGAAAAGATGTGTGTGTGTGTGTGTATGACGGTGGGCGGTCATGGAGCTCTTCAAGGAAACATATTTTCAGTCTGACACATATATCCATATTTTAGTACTTACACAATTTTCTATAGTCAATTCAATAGCATTACATAATTGTCAATCGTTAACATTAAATTATTACATATTACATATTTGCAAAACTAAATATAAGGGTTGACAAAAAAAGGTTTATGTCTTAAGCTTCCCTGGTTCTCTGGGGGCTCGACCGGGATGTGCAGGCGCTAGGCAAGAAAACACGGCTACCCCGATGTGGTTCCTGGGGTCACTCATCGTGTATCCTCGGGGAACGCGTACCGGGGAAAAGAAGAGGTAGGTATTAATTTAAATAAAATAAATGTAACCCCAATACGTGACCCAGTAAATGCCTTGAGGTGTGAGGCGTGGAGCTTGCTACTCCTTCTGCTCTCAAGAGAAAAGGCCGAGGATCAGCCTTATGAGGCCAGTGGAAGCTCAGGTGAATGAATCTCAGTTGCTCTGGACAGGATTCTACAACTGGGGCTCAGTAGAAACGTATGTATTCAACAGGAGCACTCGTCTCTGGGAATGATACCCAATCCTAAATATACATATGTTCACACGAAAGAGATAGCCTAAAATAAAGTTTTAAAAGAATTATATAGACTTACCACGGAACTGTGGGTGTATCTAGTGAATTACTTCCACAATTGAGAAATACGACTCAGAGAATTATATTCAGACTATAGCGCAGTAGGAAATGAATCGTTCGGAGATGAAAACTGGCTTTTATAACCCATATCAAGGACTTTCTGGAATAAAAATCCTACCTTCTTACAAAAATTTTACAACCTCGTATGACTTTCAAAGACAAAATAGAATACAGATTAAAAATATTTGACATATGAAATGAAATGATTTATTTCACATAAAATAGAGTACAAAGGTGTTTTTACAATATTTACATTATAGTTCGTCTATTTAGCCACAGATGGCATGTGAAAATGTTGGCGCTAATTACTTCCATGAATGTCAGATAATTTCATGACATTTATTTGTAAAAAATAAAAGTGTTACAATACTTTTCGATACCTAAAAGTAGTTTTTAAAGATCGAGATATTATGTACTACGTACAATATACACAATGTCACAAACCTTATTACGTCAGAACAAAGAGTTACACGATAGAAAAAGACGCAATTGTAGGTAAATAATATAACCGCAGGTGATTCGTCCGATCTGAATTAAACTTAATCATATGACACCAAGGGTTCCTATTTCTTTAATTTACTTTTCGGAGTGAATCTTCTGTACTAGTACTATTATATATTTTGTGCGTTAACTGTTATATTAAGGTTTGTTTCATGACCAACCCATCAGGTGTAAGTTCATAGTTCATGTTCATAGTTGATTAGAGATGACTCTCTGAATAAAACATTAATGGCTAGACTAGACACCGAGAGAACAAAGGACCCGAAGCAATAAAAGTAAAGATGTTTGACCTTTACATCGTCGCACGTTGCACGTCGTCGTCGTCGTCGTCGTCTGTAAGTTGTCAAGCGTCACGCACCCGGATACCTAGACTTGGTCAGAAAATTAACAACTGGCTGTTGAAGTTATTCAACGAGAATGAAAAAATGAGATCATGCGATGTAAGTTTTCTTTTTGAGAAATTTGCTTTCATTTTATATAGAGGGTACGCAAAGTTTTTCGAATAATATCAAAACTTAAACTAAAATTTACTAAAATTTTACATCGTAAAGTGGGAATGCTCCAACTCTGTTGAATCATCACAATAATTAATTAAATCATAACATTAATTATTTGATGAGTTTTTCTTTGTATATACAGGGTTTTCCAATAAGAGTGATACGATTTCTTTTAAATAAAAATACACTTATTGTTAAGGAAATTCAAAAGTTTTTTATTTAATGTGAAGTACAATCGATACAATTAAGTTGTAAATAAAACGCCCTTCAAATGGTCTCCACGACTTCTTCTGCAGGAACGAATTCGATGAACCCAATTTTCGAGCACTTTTTCCACTAAATCATGTCGTATGTCATCAATGGCACGTTCAATATTGACTTGTAAAGCTAAAAGAGAGTCTGGTTTACTTCGAAAGACCAATGACTTCAAATAACCCCACAAGAAATAGTCTAATGGTGATAAATCACAACTTCTTGGAGGCCATTCAATATCACAATTTCTTGAAATAATCGAATCTCCAAACTTTTCTCGCAATAATTCAATTGTTGCATTTGCTGTGTGGCACGTAGCCCCGTCTTGTTGGAACCAAATATTGTTAAGATCAAGTTCTTCTAATTCCGGCCATAAAAAGTTGGTTATCATCGATCTATACCGCTCTCCATTGACAGTAACGGTGTTACCAGCTTCATTTCGAAAGAAGTACGGACCGATGAATCCACCAGACCAAAAACCACACCAAACTGTTAATTTAGGTGAATGTAATGGTTTTTCATGAATAATTTGTGGATTTTCTTCGCACCAGAATCGACAGTTTTGTTTATTTACCGCACCACTTAGATGAAAGTGAGCCTCATCGGAGAAGATGATTTTCTTAAAAAATTCGTTATCATTTCCAAGTTGTTTCAAGGCAAAATCAGCAAATTCACGACGTTTATGGTGGTCCAATGGCTTCAGTTCTTGAGTGAGAACAATTTTATACGGATGCAAAGCCAAATCCTTTCTCAAAATCCGACAGGTTGTGGTTTGCGACAGTCCTAATTGTTGAGAACGTCTTGGAATCGACAAATTGCGGTCTTCAGCAACACTTGCCTGAACGGCAGCAATATTTGCATTACTTCGAGCGGTTCTTTGTCTTATTGGCACTTGAACATTATGTAAAGAAAATGTAACCTCAAAATTTTCAACAATTCGACGAATAGCGAGCACACTTGGACGATTATTACGACCATACAATGGCAAAAGCGCACGAAAAGTTGCAATTGGAGAACGATTATTTCGATAATAAAACTGAATAATTTGTAAACGTTGTTCTTGCGTATATCTCTCCATGACGAAATTGTAAACACTACTGAATACAATGACAAATTAATGACAGATCTTGATCATTACAAATGGCCGAAAAGTCACTTCAAAATCATATCATCCCTATTGAAAAACCCCATATAAGCAAGTATAAAGACGCTTATGCTAAGTCTAACTCGAATATTTACTTTCCTTTCATAAGATAAGCAAAGAACTGTGCCGAATGAATTTTAGGAAACATTCACACTTAAATAATAGTTATGAAGGAGTCAAATATAAGAAACTTAAGTTTTTGTTTCAAAATATTTATCTCGGAACAAAAACGTAACTTTCACGTAACTGGTTTGTCAGAAAAACGCAGTGAAATTAAAATTATTTACCGCGTAACATATTAAAATACGAAGAATTTACCACCCTCACCCACCCATGTTGCGGTTTGTTATGAACACTCTTCAGTCGACCGACGGCGACGTGTCATTAGCGTCTGCGAGACAGCGTGACTCTGCGTGACTCAACGATAAGAAACAGACCCTTTTTTCAGAGCATTTGTAACAATTGCCTACATAAACGATCGTACTGGAGAATGAGTCCTAGCATTCGCTGACACTCGGAAAGAGTTAGCTCTTGGAAAGTGTTAAAAACTGTTCACAAAACGTAGCCACATGCCGATGTACCTTCTATTATTACTACGATGCTTATGCCTATTGTAAATTGAAATTTTATGTAGGACAAACGAAAAATTAACTCTTTTTTGCTATGCACGTGTACGATTTAAGACGAGAGAACTTTGACGTACACATGGTGGACCAGTGCCGGATTTATATTTATTATGAGTGTAGGCCACTTTATTTCCGCCGCCCCATATACATTTCCCACCTTTCTAAAATAATAATTTTCAATTTGTAGTAAAGAAGGCCTTAAAGTTAAATAAACGAATGAATTAGTCATTATGAAAGAGCGTAAAAAAACAAGATATACAATTTTTTACTTGAATTTTTAATAGCAAAATCATCTATAATTCATCGTAGATTATGGTATTCATTATCTCTGCTTCTATCTTCTGCTTCTAGAGTAGAGCTAGAGTTTTAAGTTTTTCTAATTTTATACGAATTCCCTTTGCCTCATTTCGCGGGACCGGTTTCTCTGTACTGTCATTTTCAATCATTTTTAAAACTGTTAGTTACTTCATTCCAGGAATCTCTTAGACTTTTACAGGCATCTGCTCTAGCCGACCAACGAGTGAGGTTCAGTCTCTTGAGTGTTTTTCCTCTTCCTATTTAATTCGTTAGTTTTTGTCCTCGTTTAGTTGACTTCACACAGGAAGTATATACCTCCTCTAGCAACATAAAGAAGTGGCAAGCTTCTGTACAAGACCCAGCGGCCGAGGTTCCCACCAAATTCAATGAATGAGCTGCACAAGAAACAAACATAGAAAATTGGGCTTGTTCTTGAATTTTGGCTTATAAACCATTGTAAATCCCTGACATATTAGAGGCATTAACATAAGACTGACCACGGCAATCTTTGAGATTAATGTTTAACTTTACCAGCTCTATCTTAATGGCATCAAATATTTCTTGAGCCTTGTGTCCTACTGTAGTCAAGAATTTATTTAAATCTCTCTGATGGTTCTCCGTTATCTAAGACATATCGAATCACAAGTGTTATCTGATATGTGCTGCATTCGGTGTAGAATCCACAATCAAAGAAAAAACTTTGCTTTTTTATCTCATCACTGATGTATATCAGTACTTTTTCAGCCATTAAATAAATGAATTCGTCGCAGACAGTTTTCGAAAGTTGTTCCTTATCCCTGGTTTGCATATCTTTCAATGTGTTTGGTTAGTAATGGGTCAAACTCTGCTATTAATTCTAGAAGCATAATGTAATTTCTACTGTGCTGGTCACCAAATTTTTCATTACTTCCTCTAAAAGCGAGACCTCTAGAAGCTAGTCCTTTTATTACAGCAACAACCCTCTTTAAAATGTTCTTCCAGTAAGAAATTTTTTCGTTCAGTTGGGCAGTTAAGGAACATTGGATATTGCCGTGAATCATACCCCTAGCTCTTAAAGCGAGAATGCAGGATTTATGATTTAGAGAGGTTTCGTGTTGAGCTACTCGAACTTCTGCATTCTTCCAATCATTGAATTATTCCTCGTCAAACTGTGTCCTGTTTGCAATAGATCCAGAGGCCAAACAGGGTCCACAGAATATGGAACCTTTGCTTTCCGAATAGACGAGCCAATTCCTTTCTTTAACTTCATTATTCCTAATTTTTCTGTAAAATATATTTTTTGGTAAATAACGGCGATGATCGGAATACAATCTCGCACTTTTTGTGAAATCACGGGATTTGTTTTGTTCGAAACCATTTCTTGCAATAATGTCTCTCGTTAAAAATTTTTAGTTTTATAGTTGATTCAATTTCAATAAACGTCGCAACAATAGCCATTTCTTCGCTGTCTGATTATATTACTGCCACTTGTTGGAGGTATTTCGGTGTTAGAATCAGGAGGATGAGCAGGTTTTACTGAACACAACTGAGCTGACTGATTACGATGGTGCAGACTCTTCACCTCAATCGGAATAGAACCTTGTTCATTTTGATTTTCCTTATTACTACTAGTCCTCGAGTTCTCTTGTCCAATACGTAAACTCTCGCTGCTGTTTTCGTCCGCCCGCCTCGCTGCTCTCATCTATCACTCACGTGATAATATAGGTTTCGATAGGAATGAGTTTGGATTTTTTTTAAAGTATAAAAAACCATGAGAAAACCAGTGAACGTGTTTGACTTTTATCCTCTGAAATCGAGTGACCCTCCTCTGGAATCTGCCGCCCCTCGGACGCTGCCGCCCCTAGGCCGCGGCCTATACGGCCTATTTATAAATCCAGGACTGTGGTGGACTCAGGGTCAAACTAACTATATAAATATGTTTTAATAACAACAATTACTGGATCCCAATTGTTCTAGGTATAAAGTCGCACACCGGGTGGTTTTAATTTATCCGATACCGACACACCAAACCTCGGCAGAGTGATGGCCTACGGTTGGGCGGGTCCGGACGTTAAATAGAAAAGGATTCTTATAATCTATAGAGTTGAGAATATCCGTGAGATCAATAAATTAAGCTACAAAATTTCTCCTGGTAGACAATGATACGTCCAATCTAAATAAAAATGGTTCAAAAACGTTTACATAAAATTAATTTCTGGTCAAGTATCACACCAAGTTGTAGCCAAGTTAATAATAATGTTAATATCAGACAACAAAAGAGATCAGCAGCTGGACTTAGTTTAAACGACTGAATAGATCAAATCATCTTTTTTTTATATTTAAGCCTACCAAAATAGCACCGTCCTCATTTTGAGGATAGGCAATGCAGCATGGCGACGGTGTCGGGGCAGTTCTGCAGTAGCTACTAACGTCCCACAGAACACCACCACCACCACCACCACTACTGCTAGTGAGGATGGTAACAACTATTTTGCATTCTACTCATGCTTTCTATTAAAAATATTAGAAATGTTCTAACAACGATCAATACGAGTATACAAATAACAAACAAAAGAAAATATTTTCAATTCCGCGGTAACGAAGTTTATAAGTATGTAGGCGTATTGGTTATTTTAGCTGGCAACACTGTTAAGTGTCTAAAGGTAAGACACTGACGCAACACCGGGCACTGGCGTGTGCGACCGGTGACCACAGGGATGTGAATCATTGACACTTTAAAATAATAAAAACGCGATTGAATTATTGATTTTAGTCGATTACTTTCGATTCGATTCGTAAGTTCCTTTAAAATGGAACGTGGTCGTACGGCGAGCATAATTATTGTGGATCATCTCGTGTGAGCACCACGTGTTCGGTGGAGTGTCTTATTTACATGGCCTGCTATTCAATGTCCTAACTGTATTTCGTGATCGAGAGTTACAATAAAGTAATTGTACGAGAATATTCTCCTTGCCCGAAAACTCACGCCTACCCTCAATTATAAATATGAGGCCTACTGATGTTCCTAGTGGATGTTGAGCTTTTATAAGTATATTATGCACTACAGATAATACTTAAGTAAGTAAAGTACTGAGCAATTGAGTAAAACACAGGTATGTTCAAAATGTTTATTATTATAATTACAATGGAAGTCAGGAGAACAGATGTGAAATGTTATTTTTACACTTATTGACCGCCTCTCGTCGTACACGGTAACAAAGATCATTCGTTTTATAAACACACCGAGTTGTGGAAAATAATCACAACCTCATAAATATTTGATGAAAATTTCCGAAAATCTGTCAGTGTCATCACCAATACTAATTTTATTTTCATTGTAATAATTACATTCATAATAAATTGTCTAATGTTAGTTCACAGCCAATAGCAAAGTTGTCACCATCGTCAAGTGCTCAGTTGTCAGTTTACAGCAGCCGAGCTATTGTAAAGGTTCAGTTCACTTACGAGCATCATGATACAGCACAATACATATAGATCAGCATTTATATTATTTCAAGACTGTAGGTAGCTTTTTACGAGCGATTGCTGGGGTTCTTTGCCATAAGTTTGTGCACGACGTACAGAACAAAGACACATAAAAAAATGTATAGTTCGCGATTGTTTTCTTTAAATTGTTACATGTACCATGTACCAACATTGAGTGAGAGGCGGAGTAATACAATTTACATATTATATTAAATTAACCGAGTACCTACGTCGTATCGACATAAATCGTAGAACAATTTGAGTATTTACAGTATATTATGTGAGGAGTGTCTGCCTGTGTGTGAATCAACATAACATCGATATCTATGTACAAGTGCGTCACGCACGCCATCTGATGGCACGTGTCGCGAGCTACTCTTAGTAACGAACGACAAAAGTTAAGTTTCTTTGTTGGTATATGAACGAGGCTGTGGGGAACCTCTGCTACATCTACAGAACAAAGCTTAATGCCATCAGACTTAACCATCATTAAATTATTTACATTATAAATACGTATTAGGTGCGTCGTGACGTGAACAACCTTCCGTTTCCTTCTTGAGAGACGCACGTGTCGATGAGCAATCAAATATTTGTTTAACGACAACGACAACGTTACGAGTATCGACGAACTTACACCTAAACTATTCATTCGTTACTTAAATCGGAGGTAGACACAGTATCGCTTTTGTAAGTTTCTTTCGACATTAGTAATAGTTGCGTTCCAATGATTCAGAAACATCATCTGAACAAATATAAGTCTGATAATATTTACACAGTAAATGTAATTGTTATATCTAAGGTGAGCACGAGGTGAGTGGAGCGGAGACTCGGCTCAGGAGGAGGCGCCCAGCAGCGCCACGCAGCTCGCGAGCAGCACCGCGCCCCCCGCGCTCACGCCCCGCAGCGCCCCGCTCGTGTTGCGACTCAGCGTCGCCGCCATTTTGTCGCCTGCAATGCAACACTCATTAGTTCTTCATCATAACTTAACATTTTTTGTACTTTTGTTTAAATAATTATAAACTTTATGTAAATACTAGTAAAGTTCAAATGTTTAGTTAAAAATAAGTAGGTATGTTGTATAGTATGAAGTGAGTGAGTGTGAGTGAGTGCGAGGGTACACTGACTGCCTGCAGAGACGTAGACGTAGATGTGAGCGGGCTCGGTGTTGGCTGCGGCGCAGGTGTAGTTCCCGGAGTGGTGCGGGGCGGCGGCGCGGATGGCCAGCGCCGACTGCGTCTTGGGCCCCGGCTCCGTCACCACGCTCACGCCGAGAGACGCGTCGTAGTTTATCATCCGTGCATTGTGGTACCAGAACACGTATTGTGGAGGTACAGGACTCTATGGAATAATTCATACATTGAAATCTTTCTTATATTGAGTCCAGAAAATACATATATGTCGCATACTCGTATGTATTCTATGAGTTCTAAAAATCAATTTGTAAGTAAATATTGATATTAATTTGTTTATAGAATATAATTATCATTTAAATGTTCATCATAAACAGGCTCTAATGATCCACCGTTGGTAACAGATCTATACTCAGAATGGAAGTTATTCTTTTGTTTTATGAAAGCTTAAATATAATCTAAGAGCACTGGTCACCAACGCATTGCGAACGTAGACAATACAACAATGCAGCATGGTGGCCCACATTATGGCGACCTAACCTCCGGTCTCGAACTCATCAACGAAACAGGACAGCATCCATGCCATGTTAGGTTTATCTTTTGTGTAGTGTCGCCTCGGTCGTGCCGGCACACTCTTGCTGAAATGAGCGTTGTAGAGCCACGCTCATTTTTAGGGTTCCATTGCCAAATCGCAAAAAACGGAACCCTTATAGATTCGTCATGAGTGTCTGTCTGTCTGTCTGTCCGTCCGTATGTCACAGCTACTATTTTCCGAAACTATGAGAGCTATATTGTTGAAACTTTGTCAGTAGATGTATTCTGTGAACCGCATTAATATTTTTACACAAAAATAGAAGAAAAGCAATAAATTTTGGGGGTCCTTAAACTTAGAATTGAAGCTCAAAATTTTTATTTTATTTAAACCATACGTATATATCTGGATAGGTCTTCAAAAATGATATTGAGGTTTCTGAGATCATTTTATTCTAAACTGAATAGTTTGCGCGAAGGACACTTCCAAAGTGGTAAAATGGTAAAATGTGTCCCCCCCCCCTGTAGCTTCTAAGATATGAGAATGATAAAACTAAAAAAAATATATGATGCACATTACTATGCAAACTTCCAACGAAAATTGGTTTGAACGAGATCTGGTAAGTAGTTTTTTTTAATACGTCATAACTCAAAAACCGCAATTTACATTTCTTTCAATCAAAACTATTACTAAAACATCGATGAAAATTAAAAGAACCACAAAAACTTTTATATGTTGTTACTTGCTGCTACGGAACCCTTCATGGGCGAGTCCGACTCGCACTTGGGTGCTTTTTTAGGGATCTATAGATAGGTGTTTAAAAATAATGTTGAGGTTTCTTTTTTTTTTTTCTAAACTGAATAGTTTGCGCGAGAGACACTTCCAAAGTGGAAAAATGTGTCCCCCCCCCCTGTAACTTCTAAAAAAAGAGTGATAAAACTGAAAAAAATATATGTTGTACGGTTGATACGGACTCAGACAGTAGCAGGGTAATGTTTTCAAGCATGTGTATGTATGAATGTCCATTTTACTAGCGAATAAAACCTAAAATTGAAATGACCAATGCATTGTTTTGTAAGCTTTTGTGCTGCAGGCGGGGCAAACAATACTTTGTTACTTTTGGGCGAAAGATTATCAATCATAACTACATTTGTAAATAATAATACAATATATTCAAGACTAATGACGTGAGTTTTCAGAATACCTTCTCTATAATGCAGACGAGATTAATTGTAGATCCCGCGTCAACGTGATGTTCATCTGCGCCGAGAATGAACGCCTCCGGTACCGCGATGTGCAGGTGCACCAGCCGCGACAGCGTGCCGGACCCTGTCGACACCTGGACAGGCAAACTGTGTCTCAACCACATCCTCTAATGTGTGCCTTACGTTACTGACGAAACGGTTACATTACATACCTGACACTCATATGTACCGTTGTCTCGTTTTTGAACATATTTAATTTGCAGGATCCAGTCATCTGATCCTTCGCTATGAAGCACCTGTGCATAAAATATACGCGTCAATATTAAGTTGAACAAAGTTTATCTTGGAGTGATGAAGTTCACGGAGTTTGTTTGTTGCATCCTCAGTATGCTTTATTTGTTTTATCACAATTATACTCACTTTGGACCAATATCCTTGATATAAAATTAACTTATAACAACAGCAGATACGTATTGTAAGGCAATTTAAAAAATCTACTCGACATTTTTTAAAGTAATGCACGATACGTTACATAATATGATGATTTCACCGGGGTTCACACAATACAACTAACAATACTTTAGTCAAAACTGTTATTATACCTGGAAGCGCTCATCGTTCGTGTACATCAGCATCCCGGAGCTGATGATGTGCCAGTCTCGGCGCCGCACCCAAGACACCTGTGCAGTACAAACAAGGTATACCACACGTACCAACGGATCAGATACGGAGGCAGTAAATAGGTACATACGCCGCGCTCGCCGAGGTTCCTCACGGGGCAGTGGAGGAAGGCGACGGCGCCGAGCTGCACCAGCACGTCCTCGTGCGTGTTGTTGATGGTCGGCTCGCGGTGCAGTGCATCCAGCGAGCCGTACCACAGCTCCCGCCACGGGCCCATCTCGCCCTCCGTCAGCTCCAACTCGGCGGCCTCGATGGCAGCGGCGTCCAGCGCGTGCATCGGTTGCACCGTATGCACTCGAGGAGACTGCGACGGAGGTACTTCCACCGCTGTCGCATCGCGGTGTACGCGCCTCAACCTCGCCGCTGGCGATAGCGCATACCGAAACAATTATTACAGTCAAATTGGGTAACTTTGAACGCTTTTCGCAGATTTTTAAGTACACTGAAAAAAATATGTATTGGTTGTACTATTTTATTCAGTATGATGAGTGTTCTTTCATACCCATATTTTGAATTATCCATCCAATATGGTGTATTAATACAGAAAACGTTTAGAAATTGATGTTTAAGTGGCCATTCAAAGTTACAACGACTTTCGGGTAACTTTGAATTGAGTTATCTGGGACAATGAAAATCCTCCATAATTCACTAATTATTTGATATGGGTAACATTATACTTTTATTCAGAATAAAATATATATAGATGTGTCGAAATAAAGTGAGTGTCAAAGACATCGAATAACCCTTCACTGGGGATGACATTCTCCAAATATTTACTCTGAATAGGTGGAAACAATTTAACAGAAACACATGTTTTTTTTAATAATATATGATATATTTATTAAGAATCAAAGAGATACATAAAATTATTCACTTATTTATCTATCAAATGAGATCAATAAAAACTGATGAGATCAAAGGTTAGGTGAGCAGTATGTAATTGAAAAAATCATTCACCCCATTCCATGAACAAAATATCATCATGTATGAAAAACTTTTAATCCCTTCTTGATAATTGATGTTCTTTTAATAGAAATAATATGTTCTCCTTCTTTACAACGCACCGTAGTTTCTCGTACTTCAACTTCCGAAGTGTTTATAAGCAATTCATTTAGTTTCCTTTGATAAAATGGGAACAAGCCACAGCTTCGAAATCCTGCCTTAATGTTTTGTTCTCCACACGAGTGAGCTCTCCCATTTCTAGTGCCTTTCGCAAAAGCTAGGCAAACAAAGATTTAGGTAGTGCCATGACCTACTGCTTGCTTGCCTCTACTTGTTTGACGGTAGTTGTCTAGTACTTTCCTCCAATTGCTCTTGACAGAAGAAAAATACCCTACATCTAGTGGCTGCATTAAGTGTGTAGAATTTGGGATCAAACATACGAACACAATATTGTGTTCTTTACAAAGGCGTAACGCTTTAGGTGAAATATGCGCACTGAGGTTGTCACATATAAGCATTTTTTCCCCTCAAGACTAGAGTTACCCATAAAAATAAAACTTACAATTGGGTAACATTGAATCGTTCAAAGTTACACCAATTTCAAATAAATTTACAATGATCTGATAGACAATCAATTTTGGGCAAATAGACATTGTAAAATCACGAAATTATTAGAAAAAAGGCAAGTTGAATAAATGTATCACCTCTAGAAACAAAATAAACAGTGTTTTACATACCTTTTCTATATTTAATTCAGATTTCTACCACATACACTTTTTTCTTGTCGATCACCTCGAGCAGAAAAGGCGCTAAAGTTTTGAAAACTTATTGACAACTGTGAATTTTAAGACACATTTGATATTTTGAACGTCTCAACGGTCCGTTTCATAGAATTATTCAAGTAATTATACAAAAAAGTGTTTAAAAAAATATATATAAATCTTCGAACAGGTTTCATTCAAAGTTACACGGAAATTCAAAGTTACCCTACTTGACATTAACTTGAAGAGAACTATATAATATCTATTCCGCAACAAATTTGGCTAACGACATAAAGCATAAAAGGAGATAGTCGATAGAGTACTCACGCAGTCCCCCGGGCGGCTCGGGCCCGGCCGCGGCGCTGAACGCGGCGAGCAGCGCCACGGTGAGCGCGCGCGCAGCCATATGACCACCGCCCCGCCCACTACATCACGCGGTGTGCCTGTTGTGCAGCCTGGACATCACATAATATACAAGTTTAGTTTCAACCTACGACACTACTTTATCTCTACGCTACACACAATATTGTTTTATTATACTATTTCATCTTATTGTACCACGCTGAACAGACCTATTGACGTAGGTTTGTTTCAAGTATTCCTTCTATATGCAGTTATGTTGGCCCGCGCAGTTTGCTACCTCGGTGGCCTCTTACGATATTGTGGGATGAATTCGAAAGGCGACACTTCGTATTATTAATCCGTCGCCATTCAGACTGTTACTTAGAGAGACGTGCCTATTATGGGATTTAGAGAGATTATTAGTTGAACATGTTACAATTTGTCACTTGCGGAGTTTTACTTTTACGAGTCAATTACCCGTTGCGTCCTCTGCCGGCCGAGATACAAAACCGAACCGGATGTAATAAAAAAAGGTCGGCAATAAAATGTGTGACATGTCTGGCGATATGCAACAAACAGGAGCTGTGAGGCGTCCAATGTCACGACGAAGGACAATAATATCGTAATTTGAGTACGTATCATTATGAAATTTTATTTACACGTACGTATTTCCTTGGTGAGGTCTTCATTCAGTAGTGGACGGCGATATCCGAAGAAGAATTCGTAACCAAACGAGAAAAATACGAAACATGCATAAAAATTATTTATGCGGTGTATCTAATATTATCGTTAATCGCGATGTTCAGTGTAATCAACTTAAAAAAGCACAGAACATTGCAGTCAATACATGCTTCTGCAGTATATGTAGATATAAATGCTTGTATTTCTAAATCAAGAATCAAAATTAATGCCCCGCCATCCTTTAACATCTGTTTTAAACATAATATTGTGCCTTTTGATACAACAAATTCAAAATATGTCCGCTGAATATTTTCATTTCTTTCATTTTCATAAGACAAAGGGATATTCATAAAGCACGACAAGCAAAATGATAACGTTTTGAGGCTCTCTTCCGCCTTTGACTCGCATTGTTGTGTTATATTATATAATCAATGTCTGACGCCACATTACTTGTGTATATTAAGTCTCCGCATATATACTTTACTGAACTAAAAGTTTAACTTTTGAGCAAGTGACAGTGAAATGACAAACACTCGAGTGTATGTCCAAATATAGGTGAATAAATGTAATAGTAGACATTAACAATAGTTAGTAATCATCTTTAGGTCGACGACAATACACGAGGAGGAGATCAGCCATTGTATTAGTGTTTTAAATTAACATTCAAATGATTATCTTTCTTGCCTTATCAATACCTATTTCTTTGTGATATTTTTGTTATGGGAATCTGAATAGTTCACGTATAACTTATTTTTAGGTTTCCAGAGCGAAAACGGAAAAACGGAGCCTTAAACCACCAGTATGCGTCCGTCTGTCCACACTATACCTCACGGACTATTAGTGCTACTTACTTATTAACGTACATGTTTATCAAATGAAAAATAAACTGTAATACACCGTTACAGTCATTATGAGTATATCCTGCTCCATTTATAAGTGATTTGACAAGAACACACAGAAGACCATCCTAATAATGACAGCACACGACTTGCGGTCGTATTTCGTTGGTGAGGGTGAGACCGGAGGGCCAATCATTCTGCACCATTCTCCCGGCTTCTAGAGGCCGGGAGAATGATGCAGAAACATCCAACCAGGCTGCCTTGGTATGGGTCACCACGTTGAATTGCTAACCCTCACAATGCAGATGGTGACCCCTACTCCTGGATTCAACTCATGCTTTCCATCAGGCGGAGTAGAGTCACTTTGGTAGGCTTCAATATAAAAAAATATATATAAAAAAACCTCAGATATTAGACCTAAGTATTTCCAAACTATGACTGTTTACGACTTTGCTGAGACTTTTCAATTTTCTTTGAATGTGATAAAAACTTTATTGAATGCTGTGTTTGGGAACTGCGGCTCTTTTACTGTTTAGATTTGAATAGTACATATTGTCCTTAAACAAATGAGCGATTCACCAGCAACTTCAGTTCCTATTTCTGTAACCATGATCGAGAACCTGATTTAGCAGATAACAACTTAGTAATATAGTGTTACCTAAGTCATTAGTTGTAACCTATTTATTATAGTAAAGTATGCTACGTTCCATATACCCGTCTAAATCGGTCCAGCCTTACACAGATTAGCCAATAGAAAGCTTTTTACTAGCTAATCTGTGAGCGTCGACAGACGTCATATTGAATACTAAACTGACTATTGCCGATCAAGAGAAATCTCCTTATTGCGACGTCGAGGCTCTTGGTCAAATCTAGTGTATAATATGTAGATCAATGACTTGCGCGATACTCGATTAGCAATTACTCCATAGGTTAGGTTGTGTATCCTTTTTATATAATTTATATTGAAGCCTACCAAAGTGACTCTACTCTGCCTAAAGGAAAGTATGAGTAGAATCCAGGAGTAGGGGCCATCATTCGCATTGTGAGGGCAAGCAATGCAGCATGACTGCACGGTTGGCCTGGTGGCTTAAGCGGTCGCCACACCGCTTCCTACTGCGCCAAGTGTCGTGGGTTCAAATCCCACGTAGGATAACACTTTGTGAGATTCACAATTTGTTGTTCTGAGTCTGGGTGTTATTTGTGTCCGTTTCATGTATGTTTGTAAAGCCCCCCGCGACACAGGAATTTATATTCCTAATGCGGGAGTTGTCTTTTAAAAAAAAAAAAAAAAAAAAAAAAAAAAAAAAAAAAAAAAAAAAAAAAAAAAAAAAAAAAAGCATGGTGACCCATACCATGGCGGCCTGGTTGGACGTTTCAGCATCATACAGAATGATGCAGAATGATTGGGCCTCCGGTTTCACACTAACCAACGAAATACTCTAGCAAGAATGCTGTCATTAGTAGGAAGGTCTTCTGTGTGAGGGTAGTACTGCCCCGGTCGAGCCGGCCCATTCGTGCTGAAATCATCGTGACTCGACTACCTAATAGATACTATAACAGTAAGGTTTTGTAGGTGGAAGTCGTCACTTGATCTATTTTATATTATTCGAAACAAAATGTTTGTGTATTCATTTCAAATTCACACTAATATTTGATTCGGTTGTCTTGCATTTTATCAATAAACGAAATTGTCTTAGTCAACCAATGAGAGAATAATTAGAACATTAGTTTTTGCGGTAGAATAACTGAGTGACTCGGCTCGCCTGTTTCCATGTCATGTTTGTAAAGTGATCGTGTGGCCCGCACGAGGGAGCTGCTCACCGCAGGTAGCCTGTAAGGGCAGGTCGGCTGCGCTGCCTGTACGACACTCGTGTGTGCACACGCTGAGCAGTGATTGATGACCGCTTAGGCGCCGAGATTGATGTGTTTTTTACGATCGCGGTGGGCCTTCCGCCTACCTGTCGCTTTTGTATCCTAACAACTCGTATGGGACCGCAAATTTACATCGAAATAAATTGCATGGACGCACACAGAGGAATATAATATGGGCTATTAAAAGACCATGAAACAATTTTCTAGAGAGTAAACAACGCAATTGGCACGCTCGGGTCATTGTCATGAAATAAATAACATAATAGTTATTTATTATTTTGCTAATTTGTTTAAACACTCGTAATCGTCACATCTTCATCGTTTTTTAAACCTTAAAGTATGTTGGTCTTGTACTAGTATGTTGCTCTTGTACGTAGTAAAGGCTGTTCTCTATTTTGAAAGAGACTGAGAAGCTAGCAAGTTAAATATACGATTGGTCCAACATGTTGCGTTCAAATGAAAATTCGGAAAATAAGAACTGAGCTTGCAGCTCTCAATTGGTTTAGTTGAAATTCGGCACAGATTTGTTCGAGGAAGTCTAATGACACTACCACATGACCACATGACATCTGACTTAGAATCTGTAATGAATAGATACGTAGATTTCCATCTAGAGAGTCAAATACTGTTCAGTGGTGTACGATACCTCGACCTACCGTCCAAACCGTCCAAACCGGTGGTGCTAGAAACATGAAACTTTGCATGAATATGTGTTGTGATTACGCTGACAAACTGCTACAACAAAATATTTTTATTTGGGGTACCTCCCCTGCACGTAAAGTGCGGATGTTTTTTTTCTCGCGGCTACCCCATCGTGATAAGTATCATTAGATAGGTCTTTTAAAAACATTATGAGGTTGCTAACACTATATTTCGATTTAGGTATTCGTTTGCGAGTTATTCAACTTTAAAGCGCATTTTTTTTGCAAAAACAGAACGTCCCCCGCTTCTAAAAGCTGAACGGGTAGATCAAAACAGCTGAAAAAATTCATGTTCGTAGTCCATATATTAAATAAATAAATATTTCGGACAACTTACACATAACATCATCTAGTCCCAAACTAAACAGAGCTTGTATTATGGGTACTAAACAACTGATATAAATACATACTTTTGTTATAAATACATACATATTATACATAGAAAACACCCAGACTCCGAAACAAATATTTGTGAATCACACTAATATTTAGTCCGACCCGGGAATCGAACCCGAGACCTCTTAATCAGCAGCCGCATACGTTAACCACTAGACCAACAAGGCGGTCTAAGTGACCTATTGGAATTCATATTGACCTATTAGACGATTATTTTATTCGAATATAAAAACTATGGCGGCTTAGATTAATTGTCTATTTTAGGAGTTATAGGTGGGGCCTATCTTGTAAAATGCAGTCACATGGAAAACTTCGTATAAAAATAAAGAAATAATAAGTAAACATAACAATTATCTATCCATCTAACATTATAAATCCACCTACCATTATGGGTGACCACGGAACCCTATTCTATGCGTGGACTGACACGCACTTGGCCAATTTCTAGAGACAATTGACCCGTACTTTTTAGTATTAGTAAGAATATGTTAATAGTGCTGTCACAAATCTATTACATTATTCGTATTCATTTCGTGGCAATAAAATATTCAAGAATTATTATGTCATGCCACACAATTTTCCGAGATAGAGTTAAAATAGCGCGCGACGAGCGAGGAAAGGAGAACAAGGTCACTTCGGCTCTGGGTGATACATCTTTTTATTCTGGTGAAACAGCCTGTACGTTTCAGTAACCTTGATGATGATCGTTCAAGAGAATTATTATCATGAATACCCTTTATGTTTTCATGAAAATTATCATTATTAAGTAATTTCAGTTCATAAACTTTTTATCTCAATAAAAAAATAATGCATTAGCAATTTCATAAAACAAACAATTGGGATTTTGACTTTTTTTTTTTTTAATATTTAAGTCTGCCAAAGTGACTCTACTCTGCCTGATGGAAAGCATGAGTAGAATCCAGGAGTAGGGGTCACCATGCTTATTGTGAGGGTAGGCAATGTAGCATGGTGACCCCCACCATAGCAGCCTGATTAGATTATTCTGCATCATTCTCCCGGCCTTCGTAGGGCGGGAGAATGATGCAGAATGATTGGGCCTCCGGTCTCACACTCACCAACGAAATACTCTAGCAAGAATGCTGTCATTATTAGGATGGTCTTCTGTGTGAGGGTAGTACTGGCCGGGTCGAGCCGGCCCATTCGTGCTGAAATCAGCGTGGCTCTACTACCTACTGACTAAAACAATTGTTACTTTACCTAAGAATTATATAATTTTGTTACCCTTGGTGGTAGTCTATTGTTTCTATAAAAAGGTTTTGCCAGTTGCTTCGTTCGCGTTACACGTTATATTTGTACCTCGAGGGAAGCACTTTTTATGTATAATAGATATCGGCTTTTATTATGATGTATATGATAATCGAGTAGTTGGGGCGAAATCGATCTTGTAGCAGGGAGAAACCGTAGCTATCATACGAACACCTAACGAAACAAATAAATCCACTGAAGTATTTATAATATCGGTTACGAACTTACGATATAACTTCACTATATTCTCATTGATTGCATGTACAAAGAGAATGAAGTATAGTTTGAAGGGTCGCCATTTGTCAACGTCGCGAAGATAATAAACTTAGGACGAGTGATCTTTTCAACTTTGATAGAGATACATACATCTCGAGTTTTGGAAGCGATTGAGTCCGGCTTGCGACAAATATTCCAAATAAATTGTTACGTTGAAAATGTTTTATAAAATTCACAATTATGAACTTTTAGTAAAATAAATGGTTTAGGATATTTGGAAGGCGATGAGTTTTGCTACAAACAAAGCGGGCTAGAAGATAAATGATATTTAATTATTAACTTTGGAAGGTCAATATTTATATAGTCTCGTCTGCAACAAAAGTACCACCAACACTACCCACACCATTCTTCACCTTACACGAGGGAGTTATAAGTGTTGTGCTGATTCTCTAAGATCTTTATTTATTTAGAGAGTTAATATATTTGACAAGGTATTAGAGTGACGCAAGTATCAGCACGAACGGGCCGGCTCGACCGGGACGGTCGCGGTACTACCTTCGTATATAAGACCAAACTAACATGAAAATTGTGGTGTCGCATTATGTTGGCACTAACGCACCTTAGTGTGGGTCACTACTTATACGCTATTACTTAATATGATTTAGTCTGAATGTTACATATGTTAAAAATCAAGGAACTGAAGGTTTATTAATTAAGTGTAACCTTAAACAGAATCAATGAGTTTTGATTGAAACAGAAAGGCCTTCAACGAAAGTACGCCAGGCTTGAGTGTTAAACTGAGCGTGGTCCTGCATTTTTATGAGGTGTTTGTAATCGATAGGCGTCGGAGCATTGTGGGGCATTTCAACTGAGTCCTCGTCTCATGACCTAACAAGTTTTAGTCGATTCGAATTTCGTACGTGCCACAAACAGATTAATGGTTCGATATTATGTGATGAAACTAGTGAAACTAAGTGACCTATTCGTAAAGATAGTCAATTAGGTGTATGGCTTATGTTTATACTAACATTAACAAAGAAACAAAAGGGTCAGATATTACAATGGTGTCGTTTGTTAATTGTAATGTGTTTCACTGCATGAGACAGTGCATCTGAAGCACTTCCTCATCAGTTACGATGTAAACTAGATTTTTACATTTATTGATCGTTCAATATTACGATAGCATGTATTTATATGCTAGAGCACAACCTATATTACGGGTCAGGCCTGGCTGCTACATCATACACTTATGACATATCGGGCGGCAACCAACGTCTTATTATATTGCCACTGCACTCCACGTTTTAGTGGAACGCTCTGCCTACAGCGCTATGACTTCGTTACGCTTTTGATGTGAATACCCATTTGTTAATATTATTCTGTGCGTTGTTCGAGGTGAGAGTGCGTGTGGTTCAGCCGTCTCTTTTACTTAAGAATTTTTGGTGTGGCAGTAGGAACACAGAGCGTCGGAGAGCGCGAGCTTAAGACCATGTCGCGACATGTTCCACACACCTCTTTGCTATGGAAGGAGATTATGTTTCCCATGCACCATGGTATGGCAGACTGCCTACCGACCGCAGCCAGGGTAATATTACAAATGCAAAAATCTGTTTCGATGAATGTATGGATGTTTGTTACTCTTTCACGTAAAAAACTACTGAACAGATTTGAATGGACCTTTACAAAATATATTTTAAGCAACGAAATAACTCATTAGTTATAATTTTATGTAATTTGGCCATAGTATGACAATGAGTATCAATTCCTGCGTTTCAAAATTATGTTGACATGCGCTCTCTAAGCCATTGGAGTTACACGACAATAATTAATGTTTGTTATAAACAGTTCTAAATAATAAAAATTGGCGAAGTGCGTGTCAGGTCACGCATAGAATAGGATTCCGTAGTCACTCATAATGGTAGGTAGATTTAAAATCGTGTCCAATAGATAATTGTTTTGTTAACTAATTATTTCTTTATTTTTGTACAAAGTTACCTAACTGTGTGCATTTTACAAGTTAGGCACCTAGAACTTCTGAAAAAAAAACCAGTTATCAAAACCGCTATAGTTTGCCTTTAAAGTTTAATAAATAAATAATTAAATAATAATATGATGATATCAGCGATGTTAAATAACTGTTTCGATTTTATATAACTTTTTCATGGAGATACATTGATTATTTAGGATCCATATACCGATAATGTATATATGTACACGGGGACGGGATAGCGGGTAATAGCTAGTCTAATAAAACTTCACACACACACACACACACACACACACACGTTTCAAAATATGTTCGTATCATTACATGTTTGTCTTATTAGTTCTTCGGAACTAATTAGTCCGCAAGTGAGTTGAGTCGTATCACTCAGCGAATGTTCATAGACACGAGTTAATAGAAAAAGTTCACCCCTCAGCCATTCTCGCCGGAAATTAAACCCTATAGCATGTATAGAAAGGAGGCGACTTGTTCAACCTACACTTGACACAATTCTCGGTAGGTACACTTCTATCGAACTTTAATTTAACATAATGTGGTTTTTCAAACTACGCACGCACGTGAAAACATTTCTTCAGAAAGTTAATTGCACCGAACCAGTTTCTAATAAGACCTTCAAGATTCTTACGTTAACGCTTATTACATAAATATCGAATTATAAATACTCTTGAAATATCAACTTTGAATTGCGTGGGCTTCATTCCGGTTAATAAGAAACGTTTTTCTTCATGTAACACAAATCAAGGTACATAAAATTATGATATTTCTCACGAAAAAATGACATTTAGTATTTAACTTTTTATCCGATCTTATACTTTGTTCCGGTTTGTAAAGAGTTATCAACCAAAACTTTATTTGTCACCGCATGTGGCACCATTAAGTGTTTAGTAAGCTTACAATATAATGTATTAGTTAGTCCATTTTATAAAAATATTCTGATACTTTTATAAACAAGTATCAGAATCTCTTTTCAGTTCTTTTAAGAAGTCGGTTTTTTTGTTTCCTCAACACTGAAGTTTTGGACGTCGCTGGCTTCTGCTCTGATCTGATATTATATGTACTTCAGTGGATTTATTTGCTTCGTTAGGTATTCATATGAATGCTATAGATTCTCCCTACTAGACTACAAAATCGGTTTCGTTCTAACTACTTGATTAATCATCATGATAACAACCGATATCGTCTGGTTTCTTTTTCTATAAATATTATTTTATTCCAGACATTTTACTTTTATAAACCGATATATTCTTTTTAAAATATCAATTTTCAGAGTTCAAATTCCGATATCAATTTGTAGAAATCCCGTAAACGTCTCGATAAATACTGTTTTTATCCTCTATATTTAAGTCTATCAAAGTGACTCGACTCTGCCGGCCTGAAAACATCCAGAAGTAGGGCCCACCATCCTCACTGTGAGTGCATACAACGCAGCATGGTGACCCACACCATGGCGGCTTAGTGGAGCCGTTAGCCGGGAGAATGATGCGGACGCATCAACGAAAGGCGACGGCACGATATTGTTATTTTAGATTGTTCTTCTGTGTGAGGACAGTAGTGCCCCGGTCGAGCCGGCCCATTCGTGCTGAAGTCAGCGTTGCTCTAATACCTACTTATACTTTTCGTTTGATACCTATCTTGATATGTTGATATGTTGATAAACTGCGGTTTATGATTTATGACGTGTTAAAAAAAACTACTTACTAGATCTCGTTCAAACCAATTTTTGGTGGAAGTTTGCATAGGTAGTACATTTGCATTTTTTTTAGTTTTATCATTCTCTTAGGAAGTGCCTCTCGCACAAATTATTCAGTTCAGAAAAAAAATGATATTAGAAACCCCAACATAATTTTTGAAGATACCCCCACTCGCATGGGTTTGATAAAAAAATATTTGAGTTTCAGTTCTATGTATGGGGAGCCCCCAAATTTTATTGTTTTTTTTTCTACGGTTCACAGAATACATCTACTTACCAAGTTTCAACAGTATAGTTCTTACAGTTTCGGAAAAAAGTGGCTGTGACATACGGACGGACAGACAGACGAGATGACTAATCTATCAGGGTTCCATTTTTTGCCATTTGGCTACGGAACCCTAAAAAGTGGAGTGTTTTTTTTCCATTTGTGGGCGCCATTGTAAAATTTTATATATAGCCTATATGAAATTTGTCACTATCACTAAACTGAAGCTGAATTCTAACGAATTCAGCTACACCTCATATGTCAAAATCCGTTCAGTCGTTTGGGCTGTAGGGCGCGCCAAAGAAATGAACATACATACATACATACGCTAGACAAACATTATCCTCCTTCTGACGCAGTCGGGCAATATATGACACTTAGTTGAGTTCGTGTGGGGCCGTGGTGTAAAGGCGCGCAACGTTTGCTGCTGTTCATAGTTCCTCCTAACTCTGTTCTTCTTTATTTCACATTGTTAGATTGAAAATGTATCTGTTATTATAATTACGCGAGTCCGGACGTTGTGAGCTGCGGTGTCGGCCCGCCCGGCGCCCTGACTCCCTCGTCCTATCGCCGTCCTCACCTTTATGTGATGATGATAATGATAACAAATCTCATTATCTTTATTCCCTTCCTGTGTTTCCTTGAGAAACTAGATATAATCTTTTAGAATATAAAACATTAACACTCTTAACGACCCTAAATATAATTCGGTAAAGAGATGGAACAAGTAATTGTCTTCGAGCGAAGTGCCAGGGGTAAACATTGACCTTCTGAACCTCTTAATAGGTTCAGAATGTCAATCACGAATTTAATAAATAGGTTATTATTATTTTAAATTATTCTTTCTTAGCTTATGTTAATGTCAATGTCCTATATTTCGTTTGTTATTGACACATCCTTTAAATTTGTGCTCCAGAGTGCCTGGGACGATCTGACACGCGATAGATTGTGCCAATGGGACTTCACAACGTGGCAATCGATGAAGGTTGGAGCCCTAAAAGCCGACAACAGTGTTTTGACACAACCGACAGATAATGGAATTAAATGTATTTTATTAAATTTATAACGTGGCCTACTGACTCTACTCTGTCTGGTGGAAGTATAAGTAGAATCTAAGAGTGGAGGCCACCACACTCACTGTAGGCGGCCAAGTGAGGTGCTTATTCAGGCCAGGTTAAAGGTCATATTGGGAGGTAAACACGTGAGCTGATAGTGCGTTTTAATTTTGAACTGCATGGTACAGGAAGGCAGAGCCGAATCCTTTAGTTCTACCTTTTAAAGAAACAATCTTCAAAGTACAGCTAAACTTATTTGCAGCACCCATGCTACCTGTCCTAGTAGGGTATGTTTCGTTTGTCAAATTGTAGTAGCTATTTCTAAATTCTTACAATAAAACTTAACATATTTTTAAATATCGTATTGCGTTTCGTAAATTAGTACAGATCTTTTTGATAAAAGTATTTAGCAAAATAATATGTTAATCAGTTAAATCTGTTTGCTGGCTCAACTGTTTACACATGAACGAATACTAACTACCGCAGAGCGTGCGTTGGTTGCGTGACGTCGCACCGGCGGCTCACGAACTTGCACTACTTTGTACATAATTTTGCGTGCCAATAGCTCCTACATAATATGTAACTATTTCGATAATGGAACCTGAAAAATCCATCTAAGGATATAATAAAAATAGTTCTCATAAAAAGTTTTGGTAGGAAAGCACTTAAGTATACTTAGTTTGTCAAATCAAACCAAACAAAGTGAAGACTTTATACGTGGACATAATATTATCTTGTGATCAATTTCACGCATGTAAAGATACAGTTATACTCGTAGGGGCAGACCTGGTGGATAGTATTTAGTGAAGAGTTGTGAGTGTGGACGGGCTGCAGCCGGCGCCTCAGGGCAGCGCGACTGAGGCACGCGCTCACATGTCACACGAGAAGCACGGCACACTGACACACATGGCGCACAACATTAATCACTGTTGCGGTCGTGACGTGACGACGTGACGGCGCGTACACTCGCGTGGAAAACTCAACTCGATACTCGACGTGAGCGACACGCTGTACCCAGTGGCGGGCGCGCGACGACTGTACCGAGCGCCGAGCACAGCGCGCGCCTCAACTCTCCGGTGTCGAGAGAAACGGCCACATCTACTCCAGGAGCCGGTCTCACTTATTCGCGTTACTTATAAACATACTATAATAATTATTGGACACTCTCAGCTGTGAGATTAAAGCGAAAATCGTTTTGAAAACATTTTTATTACATTGTTTGATTAGAACGTTGACTTTAAGCCTACTCCAACATATATTTAGATATATCCATAGTCTATTGATGGCTAACTATTCTCATCTTATTGATACACTGCCTGGTTTGAAGATCACATTTAATTTCTATACAGCATTTTGAAGTTCAAAATCTCGACTCCATGATATACACAGTACTACTAAGTTGATGTTGCGCCTATTGTCGCAATTGAATACTGACGGATTACTTAGAAACCTAAAATTTGGAATCTGTCTGAGTCACATCACACAATATTAGTCTTCAATAACTCCATCAACCAAAACCAGTCCACCGCACTATATAGACCTCTAAGTAGTAATGAGGTTTTAATATACTAAATCACACCAGCCAGACCGGTTGGTATAGGATTTACTTTGAATTGTCATTCCTTTTGCGGCGTTGTGTTGCTCCCTTACTCAGCTTTTGCGACACTCACGAGATGAATATGAGTGGTTTTATAATTATGAGTTACAGGCTTCTATAATGAGTAACAGAACATAAACGTCGATTCTACATACATATCAATATTTTTTCCTCTAAAATGTTGCTTTTAACATTTTAAATTTAGGACTCTCGGACAATAAAATACGTCATCGACTAATAACTATTTAAAAATATTTCTGAACATGTCTGATGTCTAAATGTGTATGGCACACAGCTGAGTAATGAACAAAACGGCGCCAGCTCCTGGTCTAGTTGGGTACTCTTATCGACTGTAAAGCTGAAGTGCGGCACGGGGTTGCGCGGCGTGAGGGTCTGTAGCGGGGCGGTGCGGTGCGCGGCGGGTGTAGAGGTTTGATGTGACGTCACACCCACGTACATAATGCACAGCAGTCGTCGAGGGCGCACGCCACCGCCGCTCGGCGCGAAGCCGCACGAAACGACTGCCACCATCAACTGGCAAAATGAGGCAGCCGACGTCACATGCTGTAGGTGTCAAAATATTGATTCCGATTGCGGTGACACTAGCTAAGCTAATATGTCTGGTTTATCTGTTTTCTTCGTTTATGTACCTAAGATTTTTTAGACAAGACCATTTTTATTATGGTATAATAAAATCCGTTTGTAATTTAAGGAACTTTGCCTCCTTATTTGTCGGTGTATGTACATCATCATCATCAATCAGCAACAGCCTTTAACAGTCCACTGCCTGACATAGGCCTCTCCTTAGAAAGGAGGTTTTGGCCTACTATACCACGCTGGCCAGACGGGTTGGTATAGGGTTAGTTTCAAGTTTTCCTTCTCTTTGTATCGATGTTGTCTTGCGTAGTTTATCCTTTAGTCACCTTTTACGACACCCGCGGGATGAATAGGGGTGGTAACAATCTGTATTTGTAATACGTCACCACACGGACATGTGTATGTACTTATAATAAGAATAGGATACGATTTCATAGAATAATAATCGGTAATAGGTTTTAATGTAAATGAAGCATCATTTACATTAAAACCTATTAACCTATGGAGTTAAGACCTTGAAAAATTTGTGTAGAAAGAGATTCTTGAAATCATTGTTTTCAAGAGTAAAAAAAACTGAAACCTGTTTCTGTTGAAAAGTCCTATAAAAAAATAAATACTAAATTATACTCAGTTCTGCTGATAGACTCAAAAGATGCCCTATTTTTATTGAAAAGATCGTTAGGGAGAATGGTAATAAATTTTATTTGCAGCCAGCAGTTTCCTCGTTTAATTGACTGTCTGATTTTATTCTGGACAAAATAAAGAACAGCGATCTTTTTGGAATCAGTTGGCGTTAAAGTCTTTTTTACTTAGTTTGCTCGAAAACTGAGTTACCGTATTTACAACGGTTTGTTATAATTTCACTTGTCTTTAGACAGTCAGAATAAAAGATATCGAAATGATTCAAATCCTAATGTTCAAAGTTATCCCTTATGGTTTAATAAATTAATGAGCATCCTTACTAATATTATAAACGCGAAAGTTTGTGAGTATGTATGTATGTTTGTTGCTCTTTTACGTAAAAACTACTGAATGGATTTGGTTAGATATCAGAATAACACATAGGCTACTTTTTACTGCAATAATCGAGATACACGCGGGTCGAGCCATGGGCGAAAGCTAGTACATTTATATGTGTAAAAGAGTGCGTTCCGTGGGTGGTACGCGAACGACTACGAGTGTACTCGTAGCTGTAGGTGCGAGGTGCGCGGCGGTGCGTGCGAGTCGCGTGGCAGGCGCGGCCCGTATGCTCGCGGATCGCGGGGGCTCTCATTAAATACTTACCTACTTCGCCGAAGTTGAGAGGTCGCGAGAGCGCCGTGAACCTGCCTCGGGTGCCGTGCTCTGTGTCTGTGGCTATACACATACACATTACGTGTTACTTCTTAGCTTAAACTTTGAACTTTAAACACTCCTGAGGCGGTTCGTAGTAAGTACGCTCAAGGAATTGTAAAGGCACGTTCGTCGTGAATACAGATAAGTATTTATGATAAGGTGACGCGTTCAAAGGGAAACGATTCAATATTGTAATACGCATTGTAGCGTCTCCTCGGTAAAGCCGTGACTTCACACTTTCATACCATTCATACAAATGTTCTTGAGCGAGGTCGTTGCCCTCGCTATTTATCATTTACCTAAACTAATACTAAAGATGTGAATCTGCGTTTGTTT
The DNA here is from genome assembly GCA_932526445.1 of Phragmatobia fuliginosa. NCBI lineage: Eukaryota > Metazoa > Arthropoda > Insecta > Lepidoptera > Erebidae > Phragmatobia > Phragmatobia fuliginosa. Next base: position 95,302 of record OW052072.1, read on the forward strand.
ATTATTTCCTTACTGTCCTATGCCTTTACAAATCATTTATTTAAAGTACCAGGAACCTGCGAGGACTTCTATCAGATGACTTGGTGTACCCACAACTAGACAATTTGTATTTCTTTTTTAAATATTAGCAAAATAAAATTGTTGAATATGCAGTATTATTTAGACTTATGTCATAGATTAACACGCTCAGTAACAATCTCTGTTTTATTAAATAAATGCCGAATTTTGAATAAAGTAGTAAACAAAATGACACGTTTTGAGTATAAATTGTGTCGTGTGCCGAACCACAACCGTCGGTTTCTGTTTCAATGACGAACATCGCCGATGACTAGAGGTCGGATAATGAGATGCACATTTACACACATTATACGTGTCGACTATTATGGCGTCTATTTACTGTCAACAAAATCCAGCTATCGTGGCATTAGTGAAATTAAGCTAAAATTATTATCGAACAGTGTCTACAGTAATAAATAATTCAATTCTTAATTAAAGTTTGTCTTCAGGGTATTAATTAATAGTTCCTCAGTCACCCATAATGGTACATGGATTTAAATTAAATTAATGGGTTAATTTTGTAGGACGTTTTCAAAGAAAGCGCATTTTACAAGTTAAGCCTCTATAACTCCTGAACTAACAAAGTCATCTAATCCGATAAAGTTTTCATTTAAAGTTCATTATATGGACCATCATTTTGAGCCAGCTGTTTAGCTTTTACAGAGGGGGGGGCGGGGCTGTTTTTTAAAAAAACTGCCCTTTGAAGTGAAATTTCTCGCAAAGGGATACCTAAAACAAAAAATCGTCTTAAAAATCGTTTATTGTTTTTAAAAGACCTACCACACGATGGGGTAGCAGTGAGAAAAAACAAACATCCCCTCTTTACGTGTAGGGGAGGTACCCCACAATAAAAATATTTTTCATAATTTTATTGTAGCAAAAGTGATAATTATGCAAAGTTTCATCTTTCTAGCACTTATTGTTTGGACGATGACGGATGGACAGACGGACGGACATGACGAATCTATTAGGGTTCCGAGTCATAAATTTCGGAACCCTAAAAACTTTCAGTCGTTTCTAAATCTCTCCACGTGCAATACTTTTTTCTTCCGCTGTCTATTTGCTTAGATCTTTTAAGTTACTTAACACATTTTAGTTTAACTTAATTTAATGCAGTTTTTAATAACAGACAGAATTATACTGGTAGAAAATAAATATATGTAATATTCGAGAAAGAGGTTAAAAGCGGGCCGGGTCTCTAGATTTCAATAAAACATTCTCAGAAACCTTAGCTTTAGTTAAATATGAGTGGCCTTTTTTTTTTTTTTTTTTTTTTTTTACGTGTGGAAATCCCCGCGGACCGTCACCCCGTCGGGGGTTACGGCGGGGTGGTGTGTCGGACTCGAACCGACTAAAACCACACGGTGTGACCCTCTCTGCGCCTTTGTATTGGAAGGAGTCCAGGGAGGGGATTTCCTTCTGGACTCCAACCGGCGCCTGCCCGCACTGTTGCGGGCACCATCTCAACTCTAAACTCTCTAATTGGGCAGCGTCCGGTCACACACGGACGCCGCCCCCTCGCGGTTGGCCTCTACTGCGGACGGACGGGAAACCCGTCCCGCCCATCCGCGGCCACTCTCAGGGCGGCATGAGACGCAGGTATGCGCGCCTCCGCCGCCCGGGGCGCCGGCGGCGGATCGGGTCCGAGTTGATATCGTCCTCCCGGGCCTTCTCCGCCACCTCCTTCTGCAAGATTACATCCTCGCAGAAGGTTGCGACCGCGGTAAAACAACTGTCGCTGCCGGCCATCGATCTTATGACGGCCGGCAGCGAGAGATCCCCTCCGATGACTGCAGTGAGGACCCGGCGCTGCGCCGCCCAAGCGGGGCAGACCGCCAGCGTGTGCTGGGCCGTGTCCTCACTGCAGTCGCAGTGGTGGCAGGCGGGACTCGGTTCCCTCCTAGCGACCGAGTGCAGGTACTTTCCGAAGCAACCGTGCCCGGAAAGTACCTGCGTCAGCCGGAAGGAAAGGGTCCCATGCTGCCGCCCTGCCCACTCCGCGATGACCGGCTGAAGAGCCTCCACGGCGGCGAAGCCAGCGCGTGGGGTCTCCAGCCGGAACGACCATCTCTGCATGGTGGCTCGGCGAGCGGCTTCGCGCCACTCGCGCACGTCCTCGGGCGGAGGGCGAAAGCCGTTCTCCGCCCGGAAGTCAGCCACTCGCCGATAAACTTCGGCGAGCACTTCCGCCTCCAAATCCCACGGGGGTGTTCCGGCCAAGGCGCACGCCGCCTCGGTAGATACGGTGCGGTATCCGCGTATGGCTCTGACCGCCAATACCCTCTGGGGGCGCCAGAGGCGCGCCCTATTCTGGGCGGACAGAGCCGCCGCCCACACCGGTGCACCATACAGTGCCATCGACCGGACAACCCCCGTGTACAGCTGCCTAGTGGGGACACTGGCCCCGCCCAAATTGGGCAGAAGTCGCCCTAGGGCGGAGGCAGTGCCCACCAGCTTAGGACCAAGCTGTCGGAAGTGCTCGTCGAAGAGCCACCTACCGTCGAGGACCAGACCCAGGTACCTCATCTGGGCCCGGACCGGTACGAGGACCGAGTTGACCACAATGGAGGCGCCGGCGGGCGGACCGCGACGGGGCCCATGAAATAATAGGGCCTCCGTCTTGTCCAGGGCCACCCGCAGACCCAGCGCCTCGATGCGCCCGACCACCCGGGAGACTCCTGTGGTGGCCAGGCGCGCCGCCTCCTCAAAGTTTGCCCCCCGGGCCGTGACTAGGGTGTCGTCTGCGTAGCAGATTACACCCAGCCCGGGGGGGAGACGCCCTCGTAGGGCCCAGTCGTATCCCATGTTCCACAGGAGTGGTCCTAGGACAGACCCCTGTGGAACACCGCACGACATGGCCCTGCGTCTCAAGGCGCCATCTCGGTCCTCGTACTCGACGGTACGCTCCTCTAAATAGTCTGCCACCAGCCGCCGCAGGTACCCTGGCACTCCGTGGTATTGGAGTGCGGCCCTGATGCAGCCGAATGGCAGACTATTGAAGGCGTTGGCGATGTCCAAGGACACCGCCAACACCACTCCGCCGCCTCTCACCGCCTCTTCGGTCACGGCCCTCAGGCGCAGGATCGCGTCGACCGTCGAACGCCCTTCTCGGAAGCCGAATTGGGCGTCCGACAGGTCGGGCCCCACCTCGCTGAGGTGCCGGACGATGCGGACAGAGAGAACCCTCTCAAACAACTTGCCCGCCTCGTCCAGCAACACGATGGGCCTGTAGGCCGCGACCGAATCGGCAGGCCGTCCATGTTTCTGGATCAGTACCAGCTTCCCGCACTTCCAACGCTCAGGGAAGTGTCCGGACGCCAGGCTAGCGTCCAACACTCCCCTGAGGTGGTCCGACATGTAGTCGAGGGCACGGGCCATCACTCGGGCTGGAACCCCGTCCGGCCCGGGGGCGGTGTTCTTGGACCGAATCCGTAGAACAGCCGCCCCTACCTCCGATTCCCTGACAGGCGGCACATCACCCACGCTGTCCCGACGACGACCACGACGGGCCATCGACGGGGGTGTGTGTTCCGCCTGCTGTGGGAATAGGCCCTCGACCACTTCCTGCAGGAAGCTGGGCTGGAGAGTCTCCGTAAGGGGGGGGCCCTGTGTGCGGAGCTTTTGTCGCACCGCACGGTAAGGTCGACCCCAGGGGTCACGCTCGAGACTCTCCAGCATCTCCATTCTGGACGCGTCTTTGGCGCGGCAGATGGCCAGCCTCAGAGTTTCCCGAGCTGCTCGGTACTCCTCGTGAAGCCGGTCCACCTCCTCACCGCCTCCGCGGTGACGTCGCCGACTCCGGGTGTGGGACCTCCGGGCACGTACGCAAGCCGCACGGAGGTCCGCCAACTCCTGGGACCACCAGTAGACCTCCTTCCGAGGGGGCCGACGGCCACGAACGCGGGGCATGGCCGCATCGCAGATGACCGTTAACGCATCGGCGAAGCGACCAGCCCCCACGAAATATGAGTGGCCTTGCGCCAACCTGTGTTATCACTAGACATCGAATATCTACCGGGATAGCTGATCTCTAATCGTAACACAGTTTGCCACAAGCTCGAGAAAATATGCTTGTAAGGTGGAACTTCTATAGACTATAAAAATATTTTGTAATCGCGTAAAATGTAATGTCCGCGGCGGAAACCATCAATAGAAGCGTAAGACTAAAATCCGATAGAAATATTCGCTTTGATCCCATCTCGATCTATCGATGTCTCATATTATAGCATTCTATTAAACTAACATACAAATTGTTCAATTTCATCTTTGCTTACTGTACAGGTTAGTTTTAAGAGTTGTTGAAGTAATGCAAGTGTCTTAAAGTTTTGGTAGAAGAAACATTACTCGCATTCTTTCTCCGGAAGAGATGCTTCTACAAGCAGTTAATGTTCCACCTACTCTGTTCAATTAATGAGTTTTTAATAGTAAGAAGCTTACTTTATTACTTACCTTATAAATGTACTTAAAAGTGCAACTTTTGCGGTTCACAAAACTATTTGGGCCGACCCAGGAATCGAACCGGAGACCTCAATAACAGCAGTCACATACGGTGCCACTGTGACACCGAGGTAGATAATTGAGTTATTAGCAAGTAGATGTGGTATCACTATTAATTAACGTGACTCATTGAATGTATGCTCTTTGCGGCAATATGCAAAAGTAATTTTAGGGAAAGGGAAGATGGTGGCAAGTAGAAAGCTGAGGAAGGACGTGTAACGCGTTATTTGGTCAAAATAAATATGATTAGAGCGCGTGATGAGTCAAATGAATCATCGGTCCATATTTTAAAGAGTCAAGGTCATATAGTGTCTCCATGAGTGACTCACTTTGAAGGATGAGCTGTTTCTCCGCGTGTGACCTGCACGACATCATTTGTAATGTAAGCTGCGATAGTTTACTTATCCTACTTTCAAAATGTTCAACCGTTCCTTGCTAATGTTATATATAACAGATGTTATAAATAACAGGGACTTTTAATTTGTTTATAATACTACTCCAACTATTAAAAATTTCTTATCACAAAAATTAAACAAATTTATATTATGCTTACGAAGTCTAATAATTTTTGTTCCATATCGCGAACATAACGCGACAACATAAAACATTTATGTGACTATAAACGAGTACGTAATTCAGTTATCACATGAAAGTGTCCGGTTGCGTGTTTACGATAGTAAATATAATGAAGGTGTGTTTGTAAGCGGCAATGGACGCGTTAACAACAGGAACCATCAAGTTAATTCGTTTTCGCGACGTGGTGCGGCTCCTACTGCCCCGTGACGTGCCCCGGCCCCGGCGCTGTTCAACCAAACGGCACAACGTGCTCTGTCCCTCACCAACCCATTTATATCGTTGAGGGCGCAACATTACTAGATTTATTACTGACACCTGTTCGTATACGGGCGCTAAGTTTATCAACATTTTAATACGTGATCGGGAATTAGCCCAATGAGATTACATTTCTTTGAATGGTTGTGGAGGTTAAGGAATCCACTTGAAGATTTTAGAGCCTAATGTAGCTAAAATTATATTGGTTTTAGATATTGTATGTCTCGTAACTAAAAACCTTATTTTGAGAAATAGCCAAACAATAAACTGAACAAATAAGTGGTATAATGTAATAGACAGGTAATGTAATGTACATAAGAGATGAACAGGTCAACAAGACAACAAACTTCATTGCTCTTTATGTTTTAGTAGTTCAAAATTGTTTCTATATTTTGTTTATCGTGCTAGTTAAGAAGTTGAAGACTGAAAGTTTGACTAAAACCTAACGTCAAGTAAACAAATAAATTTATGAAAAGATAAAAGCCTTGTCCGAACGAATTACTCCGCAGTGAGACGCGAAGTGTAGCTGTGATGTCGCGGCGATGTCTCCGAGCTCACAACTCTCCGCACAATAATTGCGAAGAGCCCCGCGAGAGCGGCGGTAGTTCGTCTTCCAACACTTTTCAAACTTAATTTAGCACTTGACTCCTGCTTGCACATCGTCTACTGAATAAGAGATGAGTTAAAAACGCGAGAGGTTACGTTATAGTCGAGCACGTGTCGCCGGTAGCGTGTGCCCGTTCAGATATTGAATAAAACCGTCATAATTCTAAACACGCGGCGCCGGCCGCACCAGCCTCCTCTGCAATATGTATGTTCGCCCTTGCCTTTAGAATAACAATTGCACGTACTATCACTAAAATATTTATTTCACACATTTGCTAGGATATGTTTATCGTTATGCTGCGTAAAACTAATTTTTAATCATAATACGCTCTCCTGTTTGTAATATTTATCAATTATAGCGTCGTATCTTTTTTATTAATGTTATATTAACTTTTAACGTTCCTATTAGTCACCTTTGGACTAATACTGTCACCGACTATTAGTTCTTTATTAGCGGCGCTGATTTTTCATATAGAGCTAAGATTTTGTCGCTGTCCTCTGAGACTTAACTGAAACATTTTATTTGCAAAGTATTTAATATTAAAAAGAAAACACTTAACAATCGATAATGTGCTATATCTAATAATTCCATTAGTAAAAGTGCTACGATTTCTTTGTAGACATGCTACGGATGCACAGAGGGTGTACGCGGTAGACGGTCTAGGGACGGAATTAGACGTACCGCTAAATGATTAAATGTTGATAATAATTACACAGATCATCATCAGCCTATCGCAGTCTGCTGCTACTGGACATAGTCCTCTCCCATTGCACGCCACTCTGATCGATTTTGGGCTTCTCGCCTCCAGCTCCTGCCAGGCATCCTGCGTAAGTTGTCACTCCACCTCGCCTATGGCCGTCCTACACTACGTTTACCGAGACGCGGTCTCAACCCCAGAACTCTTCTACCCCAACGTTCATCAGTTTTGTGGCTAATATGGCCAGCCCACTGCCACTTCAGATTGCTCATCCGGTGGGCTATGTCGATGATTTTAGTTCTCTGGCAGATCATCTCATTCCTGTTACGATCCCTTGAGCTTGTGGGCCAACCGTACCGTAAGTGTCCAGGTCTCGGCTCCGTATGTCATGACAGGTAGGACACACTGATTAAAACCGTTTTTAGGCACTGTGGGATCGACGACGAAAAGACTTAACGTAGCTTTCCAAATCCTGTCCAACCCAACTGAATTCTTCCTTTCACATGAGGTGAAAGGAAGAATTCAGTTGACCTCGAGGTTGTTTCTACCCAACTGCAATGTCTGCCCAAGGTAGACATATTTTCGAACAATCTCGAGAACGGTATTGTATACTGCAACCGGTTCCGGTAGAACATGCTCATTGAACATGACCTTTGTCCAAGTTCATCTGTAGGCAGATGCGCATAGAAGAATTAGCTAGGTCATTCAGCATCTGTTGCAGGTCCTGCCGTGTCTCTGCCATTATGACGATATCGTCCGCAAATCGCAAATGAGAGATGTATTCACCGTTGATGTTAATGCCTCTTTCTTTCCAGTTCAGCTTCTTAAACATATCCTCCATTGCATTTGTGAACAATTTTGAGGAAATAACGTGCCCTTATCTTACTCTTCAATGCAATGGTATGGGCTTTGCGGTTCTGTACTTGGATGTATGGATAATCTACCTGGCAACGCTGCAGGTACTCCAGGGCAGACCAGATCTCAATCGAGTCGAAGGTTTTCTCAGAGTCCTTCACCACAACAGATTTACTAATTTGTTCATGCACTTACACGTAAATTGATGTTTTCTTAGCTCATTTCAGGCTTATAATATGGCTTTATTATAATAAATATTATTGTTGTTCTTTAGTTGATTTCTATTTGAGTTTGTTATTAGCACCGGTTACTGGCAGCAGACTATTCAGCTTTAACATTTGATTGACACCTACATATGTATATATTGTGAGGTGTGTAATCGGATGCATAAATCATCGCTGGTTTATTCGTTGGAATACAATCAAATTGAATTAACTTTTTTGTTTGCTCGTGAAGCAATCTGCGCGCACAGTCAGTAGGGAAATCTGTGGAACGTGGCGTTAGCCAGGCCGGAGGGGTGTTCAAATATGGGGCGATCAGGGCCAGAGGAGAACGCATAAATCATGAGTGCGATCGTAAATTATCACGTACGGCCTCTGACGCTACCTGCCTTCGTACCTCAACCTGCTTCTAATTGAAGACTTTAACTGAGTTCGAGTGAAAGTTCTCACACTCGGTGTAGAAATGAAACATGGTTTTTGTGACTCCCTAAAGGCAATTAACGGCAACAAGATCCGGCTCCGCTAAGCGAACATCTCCACAACGGCCATTAATTCACTTTAGTGTAAAAGTTTGCGTCTCGTGGCGTTGTTAGTATTTCTTAGCGTTTTTGTAACAAATAATAGGGCGTTACCTCGCGGTCCCGAGGGAGAAGCGCAGGTTGTATATCTCGTTGGAGATTCTTTTGTGACTTGTTGATATTTGTTTCGTAATCACGTTAAAGTAATCTTGTGTTTGGGTCAATATCGATAAATGGCGTTAGATGTACAAAACCTATTCTGTTACAGCTTCATATACAGCTTACGATCCGTGCAGATATATGGTATTATATATCTACACTATGTTTTATAAATACTATATAATATTACGAGATGTAACACAGGTTATCCCCAACACAACAACCTCGAGTGAGATCACAAAAGAGCAAATTTTTCTCAAAATCTGTTAGGGTATTTAAAGATATGGATCGTGAACGTAGGAAGGAACCAGCAAACGATTACAAGTAGACCTGATTGAGGTGTTTTAGGTTTTGTACGTTCATACATTCTTTTCAGCCATTGGTAAACTTTTAATTTAGTGCTATATTAAAATTGAAATTGAACAACAACTTCATCCCAACTCCACAATAATCTTGGCATAACAAATACTAGGAAGATGGTGAAATGATAAATCTCCGAATTAGTTAAACATGTAACAAGTTATTATAATAGGGCCGCACTGATGACAGCACGAGCGGGCCGGCTCGACCGGGCCGGTGCCGGTGCTACTCTCTCACGGAAAAACAACCTAGAATGAGAGCTTTTATGTCTTATTACGTTGGTGAGTGCGACACAGGAGGCTCAATAACACATAAGTAAGTTAATGCATGCTGCTGCTGCATTGTTGCATTGCCAATGAGTGTGGTGACCGCTACTCTTGAATCATACTCATGCTTCCCATCAGCAGTAGTACATTATAAGTAATTTTTGCTGACGAAAAATGAGGTTTGGCATGCCTGTTATGTCTACGAGTATATTCGGTTCACAGGTACCGAAACATGACTTGCCCATAGTAAGCTTTCCATTTAAGGTCCTTTGTAACGGACTCACTTGCGACGGAACACACTGCGCATTGGTCGCTTCGAGACCGACGTGACCGACGATACCCACGACGAAAAGAATCATACGTGGCACCTCACGGACTACACGTCTAATGATTTAATTGGCAACAGATCAACTTCACAGTGAGTTAAACTAACACTTATAACAAGTAGCTAGATAATTGTTATTGTGTATGTCGAAGACCTTCCTCTGAGAAGGTACTGATACAATAATGGTATTATTGTATCAGTACTGTCTCTTTGTTAAGAATTTACTACACAATGAAACTGTGGCGCTTAGCGACCCTTCAAACATAATATAGGCAGATCCCAGTTTCACTAACAATGGACCCTGTTCAATATGTAATACACCACTTTTTCATATGACACCATTGTTAGCCAAATAACTTGCCTCATTGTACCAAATATATATTTCATATTAGTTTGAAAGACAACGCAAATTAATAACATAGTATTTTAAGGCTGCGGCTGTAGACAAGTGACGGCTCCAGGAATGAGGTCAAAACTATCAAATATATCAATCAAATCATCAAATATATTGAATTGAAATTTCGTTTTCAACGCTATGTTTTTAAAGCGTATACCGTACCAGACGATCTATGTATAATTGTTATATAAAGTTGGTCGACTCGTAAAGGATTTTATTTATACACTTTAGCAACTTCATTTATTTGTAGAACGTTATTTATCAGCTTATGTCAAAGTTACAATCTTATAATGTCATTAACAGTCACCCTTATTCCACTATTCCATTATAAGAGCTATACTGTTGAAACTTGGTCAGTAGATGTATTCTGTGAACCGCATTAATATTTTTACACAAAAATAGAAAAAACCATACGTGTGGGGTGGGGTATCTATGGATAGGTCTTTAAAAATGATATTGAGGTTTCTAATATCATTTTTTTATAAAGTAAATAGTTTGCGCGAGAGACACTTCCAAAGTGGTAAAATGTGTGTCCCCGAAACTTCTAAAATAAGAGAATGATAAAACTGAAAACAATATATGATGTAGGTAGTAGGGCCACGCCAGGTAGTAGAGCCACGCTGATTTCAGCACGAATGGGCCGGCTCGACCCGGCCAGTACTACCCTCACACAGAAGACCATCCTAATAATGACAGCATTCTTGCTGTCGTATTTCGTTGGTGAGTGTGAGACCGGAGGCCCAATCATTCTGCATCATTCTCCCGCCCTTCGAAGGCCGGGAGAATGATGCAGAATAATCTAACTAGGCTGCCATGGTAGGGGTCACCATGCTACATTGCCTACCCTCACAATAAGCATGGTAACCCCTACTCCTGGATTCTACTCACGCTTTCCATCAGGCAGAGTAGAGTCACTTTGGCAGGCTTAAATATAAAAAAAAAAAAAAAAAAAAAAAAAAAAAAAAAAAAAAAAAAAAAAAAAAAAAAAAAAAAAAAAAAGATGTACATTACCATGCAAACTTCCACCGAAAATAGTATGTAGTTTTTTTTAATACGTCATAAATCGTAAACCGCAATTTCCCTTTCATTCAATCAATATACTATTATTAAAACATCGATCAAAGTTACAACTACAAGAACTTTTATATCTCGTTACTTGCTGCTACGGAACCCTTCATGGGCGAGTCCGACTCGTACTTGGCCGCTTTTTTCATTTTCAATATCAAATAACGTCAGATTTCTTCGCAACAGTATCACCATCATCAGCCCGTTGCAGTATGATAAAAGACAATCATAATGGAACACACGCGCGTCTAACATTAAAAGACAATCATAATGGAACACACGCGCGTCTAACATTAAAAGACAATCATAATGGAACACACGCGCGTCTAACATTAAAAGACAATCATAATGGAACACACGCGCGTCTAACATTAAAAGACAATCATAATGGAACACACGCGCGTCTAACATTAAAAGACAATCATAATGGAACACACGCGCGTCTAACATTAAAAGACAATCATAATGGAACACACGCGCGTCTAACATTAAAAGACAATCATAATGGAACACACGCGCGTCTAACATTAAAAGACAATCATAATGGTACACACGCGCGTCTAACATTAAAAGACAATCATAATGGAACACACGCGCGTCTAACATTAAAAGACAATCATAATGGAACACACGCGCGTCTAACATTAAAAGACAATCATAATGGAACACACGCGCGTCTAACATTAAAAGACAATCATAATGGAACACACGCGCGTCTAACATTGAAAGACAATCATAATGGAACACACGCGCGTCTAACATTAAAAGACAATCATAATGGAACACACGCGCGTCTAACATTAAAAGACAATCATAATGGAACACACGCGCGTCTAACATTAAAAGACAATCATAATGGAACACACGCGCGTCTAACATTAAAAGACAATCATAATGGAACACACGCGCGTCTAACATTAAAAGACAATCATAATGGAACACACGCGCGTCTAACATTAAAAGACAATCATAATGGAACACACGCGCGTCTAACATTAAAAGACAATCATAATGGAACACACGCGCGTCTAACATTAAAAGACAATCATAATGGAACACACGCGCGTCTAACATTAAAAGACAATCATAATGGAACACACGCGCGTCTAACATTAAAAGACAATCATAATGGAACACACGCGCGTCTAACATTAAAAGACAATCATAATGGAACACACGCGCGTCTAACATTAAAAGACAATCATAATGGAACACACGCGCGTCTAACATTAAAAGACAATCATAATGGAACACACGCGCGTCTAACATTAAAAGACAATCATAATGGAACACACGCGCGTCTAACATTGAAAGACAATCATAATGGAACACACGCGCGTCTAACATTAAAAGACAATCATAATGGAACACACGCGCGTCTAACATTAAAAGACAATCTTAATGGAACACACGCGCGTCTAACATTAAAAGACAATCATAATGGAACACACGCGCGTCTAACATTAAAAGACAATCATAATGGAACACACGCGCGTCTAACATTAAAAGACAATCATAATGGAACACACGCGCGTCTAACATTAAAAGACAATCATAATGGAACACACGCGCGTCTAACATTAAAAGACAATCATAATGGAACACACGCGCGTCTAACATTAAAAGACAATCATAATGGAACACACGCGCGTCTAACATTAAAAGACAATCATAATGGAACACACGCGCGTCTAACATTAAAAGACAATCATAATGGAACACACGCGCGTCTAACATTAAAAGACAATCATAATGGAACACAAGCGCGTCTAACATTAAAAGACAATCATAATGGAACACACGCGCGTCTAACATTAAAAGACAATCATAATGGAACACACGCGCGTCTAACATTAAAAGACAATCATAATGGAACACACGCGCGTCTAACATTAAAAGACAATCATAATGGAACACACGCGCGTCTAACATTAAAAGACAATCATAATGGAACACACGCGCGTCTAACATTAAAAGACAATCATAATGGAACACACGCGCGTCTAACATTAAAAGACAATCATAATGGAACACACGCGCGTCTAACATTAAAAGACAATCATAATGGAACACACGCGCGTCTAACATTAAAAGACAATCATAATGGAACACACGCGCGTCTAACATTAAAAGACAATCATAATGGAACACACGCGCGTCTAACATTAAAAGACAATCATAATGGAACACACGCGCGTCTAACATTAAAAGACAATCATAATGGAACACACGCGCGTCTAACATTAAAAGACAATCATAATGGAACACACGCGCGTCTAACATTAAAAGACAATCATAATGGAACACACGCGCGTCTAACATTAAAAGACAATCATAATGGAACACACGCGCGTCTAACATTAAAAGACAATCATAATGGAACACACGCGCGTCTAACATTAAAAGACAATCATAATGGAACACACGCGCGTCTAACATTAAAAGACAATCATAATGGAACACACGCGCGTCTAACATTAAAAGACAATCATAATGGAACACACGCGCGTCTAACATTGAAAGACAATCATAATGGAACACACGCGCGTCTAACATTAAAAGACAATCATAATGGAACACACGCGCGTCTAACATTAAAAGACAATCTTAATGGAACACACGCGCGTCTAACATTAAAAGACAATCATAATGGAACACACGCGCGTCTAACATTAAAAGACAATCATAATGGAACACACGCGCGTCTAACATTAAAAGACAATCATAATGGAACACACGCGCGTCTAACATTAAAAGACAATCATAATGGAACACACGCGCGTCTAACATTAAAAGACAATCATAATGGAACACACGCGCGTCTAACATTAAAAGACAATCATAATGGAACACACGCGCGTCTAACATTAAAAGACAATCATAATGGAACACACGCGCGTCTAACATTAAAAGACAATCATAATGGAACACACGCGCGTCTAACATTAAAAGACAATCATAATGGAACACAAGCGCGTCTAACATTAAAAGACAATCATAATGGAACACACGCGCGTCTAACATTAAAAGACAATCATAATGGAACACACGCGCGTCTAACATTAAAAGACAATCATAATGGAACACACGCGCGTCTAACATTAAAAGACAATCATAATGGAACACACGCGCGTCTAACATTAAAAGACAATCATAATGGAACACACGCGCGTCTAACATTAAAAGACAATCATAATGGAACACACGCGCGTCTAACATTAAAAGACAATCATAATGGAACACACGCGCGTCTAACATTAAAAGACAATCATAATGGAACACACGCGCGTCTAACATTAAAAGACAATCATAATGGAACACACGCGCGTCTAACATTAAAAGACAATCATAATGGAACACACGCGCGTCTAACATTAAAAGACAATCATAATGGAACACACGCGCGTCTAACATTAAAAGACAATCATAATGGAACACACGCGCGTCTAACATTAAAAGACAATCATAATGGAACACACGCGCGTCTAACATTAAAAGACAATCATAATGGAACACACGCGCGTCTAACATTAAAAGACAATCATAATGGAACACACGCGCGTCTAACATTAAAAGACAATCATAATGGAACACACGCGCGTCTAACATTAAAAGACAATCATAATGGAACACACGCGCGTCTAACATTAAAAGACAATCATAATGGAACACACGCGCGTCTAACATTGAAAGACAATCATAATGGAACACACGCGCGTCTAACATTAAAAGACAATCATAATGGAACACACGCGCGTCTAACATTAAAAGACAATCATAATGGAACACACGCGCGTCTAACATTAAAAGACAATCATAATGGAACACACGCGCGTCTAACATTAAAAGACAATCATAATGGAACACACGCGCGTCTAACATTAAAAGACAATCATAATGGAACACACGCGCGTCTAACATTAAAAGACAATCATAATGGAACACACGCGCGTCTAACATTAAAAGACAATCATAATGGAACACACGCGCGTCTAACATTAAAAGACAATCATAATGGAACACACGCGCGTCTAACATTAAAAGACAATCATAATGGAACACACGCGCGTCTAACATTAAAAGACAATCATAATGGAACACACGCGCGTCTAACATTAAAAGACAATCATAATGGAACACACGCGCGTCTAACATTAAAAGACAATCATAATGGAACACACGCGCGTCTAACATTAAAAGACAATCATAATGGAACACACGCGCGTCTAACATTAAAAGACAATCATAATGGAACACACGCGCGTCTAACATTAAAAGACAATCATAATGGAACACACGCGCGTCTAACATTAAAAGACAATCATAATGAAACACACGCGCGTCTAACATTAAAAGACAATCATAATGGAACACACGCGCGTCTAACATTAAAACGAATGCCCTCAGTCAAGTAATGATAGATTTTGGAGGTAATTTCAATTATAATAAGTTGCAATCGCCCGGTGATTGAATTTCAACAGTTTTAAATGTCTTGTTTTATTTCATTTAAAAGTATTACTTCGAAGGTCTTTGGAGGAAATATATTATTGTAGTGTCATTTTTAGGGTTCCGAAGTTTATGAATCGGAACCCTTATAGATTAGTCATGTCCGTCCGTCCGTCCGTCCGCTTGTCCTCGACTTACCGTCCAAACGGTAAGTGCTAGAAAGATGAAACTTTGCATGAATATGTGCGAGAAAGTGCTACAATAAAGTTATGAAAAATATTTTTATTTGGGGTACCTCCCCTACACGTAAGTCTGTACCATATCGTGTGGGGTATCGTTAGATAGGTCTTTTAAAATCAATCAAGGTGATCTAAGGCGATTTATGATTTAGGTATCTGTTTGCGAGAAATTCCACTTTAAAGTGCACTTTTTGTAGAAAACGGGCGTCCCCTCTGAAAGCTAAACGGCTGGCTCAAAAAATCTGGGAAAATTCGTGATGGTGGTGGTCATATAATGAACTTTAAAGGAAAACTATAAGGGATTTGATTTTGTTAGTCCAGGAGTTATAGAGGCTTGACTTGTAAAATGCGCTTCCTTAGTAAAGTTATAAAAAATTAACGATTTTAAATCCACATACCGTTATAGGTGACTGAGGAACCCTTTCCTGTGCGTGGTTTGACACGCACTTTGCTGATTTTTAGATAAAGAACTAGTTCTTGGGGTAGATTTTGGGGGCTTATGTCCAGCAGTTTACGTCTTTCGGGTGAGATGACGACGATGGTATGTGCCCATTTGTTTTAATCAATTTGAAAAAGGAATAAATATTGTCGGTTACATAAACAATCTTATATTATTTAAAAAAATAACACTCACAATGACTTCTGTGACAATTAGTTAAATTTGTTTGTCATAGGAAAGAATAACAACAGTATTCACTTACGATATATAACCACATAACGAAACTAGCTTCTAATTTATGATTATCAGTACAGTTCCGTTGGAGATTGTGACGCCAAGCTCGTAAAATGTCCAGATGGCTCGACGGTACAACGGCGAGCAGTAAATTGCCAGCAACGTTCCGTCAAACGAGCGAAGTTAGAGTTTATATTGCGATGTTGGGTCACGTTAACAGCTGATAAATATGTCGTCTTCATCGGTTCTCTTAAATTATTATCATTCGCAGATGACCTCTTTCTAACGGGATTTTAAAGTATAAGAAAATAAAATTATATGCATACGAACAAGTTTTCTGAAAGAGAAATCTGACTAGATGGAAGTGTCAGAGTTCAAAATTCGTGGAGTCAAGCTTACAAGACCAAAGGAGTATCAGTGGTATAAGAGCCGGTGAAGATCGACGTACTCCCATCTAATTACTGCTTATTGCTGAATGAACTCACACATGCAAGCTGCCTATTAAAATTGAATTTCAAATGATTAAATTCATTTTTTATGCAGTCAAGCCTATAATCTTCATTTCGATACCAATTTAGTTGGTTATATTATCAATAGATAGCATTAAATTAAAAATAGATTAACGATTGGCAAGCCATAGAAACGTTCGTACACTGAATATGTCTTATCTACTTATCAGATAGATGTAGGTGCATGTATAGGTGCATCTTTACATAAATGCCTTACCTTCTAAGTTCAGATGGTACGGTTATTGTATCCGTAAAAATATCGTATGGTCTGTACGAGTATAAACAATTTTAATAGAGATAGGTACCTTACTTTTAAACATTTATTGTAGTATGGTATACAATTATATAAGTGCCTATGGTGTTAGGTTTATAACTACAATATATTTTTTTATTTGAAGTTGAATGAAGACACGTCCTAAAATGCGTTATAGCTAAGATATTGTTCAAATGAAAATAGCCAGTTATTGTTTAAATCCATTTATTTTTTATTGTGTATATTTAACAACAATAATCTATCTAATAGTGGATATAAGATACAATATACACTTTCAATTGTGATATTGATTGAAATCAAAAAATCTAGATAATCCAGTTACATTAAGAGTGGTGGTTGAGTGTGTCGGTGTGTGGGTGCGGCAGTGTGTCGGTGTGTATCGTCGGTGGCGGGTTGCCATTCGTCAAGCTGATGAGGGGCGCCGTCAGCGCTTTATCAATGTCATCTCGATGTTGTGATAAATATCGTTATCAATCATCATACTAAATTAATTGCTACTTTCCACAAACTGGTCAAACGATTGAGCGACGTAACCATTTCATTGCTTCAAACACTTGAACACGCTTAGTTATTCATTTACTTTGAAATCTAATTTGTTTTTTCTATTACTGCTGCTATATATGCTGAAATTTATATGTATGTTCGTTACTCCTCGACATCAGAGCGATTTATCGGCTATGGATGACATTTCTCAAACAGAGTTTATAGTCTTAAATATTAAATTACATATTATGTAACTTTTATTATGTGAAGCTAAAAGTTTCGTAAAGGATAATATTAAATAATAACAATAAAGTGGTTCATACAAAAGTGCACTGCGTGAAATTAGAACCCGTAAACTTTCACCTGAGTCTAAAATCACACACCATGAATAACATTTTCTAGCAGTTGAACAATTTAACGTAGTGTAAGTAAGTGAGCTCTTTAGCACAGCCAGAGGTGTGTGTACTCCGCCCCGCAGCCGTCGCCTCACTATCGCGACCTGGAGCGGCGCCAAACGCACGAGCACGGAGACACTTACACCTCTATGCTATGTACAGAGCAAACCTGTGTATCAATATTGAAACATAACATCATATCGGTCCTCAACTGTGCAAGCATTTCTCATGTGAATCGAACGTGCTCACACAACAAACTAATTGTATTAAAGTACAATTTTGTGTTATATTAAGTTATTATTAAGCTAGTTATTTTACGTTAATTATATATACACGCTAACGGCACCAGAATTTTCTCAATACAGTTAAAGTTCGAGCCGCATTATAAGTTTCATAATTCCTGTGGTTGTACCTTGTATGCTTGTACCACATCACTGAGTTTGTTTTAATTAGTTCAAAATTAGTTTACCTATAAATATTACTATAAATTGACGTGTCGTACTCATACTCATAGTTAGTTGTAACAGTCATAGTGTTAAGACAGATGATTAGATAAATGGATGGTGGTGATCACAGTGGCGGCCTGGAGATCTGTCACACAGGTTTCGAACCTAGCTCAGACTCCAGCTCTCAACAAGGTTCAATATCTGTATCTATCTGTATGCATAAGAATGTAACTGTACCTTTTGAGATAAATAAACAACATTTATTATTATTATTTATTATTATTATACACATCGATGAAGTCAGTTTTATATGAACGTATAGTCAATTAATTATATTTCAGAATTCAGTGGGTTAGCCGGGAGAACGGAGCTAATAGTTATATCACTCACAATGGTATGCGTATATACAATAAGATAACTATTAGAAAACTATCTATCTAGTGATATATTTGTGTATGTATATGGATATTACATTGTTGTGACATAACTGAATAAGATTACTTAAGACGAAGGTGCTAAAAGAGGATGTTGCTGGCGTCAAAATAACAGTATCTCTCAAAACCCTACTATTTCACGTTTAGTACGCGTACTATACGCGTGTTCACTTATAGGTACATATATCCATACTGACTCACCGCTCCGTACGAAGTCTAGTTGGCCCATGTGAGCTTTCACACCTAGAGGAAAAGAAACTTGCCATTCCTTCGTGCCTTCGGGACAAATTTTGAAGGGTTAATAGGTTGTCAATTTAAGTCGGACTGTTTTGCGAAGATAAATAAGGTAAAACAATGAGTCAAGGTGTTAGAAGTCAGATAAATACTTTAGCTTACCCTGTTTGGTTTATTAATATGTATAGAGATACTGAGTTGCGAGTGATTGTTATTGTTAATAATGAATTGCTCCCCACTCGATGAGGTATTCGCGAGTCTGTGAACGTTTCCGCGCCACCGATTTATCAGTGAACCCCGGTACACCCGAGCCTCAGCCTCCGCTCACCTCTGAAGCCGTCCGCTGTCCGCGCATTATTAATGAAGATCCTTTGTATTTGCGCTCACCGTTTACACAATTTAGTACATTTGACTCGGGAACGCCCATTCACTCCGCCCTTGGCCTTGTGTTTGAGCGAAACAAACGCGCGGGTCCGTCTCATGATTTATTTACAAATTACGTATTAACCGACGTTAAGGAACCATTTTTACAATGAAGATTAGAGGTAATGGTGTAAAGGTGGACGGTTACAGAGCTGGAGCGGGGACGATGAACACCCTGAACAACTCAACTATACTCTACACCATGAACATATATGAGTTATGCTATAACTATGTACTGGTTAAGTCTCACAATTCTCATTTATCAAGGAGTTATTTTACCAAGTTATTTTGGATCACTAACAAATACATGCTTTCTGCTCATGAGTTGTAGCCAATTACAACTAACATATTGGTTTATAAAAAGTAAGTAATTGATAAAAAAATTATATATATATATATATATATATATATATATACAGTTACTAACACAAAGACATGTTATACTCAAAGGAATCAATGTACAAAGCTTAGAATAATTACACATTATTCTAAGGTACAAAGAGCTTTTGAGTAACAAGTCTGAACCGAAAAAAGTGGGCAACTTTTTCTTAATATTAAGTCAGTACCTTCAAAAATGTTTAAATCCAACAAACGAGATTCATTGTAAGATTTCATAATTCTGTTTAATGACGTATTCAGTCACAAATTGAGTTTGTTAATTATAATTTAAAATTGTTTTATTATAATTACCTGATCTAGACTTTGAATATTACTAGAGCAACTAGGTTTCCGAGGCCTTTGACATTAGCACGCGACGGTCGCCTTCTAATGTTAGTGTTTGGTGTTGTCGCTGGTCGCGTGGTAACGCCAGCTATTGTTGCATGAGGTAGACACGGTCACGAATATTAAATACAAGCATCTCTATGTTACAGGGCACTCAAAGTAGGCCATATATTTTTTTTAAAGCCACACTAAACGTAGTTACGTAACAGCAGTTGCTCTCATAAGAATAAGGGTTCGAAAAAATCTCTTATGAATAATACTTCAAAGTGTTTATCTTTCTACTGTCATGTTAATGATAAGTAATGTCTAAATGTTTGATCATTTAGTGTAGGTATTTATTAAAAATTGAAGAGATACATTCCTTAAATAGGTTAAATAGTTGAGGAGAGTTAAGGCCTGAAAATACACCAGTCACTGGTGACAACTTTTAGAGATCACAAGTCTTATGCTATATGTATAAATTATCTGCTTGTCAGCATTGATGTAACGGAATCTTTGAGAGTGATATCGACCTATTACATAATGTCAGATTAAATTGGAACTTTGCAAAAATTATAACATAATTTTAAAGAAAATTTATACAAGAAACATTTTCAAATAACATATTTACTTTTGCCCGCCACAAACAAAAAACAGCTTAAAAAAGAGTGTGACCTCGAATATGAGGGTCGGTGCCGTGACTCGACAGAACTGTGCCTCAACACTGTATACAAGTACACGCCTATATACACATTACATGTACATGAAGTTTGTTTCGGTGTTTTGAACATATGATATCATTATATAACTAGTATTATACGTTGAATATACAACGATGAACACACTCGTGTATAGATATCTAAACCATTAATTTAACATACCGTGAAATGTTTCTTAGAACATCAAGTGAAAAGGGGACGTATTTTATCTTATAACGCCCAACAGATTATACTAAATACATTTGAAAGTGCTTATACATATACGGAACTGTATCTATGTTTATAGCGGCTAATTTGACGGGACTTTCGCTTGCAGATAACTGATGTTATAAGGAGTTACCAAAGTTATTTTTCCATTAAATAAAATCCAATCATCTCAAATCATTTTTATTTCAAATAAAACAATACAAGGCACTTTTGAAACGTCAAGTAGTCAGTCAGTAGTCAGTCGTAAAGCTAATTGTCTCTTCCAATTCGTAGATCCTATAGAGAAAAACAGAAAAGAAACTCCATGGACACTCTTTTCCAACATAGTTTTTTAAATTTTTCGTTACATTGTTTTAGGCATTTTATTAAGTAAACAGTTAAATGTGAGGACAATGTAACGATGCTGATATTTACACTGGTGGTGTCCAAAAATTATTAAATAATAATATAATATAGCAGCTGTGAGATGACCAGCCCCGATTACACTAGTTTTCAAGGTGATGCCGTGGGGCAAAACTAGGCAGAACCCGTGTTTTTTATTAAAGTATGATGAGTAATACCACACCACACCACACCACCACACCACCATGAGATATAAATTAACATGTATGGAATGACACTGCCTACTGAATACAATCTGTAGGTATTCAACACAGGTCACTACTCACACACACATCTAACACGCTATCACTTTCAAATACTAGCTCTAACTGGTTACACAAATAGTACAATCAAATCAAACATCAACATCCCATAACGTCCCACTGCTGTGCTCGGGTCTACTCTCAAAGAGGGTTAAGGCCACACGTCCCCACGCTGGCCGAGTGCGGGTTGGTGACTGGCAAGACACGTTGTGGCTACGTAATCTTGCCGAAGCGCTCATAGCCGAGTGGCCTTAGATGAACAATCACCGAGGGTAAGCAACTACGGCGAGGTCAGACCTAGATGGGTGCCCGTATGTGACATGATATGTTATAAGCGCTTCCGTGAATCGGAGGTCACGTTAAGCAGTCGGTTCCGGTTGTTGTCATAAGATAGCAGTCGTGAAGCTTAGTCGGAGGCCTTCGGGCGGCTTAAAAACATCCAACGGCAAGATCAAATCAAACAAAATATTACAAGTTATGAGTTTACTAATGAGCTGATGTTATATAATGAGATTATGTATGTATGTTTTAAAACAGAGAAGTGTACTAGAACCACAGAGAAGAACATGCAAGAACTCCGAGTGTGTTCAACTTTTCCAAGTATTCCTCTCCATAAATGACTTACCTACAGCAAAATAATGTTGTATTTACGCATATACCTACGTATTGTATAATATATACCTATTAATCCAAACACTTACAGTATGCAGTCAAGAAATGTTTGTGAAAGCGTCATGAATTCTGGTCCAGTTTCAAAAAATGCCTCGTTGCGATATTACTGACAGAGGTGTACTCGTAGTTGGGTGGGGGGAGGCTGGCGGGTGGCCAAATGCTGGCGCTAGCAGCCTAGCTCCGTGCCCCTTCCTCCTCCCCCCTCACACGTTCAAAGTATAAATGAGTTGTCGACTGTTGACTTGCACCGGCGACCTTCAAAACTAAAACAAAACCTTAAAATGTTATGCTGACCTTTTTAAAGTGAAATTCCAGGTTTGTTATTTAATTAGATTTGACCTAATACTTGAAGTATTGGTTACAATGATGAAGGTGGCTCATGGGCACCTGCTAAACAAGAGGCACAAGTAACGAAGAACGTAATTTCCTTGACCGTTAACTGTTCGTACCAGGGAAAGATATACCGTCCGCAATCATTCTTAGGATTCCTTAGTTCATGACTCGGAGCCCTTATAGATTCGTCATGACATCATGTCCGTCCGTTATCGACTTACCGCCCAAACGGTTGGAAAACTTTTAAAAAAAATTACATAAAAAGTAAACTTAACAATTATGTATTAGACACGATTTGAAATTCACCATAATTAAGCATGACTGCGGAACCCTATTCTATGCGTGTCCTGACACGCACTTGGCCAATTTTTTATCCTACATCGATTTTATATTCTCATTAAATTTAAATTATACAACGAATCTTTAGGAATCAATAACTTTTAAATGTGAAAAAAATGTGTTAAACTTATATTGTGTTCACTTGACATTTATGTTTTCCTTATGTAAGAGATGCTATGTCCTACAGCTTCTATTACACAACAAGCTTGTACGACACGTATGATAAGCTATTTATTGTCCATTACAGAATCCTATAAGTACAGAGCAATCACAACTAAATCGGTACTTCCGTTTTTTCTTTAAAATATTAAGCATTGGAACTGGATGCCCGGAAATTTCTTTCTTTTCAAAGTTTAATTCGTTTTAACGGCGGAAGAAAATGATCGGAGAAAACTTTCACAATTTAAATTTTCCTCAAGTAATTTTAATTTACCCATTTTAAACAGATAATCCGCAATTGAAATGATTACTAGTGTAAGTCGTACATCAGGATTAGCGTTGAGATAAATCTTGATGAATGGCTTCATGTAGTTCGCACAACTATTGCATAGTCTTGGGATCTGTTGTAATAACCGTTATTTAGAAGAGATTTATTACTATATTAATAATGTATTGAACAGGAGACATGTAAATTTAGTGTATTTGCAAAACACTTGTTTCTAATGCTGAATTCAAACATGTTTAAGTTTAAATTTATAGGTAGGAAAATACTGGAGTACTTACAGGAAATTCACAATATACGAGTACTTCAACATTTTGATAAAAAAACAAATAACTTGATCTTTTGTATTCATAATGATTATCTTTTTAGGGTTCCGTAGCCAAATGGCAAAAAACGGAACCCTTATAGATTCGTCATGTCTGTCTGTCTGTCTGTCTGTCTGTCCGTCCGTATATCACAGCCACTTTTTTCAGAAACCAAAAGAACTATACTTTTGAAACTTGGTAAGTAGATGTAATCTGTGAACCGCATTAAGATTTTCACATAAGAATAGAAAAACAACAATAAATTTTGGGGGTCTCCATACTTGGAACTGAAACTCAAAAAAATTTTTTTCATCACACCCATACGTGTGAGGTATCTATGGATAGGTGTTCAAAAATGATGTTGAGGTTTCTAATTTCATTTTTTTCTAAACTGAATAGTTTGCGCGAGAGACACTTCCAAAGTGGAAAAATGTGTGACCCCCCACCTGTAACTTATAAAATAAGAGAGTGATAAAACTAAAAACAATATATGTTGTACATTACCATGCAAACTACCAACGAAAATTGGTTTGAACGAGATCTAGTAAGTAGTTATTTTGTAATACGTCATAAATCGTAAACCGCAATTTACCTTTCGTTCAATCAATACACTATTTTAATAACATCGATCAAAGTTACAACGAACTACAAGAACTTTTATATGATGTTACTTGCTGATACGGAACCCTTCATGGGAGAGTCCGACTCGCACTTGACCACTTTTTTATTTATAACCTCAAATATCTCCTAAAGACGTATTTCTCACGGAGTAACTTTTGTAGTAATGTATTTACTCAACACAAGTAGTTGTGTTATGTTTGTATGAAACTCTTAGAACTTGCACGGGTATTAAAAATACATAAGTATATAGTTCAATGAATCAATGTCGCGCTCTCTAACGTCCTTTATATTTATACTAGCTTTGTTTCATCTACATGTATATAATTTATTTACGAGTATAATAGCGATTTCTATTTCAAATGTTATTGTGAAAAAAGTTTCAAAGATTGTTCTTAGATTCAAGGCTTTCGCGACTTTTAAACAGTTTTTGTTATATAAGTCCCACTATGCATAGTGGGACTTATTCGCGATAAAATTATTTAAAAGGTGAATGATACCTTCTATAATCCGATGTTTTGAACGGATTGATTATATCGCTTGTGGTCATAGGTACACTTCGTGATACCCGAGGTGTGACTACCCTTTTTCTTTTTTCCTGCGTGGAAATCCCTTCGGTTACCACCAGTTGGTGGTTATGTCGGACATGAGCCGACTTAATACCGCATACCGTCTCAAGGTTAAGACAAGACAGGGAAACTCTGGGATCTCGTTTTTTTTTTTTTTCTGGCACCTCCGATGTTCTTCGGAGCCTATTCCTACTATATCCTTTCATACCAGTTCTCGCTATTGCTACCGCTCGTACTTTCATTCCGCATACTAATTCTTTCTGTCATTCAGCCTTTCATACTTTCCAGGTGGGATTCCTGTTTCCTAATCTGTTACTATTTGTTCTCTTTCTATTTTTATTCATGGGGTAATAAGTGGTACACAACGTTTATTTATCTCATTCTTAATCTTACATACTATACTTGTAATAACATTTGTTTACAGTTTAATTACAACTAATATTACAATCTATACATTTTGAACACTAAAGTACTGTGCAACTTACTGTTTTATTTTTTATTCTAAATACGTTATGATTAACATTAATAATACTTTATTATGGAATCATAATCTTAATTCACTTTGTTT
Source organism: Phragmatobia fuliginosa (assembly GCA_932526445.1). Taxonomy (NCBI): domain Eukaryota; kingdom Metazoa; phylum Arthropoda; class Insecta; order Lepidoptera; family Erebidae; genus Phragmatobia; species Phragmatobia fuliginosa. Next base: position 120,831 of record OW052072.1, read on the forward strand.
CTTTTGTTTACTATCTCTGTTATTTCTGTACAATACTTTATGAACTTGTCTATTTTTACTGCTAACAATATTACTTAAATTTACAGTCGTAATTTTCATGTCTAAGGGCCACAGCACACTAGCTACTTTTAGCATCGGCGATTTGGTGACTGCATCGATGCTGCATCGCGTTTTAGCGACTTCCTGCGTTCGATCGCGGTATCGGAAACGCGCGTTTTAGCGACTGCTCAGATGCCAAATCGAGGGGATGCAAGATGTGACAATTAGTCACCGTCTGGAGTGCGGCTCTGCTGTCGCTGAAGATGCCGAACGTGGTCTCGCCTCGCCTGAGAATCTCACTGGCCGCTTTGCATAGAGCCAAAAGTTCAGCCTGGTAGACGGTGCAATAGGGCGACAACGCAAGTTTGAGGGCCTTGGTTTGAGGGCCTCAATAGCCGGAGCCATTCGTTTGACCTCCCTGTCTCCCAACCATGGCTGGCTCTCCCCTTTCTTGGCCTCGTATAAGGAGGCCACCTCGCGAACTCTGAGGTCTAGAGGGAGCAAGCCAGCCAAGATCAGCGCTGAGTGCAGGGAGACCGTCCATTAGCTCTTGCACAGCTTCTGGGCGAATCCACGCTGTACCACGTTCAGCTGCTTTCGGACACCAAGCCCTCCTGCCGCCGCGCCCCAACTGCTAGCACAGAACAAAATGGTGGGCTCCATAGCAGTAACGTAGATGGTCCGGATCACCTCGGGGTGTAGACCCCAGCTGATCCGGGTCATCCGCGCGAGCTTGTTGTAGATCCCAATCGCCTTTCGGCAAATGTTCGTTACGTGTTTTGTGAATGTTGCACCTGAGTCCTGAGTGGGAACTCTAATCTTTCATGGGCGCACGTTCCCATCTCGGCCTGCTCGGCTCCCATCTGCTAGGGTGATGGACTACCTCACCCACACACAGGCTTCTGCTTATGGAAGACGGAGACCATTTTGCGACTTCCGGCGCCTGATTCGTTTGCCGCGCGGGCCGGGCACGTTCCCGGGCGTGACGGTCCGGGAGAGTTCTGAACCTCTCCCAGTAACGCTTCGCCATATTTTTTGCAAGCTTATCTGATAAAAGAAAATAGTGAAGAGCCTATTTATTCTGTTTGAATCAAAGATGAGCTGTTCAATGATGGCTGTCAATGTGGTCTGCGTATAAATACGTAATAATACATACGTAAGAAATGACGCTATTAAGCTAACATATTAAGTAAATGAAGTCTCCGAATTCTAAATAATATATAGATTGTAAATACGTATATGAACCACAATTAATATACCATCAAATTTATATAATAATACTAGCTGACCCGGCGAACTTCGTACCGCCTTAGAATATTAATACACAATAATTAGCAATAAATTAAAATTGCGACTATAATTTGAGATTTAAACTATCCTATCTCTCAAGTTAGATCGAACTGCACATGGTGTGCGAATTTTATTATAATCGGTTAAGTGGTTTAGAAGTCCATTGAGGACAAACATTGTGACACGAGATTTATATATATTAAGATGTGATTTAAATCATAGTGGTGAAATAATACAAAATGATAAATGAACAATAATGCAAAAAATATGCAAATTAAAATATAAATTTATTGTAGGTGTAGTGCAAAAGAGCACCTGTTTCAAAATGTCATACTTAGTAACGATAATATTGAATATAATTTTAACTCTCGATGTCGTCCTTTAGTTTAACTTTTTTAAATACATTCTTAAAATTAAACTCTCTTCTACGTTTATTTCACTAGTTAAAGAACACAATTTTCTTTATAAATAAGGCGAAACATGTCAGATAAGTAAATTGTGTTAAGTTCTTAAATAATTGAATAAAAATACAAGTGAGTTTTATATCAACAATGGACATTAAAACTGTTAGTATGCTTAAAAATGAAACACTAGATTATAATGTTTAATTGAAAAAAAGTTCATCGGAAAACCACTCAGATAAAGCGCGGAGTGTTGTGAGTGCCGCTCTCCGCTTGGAGCGTCGCGGCGAGGCGCGGGCGGACTGAATCAAATAAATGTAACAAAAGCTCTCCAAACAAAAGAATCAAACATCACCATTTTCACTGTTAACAACCAGTAAATAGTAAGTTAAACTGTACAAGTATGAGTTACGAGTATTCTTAGTTAAACAGACAAGATTCAGATGGAGACGCATTTGTGCCGCGAGTCGACCACAAGGTCTACAGTGCGATGCCATACCGAAAGACGTAATAAGAGACCAATAAGAGAAAATTCTATGTTTACTTTCTCAACGTGGCGTAGCTCCATATGAATCCAAATATTGTGCTAAAACACAGTTCATGAATGAAAACTAATCAACAACTCAATATACAATAGGTTGAAAACCTCAAAAAACTTATTTGTTGTTCTAGCAGTTAGCGTATGCGACTGCCGATCAAGATCAGATTCAAATCTCGGGTCGAGTCAAAAAGTGTTAGTGAATTTTGCTAATTACAGAAATACTTAATAACTGCTTGGAGTTTGTAAGTTAGTGGTGTTAGCCCCAGTGTCTCTGCACCTGCCCACTCCTCGATCGTGTCAGATAGCCCCATTGTTTTGTCAGAGTGAGTGAACAGAGAGTGCCCCTGTGCTTTCCCAGATACTTGTGAACTAAAATATCTCTAGTTGGTTGGGCTCCGTTTAGACTTGACGTTGACTGCACGGTTTGCCTAGTAGTTTAAGTGGTCGCCGAGCCGCTTTCTACTTCGCCAAGTGAGTTGGGTTCAAATCCTATGTAGGAAAATACGTTGGGTGATTCACAAATTGTTGTTCTGAGTCTGGGTGTTCTTTGGGTACGTTTTATGTATGTTTGAAAAGTCCCCCGCGATACAGGATTTATATCCCTAATGCGGGAGTTGTCTTTTTTCAAAAGAAGAAAGAAAAAAAAAAGACGCCGCCGAGGCCGAAATCGGCTATTATAAGAGAACCTCATCAATTATTATTTATTCGAATTACTGCAAATAAGATAACCGTAAAGTAATTATTATGTTTATCTAATGAGGAGTACCTATTTTACAGTGTTACAATGATTTAACAGCGTCGTTAACGTTCTACCAGCCAATTCTTAAATCTTCTTATTATATATCTACTAAAGCCAAAATGTAATGTGAAAATTTGACTGTTAACAAAAATAGCTAAACTAGAAAGTTTACTGCATATAGGTAATTAATATATACATATAATATTTATATATTGGACAACATACGTGGTTAGGTAAAATATTACAACAAAAATTGTTGCAAAGGAGCAGAGCGGAATATTTGGATTAGACACACTAATGTTGACTGGCGAGAAACAAATGAACGGCGTCAACAGATTTAATCGTGACTTCCATTGAAAAGCTGTCTGAGCCTCACCCCCTACCCCCCTCACCCCCTCACCTCCTCTAGCCCCCGGCACCCGCTTTGTTATCTTAATATATTGATGTCAGGAAACACGCGCCCACTCACTAAGTGAAAGAATATATTTTTTGTGCGCCTACTTAGTGTAGTAGCGCATCTGACATCTGGTCTGTGTGGTTTGGTACTATTGCTTACGTAAAATATATGACTAAAACTATGTACCACGGGAATAAATATTTATTTATTACTAGGCTTCGGACGCGACTCCGCCCGCGTGTGTTCCGACGGTAAGTCCACGACGGATCCTCGACTTAGCTTCGGAACGGTTAGTGCTAGAAATGTGTTTTTATTAATAAATGAATAATAAATAAATAAATATTTCGGTCATTTTTTATACACAACGCCATCTAGTCCCAAACTAAGCAGAGATTGTATTATGGGTAACTAGACACCTGATATGAATACATAAACATACTTCTTTTTTGTAAATTTTGTAGATACATATATACACCCAAACTCCGAAACAAATATTTGTGGATCACACAAACATTTGGTCCGACCCAGGAATTTAACCCATGACCTTTTGATTAGCAGTCGCATGCGCTAGCCACTAGACCAACGAGGCAGTCGTATTATTAAGTATATATTTAAGCCTACCAAAATGACTACTCTGTCTGATGGAAAGCATGAGTAGCATCCAGGATTAGGGGTCACCATCGTCATTGTAAGGGCAGTCAATGCAGCATAGTGACCCATACCATACCATGGCGGCCTGGTCAGATGTCCGTGAGTCCGTGAGACTGATGCAGAAAGATTGGGCCTCCGGTCTCACACTCACCAACGAAATACGACAGCAAGAACGCTATCATTATTATTATAAGGACGCACTCTTTTTGCAAAAAATGTCCTTTAAAGTTTCATAGCTCGCAATCGGATACCTTGTTTTAGCAACCTTTCTACATTTTTTAAAGACCTATCTAAAGATACCCCTCACAATGTGGTAGACTCGAGGAAAAAATATCGTCCCCACTTTACATGTAGGGGAGGTACCTCAAATAAAAGTATTTTTCATGATTTTATTGTAGCACTTTGTCGACGTGATAGAAACACATGTCTATGATAAGTTTCATCTTTCTAACACTAACAGTTTGGACAGAACAGACATGACGAATCTATAAGGGTTCCGAGTCATGAACTATGGAACCCTGAAAACTAATAAGAGAAAATCATAAACTAAGCTGAAAGGTAAACGTAAATAAGTTGAGTGCAATTTCAGACATCTACAATATCGGCAACCGGGGCAACGTACGAGGAGTGTCCTAAAACAATAAGTGTTGTGGTAAACATTGAAATATACAGTGTCAGCGGCGGGCTGTATATTATTTAAAAACTTAATATATATTTGTATATCAGTACTAAGGTACTGATATCTTATATTTTTGATTTAACACCCACTTTCCAAAGTGTATCCTTACCGATTACTAACCATCTAGGGCTTCTAGGTATTACCATCACCTCTAACCTTAACTTTGGCAAACAAATTGAGTCTATGGTACAAACAGCGTCCAAGAAATTATCGATTCTGTCAAAGGCTCGTCGGTACTTCAGCTCTGAACAGCTGCTTAATCTTTACACTGCCCAAGTTCGATCCTGCATGGAGTACTGCAGTCACCTCTTGGACGGTGCAGCAAAATATCATCTGGAAGCTTTGGACTCGGTTGACCGAAGAGCCCGTAGGTTAATTAATAACGAAAAGCTCTCAAATAGCAGACTACACACCCTCGAGCATCGTCGTCGAGTTGCCAGCTTATCGGTTTTTTATAGGATGCACTTTGGAGAGTGCTCGAAAGCTCTTTTCGAACTGATTGAACCATCTCCAATCCTTTATCGGACTACTAGGCGCAGGCAAAAGTTTCATCCATACGTTGTTGGCATACCCAAAAGACGAACTAAACGGTTTGACAGCTCGTTTTTGGTGAGAGTCGCCAAAATTTGGAACGACCTGCCTGGGTCTATTTTTCCTGATGAGTTGAACTCTGGAGCCTTTAAGAGTAGAGTGAACAGGTGAGATGGAAGACAAACGCCTATTCCATTACAACAATAAAAAAAAAAAAAAATATATATATATAATTTTTATATACAGGTTGAATTTTTGAGACGGGACAGTAAAGGACCTTAACCGTTATAGTTACAGGAAAACGCTTTAAGAAGACTATCCATAATTTTTTAAAATATTCTGAACTGCATTTACAGATTTTAGAGATACAGCCAGCAAGAAAATTGTCATTTTAAATAAATAATAATATATAATAACTTTTTTTGATGCCAATTGATTCTGTTTCTTATAAGGATCAAAAGTCTCTACTGGACCAACTGAGGTTGGAGTACTAGAAATGTCAGAAATCGTAAATAACTTTTCCCGTAAAATTTGTACGGAAATAAATTATTTTTAACCGACTTCAAAAAAAAAGAGGATGTTCTCATCATCATCAGCATCATCAGCCTATCTCAGTCCACTGCTGGACATAGGAGGTTCTCAATTCGTCGGAATCTTTGTTTTTTTTTATGTATGTTCAGCGATATTTTCGTCGTTTATGAACCGATTTCATAAATTATTTTTGCATTGGAATGGGCGTAGCTTACAGGTGGTCCCATTGGCAGCATATCGGGATCTAATGATGGGATCCCAAGGAAATCGAAGGAACTCCTCAAATATCATAGGCACAATTGTCGCGATTTGGGTTCTCGGAAAAGTTTTTTTTAGAAGTCGGTTTCTTTTTCTTAAAATTATTATATGTATTTTAGACATACACAAACATAACGATGATCTACGAAATAAATTGCTTAAAATGTCCGCTGTTTTAATAATAGGTAGGTACACTCATTTTTGTGCTGAGCTAGTAGCAGCCGATAATTTTCTTGGAAAGATATAATTTAAAATCCTTGTTATATCTTACAAAATTATGGATAGTCTCCTTAAAGCGTTTTCTTGTACTATAACGGTTAAGGCACCTACCCTTACCGTCCCGTCTCACAAATTCATTCTGTATATAATTCTCGTGTCACAATGTTTGTTCATTTCGTATGTTCGATTTGTATAAAATTTTGTGAGCATATCGGGTAGGTCTGAGGATCGGCCAACATCTACTTTGCATACCCCTAAGACGCGAGCGGAGCCGCGGGCATCAGCTTGTGCGATATTCTGAAGTAGTACCCAAACAGAGGTTTATAATTGTTAATAATTGTCAAACGTCAACATAATAAAAAGTGAATTATAACAAAACATTGTAACCCCTAGCCCTGTCAAGGGGGGATTATTAGTAATCCCTAGCCCTATCAAGGGGGAATCACACACTGACGAGTCAGCAGCAGAGCATGAGATGCCCAGGGCGCCGTTCACAAGTAGAATCTAATAGAAAAGGTGGGTGTGTGCATATGTTGATGGGCAGTCAGGAAACACTTCAAAGAAACACGGTTACTGTCTCACACATATATCTATATTCAGTTTTAAATTACATTATGTCAATTCAATTGCGTCTCAAAGTTATTCATTATAAAAAAAAAAAAACATTATTATCTACACATTACCATAGTTAAAAAGAGGGTTGGTATACAAAAGTTGATTATCACTTCTGCCCCTGCACTACCTAAATCCTCGTCGCTCGGACCGGGACGTGCAGACGTCGGAGGGGAGCGCATGGTCACCTTGACGCATCTCCCCGGGATCCCTCATCGCGGTTGATTAGGGGACGCGTACCGGTGAACAAAAGATAGGTATAAGTATAATGTAAAAGAAACGGAACCCAATACGTGACTCCAGTAACAGGCTTCGGGGTGAGCGGCACGGAGCTGGCTACTCTTTTTACTCTCAGGAAATAGGGCCAAGGATCAGCCCGATAATTGCCGGTAGATGTTCTGGGGATTATTCCTCAACAGTAACTTAGAAGGGAGGTATGCAGCCGAAGCTCTGGACCCTAGGAAAAAGGCACCAACCTTTAGATATGTTCACACAAAAGAGACGGCTTAAAATAAAGTTTTAAAAGAATTATAGAAACTTACCACGACGGTGGGTTTTTCACAAGTACTATTCTCACAGGTAGACAAGCAACACAGAAAGATATATTTCTACTAAAGTTCAAGAGCGCAGCAGTAATGAATCTTTCAGAGAAGAACACTGCCTTTTATATCCCGAACTCGGACTTTTCTGGAAGAAATCTCCCACCTTCTTACAAAACATCACATGACTTATCGTATGATTCTCAAAGACAAAATAGAATTTTACACAGATTAAAAAACAATATCTGTAATATCGACCACAAAAGAAATCAATTAATTTTGACGTGAACGCCATCTAGAGCCTCGTTGGTGATAACAACTAAATTCGCACCCGCTAATCAGTTGTGATGTAACAACCCCAGACCAGAGAGAGATGGCGCTACTAACAAAATTATTTCCCAAGTATGTTAGGTAATTTCGTTGATACTTAATTAAAAAAAAAAGTGTTACAACATACATAATTTGTTCGTTGGTTTTACACTTTATATGTTTTTCCTCAATTTCAAATTCTCAATCAATTTAATAGATTTTCTTGCTGAGAGCGGACGCCACTTAACCAAATAACCTTTAAGACGCCTACACAAGTTTTAAATTCTTTTTGTCGCCAGTTAAATACTTATTGAAAATATTCTTTGGTGAATGAACATTGAAAAGAGATTTAGCGGCGATGAGGGAACGATATATTTTCGTTTAGAGGTAGAAAGTATCATGAATCATGCAATACACATAGCCCACCGATTATAGGCAATGACACCCGCTACAGGAGCTTGGACCGCACTTGTTGGATCTTCTGCTCGTGCTCTAGCTAGCTAGATGTACTCCAATTAATATATATCACTTAGTTAAAGAACATCTGTTCACTACAAAACACCATCATGCCCCATTACAATAGATAAGTTCACAGGTTCATGGAAGTACCGATTTTGTCACTCGAAAGGAGTTCGTATCGAAACAAAGGTTTCAAAATGAATATTTGGATTATGTAAATGTCATAAATATTATCAATTTAATTAGAACACCTAATATGTAGAGATTTGTTTTTAATTTATTTGTTTAAAGTTACAAAAGTTTGTTTGTTAACTGTAGAATTATGAAAATAATAGTGCAACTAAGCGTAACAAATAATGCCATATATTTAATTTTATACAGTTTAATGGAACTAAATATAATTGTAGCTTGGTAACTAATGGTGTTATATATATTGCAACGTGGCCACATATATACAGAAACAAAAAATAAAACAGTAGGTAAACTGCTGATTGGTTTCTCCAAGTATTGTCCCACGCAGCGGTTACAAAGGGGTGCTCCGATTGTCGAGTACCAAACCGCCATTCCGTGAAATATGTTTTTTTCAGGTATTTACCTGTTTTTTAATAATTTTATGTGTAAATGCCAAAATCTTTATATATATTCTTCTGTGAGTGTGTATGTCACTGAACTTCTCTCAAACGACTGGACCGATTTTGATGAAATTTTTTGTGTGTGTTCAAGGGGATCTGGGAATAGTTTAGATTCGGAATTGGACCCAGTAGGTGGCGCTGCGATCAAGTTCTGGAATTTTAAAGTTGGGCGGTACGAAGTTCACTGGGTCAACTAGTACCATATAAATCTCTTTTGGATTCGCTCCAGACGAAGAAAATATGTCACATTATGTGGGTTCTGAACCACGCTGCCACAGTTTAAAGTTCTCCTCACGAAACAATCAATGGTTTCATAAAACTTTGCCATTTGTAAAAGTCTTGGATTAAAAAAAAATACAAAATTAATTTTGTTCTAGTAGTTTTTAGTAATAGTAAAATCATGGTGTGAGTAGTTTACATGACATGTATCTACATCATTTAAATCATTGTATTTAATTAAGTTCTTTCATCATTGTAATAGTAAAATTATTTTTAAGAAATTCTTAATTTAACTGAAAATGTTAGTTGTAAACCAAGAAGAAAATACGAATTAGAATTTATAATAGTGATGGATTAGTAAAAACCGCTATTTAAGACTTCAAACTTTTTATGTTTTATTCCCGTATAAAGTTTACGTTACATCAACACGAGAAGCTAATATCAAATATATAATGTTCGTGAAGTGTGTGGAAGGCGTTAGTAGTAGAAGCACGTGTCGTTCGGTAACTTTAACATTGTACAACTAACTGTAGGTGTTCCTTAACAAAAACCTTTTTATCCTACACCATTAAAGGTAAGTTTCGAAACACGTGTTATAGAAAGGAAAGAAATAAAGAAGGCTCTGAACGGCAACTTTGTAAGGATGTAACACGCTCAGGTGGGTCATCGCTGAACGTTGAAAAGGTAAATATACAATTTTGTGTGAGACCTGACGCCCCGAACAAAGCCGCTCTCGGCGCCCTTCTCGGGCTGCTCTTTATATGTTGAGTATTATAGTGGAGGAGGGCAGGAGATCGAGCCGCCGCGCCGCTCCATTGGAACTAATTTATAAAATGTATTGTGGGTAGCTGACAGCGCGCCCTCCACTTGACAACTGTTTTATATTCATTTTTATATGACGAACACTGCAGTCACCGGACGGGTTTCATCGACGTGTTACATTATGGATTCATATGTGGTATTCATACCAACTGCCTCGTTGGTGTCTTGTAATCACTAGTCGTGATCTAAATTGTACCAATACCACATGCATTGCATTTCAACTCCTATGAACATTATCGAAAGAACTTTAGCTCTACAGAAACCACTGAATTTTCAAAGGGCTATACCACTTTTGACGATCTATGATATTCATATAACAGGTTCTCACCAATAGTGACCTATAGTGAATAACGCAGAGACGAAATGTTCACTTTCTGGCTCCGGCATCTAACATATTTACTAAATAGTTTGGAATAATAGACACTTTGTATGATCCACGAATCGTTATCTTGTATTATAATTGATTTTGGCTTCCCACACTATGGCGGCCTAATGAGATGCATAAGTCATAGAGGGAGGGTAACAAGTGCACTGGTGGTGAGTGTCAGTTTCTTGTATGTTTCTATAGCAACCCGCGAAATAAGTATAAGTCTAGAGCAGGAGATGTTTTTAAGAAAGAAGAGTAATTATTCATCCATACTAATATTACAAAGTGGTAAAGTTAGTGAATTGTAAGGGTAGGTAATCTCTAAATGTATTGAAAAGATTTTGTAAATTATTTTACCAACGAAAAGTCATATTATTTGTGAGTATCATAGGCTATATCTTAACTTAAAAAATGAAGAAATTTTTTGATGATGTTGAAAAAGTATTTTGCCACTTTCGTATGCTTAACAAAGCTGACTCACCATAACGGCTGTGCATCGCTATCGTACAACTGACAGACAAGTTCCATCAACGCGCCGACTAACCCCGCCACCTCATTTCTACTTTGTGTCGATTCATACAGATATTGGAGGCAGACGAACTTTATTGAAACAACTTTCAACTTACAATATTGTTCGACTTTAAAACTTTGTGTTTCTGGAAAATTCCTTTTGCAGCTTTCCAATCACGAACATTTCTTACTTTTCTTTTGTTTACGTACGTAGCAATAGTAGTTTGAAACATTTCCGCGGCGCTACCTAACATTAATAACTCTTTTTTCCACCTAGCATTTATAATTATTATTCAAAACAAAGGATAACTCTCGCATTAGGAATATGTCGTATGTGGCGGGGACATGCGAACAAACATAGATGAAACGGACACATATAACTGTGTATGTTTTCCTTCTCTATCGTATGATAAGGTAGCTTCGCATCAGCATGGGGATCCGTGTATCTAATTGATTTTATCTTTAGTGCTAAAATAAAATTACGTATAATATTTTTTGTGGATACTTCCACTACACGTAAAGTGGGAATGTTTTTTTTTCTCGTAGCCACCCCATCGTGTATACCATCGTTTGACAGATCATTTAAAAACTTTGAGAGGTTGTTAAGAGGATTTTTTTATTTAGTTATCCGTTTGCGAGTCAGCGCATTTTTTGTCAAAATGGGCCAGCCGCTTTAATTTTACGGAGGGGCTCTAAAGTTAAGCAACTGGCTCTAAACATCGGATTTTTTTTTCATGGTAGTCCATAATACAATAAACTCGAAAGAAAAAGGCCTGACCAGTAAAATAAGGAAATAATAAGTATATGTACGAAACAATTATCTATTAGACACGATTTTAAATCGACGTGTCTTTATGGGCGACTATGGAACCCTATTCTATGGCATGTTCTTGACTGATTTTATATTTAGCTATTAGTATAGCAATTTTTATGGTGAATTTAATCTACATATTTTGAGAATTTAAGTATTCTATTTCTAAGGGAAGTATAACGTAAACGTATAATTTCTAAGTTACATCTGCTCTTTCGTATGAATTGATATTTAATTTGTTTTGTCCAAAAGACCAAATTGAATAGAGAAAACGCTAAATAATCATGTGTCAACACCCTACCTCCAATTACTTATTTAACTTACAGTGCTATTATTTTTGAAAGAATATTGCAGTATTATATAGTCTATGTTTGCACGAACTTTGGTATACCTGCTTTATAGCCAATTGAAATGATTGTACTACACATAATATCAGACTAGATTAGAATAATAAACGAAAATGTCTACTCTATTCTCTAGATGATCGTTGTGTTTTCCACTATTTGAACTCTCTTCTTTAAGTTAGTTGATGAGAAATATTTCTGCTGTTCTGCGTTAAGTTTGCTTCAATATAACAATATATTAAACTTAAGGGACTGTGTATAAAATCGTTTTATGAACCAAATTTCAACAGGGATTAACTTTAAAATCAAAATTCTATTTTTAAATCGTGCAAGCTGCATTTAAAGTTAAGATTTTAAACTTTTAACTCAAGTAATTTCTGAAAGTACAATTGTACATCGGTCCAGTCGTGCTTTTGTCGTAATTACAATTAAATCTCATTTGGATTTGGCCTTCTTTTAACTTTTGAAGGGGACAGAGCTCCATGGGACGTTGTGTGCTCAAAGTGGCATTTATTATGCGGGGAAATTGTTTAAAGTATTTCGACTATAGCTCCTGAAATTCATAAGTGGATCAAAATTCGCAGTGATCCAAGTACAGGGAAAAAGAATACAAACTTAAAAGAGCTTGTTATATAATCGGGCGTAATGCTTATCTTTTGCAGCCTTATAGTATACAGTCAGTTGGACTATAGTATGTCAACGAAATGTTGTAGCTGGAGGGTGTTGAAGTATTAAGCCTTTTAAATGTACGTTGAAAGAGGCCCATTCATCATCGCTGCGCGAATACAGCGACGTCTTTATTTCGTATAAATATTTGACGTCCCACAATTTGCCTCACTAATAGCTAAACTTTGTACATTTTATGGTCGGAGCGTCTTTAACAACAATATTACGGATAATTACTTCTCCTTTGTAGGATATTGACGGGAATTCTCTCTGCTCATATCCTTTTGTTTAATAATTATGTGTAATTATTGTTTCTCGTTATGGAACGATAAACTCTAGCCCCTCCTCATCGAGCCCTAGAGGTCTAGAGGTCAGTCATTTTGTTTGTTAGTTTCTTATTATTGTGTGAATCACTATTATTATTTTTATTAAAAGATCTTTCTGTTCTTGTTTTACTTAGAATTTGTTTCTTTTTTGCTCTAACGAAAATCCTATCTATGATAAATCTTTTTTAATAATGTCTCTTATTTTATATCAGAAAAATATTTTTGCTATCAGAAAATGTGTAACGGATTGGAGCCCCCTAACGAATTCTCAGTATGACTTGTGTATGATCCATCTACAGAGTGGAGTCAACATAGCCGTGTGAGAGAAGAACTACATATGTAGACGTGGACCGCGTGACCATAGTCTTATCGATTTGACATTAATTCTGTCTAATATATTCTATTTTAATATAATAAAGCAATGAACATTTATCTTTTAACTCACACTATGAAAAGTGACGCTGAAAATGGAGATGCCGGTGATCCAGGATTCCAATTGTTAATCTTTTCAAGATTTTTAATTGTGTTAAAAGTAGCTACAGAATACTTCAAGGTAAGTTATACGGATTTAACTGACCACAAAAAAAAACACTAAATGAATGTATGCAAATTCAAGCTCGCAATCCACATACATATTGACTACTCTTATTGTGCAGGCAGGTACTGTTGAATATTCATTGCTCTCAGCCCAAATAACGCCTCAGGGTCAGATTCTAAACGGCTACCTTAAAGAGGTGAAAATTAATTGTATGGAGTGGCGAGCGCGCATCGGACTTCAACTCGCTTCGAGTCTTCAGAATTGCTTTCCAAAAGGAATGGAAAATATTTTATGAATATAAATTTCGGACACACAACGCTATCTAGTCCCAAACTAAGCAGAGCTTGTATTATGGGTACTAGACAACTGATATAAATACATAAACATCCTTTTTAGGGTTCCGAAGTTCATCACTCGGAACCCTTATAGATTCGTCATGTCCGTCCGTCCGTCCGTCTGTCCGTCCGTCCGTCCTCGACTTACCGTCCAAACGGTAACTGCTAGAAAGATGAAACTTTGCATGAATATGTGTTGTAATTACGCCGACAAAGTGCTACAATAAAATTATGAAAAATATTTTTATTTAGGGTACCTCCCCTACACGTAAAGTGGGGATGTTTTTTTTTTCTCGCGGCTACCCCATCGTGTGGGGTATCATTAGATAGGTCTTTTAAAAACAATAAAGGGTTTCTAAGAATTTTTTTTGATTTAGGTATCCGTTCGCGGGATATTCTACTTTAAAGGGCTCTTTATTGTAAAAACAGAGCGTCCCCCCCCCTCTAAAAGCTAAACGGCTGGCTCAAAAAATCTGGGAAAATTCGTGAAGGTGGTCCATATACTGAACTTTGAAGGAAAACTATAAGGGGTTTTAATGACTTAGTTATTTCGGGAGTTATAGAGGCTTAACTAGTAAAATGCGCTCACTTGGAAAACGTCATACAAAATTAACGCATTAAGGCCTCAATCACGAGAGTTTTTATAACGGACGTTAAAAAAGCGTTCAAGTATGAAGTTGCATAATATTATGGTCTATTTCCAACGCCCAAAGTTGAAAATGCAACACTGCTCGATAAAAAAGCGTCGTGTTTTAAAAACGCTGTCGTGTGAACATATACACTCATTAGCAAAAAAAACGGGTGGTTTCGATTTTCTTCCTGGCTGAAAAAAATAAAATACCGAAAAGGTTTTAATCATTTGAACATGTTACTGGACAGTTATAAAAGTGGCATAATGTTTATAAGAGTACCTTCCAATTTCAAATTTTTGACTGAGCCTGGTTTTCAAAGAAAACAACTTTTAACTACATTTTGTGGCGCGAATTCCCTATAGTTAAAATCGACTCTAATTAACTTTATGTCAATTTTTATTAAATTATCTGATGTCCTTGACATTTAAAAGTATTGTTATTGCTGTTTAGCAATCTCGAAAATGGTAGATAAAGTGACAAAAACGAGTAAAATTATTGCGCTGCTTGAAGAAATTCGCAGCCAATGCTTCGTGGCTCAGAGGCTAAATGTGAATCGGTCGACAGTTCAAAGGACCTGGCAGCGCTATCAAGAGACCGGTTCCGTCAAGAGAAGGCCTGGTTCTGGCAGAAAGACATGTACCGAACCACGGGATGATTATTTTCTAGTTAGTCAAGCGTTGAGAAATCGCAAATCTTCTTATGTGGACCTCAAGAACAGACTCGAAGAAGTAAGAAATGTGCAAATTAATCTATGGACGGTCAGGAGGAGGCTTCTCGCTGCTAATATACACAGTCGTCGCCCGGCACGCGGCCCTAAATTACTCCGTGGACATGGAGTTGCCAGGCTTAGCTTCGCTCGAAATTGTGTGTCATGGACTCATGAAGACTGGGATAGGGTATTGTTCTCCGATGAAGCCAGTATATCTCTGCATGGTGAAGTCCGACGTCGAAGAATGCTACGTAGACGAGGAGAACGCTTTGCAGAGGCATGTTTTAAAGAAATCACACCTTATGGAGGAGGCTCTGTTATGTTTTGGGCAGGAATAAATTCTATGGATCGTACGGGGTTAGTCTTCATCGAAAACGGTACACTGACTGGACACCGATACATAGCGGCAGTTCTAATTCCTTGTGCACAACCCGCTTTAACCGCTCTTGGCGAAAACTCACTTTATGGACGACAACGCTCGTGCCCACCGGTCTGGCGATGTGGAAGCGTATATGCTAGAAGTTGGAATTCGTCGTTTGGACTGGCCAGCTAGAAGTCCGGACCTCAATCCCATAGAGCATGTCTGGGACGTTCTGAAGCGACGAGTAAGATTAGTGCAGCCGGCTCCGCAGACCATCAGAGAGCTAAAGAATGTGAATACCGCGGAGTGGGAACGTATTCCCCAAGAAACCATAAAAGATATACTTGCTAGCATACCCAGACGAATGCAAGTCGTGATTTCAGCAAGAGGGGGTCACACTCAAGACTAAACTTTTATCTGCTTTTAATGTATTCAACAAAAACAAAGAAATTAACGCGTTTCATTTTTTTCAACGAGCAGGTACAATAATAGTGTTTTGAGCTTAAACTTCTTTGCTTATGTGCCCATTTTTTTTGCTAAAGAGTTTACTTGGGAATGTATTTGTTGAATATGAATGTTCTGGCTACACCTTGACGGCGCAGACAGTACAATGAACGTTTTTTTAACGTCCGTTTAAAAAACTGTCGTGTGAATGAGGCCATAAACGTAAACATAACAATTATCTATTGGATACGATTTTAAATGACTAAGGAACCCTTTTCTGTGCGTGGCCTGACACGCACTTGGCCGATTTTGTTATTCTCTTGTAAATAAACACATATTATACATAGAAAAACAACCAGACTCCGAAACAAATATTTGTGGAACACACAAACATTTGGTCTAACCCGGGAATCTAACCCGAGACCTCTTGATCCGAAGCCGCATACGCTAACCACTAGACCAACAAGGCAGAATATAAACTGTTGGTTTACCTCAGACTAAACCTCTGACCACAGTATTTGGAGAAAAATGAGATAAGTAAAAATTAAATATAATCTAAGTGTTAAGACAGGTCGTTTTTTTCGTATTATATAAAATCAGGATACGGCGTTCTAAATTTTAAACAACACAATGTAAAAAAATATACTATAAAATAAATAATACGTACGAGTGTGAAAAAACTACGCATACGATTGGTTGTCAATAGAAGTTATTATGAAGTGGGTAGTGTGAGTTGACAGCAACTACGAGTACATAAATGAGAGGAAATACAAAAACATTTCCACAAAAGTAGTGAAGGGAGCTCGAGCCTCGTGACGTCACGATCGCGAGGAATGGTAAAGTTACCAATTTAGGAGTTCAATAGCAGCCGCTGACAAAGTAAATCATCCGCACGGCAGCGAGGAGGGACCGCCTCAACGAACTCATCAGACCGTAACGATATCGTTCTCGACTCCGCATTTCTACCTAATACTTATATAAAGTATTTTCGTACTTCTTAGACTTAGGTTTACTTGGAGTAGTTGCTTTGAATTGAGTTTGTTTTATTTCAAATTTGTACAAACTTATGTGACAGACGAGCATTACTTAATTCAGCAATTATGTAAAATAAGTTCTGTTACAGAACAAATTTAATAGTTTGTAACAATCGATGGATAGATTAAAATATATTATATAAAAAGAAAGAAATACATGAACAGATAGCTAAATTCATGCTTCATGCTATTATTATATTCGTCGATTAGATAAAAGATCTACTTATATAGTTTCAATGACACAGAGTTCTTAAATTCAATTTAAGACACAAAAAGTTGTGTTCGTACAAGTTTGATAAACTTTCCTAACACGGCTTATGTAAAGTATCCACAACAGTTTAGTTCCTCCTCCAAAAAGTTTTATAAACGAGCAGCAAATTTGACCTCGGTGATTGTGTTAGCTGAAGTTCGCTTAATTTGTCGAATAGGGCACACAAGTTAAAGGCCGCACTACTAACTGTTATAAACACAGAGAATACAAATGAGCCCTTGGCACTCATTATTGCTAACATCATAGTTATTGTTTTGGGCTGGCTCCTAAACTACGAAAAATTCATGATAGTAGTCCATATATTTAACTTTCAAAGAAAACTATAGCGGTTTTGATAACTTTTTCATTTCAGGAGTTATAGGGAATTTATTTGTAAAACGCACTCACTTGGAAAACTTCGTAAAAAAAATGAAGGAAAAATTAGTAAATTTTACAGTTATCTGTGGTACAAGATTTGAAATCCACCTATTATTATAGGTGACTACATATATATATATATACACGGATTTGGACAATTTTTATTTATTGCCTGTTTGTACTCGCTCTTAACTGTACATGACATACTTGACATATAGATATTGTCAGTCCAATTATATAGGCATTCCTCGGGCACGTTGTCGCTCTAAGCGAAAGTTGCTCTACACAACATAAATATGTGCTAAATCTCATCATGAAGTCTACACGAGGTTTTTAAAATATTTATTACAAGACAACATAACACGTGAGACAATTACGAGTATATATATAGAAGATGTAAAACGTTTCAAACAAACAAATCCACTTTGAACTTATCATATTTATGAAATGAAATGAAATGAAATGAAATGAAATGAAATGAAATGAAATGAAATGAAATGAAATGAAATGAAATGAAATAATTTATTCTGCAATTAGGTTACATGAACACTTTTGCAAGTTAAACTTTTTTTTTTTGAGCAGATGAGTTCGGCCTTTCCTAACTGGACTAGCCCTGAGAAGAAAGGACGAAACAAACTCAGGGATCACAGTCTCTTTTAAAGTCCAGACAATATTCTTAAATGCGATAATTACAATTGTCACAATTATAATAATTAAAGATAATAATTAAAAAGTTGTCAACAATGGCAAAAATTTAGATTAATTTGTTAAATGTAAATCATAAATTTAAATCATAAATCATCGTCACATCAAAATAAATTTAAACATTCAATAAACAGCATGTGCAGAATGGGCAGCTCAATCCCAGGCGGTTTTATCAACAATATATTCTGCTATGGTATAATATCCCTTTGCGGATAACTTAGATTTAATGGTATTCTTAAATTTCCTTAATGGCAAATTCCTAATATCAATAGGGAGTTTATTGTAAAAGCGTATACATTGTCCCATGAACGAGTTGCCTACTCTGTGGAGACGAGTGACGTGAACACAAAGATTATGTTTATTTCTGGTATTTACCGAATGAACATCACTAAGATTAGGAAACTTTGCTAAATTTCTTTGAACATACATTAAATTTTCATATATATATTGTGAAGATACAGTCAATTATTGTATTGTGAAGATACGGTTTAAATGAACCTGTCACCGACCTTCGTACAACAGTTGACTTATTTCATAACTTATAATATTGATAAAAATATTGTCGTTCAAGTCGCGGACTTACAATAACTTCTGTTGGGGGCGTCACCTTTGTGACTTACAAATAATAACTAAATCACCAAGAGATCAGTATTTTGAACCTGTTACAATATCGGAGGGATAATAGCAAAACTCATTTTTTATAGTGGAGCTTTCTGGAACATCACTTAATGAAGTGGGTAATATTCTTCATCGATTATTTTATAAATGAACTTGCTCACACGGGTTTGGGGGAGGTTCTGCCAGTGGAGTACTCACCTATCTCCTATCTCTACTTACCTACTATTTACACAGAGTCTGAAGTCAGTGCGTGACAGCTTTCAGAACCTTCTGACTACTTTTTAAAAACAAGAAAACATACAATTAATAAACTCATATTTTTATGTCGTGCGTATTTATGAGTATTAAAGTAATATGACTACTTCTCGAGTCACGTACAGTCACTGAATTTTAAATAACATTGGGTGGGTTCATTTACCTTCAAATACGGTCTGTAACTGTCGTTTATATTTGGGATGCTGTTTACCTTTGTTTATCGTTAATGACATGCGTTTGTATTTTGTTTGAGGATTAAATTGTTCCAAAGCGTGTGGGTAGAGGTGGTCTCAACTAAAACCACTTTGAGTAAGCTTAATATCAATGTTGCTTTATATTGTGTAGTTAGGCTCTAGCTTAGGTTGGGGGGGTTCATCACACAGTGTGACGTCAAAGAGTACAGGATAAGCTGATTGTGAGACACGTACACATAAATTGTAAAACGCTTTTAAAAACTTCAGAATGCTTCACATTTTTACCAAGAATCTTTGCTGTTTATTTTGATTTCATATATTTTTTAAAGTTAATACTAAATGCGATTACAAGCGTTACATTTGATAAATATGTTACAGCAAATAGTCTTGTCTTTCAATAAGTAAAAAATTGTATAAAGTATTAAATGAAGTCTCTTTGCTGGTACAATTACGACTTTCTAACCTAGCGTTATTTACTTCAGTGGTAACTTATCTTAAATATAAAATTCTCGTGTCACAATGTTGACCCTGCTCGCTGCGGTACAGTGCAGACGTGCCACTGACTGTTATTCTATTTTAAAAATACATTCTAAGACAAAACAAGTTATAATTGCGTGTAAGCGTTTAAAGATAAGTTTTAAATTTGAGTGATTAGTGTGTGTATTATTCAACTTTACTCAACTGAACACTGCAGAGGTAAACGAATTCTCTGTCTCGCTGGAAAGAGCAACAATATACTACCGCTGATATACAAAACGTGAGTTGAACGTAACATAGAACTATGAGCGTCTTGGGCTCACCTACTGGATGTGGCTCGCTAACAAATTTAGCAAATGTAGATTCACCAGAATTTTCTGAGGAACGTAATGTGGCCATGAGAAATAAGCGCAAACGATCTGAAGACGTCAATAATGAGATTGTTGAGATGCGCAAGGAAATGACCCAAATGTTAATTCTGATGAAATCTGTGGACTCCAACCAAAAACAATTCATGGAAAAAATATCAGCTGACATGACTTCTATAAAAGAACAAATGAGTGAAATTAAATCTACTATTTATGCCATTACAAACGAACAAGTTGTGATCAAAACGGATATAAAAACGCTACAAAACAAAGAAAATGCTCTGCAAAAATCTATCGACAACATGCAGTTGAAAGTCGAGAAGCTAACGTCAGCAGTTTCACAACCAGGTAACGATATTAATATTTCTGAAAATATAATCACCGAAATAAAACAACGTGAGATAAGAAGCAAGAATATTGTTATATTTGGTATACCAGAACCAGTCTCGACAAATAAAGAAAATAGTGCCGCCGCGGACAAGCTGGAAGTGATTAAATTACTAAAAACTATAAAAAATAATTGTCCGGAACCCGAAAACATAATCAGATTAGGAAAATACAACAAAACCAAAAATCGACCCATAAAAGTTTGTTTCAACTCAACAGAAATGGCTAAAAATATACTACGCAACAAAAACCAAATCTCCCACACTAATGTCAGGATTTATTCGGATCAGACAAGGCAACAACAGAAATATTTTAATGAACAAGTGATTGAACTTAATCGTCTAATAGAAAGTGGTAAGACAAATTTAAAAATTAAATACATTAATGGCGTACCAAAAATAATTGAAGATAGCAAACATCCAAAAAACTAAGTGTTGTTGATGGTAGTGATAGTGCTCAGAACGATTACATAACTTATGAAACTGTTACTGCCCACGATAACATCTCGAGTAGCAGAAAAGCGATTCGATTTTTGTATGCCAACGTTCGTAGTATAGTGAAACCGCAAAAGCTAGATGAACTAAAATGCATAGTTAAATCTTTTACAAACACCCTACACTTCATCATTCTTACGGAGACCTGGATCAAAAACGAAGATGAAGCTAAAAGAACTCAAATTGCAGGTTATAAGCACTATTATAGTTATAGATGTAATACTAGGGGAGGAGGAGTTTCTATATTTGCCCTGAAAAGTTTGGACCATTATGAAGTTGAAGAACATAGCACAAGTGGTAATCACTATGTCTGGATACACACCAAAAGTTATTCTTTGGACATTGGCGCTGTTTATAGGAAGCCAGATTCTACTAACATCAAAAGTTTCCTTCAATGCTTTAATCAATATTTGCAAAAATCTAAAAGAGTAATAGTTTTCGGAGATTTTAACCTTAACCTATTGACTGCTGACCCCGCGGTTTCTGAATACAAAGATATACTACATGAGAACGGTTGTAAGATTATGAACAAAATCGACGCCGAATATTGCACCCGGGAAACTGTATCCTCAAAAACAATAATTGACCACGTAAGCTGCAGCTTAATAAGCAACAAATTTCATCTTGCTTTAATAGAAACACCTATGTCTGACCATAAACAAATATATTTTGAAATCAAGAAACACCCACCTCAGTCTATTAAGAAAGCAAAGTATGAAGCAATCAATTATAATAAACTTTACCATATTATGGCAGAAGACCAGACTAAAAATAACAGCTGCTGTTATCATCTACTTGAACAAAGAATACTATCAGCAATTAATGAGAGCAAAACTATTAAATTTAAAGCACAAAATCCCCCTCGTCAAGATTGGATAAATAGAGAAATAATAGGAGAGATAAATAAAAGAAACATACTGTGGAAACTATATAAAAGTAACCCTAATGATACAACAAAAAAAGAAAATTTTGTTGTAAAACGTAACGAAGTGTCTGGCATGATACAGGTAACGAAGTCTCGATACTATCACAAGCAGTTTGCTGATTGCCAAAACAAGCCGAAAAAAATGTGGAGCCTCGTAAACTGTTTATCTGTGAATAAAATAAAAGACAATTCTGGGCCACCTCGGTTATTGACATCAGAAGGATATATTTCCACAGAAAAAGAAATCAGCAACTATTTTAACGAATATTTTTCAGATATTGGTTCAACCCTAGCAAATAATATTCCAAAACGATACCACAACCAAACAATTTACACCGGTTCTTTGGGAATTAACAAAAATCACAAAATAACACAATTCAAACATACTAATACAACTGAAGTTGCTAAGATAATCCGTAGTCTAGATAGTAACACCAGCACAGGCTTAGATGGTATGAGTACCAAATCTCTCAAATGTGTGTCTCCTCTAATACTTGAAGAACTTACAAGCTGTATTAACGTCTGTCTTGATCGGGGAATATTCCCTGAGAGCCTCAAAATTGCAAAAGTAACACCTATTCACAAATCTGGCAAAAGGAGTGACCCTAGCAACTACCGGCCAATTTCGGTTCTTCCAGTTGTGTCAAAGGTTTTTGAAAGAGTCTTGTATAGCCGCCTAGAAATATACTTAAACCAGCAAAATTTTCTTTATACCAAGCAGTACGGTTTTAGAGCGAAGTCTAATACGTTATCGGCAACAATAGATCTTATAACAAAAATTAAAACTAATATCGACAACAAACAAATTGCACTGGGTGTGTTTATTGACTTAAAGAAGGCGTTTGACACAATAAGCCACGAAATCCTTCTGGGGAAGCTTAGTGACATCGGTATTGGCGGGGATGCACACAGTATATTAAAATCATACCTATCCGATCGCCGACAGATTGTTAAAATCGGCCAGACAATGAGCGTACCTAAAAACATAACATACGGTATACCGCAAGGTTCAATTATGGGCCCCTTGCTATTTCTCATATATATTAACAATATACAGCAACTAGGATTAAAGGGAGACTTAAATTTATATGCGGATGACACTTCGTTATTTTATTTTGGCCACCAGATTGACACTCTGATTTCGGATGCACAGAGTGACCTTGAACGGTTGAACGAGTGGTTTCTCAGTAACTTATTAACAATTAATACCTCTAAAACAAACTTAATAATTTTCTCAGCTAAAAATAAAAAAATAACAAATTTTCCACCATTAACTATAAATAATGTTAAAATTAGTCAAGTAAATCAAGAAAAGTACTTAGGTCTGATATTAGATAGCCATCTTACATGGAAACCACACATACAAAAACTAAAAAATAAATGTACATCATTAACAGGGATGTTGGGTGGCTTCGTGCGCTGCGTGCCACGCCAATTACGGCACACAATATATAATACACTTGTAAAACCGCATATAGACTACTTAATAGAAGTATGGGGTACTGCTGCCAAAAGCAATTTAGCAACCTTACAAACAGCACAAAATAAATTAATAAAGAAATTATTTCATTATGATTTTCTCACGCCATCTCATAGAATTTACAGAGAAACTAAAATCATGACTATTGAACAGACATACAAATATTATAACTGTTTACTTGTAAGGAAACTACTAAATAATAATATACATTCTCAAATAAAATTTACTAAAAAGAAAGAAGTGCATAGAATCGGTCTCAGAAGTAGGAATGACATATATCTATTAAAATCAAGAACGAATTATGGCAAGAGGTGTATCATGTACGAAGGTGCTAAAATCTATAATCAGCTACCTAATGTGATTAAGGAAGCAAAAAATATGCAAAACTTTAAAAAAATGTTAAAGAGTCACGTTATCACACGTTAGAAAGTCACACATTAATTTACTTTTTTAAGAAATCATGCATCGATTGCCTAAATCTTAATAATATATATTCAAATATTTTAATAACTAAAAAAAAATCAATACGTAATAAATACTACTACAATTATATACCTACTACGCTGCTATAATAACAATAGTTTTTATATGCATTAGAATGTGATTATTGGATATGTATACAAACAGTTTTGTCGCTTCTAGCTGTACTAAATCTTTGTATTTTTACTGATAACATGGTTATACAAATGTTTGAGGTGCATGATGTTTTCAATGTACCCTCACTATATTTTTAATTTTGTGAATTAAAAATGTAGTGAGATTAAAGATATAGTGGATTGTTGTGGTCTTTTTGGTTTTTTATTTTCTGTAAGGTGTTGGTTTCATCTTTCTGTATCGCAGTGAAATATTGTTATAAATATCTATATCTTCTCATGTAAGTGAATTTTGTATTTATATTCTTTATGAGAAATAAATTATCTTAAACCTGAATGTTCGTTCCCATTATCCTCCGAAACGGCTTGACCGATTCTTATGATTTTTTTTATGCATATTTAGTAAGTCTGAGAATCGGCTACTATCTATTTTTCATACCCCTAGGACGCGAGCGGAGCCGCGGGCATCAGTTAGTTTTTATGTAAGTAAGTAAGCTTATATATTATAAGTTTCAGTGTGCTTGTATAATTAATTAAGCTTTGACCCGGTACTGGTAAAACGAGTAAACTGAATTAGTAACTAATGTTGGTAAGATGGAGTACAAGTTGTATGCGGGCGCGCTAGGCGTTCTCCCGAAAACCGGGATTACAATGTCACAGTGAAATTTAGTGGCCGGTGTCGCTCGTGGTAATGAACTACCGATATATCATGTGTGATGTTCGCGATAAATTGCGGCGCTGACCGACCGACGTACATCCACACCCGTATGCGGGAAAGGCGCGGGGATTAGGTGCAGGGCGTGCCGCGGCCCAAGAGGAGGAATACAACCACAGATAAAAGAAACATAGGAGATTAGGTTTGTACACAAATTTATTCGTGTTCAGATGTCTCCGCGTTTCTCCCACTTCCTTCACTAACACAAAACCAAAAATTGTAAGCACGGCACACAAGCTCGTATTTCTCCCGCACACAAAGAAACTTACAGCAACACCAATAAACCCACTAATATAACACATTCAAAAAGAGGGCGGCGCATCTACCTGTAGCTACGGATTGCGAATAAACACACATGTGTGCAAATTATGCAACTAGTAATGTTAAGTGATAATCATAGAAAAATATCGATTGAACTTCAGTTAGCTATATTACCTACTCTTTCTCCTAAAGATTTCATTGACTGTGAAAAGCAAAACTAAACAGGAGTTTAATTCGAACATATTCTATACAAGCGATGTTTTATCATAATTGGAATATTAACTAACTAATTACCAAGAAACAGGATATCAACTTCTCGAATCTAGACTAGAACACAGGTAAAAGTGCAAGAAAAGGAGAAAGAGTATCTCCTAAAGATTTCATTGACTGTGAAAAGCAAAACTAAACAGGAGTTTAATTCGAACATATTCTATACAAGCGATGTTTTATCATAATTGGAATATTAACTAACTAATTACCAAGAAACAGGATATCAACTTCTCGAATCTAGACTAGAACACAGGTAAAAGTGCAAGAATTTTATTGATAAGGGTTTAATTAACCAGTAAAATGTAAATATTTATTGAAAACTTGCCGCTTAGACAGTTTAGGTGTTGCGTTCTTAGTAAAGTAGTGTAATCTTACGTTTGCATATTTTTCCATTACGGCTTTTATTAGTATTATTAAATGGTTAATCATTGGCGATTGATCGTATGGGTGAAAATTTATTGGGACGAGCAAATTGTGCCATTTTTTGTTACGAACCAGCTTGAACCCCTTCCTGTCGCATTTATCCACATTTTTTTAAGTTTTTGATCCTTCGGATAGCTAAAATTTTAAAAATAAAAGCAAGGTATAAATTATGCTTGAGTACCACAATAAATTAAAAATCTAAACTTTTTTATTTACACTTTTTTACGTTTACATAATAATAATATTATAATTTATTTATATCTTTAATAATCATGCGTACTTAATAGGATCGTATAAAATATCGACAATCATAAATATCACAACACATCTCTAACACAAGCCGGCCGGCAGCGGCCGCATCCCGAAACTATCATGTGAATGAGAGTATCAATAAAACACTTATCCATTGCGCTATTAGACCAGCCTATCCATTGATCGATTAGCACTAAGTAAGCAATGGTTTTAAAAGTTTTTATTTCCTAAAGAAAAGGATTGATTTGGTATTTCATCATATTTTTAAAATGTTTTAATGAATTCAGTATGAAAAACTATGATATTATAGTACTTATATATGAAATTAGATGCCACCTTTCTTGTAATTTACAATACAGCTGTTATTTTTGCAAACAATCGCTGAACAACGCGGCATTTTGTCAAAAATCATGAGCAGTGAAGACGTCGCAAGTTGGCATTCGACTAATGTCCGAAAATGGCATCAAGCCGCTTTGAGGCCAGATGCGTTCGCAAGCGGCACACCTCAATTGCATATCTCCTGTGTTTCTTTTATCTGTGAATACAACCATTTATAGATGTGGTTACTCATAGCAACATCTACCTCGTCTTATGATCAATCTCTGTAATCCTAATCTTTAGTTTAAAACCTCTATTAAAACAAATTCTATTCCTTAGATACACCGGAGAGGCAGGTTATATAATTTCACAATGAAATGAAACGCAGTCATATTGAACGTCTAATTTAATTTGGCATGGAGACTATTGTACAGAACGTGAATGGAACATTGCGGTATTTCCAGTTTGTCATATAATCATGTACTTTATAAAACTTCTAAGGAGGAAAAAGTAAGGACGGTCTCGTGTTCTGTTTGCTCTCTACTAAATGACTTCTGAGGGGTTTTGGATTAAAAAAATCCTCTTGCTCCATGCGAGATTGCGAGATATACTAATTTATTTTAAGAAAAAACAACAATGAAATGAAAATTTCTTTTAAATGAGTCATTGGTTCGTCGTGATGTTTAGACCCTTATTTTAGTAATCAAAGGTAAATATACCATATATTTGACACGATACGTTTAGGGGGCAAAGTATTCTCGTGCAGAGAAGAGTCTAAAAAGTGTCCAATTATTACTCTGTGACAGCGGACGTCCTCGCCGACGTTTACTCGTTATAATACATGTTTCATATTCGTTGGAATTAATCTAAATCCTATTCATGTTCATATTGTATTACAGTGACACCTCGTGGTGGTTTTTACAAGTAAAAATTAAATCTAAATGATCATTAAAGTTAATACAAATCATTTTTGTTTACTGGTCGCTTTTTAGTGACATGATTGGCCGACTACCAAAGATTGCGGTTCTTTGTTCCGTGTCAGGGACCACTATGTAGGTATATATAGGAAGGTAGGTATGTACACTAGTATATACACTATGTAGGCACGTTTCATGAGTAATGTACGTATACAAAACAAAGAAGAAAGGCACCGTGGATATTTATGTGGCTATTTATGTCGATTCCAGGCAATAAATCAGCGAGTCAGCGAACTGTGTAACGACAACACCACGGGTTTTATATTAACCGTGACCGGGACCTTCCATACTGCATATACAAACATATAGCTAAAGGTTAGGTAAAGTAAGGACACTTTACATAGAGTGGCCCCTACTTCTGGATTCTACTCATGATCTCCATCAGGCAGACTAGAGTCACTTGTGTAGGTCAAATATAAAAAATACCGACAACATTAAGGAATTTCTCCGTTACTATTTAATTTTGTTATGATTCTTTGTTATAACATTGAAATTCTTAACACAGTTTTGCAAGCAAATAATAAAGGTCACGTTTTTTAAATAATCCAAATGCTCAGCATACGTTGAGCCCGAATTGAACCAAATAAGGAAAAAGGGAAAATAAGCTATTAAAAAAAATGTTGTCGGATGTTGTTTGCGCCCCCGAGGTGAATTTTAATTAAAGGAATTGTGTTCTATCTGATAGCTGCGTTCACGTGTTGAGGGTTACGGATTTCCTAACTGTGGTGCACTTTCAAAGTCGGAAGTCACAGGCAAATTTATCTTACACATTGATAGGCACATAGTGTACTCCAGAGTTTCTACAGTTATTGTAAAGTATATCGGAGAAAATGTATCTACAAATGTACGTAATGCGCAATAATTGAGAACATTTTCTTCTAGGCAACCTTTGCATGGACTAACATTTTTGTAAACTAGTGATACTAGAGTTCAAGCAACAAATAGGTGTTAACTTTTACCATATGCACCTGTCATAGTTGACAAGTCATAGTTGACAAGTGCATATTATACTGTTAAGCTAAAGAGATTGTTTGTTTGGTTGAATGCGCTAATCACATGAAGTACTGATCTGATTTGCAAAATTCGTTCAATGTTAGATAGCCTATTTGTCGAGAAAGGCTATAGGCTATAAATCATCACGCTAAGATCAATGGGAGCGGAGCAATAAAGAAGGTTTCAAATTCGGTGTTTTTTCCTCTTGAGAGCTTCCGCTGCATAAACGGTTAAAGTTTTGCAAAAATCATGTTTGACCGAATTGTTCCTTAAAAGTTCTCAAAAAAGTCCGCGACAGCATATATGTGTACATTTTAAGGTTGGCTCACCTAAACCTTTTTATGGGAAACAAATTTGTTTCCGCGATATAACATCACTCTACGAGCAATAGAACTATACTATAATAGAGCCATACCAACCAGTATATTAATATTATTTACAAAATATATTAATTAAAGTTAATAAATTCCGGACGTACTTATATGTTTTCTCGCCTCGCATCTCTAATCATCCGTTAATAATTCTAAAATATATTGGGAATTCTAAAATATATTAGGATTAACCGTGAGGTGACGGATTAAGAATACAAGTGTCACCACCCCTATTCATTCCATGGGTGTCGTAAGACGCGACTATAGGAACAAAATAAGCAGCTAACATCACTGCCAAGAGAAGGAAAACTTGAAACAAACCCTTTACCAACCCGTCTGGCCAGCGTGGTATAGTAGGCCAAAACCTCCTTTCTAAGGAGAGGCCTATGTCCAGCAGTGGACTGTTAAGGGCTGTTGATGATGATTGATGACGATGATTAGGAACTGTTACACGTTAATGTGTTGATTTAAAAAAAAAACGAAATGTGGTCTAAAGGATTTTATACGTGTAAAGACCCAGTATTTCAAAAGAAACAAAAATGTAGAAGTCATCCGGACCCAAATCAGATTTGTTTGACGAAGGATATAACGCTGCGTCTTGTGTTACATTATTATATTTGATGGTTTAAATTATTATAATAATTGACACAACAACAGTACACATACTCACAACACACATACACATGTGAACACATAGTTGAAACAATTACCCACACATGTGCAGTGTCGTGTGACGTGTGACGTGACCAAAACACGTTCCTTTTGTTTGCACAAACGTCTTGTTAATTTTCTCTGTTGTTAGTTTGTACACATCAAGTAAAGGAACCGACTCACGGCGAAGGGTTTTACAAGTTTAGACTTAATTACGTCGGATGTTCCGAGCTCAGCCCCTTTCATGTAAATGTAACACATTTATATGACGCACACACATAACTCGCACACATATCTACTCTTAGTACGTTATTTGAATTAGTGTCAGTTTAGTACCTCGATAAAGGGTTCCTGCTCCTGCTCATAATTTATCTGTGAATACAATGGCATGTAAATTTAATAACATTAAACAACTTATGCGTTGGAAGAACACATTTGATACATGTGGTCATAGTATAATGTACATGATTTGTAATAACATAGAAGGTTATGTGTATTAACACATAACCTTATAATTATAATAAAATGTCAGATGGATCAAATCTAATCATTTATTTTGCAATTAGGTTACATGAACACTTTTGCAAATTAAACATTTTTTTTTGAGTAGATAAGTTCGGCCGTTCTCTCTTCCTCTTACTGGACTAGCCCTGAGAAGAAAGGACGAAACTAACTCAGGGATCACAGTCTCTTTGAAAAATAAAAAATATAACAACACAGCGCCAAGGAACGCTTAAAGTTTTTTGAATGGAGCATGGATTGTGTATGCTTTAAGTAGGAGGTAAACCATGAATCTATTTAAATATTAAAATATGTGTAACATTTTATTAAACTAAAGTGGTAGAGCCACGCTGATTGGAGTGTTCAAATCAGCGTGGCATTACTACCTTTATTTCCATGATCCATCAATAGGCCGCCATAGTTCGGGTTATGTCTGCTGCATGCTACATTACACGTATTCACAGTGAGGGTGGCAACCACTACTCTAGAATACTCATGTCTTCCATCAGATCTAAAGTCAAAAGACCTAAAGTCTAATATACATTGTGTTACAGTCGTCAGCGCCTTCTACGCTTAACAATTTATCCGGTAATATTTATTTTCAAATTCTTATTTATTTAATTATTTAATTATGAATATAAAAAATTAACAAACAATAACATAAGTTAAAATGATATAGTTTTTTTCAAATCAAATCAAATCAAACCATTTTATTTCAAATAAACCATACAAAGGTACTTTTGAAACGTCAAGTAGTCAGTCGTGAAGCTAATCGTCTGTTCCAATTCGTAGATCCTATGGAGAAGAACAGACAAGAAACTCCATTGATACTCTTTTCCAACATAATTTTTACAATTTTAAAATGGATTTACACATCATTTTCTCTCCAACTGATTGCATTAACTGGAAGTATAAAATATAACAATTTTTAGTATAAAATAAAATAATACAACCGTGCATTTCCTATCGAAAATTTAGATTTTCTAACATATTAATATTTATTGTTTTATAATATCCTTTGTTTTGATCTTGACATCTGATTGAGTATCAAAGTGATATTGTTTCCTGTCACATTTTTTTTGAGATTTTAATATGTATATTACTAAATTTTCTCGTGTAGCTGCTTGTATCAATTCCTGGAGCGGCAAAATTAAATATGTTATTCTTAAATTCTGAATTGAAACTATCCATTTATTCACTTTTGTATTTTGCATGAAAATATATTGATCAAAGTGAGATAGACAGGTGTGACACGTATGAGATATATCGACTCGATACATGTTCGATCAATCGTACGTGTACTACACTCAATCACTTACAGTGGACTGATTTTGTGTCATGCCATTCTATCCTGCAAAGATATTGTTAACTAAAGCACTGTCTACAGGCACATAATTATATTCACTAAAAATAAGAATTAAAAAATTGAATATATATTTTGATAACGATGATGATGAAATAATATTTATATTTTGTGTCTGTTCATATGTATTTTTTAGTTTCTGTACAATTTTAACCTGGATGTACCTACCTCACTCCACCTACTACACCCCTCCGAAGGTTGGCTGATAGATAATAATATTAAGTAGGACGATGTACAAGTACATTAGGTCACCGCGGTTCAAAACTAAATGACATAAACATTTTACAAAGTGACAAATATACACACCACCACCACTATTACCTATCAATGTAATTTACTAACTTTACACCTAAATAATATTTATATTTTCATAAATATCATCTTGTCGTCGTCATCTTTGTGTCATGTTTCCAATTTGTTTAAGCGCAACAACAAAGCAGCTAGACTCACACCTAAATCACTTCACCACCGCACAGTGCGCTCAGTATGTGAGTTGACTGCACGATTGGCCTAATAGTTTAAGCGTTCTAAGTATAAGTGCGCCATGTGTTGTGCGGTCAAATTCCACTTTGTGTGATCCGCAAACCGTTGTTCTGAGTCAAGGTGTTCTTTGTCCGTTTCACGTATGTTTGTAAAGTCCTCCGCGACACTGTATGTATTTTTCTAATGCAGAAGGTCTCTTTAAAAAAAAAAACTCTGCAACTCGTTTTCATTAGGTTCTTCAGAACATATTGTTCCACAAAGTAGGACGAATAAGATAAATGAGTTAAAACGGAAAAAAAATGTTGAACGAGAAGACAGAACTGAAACTTTAGTAGGTCGAAGTGCTCGCGTACCCGTATGAAGTCCTTCCTGCTGTTGGGGAGGTCACGGAGATGGACTTCATCTGACCTCGATATCAAATATCATGAATTTATCTACGTCATGTTATCTACGCCTTTGGGTGATTACGCAACAATACTATCATACCCAGAGGATTTTATTTTACATCATGTCATCTAGTCCCAAACTAAGTAGAGCTTGTATAATTGGTACTAAACAAGTGATAAAATACATAACCATACTTTTATTGTAAATACAAACATATTATACATAGAAAACTCGAAGACTCCGAAACAAATATTTGTGGATCGTCCAAATCTTTAGTCCGACCCGGGAATCGAACCCGAGACCTAATGATCAGCAGCCGCATACGCTAACCACTAGACCAACAAGACAGTCGCAGAATTTTGTGTGTAAGTGCAAACAATAAATCACGATCATTGACTGTGTTGTACGTAATAAATAAATGTTACATGGAAGTAACAAGCGTTATTTATTACCAAAGGAGGCCGGACTGTCACATATTGTATTTGGAATTAATTAGTCATTGTCTGAATCGAATGTCTGGATGGCGACGGCCAAAGGGCTACGACAGCCTACATTTAATTTTACTCTGACTACCCTTAACCATTGTATGTCAGTGTAAAAAACCAAATCCTTGTACGCCACTCTGCGATTATGACGTTTCATCTACATTAGCTACGCAACAAATCCTCCACTAGATACTACCCGTAGCACAACATGTAGCTACGCCGTAGCATGTACTACGGTATGCATGACGGCTATGTATGGCAAAATTTCATTGATTCAAAGATTTCTGGCATTTTTGAGCAAAGTGACAAAAGTAACATAAAGAACTACAGTATTGTAAAATTTGTAAAACGGAAAACTAAGTGATCCTGTTAAGCCGTGAAGGTTCATAATTTGTTCCGAAGAACGGAACCCTAAAAATATTAAACTCGTCCTAAGATAATATTCTGTTTGTGAGGCTGGGGAGGCTGTAATTAGGCTAAAGTATTAAATAAATAATGTGGCTGTCCGGTCAGGGAGGGATCAACGCTGTCTTCGGAGAATATTTAGAACCTTGAGAAAGTATACATCAAAGGGAACTTGTTTTTTGTTTGGGTCGTTATACTCGTATTACCGAATGTTACTCAGGAATTAGGCTAATTAGACAATCGTATATATAAAAGTAATATGTGTGTAGATAGTGTTGCGTAATTCATCTTGAAATTACAATCATCTTGAAACATAACACTAAGTTAACATTAAACCATATTTCATGGAAAAACCTAAAAAGGATTTGACCCGCGCAACCTCCTGTCACCCAGAGCGTGATATCATAGAGCGTAAACCAAATTTAAAAAAATACCATAAAAAGATGATGGCGGATGAAGTTTAACAGATCGACATCAGGTACTTTCACGTGCTTTTTTACAACTTTTAAAGGGAAACAATTCTTACAAACTATTGAACTTCATCATGTTAGTTTAGATCTCTCTCGCTTACTAACTTTGTTCTCCAATATATAGTTTAAACAAAACAGCAAAATAATGTATCCTTACTCACAAAACTCTGTTGTAATCATAATTATTCATCACCGTTTTGCGGCCCTCTTGCCTATTTTATTTAGGGTTGGTACAATGTGAAACATTGAGGTATAGCTTAGCTGTTGTTTTTTTAATTACGGGCCGTTGTTATTAATAAGAAAAAAGGTAAACCGCGGTTGAAAACGGAGTGTAAGGGAGCTTAAAGCGAATGATTGAGTTCCCCTGAGAAACTTTCTGTTAAAAGTTTAATATAAAAATATATGCTTTACTAACTCAGTGTGGGTGAGTATTACTGGAGATTGTTATTGTAAACCTTAGGTAACGCCGCGGAGTGAATAAACAAGTTTAAGTTAGTCATTATAATATCAGCTATTTGATAAACATACAATACAGTAGCTCCATGACATAAGTAAACAGCCGCAAACAACGATATGTGATAATAATACATAACTTTTATACTTGTTTACTGAACTCACCAGTTCAGTCAACTTGGTCACATGCTTTATTTGAAAGGCGGGGCATAATTGGGATATTATCCCTTATTCCTGCGCAAACACTTCTTTTTTTACTGTTTAGACAAGTTGTAAAATGTTGTTAGCCTATGTGTTATGTAGGCTGATGATGATGAATTTTTAATTATTTTTTAGGTCTTTATAAAGAAAAATACTCTGTCAAAAGTTGCAGGTAACTAAGTGTGAACACAAAAGTAATCTTGTAACTTAGATTGTTACTGTATTAGTAGAGCAATGTCGCGTGTAATGTTTTGAATTGTAATCATTATTCATGCCATGGGTATCTTACAACCTTGTAACTGTAACTCAGGGAACAAACCACAAACCCGTTTAGCCAGCGTGGTACATTAATAGTCTTTCCAGAAAATGTATAGTAGTAGAGGATAAATTGTTTAAAAACTATTAACTACGTATACATAAGTCGGCAATAAATAACCAAACAGAAGTCTGTTTTACAGATGAGGCCTATAAAGATCCTTCAATTATTAATACAAACATTTAACACTTTACACTAAGACATATTCCGAACTAAAATGATAACAAATTTCCACTGTGAATTATGTTCCATAACACGTAACTTTTAACGGAGATGGAAGTTGAATATCCTATAATTAAAAACATGTCTCAAAGTAACATGATACAGGGGCTTAAGTGCGTTCGTGACCGCAATGTGTGACGTTGAGACGAGCGCGGTGTGAGACGAGCGCGGCGACGCTTATGAAACTTGCGCTCACTGATTTATGTATTCCGCAGACAGACGAGCGAGCTCGTGTCAAATATAACGCGCCGACTGGTAATGTTCTGATATCTCACTGTTCGTTCTATTAGCACAGAGATGACTAGACTTCCACAAACAACTAAACTAAACAACCAACAAATGTAATGTACTTATGTTGTAGTCTAAACAAACATTGCATCTATTTAAGTATATGGCTCTGTTTACATAGGGATCAGAGTGTCAAGTAAAAAAACCACCTGTCACAACTCACACCACCAGATTAATGAAACATTTGTTATTTTAGTCTTCACTCTGAGAGTCAAATTATTAAAATTAATTTCTGAGAACTCAGAGAGATTAAGGATAATAATTGTAAACCATTTCAATATTCATTAAAAGAAATTAACATTTTGGTCAAACTCGATGGATTAATTCATTCACTTAAAGTTACATCATCACTTAAAGTTACGTCATCAACAATTACATTATTAAGGAGTAATCTAAGAGCTTAAGATCTCTTTGTGGTGTGTCACAGTGATTGGGGAGTGTCCGGACTATTTTGGAATCGTAGATTTCTGTCACAATTTTAACGCTGATCCGAGTGAAGTTGTAAAGCTTGTAATATGTTAAGGCGTATGTGTAAAACAAAATTTTACAAGCACGCCTTACATAAAAGTTACTCAGTGATAAATAATTCGGTTTAAAGGAAGTCAATGATATCAATGCACTAATATAAATGATAACAATATGAATTGTTAATATTTTATTTTCAAACCATCAAGTAGAACTACCAAAATAATATATTAATGAGTAACATCAATTCACTAATATCGGGCGTAGCACACGAGAAGAGATTCAGTGAAATCAAGTTGGTTTTGAAGTCAGAATTATTTCAGTAGTTTCAAATTTACTTTAACATTTTGCTCATTCTTAAGTTCATGTTAGTTTAGTTATTCGCAAATTTCAAGTTTACGAGGATGACGTAGGTCTGGCGGGTCTTACGTTATCTCGGGGCTATAGATAAGGCTATAAATCTTGTAAAGTGTGAAGCGTGCGTCACGTTTACGTAACGTAAACACTACAAAATTAAAGTGGCAGCACGTAGTTAATGTACGTTGTTATATAACTTTACTGTCGTAGTTTCGTTGCATTATGTTCAAACATTTATGAAACATCACGAAACATTTATTGTATTTATCTTATTCTTTATCTTTTTCATTTTACAAGCCGTGCTCTTGGAGTTTCAAAAGGTCAAATAGATCATTGGCCATTCGATTATTAGAACTATTTTAAGAGGCGTTGGTCTTGGTTAAAATTGTTAATATTACTGTTGACCAGTAACTGAGTATCGGATTATCTGTCCGTATTTTTCATGATTTTTTTAATTCACTAATTGTGAAGTTATCAGGATACCAAAAATACTCCATGCCACGTTATTACATAGTAAAATACAGAAACGTGGAAATTGTGAAATCAATTTTGACGCTTAACCTGCGTATTGAATACAAATTAAAAATGTTCATAACATAAAACTGCGTGTTAAATACAAATACAAATTATAAATGTTCCTATCACACATCCTGCGTGTTAAATACAAATACAAATTATAAATGTTCCTATCACACATCCTGCGTGTTAAATACAAATACAAATTATAAATGTTCCTATCACACATCCTGCGTGTTAAATACAAATACAAATTATAAATGTTCCTATCACACAACCTGCGTGTTAAATACATATACAAATTATAAATGTTCCTATCACACATCCTGCGTGTTAAATACAAATACAAATTATAAATGTTCCTATCACACATCCTGCGTGTTAAATACAAATACAAATTATAAATGTTCATATCACACAACCTGCGTGTTAAATACAAATACAAATTATAAATGTTCATATCACACATCCTGCGTGTTAAATACAAATACAAATTATAAATGTTCATATAATAAAAACAGGAATTATAAAATTCATTTAACATCTTCATCTTAAAAAAATTAAGCGACCCACATTTACATGGAACTCATATTTATTTATATGCAAGCCATACTCAAATACTTTGTTTCCATAGCATACCTAAGTTTTAATTCACTAGCGATACATATATATATTCACTAGCCATATATCTGAACTTTACGCACATTTACTATTCTATGCTCTCCAACTCAAAGACCTTTCGTCTGGATATGGTTAGTTAACTTTACCCTAAACTTCGAATCAAATATTTTAACTACTTTAATTACTTAATTGATTAGCTACCAAAAATTCTTGGTTTTACGTACTAACTTATAGCTTTGATTTTCTAAATAGAAACACAAATTATTATTTCTAATCGTAATACGTGCCTTCTCAATCGTGAAGCTTTCTACAACGTGAACGTTATTTACTAAAATATATAGAGTTATAGTGGGAACAATGAAGTAGTTCTTATGATTACATACATATATTAATAATGTTAGACAGTTCATCATGCTTGAGTACATTAAATAATGTGTTGTTATCGATTTTACGTAAATAATGAGTATTTATTAAGTCGATTCTACAAACATTTTCATGCAATTCTAAATCCATACATAGCAATATGGGAAAATATATGAAGCCTACTTAACAGCCCGTAATCGATGTATATATTACGTGTGTACGTGTAACAACTTAGTAGACAATAAGTAACATCCAAACAATAATTAGATAAAGGAGCAAGCGGAGCGACAAAATTGTGACGAGTGTGAGTACGCCTGCTCTAAATTCATAATTCAACATAATGAGACGCTGCTAATGTTCTTCACAAAAAGCGCTGTATCAACACATCTCGCCTCTCACTCGCACTCGATGTGAATTTAGACAATGTAAATGATGAAACAACACAATAATTTCTGATAACTTTAATTGCTCTCGATTTAACATTCACTTCAAATACAATAGATCATATTATATATGTACATCAAGAAGTGTATTCATTTTGAGTTTGTATTGTAACTAATGTCGATAATAGTACCACTTCAAAATTTTACAAACTAAAATACATAACAGAATGAAGAAATTATAATATTAAATGTGATATTATATTTATTATCATTGTTAATAGCTGGTGTCGATGCTATATCTTTAGACCTACAAAAAAAGTGCAGTCGAAGGCGATTCCACCTGAACTGCAGTCATATATGCGTGGC
Organism: Phragmatobia fuliginosa; assembly: GCA_932526445.1. NCBI lineage: Eukaryota > Metazoa > Arthropoda > Insecta > Lepidoptera > Erebidae > Phragmatobia > Phragmatobia fuliginosa. The sequence continues at coordinate 158,776 of OW052072.1, forward strand.
GGTAGTTTTCTTGTGCTATAGTCATTGAGTGCTCTTGTTAACTCAGCATTAATTACTCGTATTTGCATTTGAACCTAAATAATTTTATTATCATTAGTATGCTATATTTAGATAATTATTATTTTACTGCCTTACCATTCCATGATAGTAAGTAATACATCGTTAAACAGCAATCCTTGCTTTTCGGCAAATTGGGTTATGCGTAAAATTTAGTTTTAAAAAACAACATATATACCCTTTGAGCCCGTGACCATATGTTAGAGTTTTTACTACAAATAGAAATTATAATATTAACACACCCTTACGAGCACGGATGAACACCCCTTAGCATTGGGTTTTGGGGAGTGTTTTAAAATTTATAACATTAATAAGAGCAGTCACTGGTGATAAGGAAAATGCTTCTAAACGTTCCCGTATATTATAATTAAACGCCACCATAACAGCTGTGTATTGTAATAATTGTAAAGTTTGAAACATTAGAAGGTGTTTTAATTTATTGTGAAGAGATTCTCTTTAAGAGCTGTACAAATGTTTATTTAAATTATCTAATATGACAGATAATAATTCTTCATTGCCAGACGATGGCTGGAGCTCGTTTGCCGGCTGTATGGACGGGCTGACTCAAAATTATCGTCCTTTCTTCTAAAGGCTAACCCAGAGCCTATATAATACTAGCTGTAAGTCAGATTAGTGAGAATATTTCAAAAACAAATTGTTGTAAAAATAAAATATCATTTCTTTTGCAATTATGGCTAATGATTTAGTTGAGGAACGATTACAATTTAAATTTTGTTTTGAGTACAAAATATTAATTAGTTTTGTACATAACGTAGATATTTTAACTTATTAACACACTAATTTCATTTATTAACACGATTACCTCAATACATTTTTATATAAATAGTACACTTAAATTTATAAATATGAGTAGGTACTATTTACTTGTAAGTATCTAATAATTCCTTTGACATCGTTGTATAGCAGTATAACAGTAACGATGAAAAGCTGAAAACTGACAAGATGCACATGTTATTGTCCGAAATATTTATATGTTATATGGTTGTGGTACCTTAATTTTAACACCAAAAGTAAAATAATGTTTGTTTCAAAAATTTATCTGTGCTGACCTTAATTATATTACCTTTCAAAAGCAAACATATTCTCCGAAACTAGTATAAACATCGACATCGAGAGACTGGTAGTCGTGTAACGAAGTGCGGCACACGAGCACCTCGGCCTCAGCAGCCCTATCGCTTATATCGCTTACACGATCACACTGCGAGTGCTCACGTTTCACACACTGTTACTGCTACCGATCATATTTTGCTAACCTCCTCAGAGACGCGTCTCTGATACGTGATATTTTAGTAACACAATTCAATATTAAAACCCAATTTCCTCTCACGTCGGCCGCACTCGGCCTTTGTAAGTGAAAATGATAGTAGCTCAGATATATTGGAGGTGAAATATCATAAATGAGTTAATAGGTAATCGGATTACTTGGGGATATGATACAGCTTGCTTGAGGGAGGGAGGGAACTCACCGCTTCGTTAATTTGACGTTAGATATTGTATGTTGTACCTTGTTCTCTTCAGTATCACACTCATGTTTGAAGAAAGTTATGGACAGATACACTGAACCTAGAAGGAAACGCGGAACGAGTTATACGGAGTAACTACTAATCCTGAATCTGATTAGTATATACATAACGTCCCAAAATCAACCGTTGGGCAGTGGCCCACTAGGCATGATCACCTCGCCTGTGCGGAGGATCCTCACTTTGTGTTGGAGGAACACAATACCCTTTCCTCCACAAAGATGTTTCTGCATCACTGAGGCATTCTGAGACAGCACGAATACTGTCAATACTGGTGTCCAGTGCCAGGGATCAGTAGAGGGTCACCCGTGTTGAGTTTGCTCATTATTAGTGAAATCAGCGCGGCTTTACTACCTAACCTAAAACTGTTTTTCTTTTTATAACACTACAATGCCAACCAACTACATTCCATATAATAGTAAAAAGACAATACATTAGAGCAAAGACTATAATATAATAATATTATAAAAATAATGTGAAGCTAAGGCATAAAGTGCTTGTCATTCCATTATTTTGACGCACCTGAAATATGTGCTAGATAATGTAATTAGATTAATGTACGAATTCCAATATCACATTAGATGAAACAAGGCACGTCATTGATCACAACATTGTTTAGATTTATATATAAGCGTTAATTTAATAAATTCTGTTACCTTTGTTGCAGGTCAAGTAAGTATTTGCTTACATCAGTTCAGATAGAAGACTTTACCCAGACTATAAGGTGTAGCACGCTGTTGAGATGGATAGTTCGCTAGCCGTTTGTCTATCTACAATACTGTTTGTGTCTAACTCGCACGCCAAACGCTTTTAAATGTATTGTCTTGTTAGAATATCAAACGTTTGGGTTTCAGTGAACCTTTGACTAATCAAGTTAATCGAAAACTTTAATTTAAAAATAAGTAATATAATGTACCTACTGATTAAATAACACTGTTTTAACACATCATACTAAACTTTACACACTACGTATCTCTTGATATCGATCTGGCGCCTAAATATAACTAGGTAGCAGTAAAATAAAACTGAAGAAACTGATGCAAGCGTGTTTGTGCTTCGTGTTTCGGTATTCGTTGCTTCATTTCAATAAATAACACATTCACCGACGCGCCCTAACCGTTCATATTTTGCACTGAGTTTGTGCATGTTGACTATTTGTTTGCAATGTAAAAGTCATTAAATTTTTATAGCACTTTTTAGTTCGTTTTATTCTTTATACATGAAGCAAATTAACATTTTAGAATTAAATTAAATAAAATACTCCTGTATATAACTTAGTCATAATCGCGTAGATTAATCTGTTCCAAAGTAAAGCAATTCAAGCCTGACCACACTTAGATGAATAATTATAACGAAATAAGCCTTCGGTCCCGATTTCCATATAAACAGCTTTGACAATCTTTACGGGTCGTCAGGAGCCCTAAAGTGTCCGACAATAGTCATTTAACAGAACTCCAATGTCGCCTTGTAGATTTGTACTTGTATTCAACTTGTAGACAGAGGTTTGACGGGAGTCAGTTCAGTTGTATCGTAATAGGCTTGAGTTTCACCTAAATCTAATTTGAGAAAAAGTCCCGGAAGAAATAAGTCATATAAATAAACATACATAAGTATGAGTCTGACATCGAGGGAGGTTTTGAACCACACAACCTATGTATACCTGAAGATCCGATTTCTAGTGGTCATTATTTTAGCCTAAGACACCCTTTATAAAAACAGTACTTGACTTTTAGATGACGAATTAAGTTTGTATATACATATGTAACAACAAACTAATGAGCCATAGCTCTAATACAAAGACGAAGAACGTAAAATGACTTGTGTTTACATAGGAGCTTAGCTTATTACTTTGGTTCATTGAACTCAACTTGTAATATGTAGAAAATGAAAAAACTATTGTCTGAGTACCTGATGACACGAGGACGCGACGACGACATGAACAGGGTGACGTCAGTTGAGAAGGATAACTTATTTGTGGCTTTCATTATACTTATCAAATTATTTTATTTTATCATGCCTTTGGAAGAGCTGAATATTTGAGAGCTCAAGTTTGTAGTTACTACCTACCTACCTCTTGAGGTTAATTCTTCTACTCAAGTTATAGGAGGATTGAATACAAGAGTTCGACATGCGTCGAAAATCGTGGCACTTTTTAAACATTAGCGATATGAAAACACCTTCATTAAATGTCTATTGTGGTGAGAGCGACACTATCGAGATCGGCACTAAATGAACCCTAATTACACGACCGCGGTACGTACACAAAAACTAATTACTGTTCAAGTTCTAAAGTTATTTCATTAACGAGGGAACTTCTGAATTTACTTACAATTTGTGCAACACTAACAGGTAGGTACACAATATGGCGTACCTATTTAATGAACATTGTATGAAATAGGTCACATTACATATTGGTGTGTAAAAGTAGATGGTTTTATATAGTAAAACTACGTAACTAATATGTTGGACTAAAAATCTTCGTCTTTTACGAACGTATTACACACAGTTCATTGCGCTTATTTATATGAGTAATAAAATAAAAATTAAAAGAAGTTATTGAAATACAATTTCAAACATTGAGTTCAACATTCCTAGTGTGGGGCCACTGGACATAACCAATATGCCTTTACTTGTTAATAAATTATTTTTATTTTTTAATTTTTTTAACTAACACTTTATACTGTACTCGACATCACAGGGCTTACAACAAAACTAATCCAGGGATAGAAACAGTCTTTGCTACTTCTATTGAAGTATTTTTAAAGAATACTCTGACATAATGCTTACTTATGGCGAAAATAAAAAAAATATAAAAGTTAATTTAATAACAAATCTAATACCTCAGTTTTATCAAAATCGTGATTTAAGTAAAGAGGATTTGTGTTTGAGGTGGGAATAAACATAATATATTAATGATCTCAAACGATGAACGAGAAAATTGAATCTTACAAAAAAAAAGTATTATCAATTCAAACAAGATGAATAGGACTCCACGGATTTGCAATAAACAGGCTTTCTGTAGTTTTGCCTCATCACCACGACCGTCCGTATTTGGAACACCTTTTAAAAAGAATAATTTGCAAGATACTCGTCTTGTTGTTGGGATTTTACTGTTTATCTACCAACAGGACGTTGAGACACAGCGTAGTCGCAGTGTACTGGACTTTCATCAGCGAAGGTTACGAATCAACGCTTCAAGTCATGAGCGTTTAATTAATAACAGTAACTTGTGTTAGGAACATCGTCAGACTGGATTGTAATGAATGTAAATTATTATTACTATTACAATTGAATAGGTTCGAATGAATTAAAAACAAATAAAATAAAATAAAAATAGCCTTTATTTGCTGTAACCTGTTATACATTTTATTTTATTTTGAATTTAGATCTAGTTAACATAATTAAAATGTAAAACTAAAAATTTGATTGTAAAATATCTATATTAAAATCTCGTCAACTAGCATCAGTAACCTAATGAATTAATATAATCTAAATACATGGAGACCTTTGTTGGTCTTGCCATTTATAAGAGTGATTTGATTCAAAACTGTAGTAGAAATTAGGTGAAATTTACGTCAAAACTACACCTCCCATAGTCACTTTTCTTTTTCATTATTTTGAGTGAATGAGCCAGTGCTTCCATTCAGCGGATCTTGAACTACCCGATAGCTTCCAAAAGAGTGCGCTTTGTCGTCGCTCCGACCACGAAATGTAACTGTGGCCCCTCAAAACGGTTCCGCTCATTTGACTTGTAACGGCGCTGAGGCGTGCCCCGCCTCCGTACAATAAAATCAATTGTCTGTCTCACCACCGCTTAATTGTCGAAGTCATTGTCATGTATGTGTACCTACATACATTTGTTACTGAAGTTTTTATGTGAAGTATTTTTGCCAACAAAATAGAATGAGTGGTTAGTACAAAATATTATTTTATATAATAGTAGTATCTAATTATTACTATGAAACCGTAAATAGATTAATTTTCAATCAAGTTTTTTTTTACCTACTCACTACGAGCATATTTTGGCATTCCCTCTATGTTATTATATAATATTTTACTCCAAGAATATTATAAGATACGGGCGCTAAAATGTCTGGCTCTCAATTCACGAGGTGTTAACTCATAATGAAGGTGAGAAAAATGTTCTGTTATTATTTTATTAGTTGTTCTTCGGGGAAAGGCCGCGCATCCTCATACAATGGGATTTCACACAGTTGCGAATGAACAAGTATCATTTCTTTGCATATTTAATAAAAGTTTACGAGTGAGTGATCCTCTAAATCTTTATGATTTACGCAAATTGTCTAATAACTAGACGACACAATTTTAGTCCCACGTATCCCAAAAAGTGTACTGAGCACCAATTTTCTTTTACAATTGTTTCATTGAAATTATTATTAATTTATGCAAAATCAAAGCTTAAAAAGATGCGTTAACTACTTACCTAATATTCACAGGTTTTGTTTATGTTACCTAACTAATAAAGTATCACATATGATTCACTGTTTTCTTTAAACGTTTCTCTCTCATTGCAAAATAAGGAAGAAACATTTCTTCAATAAAAATATTTAAATTGTCTAATGTACTAAAAACTGTTTGCTTCGGCCCATCTATCATCTTCGCCCTTTATAAATCTAGGAGATGACGTCATTATTCCCCAGAAAGTTGTAACGTACCAAAGTTGGCCTCACTAATAACTTTCCTCATTTTTGTCACCAAGTTTTTAAACCAATTCAGGGGATTGCGGCACTTTTTCAAATATCAGGGATAATTAATTCAGCACAGCGGGGCAACGACCCCTGGCGTAGTCTCTTTCGCCTCAATAATATCGCTTTTAATTTTGTTTAATGTTATTGCGGAATATTTTACTTAAAAAGTAGAAGAAGAGAAAATATGATATTACATTTTCTTAATAAACTTTTGGCTGACAAAAATATAGGACGAACACCACATGTGTACAACTTGTAAAAGTTAATTACGAAAGTGATACATATAAATGTGCTTATTTCTCGAAGTGATGTTATTGCGAGTTCTTTACTGAGGAACAGTTACAGAGTAATACAACTAATATAAATAAGATAAGGTTTCACCAAATACAGACAAATTAAACAAAAATTAATCTAACCGTTTGACGTAATGAGATGAATAGCGTCGACATAGGTAACGAATGTCCTAATTAAAACTACGCACTAAATAGTGTGCAGGCCACAAATAACTAATGCCTTAAAATAATTTGATAACAGATACTTCAATGATTTTCATTTAAGTTTGATAAAAATTAACTATCATATAACACATAATCAGTACAAGTTCTTCTAAGAGAATCTAAAGCCTTTTATTTATTTTATAGTCAGATATATAACGTACCTATTGGAATTTATATTCTAAAGTTTATTAAAGATTTATTAAATCTTCAATCTTACCTTCGTATCATGTTAAATTAATATTTTTAACTTTACAGATAAGAATCCAAAATGAGTTGGAATCGTATCAAAAAAGGTTTGAAGACCCGATAGGTACTCCTAGGAGTGAGCAAATAACATAAACATAGTTATATTAATGATAATTAACATAACTATGTTTGTGTTAATTATTTACGCTGCAATTGATTGCTTTGATTTATGAGCTCGTATGTATTTCAACACCTGATTTAGGTCACGATACCTGCAACATAACAGTTTCATTCTACTCAAAGTTCAACAGTTTTAGTGTACAGATATGTATCACCAGGTACCACAATACAATAAATATTTTCAATAACTATCACCCAAATTTCAATTAAATGTTGGTCATGTTTAGTCCTAAGTATAAATGTATATTTGATTTGTATTGTAATTATGGTATGTGAAAATTAAAAATTTTGACATCTGAGCCACTTGGTTCCAAGCTAAGCAAAACTTGTGTTATGGTCACTAGACAGCTGATATAGCACCATAATATATGTACTTGTGTTTTATATTGGTATCCTACATTTTATTAACTACAACTTCCTTATATATTTCATTTTTTTCTTAAACAGACATGTATCAATACTAAGGGAGTTAGTTTGAAATGTTGTTTATAATACTACTAAAGATAAACAACTGTACTGAGTGTCAACAACCAGTCACCCAGCAATCACTTTAGTTTCGGAGATTAAAGTCGATCGTTGTATTTATATCTTAAGCTGTAGAAAGTTCTTCGCTCGATAAAGGCTTAGTGTCTCGGTAACCTTTCACCATTGGATGGAACAGCAATCCTTTTCTTTGTTATACACTTACCAAAGTTTTTAATCTCTTTGGGGAGGTTTTAATACTTTAATACTGAATATTAAGTGGGTACAGCGTCAAACCACCATCCAAAGCATTTGATGGGTTTAACTATTTAAAACTTCAGTTTTCTTTTTAATTTAGAGTTTTAATAAAGAACGAGAAATGAGTTGCTAAATTGATAAAACAATCGGGCAAGTGCGTGTCAGTACACGCATAGAATAGGTTACCATACAATGACAAGTGGAATTAAAATCGTGTCCAATAGATTTTTCTAGCCAGCCGTTTAGTTCAGAAAAGTTAATAACAATGTGCTTTAAAGTAAAATAACTCGCAATCGGATACCTAAATGAAAAAATAATCTTATCAACTTTGCAAAGTTTTTAAAAGACCTATCTAACATAACATAAATACAATGGAGTAGATGCCATAAAATAACATCACTACTTTACGTGTACCTAGGTACCCCAAATAAAAAGATTTTTGATTGTAGAGCTTTTTCGACCTGATAGAAACACACATCCATGCAAAGTTTCGTCTTTCTAGTACTGACCGTTTAGACGGTAAGTTGAAGATGGACGGACGGATCTACAAGGGTTCCGAGTTTTGAACTACGGAACTCTAAAAACTGACAAATTTAAAAAAAAAGTCTTATGAAATATATTTATGATGTTTTGCCAACTACTACTACTACTACTACCACCATTACTACTACTACCTACACGTACAAAGTAATAACATCTCTATCAAATTATTTCGTTTGTCACGTAATTTTAAAATTTTACATCATCGTATTTTTCGTCTTCTACTGCAGTGGCTCCACAAGAATAAAAATGTAGTTGGATAGAAAGGGCTTACGTGCAGTGAAAGTCAATCTGCTAAAATGTTTTGTTGAATCTTTTGCAAGCACTGAGGTGGAAGCCTGATCATGTTAATGTACTGAGTCAGTTAGTGTTGTAAATCTCGAGTAACACCGCGGAACAACAACAAGGTGGTCAAAAACAATTGTATAAGTTACTTCTTATGTCATCAAGTCAGTTAAGTTAACATTGGAACAGATTTCTGACATTAGCCGGAACAAACAGACAGACTGACAAATGGACAGACATTAAAAGAGATAATAAATATTAAAATGTTGTTTTACCGATGTAAGTACCGTACATACTTTCTTACGCATTTAGTGAAAAGCTGTTAATTTAAAATGTCAAACAGATAATTCAATTAATTGTGTAATATGTATAACGAGATGTGCATATCATTCTCTCACTTAAAGACTAGTAAAGTGGCATCACACTTTCTGTTTGTTTATAACATCAAATTCACTGTAAATAGAACAGCTTCAATTGCAGCTCTCAGAGATAAAAGTCGCACCAAATAGAATTGTAACTTTGTATACAGGATGTTCTAGAAGAGCCTTTATTTAGGGGCATTGCGTTATCATGGTCCAAATAAATGAAGAAATGTGAACAGATTAAGTCACTTTAGCTGTTCCGTGTATGTGTGTGTGTGTGTGTGTGTGATATAAGATGTGTGTCTAGCATAATCATAAAATGGGGATCAAATACTAGGCTTAAAGAATTTGATGAGGTATGAAAAATTTAGATAAGTACAGCTAACAACTTGAGAAATATTTATAAATCTATTAAATATATATTGCCTCGTTGGTCTAGTGGGTGGCGTATGCGACTGCTAATCAAGAGGTCTCGGGTTTAAATCCCGGGTCGGGAGGGACAAAAAGTGTTTTTGAGTTTTTCTTAGGAAATTCCTAATAGCAGTCCGGAGTTTGGAAGTTTGGAGGTGATTCACGCCTGTGCCTCGGAGAGCACGTAAAGCCGTCGGTCCCGGTTGTCATGAACATCTATGGCAATTGTTATTGGGAAGTCAGTGCACTCAAACATACTGACAACTAGTTCAATCTTCAAATTTCAGTTCTCTCTTAGGGTTGCGGAGGTCCGATGCCAGTCGCTCCGTGGAAAAGCTGAAATTCATTTAAAACCGGTTGAACTAGTAGCCGACCCCAAATAAACAGGGGAATTAAGGCTCGGAAGATGATGAAATATATAATCAGACAAATTCTGTGATATTTCAGATAAACTTTTGTGTTCCCAATGATTACGTTGGGCGACTGAGGAGACCGCAGCTACTGGTTGTGCCCCGGGCGCGCACCGGCCTGCTGCAGAGGGCGCCGCTCACGCGTGCTTTGCATGCGCTCAATGCGGTTGCTAATGTCGTTGACATATTTATTTGTTCACTGAGCGAATTCACCAGGGTAACTTACGAACAGTTAATTAAAACATATTGTCTACGTATACCGCTTTAGATTCTACATATCTGTAATGGTAGACGTAAGTGTGTTATAAAATAAATAAATATTGACTTGAATTTAATAAATGCCTTATTACTAGCTTGTTACCTGATACTGTTATATAACTTGTTAACTTTTAAGACCCTTATTAGATTGTATATAAACGACTGTTCTTGTATTAGGTCGTTGACGTAGCTAATTGTATTAGCAAGCTGATGTGACAAAGGACTGACTATATTTATTAACACCACATATATTTAAATCTACCAAAGTAGGCCAAACTATAAACTCCGCCTGATGGAAAGCATGAGTGTAATCTAGGCCTAGTGACATGTAGCTGCATCATTAAAAATAGAGATAGAAGATAGAACGACGAATAAGAGACAGGACTAACAAATTAAAACCAGAGCTCTTCACACAAAGAATGTTGACAGAATAATCGGGTTTTACTATTCACTTCCCCAAAAGGTACTTGCACTATAATGTGATGATGATGAAATGACATGGTACTCCTCAAATTGTACTACCTACGTTAGTCAGTAACGGCCTGTATATACTGGGTGTAGGTTCAGTTCACGGAAGGTTGAGTTCGTCTGTAGTGGCTCTGGTTTATTGCCGATTTTATCTGTAGCCAGCAGAAACCAGCTTTTGTCGTTCACTTACTACTACTTTTAACTTTACGAACGTATGAACGTAGTGTCTGCTTAACAGCTAACATATTTTGTACTCTCTATAGATTTCTGAGGAACATTTTAACATTAACTGATGCAAGTTTACTTGGCATGTTTTGACTGCGCAGTTGCCCTTGTGGTTTAAGTGGTCACCACGCCGGTTTTTTATTCCGCAAAGTGTTGTTGCTTCAAACCCTATATACAAACTACACTTTGTGTGATCCATACATTGTTGTTCTAAGTCTGGGTATTCTTTATGAATGTTCCATGTATGTAAAGTTCCTCGCTACAAATTACAAGAACAGCAATTTGAGAATCTCACAAAATACTGTCTCATTTGAGATTTAAACCTACGAAATTAATTAATCAAGCAAGCGGCGAGAAAACTATATAAACTAGTACGCCACCTGGGCAGTCTCATGACACATTAAGTCTCTCCCTGTATGTGGACATTAGGCGCGAGTCACATTATTCTACCGTCATTTTGAAAGCTTGCATGTTACTCTTCAAGTTTAAAACGATTTTCGTTTCAATAATTGTCTGTGACTCGGTTTAATACATCCTTGTAAAGTAATTTCTGAAGATCCTCCAGGAAGAGAAAAGAAAAATATAACTTAATTAGCGCTATAATTAAGTGCCAGAGAAACTTGGAAACTGCCAAACCAAGGTATCTACTACTTGAGACAGATTCGACTTCATTGTTGCAAACTCAGAATAAATAAATAGGTGAGTGCTCACTGTTTAATTTTAAATATTAACAGATTTATTTATTTATTTTAGAACTTTCAGTCAATTTTTTAGTAAAGTTAAAGCATTAAAGGAAGAACATAAATCTTATTTTATCATATAAACCAATGCACAACTACTATAATGTTATAAGTTCATAAAGAAGACAGTACTTATATTAGGCTTATGTTAACTTTTATGAATGTACGCAATATTTTATTAATCTGTATAGCAATTTTAGGGTTCCGTAGCCAAATGGCAAAAAACGGAACCCTTATAGATTCGTCATATCTGTCTGTCTGTCCGTCCGTATGTCACAGCCACTTTTCTCCGAAACTATAAGAACTATACTGTTGAAACTTGGTAAGTGATGTATTCTGTGAACCGCATTAAGATTTTCATAAAAAATAAAAAAAAAACACTTAATTTTGGAGGTTCCCGATAGTTGGAACTGAAACTCAAATAATTTTTTTTATCAAACCCATACGTGTGGGGTACCATATGGTATATATACCCATACCTATGGATAGATCTTTAAAAATGAAATTGAGGTTTCTAATATAATTTTTTTCTAAACTGAATAGTTTGCGGGAGAGACACTTCCAAAGTGGTAAAATGTGTCCCCCCCCCCACTGTAACTTCTAAAATAAGGGAGTGATAAATCAAAAAAAAAAATATGATGTACATTACCATGCAAACTTCCACCGAAAATTGGTTTAAACGAGGTTTAGCAAGTATTTTTTTTTAATACGTCATAAATCGTAAACCGCAATTTACCTTTCATTCAATCAATACACTATTATTAAAACATCGACCACTTTTATATAATGTTACTTGCTTCTACGGAACCCTTCATGAGCGAGTCCGACTCGCACTTGGTAGTGTAATCTATGTTATTAACTGGCAACACTTCCGCCATTTTGTGACTCTCTCTCTCTCTGCAATAAATGCTGCTTTATGAAACACATGTTTCATTGTTCTAGACATATCAGGTCGCTTTTTCAAGGTTCCATAACTTCATGTTCGTCCGTCCATCCTCAACCTACCGTCCAAACGGTTAGTGGTAGAATGGTGAAACTTTGCATGTAAGTGTGTATTTAGCACGTTGACAAAGTGCTAAAATAAAATTACGAAAAATATATTTATTTGGGGTACACGGACGGGTAGTCGCGAGAAATAGAAATTACCCAACTTTACAAATTCAAAAGAAACTAATTGATTTTATTAATAAATATGCTTTAAATAAACAATAACATTAAAAGTTCTACCAGAGTTTACAAGCACTTTCAGTCACCTTTACAATTTCATTTCTTATTTTTTTTTTAAATTCAAAAACAATTTATACTAATGAAATAATTTAAAATTGAGTTGATAGAAGCCAGTTACAGTCTTCCTGCTGAGCCCACTGATTGGCCCACTGTCTAGTTGGTCTAGTAGTTAGCGTATGTGGCTGCTGATCGAGAGGTCTCGGGTTAGATTCTCGGGTCTGATCAAATATTTGTGTGATCCGCAAATATATTTATCGGAGTAGTTAGCGTATGTGGCTGCTGATCGAGAGGTCTCGGGTTAGATTCTCGAGTCTGATCAAATATTTGTGTGATCCGCAAATATATTTATCGGAGTAGTTAGCGTATGTGGCTGCTGATCGAGAGGTCTCGGGTTAGATTCTCGAGTCTGATCAAATATTTGTGTGATCCGCAAATATATTTTTCGGAGTAGTTAGCGTATGTGGCTGCTGATCGAGAGGTCTCGGGTCTGATCAAATATTTGTGTGATCCGCAAATATATTTTTCGGAGTTTGGATATTTTTTTAAGTATAATATGCATGTATTTAAAAAAAAGTATGTTTATGTATTTACATCAGTTTTTTCGTAGCCATTAGCCAGAAGCTCTACTTAGTTTGGGATTAGATGTGTTAGGTGTAAGACGTGTGAAGAAAAGCAACAATACAGTCAAATACATATAAGAGAAATTCTAAAAGTAGAATGTTACCGACCAAGAGTGTCTCTCGATCGCTAATTGAGTGAATGTTACGACTACATTTTACGAGTCTCAGTAAGTTGGCACTTATCAGCCCCTAATTAATAATTATGAAGATGAAGAATGTAATGGCCACTTTACTGAACGCCCCACTTTCAATTTCGATCGCGATGACTTACAAATGGAATTCGAATTAATAAAACTTCCTCCTACAGTGGGCCAAAGTAATGTACCTCACATTACTCTCGGACAAAGTGGTCCACGAAACTTCTGGAGTGGTGACCACGTACTGGAACTGGCTGGAAGACGGAAAGTGGGTAAGCCCTCTACAAGGTGGTCTGATGATTTGGTGAAGATCTCGGTAAACCACTGGATGCGGTCACAGCACCGATAGTTGTGGAGAGCTCTGGGGAGGTTCTGAGGGATAATGATAAACATTTTTTACTATTAATGAAGGGAAAATTCACATAATGTATTTCTTTTATTAAATTATCAATTTATTTATTTACATGACGAATTTGTGTAATAAATAGTATAAATATTTATAGTCAGATGGTGTAGTGTGTGTAGTATTCATGTACATCTTAGCGATGTATTGTAACCTTATATAATAAGAATATTATATTAATAAACAGAGTATTATCGAAGATCTCGTTTGTTTCGCTTGTCTCCCAACGCGCCGCCTTATATGGCGACCCTGCTGAACGCGCAGCAGCGGGCCACCGTGATTTGTTTTACATTCCGTGACCATATAAGTAATTAGGTACAATGTCGCATCTCACCTTGATAATCTTGCGTTCGTCGTTTGAGTTTGAACTATCTCGTAAAAAATTCGCGTTTTTTCTACGAAATGGGTGGAAGTAACACCAAAGAGGAGGTCGTGCTCGCACAAAACGCGGCTGGAGGTACTAACCAAGCCTCCATCGAGCAGTTGAGGTCAGACATTGGATTGACTAATATATGGCTGATGGTACTGGCCATTTTGGCGTTATTGGCAGTGATATACGGCGGATATTACGTCTACAAAAGATGCCATGAGCAGTGGATGGAACAAATTGTTCATCGCCACGCACTTCGGCGATCATATCTGCGGCGAAACCCAAGCACGGGTCCCGGTCCAAAAGAAGTTATATAGTATGTGGTTATAAAAAAAAAAAAAAAAAAAAAAAAAGAGAAAAAAAAGTGGCGTCAGGTGGTGTTTAAGTGATAATGTGCGCTAATAAAAATAAATAAGTATACATATGTCTATATATAAAATAAACAAGAGTAAGTGAAAAGTGGCGGTATAATAATTAAAAGTAAATAAGTTATGTGTAATCGTAAATAAAAAAAAAAAAAAAAAAAAAAAAACTCATCGCGTATATTCAAGAACATTAAACTGTAACGTAAACGTGTAACGGACATAATATATTATTATCTACTTTGTGAATTTCAGGATTAAAATTTTATTGTGTAATAATTATAATATATCCAGATATGTAAACAATCAGGCTACAATGATGGTGAGTTATGGCAGATGTATTAAATAAACTGTGTAAAGAAATATTAGATGTAAGAGTTTACTTAACAAATATATTAATACATTTCAGACCTTGTATACCGAAGTTACAGAGTTGTGTAGATCTTTAGAATTTGACGAATCGAAAATGTCAACTTTTAGCATTAAGGTCGCTTTGAGCCTTTTGCCACTCATGACCGATGAGGAATCCAATACTGAGCGTTTAATCGAAAATATCGAGTATTATGCTTCTACTCTTACTACGGATGTATGTAAAAATAAACTTGTCGAATTTGTCCTTAAAAGTAGGTTATCACATGCTGCTAAATTGCAACTAAATTCTAGTTATTCTTCTGTGACAGACTTAATCCATGATATGAAAAGTACATTGTTACCAAAAAGATCCGCAAGTGCTATACAGACAAAATTAACTCGTATGAAGCAAAATAATTTGACTATAAAGGATTACGGTAACCAAATTTCTGAATTATTTACTCATTTAACACTTTCACAGGCCAACGGAAACTCGGCTAGCTATAATGTTTTAAAACCTATAAATGAACAGTTTGCTGTAAAAAAATTTGCCGATGGTTTGAGAAATCGTCGATTGAGCACTATAATCTCAGCTCGTAATTTTAGCTCTCTAAAGGACGCGATTCAGGCTGCCCAGGACGAGGAAGCAGAGTCATTCACTACTGCAGGAGATATTTTGGGTATGTCCTCGGCTAGAGGTTTTAATTATAATCACCTTAGAGGCAGAGGGAGACACTTTTCTCAAGGTTATGGTAGATTTAATAACCATAATTTTACATGGCGTAGGGGTAGCAATTACAGCATGCCTAGAGGTAACCCTAACCACTATCGCGGCGGCAGCAACAGGCGAGGTCAGCAGACTCAGCAGTTTGCGTGCGCACCTAGACGGTCTAATAGAGGTAGGTCATTTTACAAATCTACTCATAATACGCATCAGGTTAACTTAGTTACTGAAAGTACTGAAACTGAACCGACTTCAAAACAGGAATCTGAAAATACGTTTTTTCGTGACTAAAGACAAAATTTTATCTTGTAGTAGTAGTTGTTTTATTAAGTTATCTCTAAACAATCATAACTACACTTGGTTACTTGACACCGGCGCGTCAGTTTCAGCGCTTAAGTATAAACATGTTGTTGAACATCGACTTCCATATATTAAAGAGAGTATGTACATAAATGGCATTGGCGGTAAAATAAAAACAATTGGATACTGTTACTTGAATTTGTTAGTAGGTGGTCATTGCTTACGTCATAAATTCTATCTGTTCGACTTCTTACCAATTACGGCGAATGGTATAATTGGTAGTGACTTTTTAACAAAATATAAATCAGTTTTAGATTACAATAAAAATATTTTAACACTTTCGTTAAAACAACAAAAAATTAATCTTCCTATACAAAGTTGCTTAAAAACTTGTTTAGAAATTCCACCTCGATGTGAATCAATACATTATATTGACACTAATTTAAACAATGAAGGAGTAGTTTGCACCTCGGAGATTTCTGAAGGAATTTATTTAGCCAGCGCTATAGTTAAACCGAGTTGTGGTAAAATTCCCATAAAAATATTAAATACCACAGAAAAATCGTTTCAGTTAACAGAATTAAACCCTATTATTCATGAACTAAATGACTATAATATATGTAGTTTTGAAAAAAGTGGAATAAATGCAAATCGGGTAAAGAAATTATTTTCTCAATTACAATTAAATCATTTGAATAACGAAGAAAGAACTTCTATAGAAAGTATGTGTGCAAAATATTCGGATATATTTTATTTAGAAGGCGATAAATTAACTACGACAGACATTTACAAGCATAAAATAGTATTGAAACCTAATTCGTGTCCCATATTTTCTAAGCCATTTAGATTACCTCATTCACAGAAAAAAGAAATACAAAATCAAATCGATAATATGTTAAGAGAAGGTATAATTGAGAAAACTAGAAGTGAATGGAGCAGTCCAGTATTATTAGTTCCAAAAAAGATAGATTCAAGCGGTTCAAAAAAATGGAGATTAGTAATAGATTACCGTAAATTAAATAATTGTATAGAGGATGATCGATTTCCTCTCCCAAACATAACGGAAATTTTAGATTCTTTGTCAGGATGTATCTATTTTAGTCATTTAGATTTGTACCAAGGATTTCACAATGTGGCCTTGGAGACAGACAGTAGAAAATGTACTGCATTTGGTTCCGGACAGTATCAAATGACACGGATGCCCATGGGACTAAAAACAAGTCCATCATCCTTTTCACGAATGATGACAATGGCTATGGCAGGCTTAAACTACGAAAAATGTTTAGTATACCAAGATGACCTTGTCGTGTTCGGAAGAAATTTAGGGGAAAAACTTCAAAATTTACAGAATGTTTTTGAGAGAATTAGAAAAGTTAATTTAAAGCTTAATCCAGTAAAATGCGATTTTATGAAAAAACAATTACTGTATTTAGGGCACGTAATCACAGCAGGCGGTATTTTACCTGATCCCGATAAGATTAAAGTAGTTCAAAATTATCCATGCCCAAGGTCACTCGATGAACTTAAACGGTTTACGGCATTCGTTAACTATTATCGAAAATTCATTCCTAATTTTGCGGCAAAAGCTTCCCCCTTATATACATTATGTAAAAAGAATGTACCCTTTGTTTGGGATCAGTCTTGTCAAAAATCTTTTGAACAGTTAAAAAATTGTATTATTTCGCCTCCGATTTTACAGTACCCAGATTTTTCACCTAGTAATGAATTTATAGTACAAACAGACGCTTCCGGTAATGCAATAGGGGCTATTTTATCGAATGGTAACAAAAAACCCATAGCATATGCAAGTAGGACTTTAAATAGTGCCGAGCGACGCTATCCGACAATAGAAAAAGAATTGCTCGCAATAATTTGGGCAGTCAAATACTTTCGGCCATATTTATATGGTCGCAAATTTAAAATTTTGACGGACCATAGACCCTTAGTTTATCTTTTTAACATGCGTGATCCATCTAGCAGATTGATGAAATTTCGTCTTACATTAGAGGAATATGATTATATTATAGAGTACGTTAAGGGCACAGACAACGCAGCTGCAGATGCATTGTCTCGTATTTCTTTTACATCGGATGAATTAAAAAACATGAGTGAATCTCAAATTAATGTTATGACTAGAGCTCAGACACGGAGACTACAAAGCTCTTTGGTTGATATGAATCTTTCAGACGTACGGCCTGATCAACCAGACGTCTTGGGGACGCATATGAAACCGAAAGAGGCAGTAGAACTAAGATTTATAGACAAAAAGTATTTAGAAATGATGAGGAAAAATAATAAAATAAGTAAAGAAAGAAACGCGTTTTGCTATGTAAGTTGCCAATCAACTATTTTTATTAATCCAGACTTCCAATCACAATTGACGCGAGCCGCATTTGTGAGGCAGTTAAAGGAATTTTGTAACGGAATAAACGTCGACGAGATTTATTTTATAAAAAATAAGAATAATAAAGACTTTATTGAGAAACTATTAAGTGAAATACAATTGTTACAAGGAATACGATTATATATTTTAAATGATGTTCAAAGAGTAGATAATAGGGATGACAGAAAAGTGGTTCTAAATGACTTCCATCTCTTACCCACAAGTGGCCACGCGGGTATGAGAAGGATGTTAAATAATATCAAAAAATATTTTTACTGGCCAGGGTTAGATAAAGATGTCAGGGAATTTGTTCGTAAATGTAGCAAGTGTCAGAAACAAAAACATACTCTTAATACAAAAGAACCGATGACTATTACGTCAACTGCAACCTCAGCATTTGAAAAAGTATTCTTGGATTTAGTCGGACCCCTGGAAAAAGACTGCTACGATAACTGCTATATTTTAACCTTGCAGTGCGAGTTAAGTAAATATGTAGTAGCCCATCCCTTAACTTCGAAAAAGGCAGAAGAAGTAGGTAATGCTTTCGTAAACAGTTTTATACTCCGATATGGTATCCCACACGAAATCGCTACAGACAGAGGTACCGAGTTTATGTCATCTGTATTCAAAGAGGTATGTAACTTATTAGAAATTAAACAACTATCTTCTACTGCTTATCATCATCAAAGTATCGGCGCACTGGAGAACTCGCACAAACACTTAGGTTCGTATCTACGTATCCAAACGGATAATCATCCAGAGGCCTGGAGCCAATGGCTACCATTTTGGTCATTTGCATATAATACGTCAGTACATTCTGAAACAAAATTTACTCCATACGAGCTAGTTTTCGGCAAAATTTGTAACCTTCCCAGTAATTTTAAGAATAATTTAGTAGAACCTTTATATAATCACGAAAACTATCCATCTGAATTGAAATATCGCATACAACTATCTCAAAAAGAAGCTAGAGAAAACTTAATTAGCAGCAAATTATGTAGAAAAACTGTATATGACAAATATGTAAAGCCAGTTGTTTATAAAAAGGATGACTTAATTTTGATAAAAAATGAAAATGTAAGTAAATTAGACAGTATTTATTCTGGTCCTTATACTGTTGTTAAAGACATATCTCCAAATGTGCAAATTATGAAAAATGGTAAACTAGATGTTATCCACAAAAATCGCACAAAGTTATATGTGTCGAGTTAATTATGTTTTTTTTTTTAATGTGTTAACTATTATACCGACATATTTACACTAAATAGTTATAAGTTTCAATCTATATGCTATGTTATTGTTAACATTTTTTTATTAAATCTTTATATAATCATTTTTATTTTACGGTGTATACTTGTTTTATTGTTATAGGACTAGTTTATAAAAAAAAAAAAAAAATTGTATTCTTTTTTTTTTCCATTTGAAATGGGCGTGTAGTGTGTGTAGTATTCATGTACATCTTAGCGATGTATTGTAACCTTATATAATAAGAATATTATATTAATAAACAGAGTATTATCGAAGATCTCGTTTGTTTCGCTTGTCTCCCAACGCGCCGCCTTATAATGGACTTTACAAATTATTAAAAGAAAATGTACTAAAACGTCTGGTAAAGCATTTGTGATCCGTGAATAACATAGTAATATGTTTATTTGAAACCAAGTCAGACAGTCATTTCAAAGAATTGAGATCATATAATGCAATGCACACAAACAGCAACACTTAGCAGTATGAAGTTATTGGTACTGAGTCCCAAGCTAGGTATGGGCGAAGCCACAGCAAAATAGTAGTTTAGATCTTTACACGGTTACGTGATTAAATAATTGTTTTACTTAAGTTAACGTACGTGCCGGCAAACAATTATAAAATATTAAATAAGGAAGTATAAACAACATATTGTCAATTAAGCAATTAAGTAAATAATATTTCATAGTAGCCCCCACCTAAAACTGTACACATATTACATTGTATATAAGCTTTAGTTTAAGTCAAATTAGGCGGAGTCTTACAGAGATAAGAGAGTCATTAATAAAGCATTACAACCAACGTGTCGTCTAATTGACTCCCTGGGATAACACGCAATAATTGGTGACCCCGACGTGATCTATTGGTTTCTAGTGCTGATATAATACCGGGACGACCGGAACCCTATATGGTGTTCAGCAGTGAATCTAGAAAACAATAGCATTACGAAATTATCACATCCCAAAAATGGCTCCAACAACAACTCCTTCAAGAGGCGACACGGGGTGCGAATCAGTTGCTGCTATCACGGTCACAGACAAACTACCGCAATTTTGGACAGACTCCCCACGTTTATGGTTCGCCCAGTTTGAAGCAATAATAGCACCACAAAAACAGGGCGAAGATTACAAATATAACATGGTAATATCCAAACTACCAAAAGAGGTCGTCCATCAAGTCAGTGACATATTAACTAACCCACCCAGCGAAAACAAGTACTCCATCATCAAGGAACGTCTAATAAACTGCTACGAAGAGAGCGAACACCGACGTTTCCACAGACTACTAGCAGAAATGGACCTTGGAGACCAGAAGCCTTCCCAGCTCCTGAGAAAAATGAAAGAAGCTGGATGTGGAAAAATAAACGACGACACTATTCGCCTGCTGTGGCTAAGGCAACTCCCCGCTTCGCTAACAGCGATATTATCGGTGACAAACAATATGTCGTTAGACAACTTGAGCGGGTTAGCCGATAAAATATACGAGAACTTGACCTACAACAAAAGAAATATTCAAGAAACAGCGGTTGACATTAACCTAGTTACAAACATAACGTCACAACTTGAAGCCATGCGAATAGAAATAAATGCATTACGCAGCATACGCGAGAATCGACCTATGCAACGCAGCAAATACCAAACACGACATACGCCACATTCACGGTCAAGGTCGCGCCACAGAAACTCACATAATGGGTTATGTTATTTCCATAATCGGTTCAAGCAGGATTCATATAGATGCAATAAGCCTTGTTCATGGAATCCAATTAAAAATAACAGGCTATCGGAAAACTAAAATTAGCACAGAATACGACGGGCCTCTGTGCTATCCACCCAGCAAACCGTCTAACTATAACTGACTCAAACAGTGGTTATAGATTTTTAGTCGACACGGGTGCTAACATTTCGGTTATAAATAGCACAAATAAGGAGAGCCAAGCATGCGAATACCAATTATTCGCCGCAAACGGGACCCCTATAAATACATACGGGGAACGCACTTTAACGCTTAACCTAGGACTGCGCCGAAGTTTTAAATGGACATTTACCATTGCCGATGTCAAGATGCCAATCCTGGGAGCTGATTTTTTGAATCATTATCAGTTATTAGTGGATATACACGGAAAAAAACTGATCGATAAAAAAACAGGTCTGAAAACGCCTGCCAAAATAGTAAGAACAAAAATTGCATCCGTGCGATCTATAAACGCTTCTCTACAGGAACCAATAAAGGGATTATTAGAGAAATATGAAGATATTACAAAACCTAGATCAATGAATCTACAGACTAAGCACCGAGTACAGCATCAAATAATAACAAAGGGTTTCCCAGTATTTACGCGAGCACGTCCATTACCTCCTGACAAATACAGGATTGCAAAACAAGAATTCCAAGATATGATGGACATGGGAATATGCCGTCCTTCAAGCAGTCAATGGGCATCGCCACTCCATTTAGTCAAGAAGAAGAATGGCGAATGGAGAGCATGCGGAGATTACCGCGCACTAAATAAAATAACAGTACCAGACAGGTACCCGCTGCCAAGGCTACTCGATTTCACGTACGTAGCAAGCGGAAAAGGAATATTCAGCAAGATAGACATAAAGAAAGCTTTTCACATACTGCCCGTTGCTGAACCAGAGAAAACAGCGATAATAACCCCTTTTGGACTTTTTGAATTCATCAGAATGCCATTCGGGTTGCGAAATGCAGCACAGTCCTTCCAAAAATTTATGGACTCTATATTCAGAGACTTGGACTACGTATTTGTATATGTGGACGACATATTTATAGCTGACAAGAAAAATAACCTTAAGGAACATTATGAACACTTAGAGGAGGTGTTTAAGCGCCTACATAAAAACGGCATAACAATAAATACAAGCAAATGTGAATTCGCCAAGTCGGAGATTGATTTCCTCGGTTATCATATAACGAGCCAAGGGTTGACTCCTACTATGGAAAAGATTCAAGCTATAAACAATTACCCTAAACCACAAACGGTAAATGAGTTACGACGTTTTTTGGGTATGATTAATTTCTACAGAAGCAGTATTCCACACGCAGCAAAGCATCAGGCACCGTTAAATAAATATTTAATTAATAGTAAGAAAAATGATAAGACGGTTATCCAGTGGAATACGGAATCAAACCACGCGTTTGAACGCTGCAAGCAGGACATTCGACAATTAACTACATTGGCATATCCGGACAGCAACGCACAAATAGCTTTAATGACAGATGCTAGTCTCAAATGCGCAGGCGCTGTACTACAGCAGCGAAGAAAAACAAAATGGGAACCAATAGCTTTTTTCTCCAAATCATTTAGTGAAGCCCAAACAAAATACTCTACCTATGATAGAGAGCTGCTAGGAATCTATATGGCTATAAAACACTTCAGAAGACTCATAGAAGGACGAGAATTTTGCAGTCTACACGGATCACAAACCACTAATGCATGCTTTCGACAAGAAGCCATCATTGGATGATACCCCTAGACGAATCAGATATCTGGATTATATATCACAATTCAGTACGGATATCCAGCACATCAGTGGCCACAAGAATGTGGTAGCCGATGCCTTATCTCGAGTTATCGAGACGATAACCTTACCCTCTGCGATCGATTGGCACGAGGTAGAAAAATATCAAAAGAATGATAGCAAGATAAGCGAACAAACAATCGGAGACAAGATAACAGAATCTTCACAAGCAGATAAGCAAACAGAAAAAAGGACACGTTCTGGTAGAGTCTCCCACCAGACGGTTAGATTCCAATTATAATATATAAACCAGAACTATACAACAATAGTATATAATAGTAATATATATAATAGTATAGTAATATAAGGATGTTTCTTCTCTTTAGAGGGGGAATATCTATGGGCGAAGCCACAGCAAAATAGTAGTTTAGATCTTTACACGGTTACGTGATTAAATAATTGTTTTACTTAAGTTAACGTACGTGCCGGCAAACAATTATAAAATATTAAATAAGGAAGTATAAACAACATATTGTCAATTAAGCAATTAAGTAAATAATATTTCATAGTAGCCCCCACCTAAAACTGTACACATATTACATTGTATATAAGCTTTAGTTTAAGTCAAATTAGGCGGAGTCTTACAGAGATAAGAGAGTCATTAATAAAGCATTACAACCAACGTGTCGTCTAATTGACTCCCTGGGATAACACGCAATACTAGGCATAGCCTGAAATTGGGAATCAATAATAGCCTGAATGTTGGTGTTCCATGTTCTCTTTAACCAGTAGCTAATTGTATTACTCATTAATATTAAACAATACCTTTTTTTTTTTTTTTTTTTTACGCGGGGAATGCTTTTCGCACCATACCCTTCGTGGGGTAAACGAAGGGCGTGTGTGGGACTCCCGGGCAACCAGTCTACCCACTAAACCCCGCGGCGGCCTACCTCGGCAGTTGAGAGAAAAACCAGGATCGCGTCAGCAGCTTCTGGTGTCCCCCCTGCTGTGTCTGAGGTACATCCCGGGGTGACTAGTTTCACCCCCGGGGCAGGATGTTGTTGCGCCTCTCACCGCTCTGTACAGAAAGAGGCAAAACATCAACCCGCCTTAAACGAAACCCCCCGGCCGCACCGGGGGTGTCACCTATCTCGAGTCGTTTGCAGCGGTCACATTTCCCCAGGATGTGACCGCAGCGACCCTTAAGCGACGATTGGGGAGCTAGCGGCCTCTACCACGTCCCCTTCGCCGCCTCCTTCGAGCGGGATCAGCCCTTTCCCGATCCCGCTCTGCGGACTCCTTCTGGAGCATAACTTTCTCACAGAAGGAGACCGCGGCTTCCCATCCCTCGCCACTCGCCAGCATTGCCGCGATCAATGCTGGCGGTGACAGGTTTCGTCCGATCTGTCCGACCAGGACTCGACGTTCAGACTCCCAAACAGGGCAGTCCTCCAGCGTGTGCTGGGCGGAGTCCCGGTCAGACCCGCAATGGTGGCATTGTGCTGTAGCCTCCCGTCCTATTCGATTCAGATACTCACCGAAACAACCGTGCCCGGTGAGTATCTGAGTCAATCGATAGGTGACACAGCCGGTCCTCTTTACCCACGCTTCGAAGTTCGGCAGAACGGCTCCGACAGCACGTTGGCTAGCACAGCCCTGAATTTCGAGCCGTGCCTGCCAACACCGCAGAGCTTGAGCATGTGCGTTCCACCGTAGCATTCCGGGCTCTAGATCCGGCGCTGTCCCCTCGCCGTCCCGACCGATAGAACGAATTTGGTCATAGACCATCGTGTACATATCGGCCAGAATGTCGAAGGGTGGAGATCGTGCCAAGACCGTCGCTGCCTCATACGAGATGGTGCGGTAGCCCCGTACGATCCGTATGGCCATCAGCCGCTGCAGACTCCTAAGTTGAGCCTTACAGCGGGAGGAACCCTCCAGGTCCTCAGACCAAACGGGTGCCCCATAGAGGACCATGGATCGCACGACGCCCATATAGAGGCAGCGAACTTCCTCCCTTGAATATTAAACAATACCTACGAAAAGACAAATACAAAATAACAGTAGGTTACGCGAAGTGGTCAGACCGTAGTGTGCTACGTAACAATTAGTTTTAGGCACAGAGACAATCGTGTTAGTGAAAGTTAAATTGCTTTATTGGTGTTGGGAATTTTAGAAATGTGTAAGTGTGGTTTATATTTTCATTTTAATATTTACTATAATTTTACTTTGTGGTGTTCAACAGTCCCGATGAAGTTTCTTTTAAATCATCAACAACCCATAACGTCCCACTGCTGGGCTCAGGTCTCCTCTCAAGAGAGGGTTAAGGCCATACGTCCCCACGCTGGCCGAGTGCGGGTTGGGGACTGGCAAGACACGTTGTGGCTACGTAATCTTGCTGTTGGATGTTTTTAAGCAGCCCGAAGGCCTCCAACTAAGCTTCACGACTGCTATCTTATGATAACAACCGGGACCGACTGCTTAACGTGACCTCCGAATCACGGAAACGCTCATTACATATAATGCCACAAACGGTCACCCATCTAGGTCCGACCGCGCCGTCGTTGCTTACCCTTGGAGATTGTTTCCAATCACCTAAGGCCACTCGGCTATGAGCGATTTAAATGCATTCATAAAATTATTATGTACTAGCTGCGGCCCGTGGTGTTACCCGCTTATTTTCAGGATAAGAAGTAGCAAAAAAAAAAAAAAACATAAGTTTAAAATTAGCCATTTACAAACTATCATTGTGGTTATTATTCAAGTGTGTTATGCATAGCAGCCTGTGAAGTTTTGACAGAAGATAAACAGTAATACATTTTGACATCTACGATTTATGTATTTTAATAATCTTCTAGCTTTCGCGCGTGAATCCCGATTATTGCAGTAAAAAGTAGCCTATGTGAGTATGTATGTATGTTTGTGTGTATGTATGTTTGTTGTTCTTTCACGCAAAAACTACTGAACGGATTTGGATTGAACTTTACAAATTTTTATTTATATTATTCAACAAATGCATTATATATTTATATAAGCTATATTACTGTAAAGTTTCATCCAAATCCGTTCAGTAGTTTTTGCGTGAAAGAACAACAAACATACATACATACTCACAAACTTTCGCGTTTATAATATTAGTAGGATTTAGAACCGTGCATGTTATGTTTACTAACATGGAATATATAAGAAGTTTATAATCATTATATTATATGTCTACATCGTGGGTCTAGCGGTTACCGTATGCAGCTGCTGATCAAGAGGTCTCGGTTTCGATTCCCGGGTTGGACCAAATATTATTTGTGTGATTCACAAATATTTGTTTCGGAGTCTGCGTGTTTTCTATGTATAATATATATGTATTTATATCAGTTGTCTAGTACCCATAACACAAGCTCTGCTTAGCTTGGGACTAGATGATGTTGTGTGTCAGATGTCCAAAATATTTTTTTTTTTTAGAAAAAAGTACGCATATTACGACGCTTTTTTAGGGTTCCGTAGCCAAATCCCAAAAAACGGAACCCTTATAGATTCGTCAAGTCTGTCTGTCTGTCCGTCCGTATGTCACAGCCAATTATTTCCGAAACTATAAGAGCTATACTCTTGAAATTTGGTCAGTCGATGTATTCTGTGAACCGCATTAAGATTTTTACATAAAAATAGAAAAAAAACAATAAATTTTGGGGGTCCCCATACTTGGAACTGAAACTCAAAAATTTTTTTTTCATCAAACCTATACGTGTGGGGTATCAATGGATAGGTGTTCAAAAATGATGTTGAGGTTTCTAAAATCATTTGTTTCTAAACTGAATAGTTTGCGCGAGAGACACTTCCAAAGTGGAAAAATGTGTGTCCCCCCCCCTCTAACTTCTAAAATAGGAGAGTGATAAAACTAAAAAAAATATATGTTGTACATTACCATGTAAACTACCAACGAAAATGGGTTTGAACGAGATCTAGTGAGTAGTTTTTTTTTAATACGTCATAAATCGTAACACGCAATTTACCTTTCATCCAATCAACACTAGTATAAAAACATCGATGAAAGTTACAACGAAATACAAGAACTTTTATATGATTTTACTTGCTGATACGGAACCCTTCATGGGCGAGTCCGACTCGCACTTGGCCGCTTTTTTTTTAAATTGAGAACCAACCTCATTCTTGAAGTGCGGTTGTTTAGGTTAGTAATAATTATTATTAATGTACGAGTATGTTATGAGTCATTCAGAAGTTCTGGCAATAAAACTCACTACTACGACAGAAGTGTCTCCTCTAGCTACGTAAATGAAATGGCTGCTGCAATAAATGCCGTATTTTCCATTTAGTCTCCTTTATAAATTCACAACAATATAATTGTTTACCTCATCCGAAATATGAATCGAATGAAATGTAAACACGAGTAGGACATTTTGTGTTTCACGTTGAGTTAGAAATGTGTGTAACCTGTGTGTAACAAACCTCGCTTCAGATGAGATGAAAGAGTTTAATTAAATGTTTGAAAACAGAGCCGGATTAGGGTTCGTTATTTACAAAATTACTTTGTCCTTTAATTTATTATTTTTGGAACTGTTTGTACCTGGGCCTCGCGTCGGATTACGACATTCTCTGTCCTCTGCTAATATTTTTCCCAACCGTATTTATTGATGGTATTATATATCAAAGCTACGAGTAATTAAACGCTGTAATTGTAAGTCACATATATTTATGTAATATTATTAAATCAATAAAGTTACAGCTAAATTTTAATGAATTTATATTAAACTAGTTTTTTTATACCGCGGCTTCGCCTACTTGTTATTATGACGTATAACTTTTTGTTGCCTTTTTCAACATCTTAAAGGTGGAATTTTCCAAAACGCTATCTTAGTGCTCGTCTACGCTCCTCAAGGAACACCCGTGTCAAATTTCGGCTTCCTGCGCTCTATATGTATTCTCATAATAGTTTCGGCAATAAATTGTTTATCACTTAATAACGGACCAGTTTTATATAAACAGTAAAGGCATAATTTCTATAATTTATTTACACTTCAAGTTGATTTCTCAAACTCTATGTCAATAGTAATTAGTAATATAAGTGGCATTGGCAAATACGAAGCCTTATTATTAACATTGAAGCACTCATAGTCAAGTGGCCTCAGGTGACTGGAAGCAATCACCGAGTTCAAGCAACTCCGGCGCAGATGGTCCCTAGATTGGTGGCCGTTTATGTTTTGGGCGTTTCCGTGATTTAGAGGTCACGTTAAGCAGTTGATCTTGATGGTTATTATAGTCATGAAGCTTAGTTGGAGGCTCTCGGGAGGCTTAAAAACATCCAACGGCAAGATTACGTAGCCACGACCCGCACTCGGTCACCGTGGGCCTTAACCCTCTCCTGAGAAGAGACTCGGGACCAGCAGTGGAACAGTATGGGTTGTTGATGATTTGAATAATAATAATTAACATAAAAAAGCAACAACATTAAAGTAAAAGTAGCAAATAACATAAATTCTACAATCGACACATACCTCACTATATTTTTTTTTGAATGGTGGATATTCACTGAAAATATTTAAAAGGGTGCCAAGCCTTAGCTGAACATTAACATTTAAAATGCTAAACATGTCACTTGTGTAAAAGTTTATCAAAATACATTAATATATTTCTAATGCTACGAACATTGTGCGGCACAATAGGATTTTATACCTACTTGCAACTATTTGCTTTCTCAACTGCTGTCGTTGTTTCACCGCGGGGATGCCGCAGTAAAAATGGACATGATCTTTATGATGATCATCGGAAGTTCTTCCATTCACAGCAAGGGGTTAATGTTTGCTAATAATATACATAGATCTCCTTACTACACTCTACGAAATCTTTTCAATTTGTCATTTTTATCATTGTTGACTTCCGAGTAAGGAGACACTATCAAATATAGAAGAATGTAGGATAAAGTGGTAATAGAACTTATTATGCTCTATTTCCAAAATGGATAATAACAATTTACGTATCGATTTGTTTGTTTGCATACAACTCTCTCTAACTCTCTCTGTCTGTCTGTGTTTCACGGCAAAACCACCGAACAGATTTAAATGAAATTTGGTATACAGATAGTCTAGAGCCTGAGACGACACACGCGTGAGCGGAGCTGCGGGCGAAAGCTAGTATTATAATATATAATATCTGGATAAGTCGTCACAACAAATGTTACGACTTAACCAGATAATCCGTTACCATATAAGATAAATCTATCTCTTCAGATAACTTGTAAGTTTAGGTACTTATTTGAGTTGCACTTATCCATCGTTTGTTACTTTAGATTACTAACAAACAATTAGATTACACAACAAATATTCTTTATCAAAACAACAGTAACGCTGTTTCATTTTTTGTCTCACTTGTCAATACCTACTTGTCCTAAAACTAGATCTAACTAAGTCCCGCATTAGTACTAACTACTAATTAAATATTTAATATACTTTGTAGTATTTCGTAATTGTTTCGTAGTCTTTGTAGTCTTCTCAACTAGAATACATTGGTTCAAATGCTCTTATAACTACTACACATAAATATTCGCAAGTGTTCCAATGTGCATCGTATCGCATGCCGAAAGCCATTGCGAGAACTCGTCACTATTAGTCTTCGTCACTAGTTCCGTGCAATGGGCCATTACACAAATGGTCAGACAAATGTGAATAGGTACTGGTACAGTTGAAATAATTAAACATTGCTTGAAAATAATATTAATCTGTTATCTGCACTTAACTTATACTAAATAAATAAAAATCTGTCAAGTGCGTGTCATGCCACGCACAGGCAAGGGTTCCTCAGTCACCCATAATGGTACGTGGATTTAAAATCGTATCAAATAGATAATTGTTATGTTTACTTATTAATGCGTTAATTTTGTATGACGTTTTCCAAGGAAGCCCATTTTGCAAGTCACCACCATCAAGAATTTTTCCAGATTTTGAGCCTGCCGTTTAGCTTTTAGAAGGGGGGGGACGCCCTGTTTTTACAAAAAAGTGCCCTCTAAAGTGAAATTTCTCGCAAACGGATACCTAAATAAAACAATCGTCTTAGAAACCCTTTTTTAATGACCTATCTAATGATATCCCACACAATGTGGCAGCCGCGAGAAAAATAAACATCCCCACTTTACGTGTAGGGGAGTTACCCCAAAGAAAATTATTTTTCATTATTTCATTTTAGCATTTTGTCGACGTAATTACAACACATATTCATGCAAAGTTTCATCTTTCTAGCGCTTACCGTTTGGACGGTAAGTCGAGGACGGACGGACGGACATGGCGAATCTATAAAACCCTTCGTACACAAGGCTACGCAAATCATCGATACTAATGTTGTATACGACATTAGTATCAAGTCGCGAGTATTGAGTAGCGCACTGTCCGTACACACGACATTGAATCGCAAGACGCGAGTTGCCTATTCGTCACTTTTATATAGGCATAACAGCTAAACAGATCACACTTCTGCCAAAATATCTGACACAAGTGATGATGAAACTATAATTTTGTACTATCTTTATCGAAAACAAAGAAATCGTTGTAACAGAAGATACTGTTCACCCGTATATAGAGAGAAATATAAAGTGCAGACTCTTTGTAGCTGCAAAAGAATTGCAATATAATTATATTGCAATTCTTTGAAATATTCTTCATTAAATAATTATTTAAAGAAGAATATTTCTTCACCTCGGAAACAAATTTAATATTAAAAAATTGATCCGCCATCTTGTAAATCGCCGTGACTTAAGTAGCGGCGATCTTGTCCGGCAGGTAGCGCGCGACTGGCACGACGCGAGTCGCGCGACGTATGTCGGCGAGGCGACTCGTGTACGAACCTCAACGGATTTGTATGGCGGTAGTCGCTTGGAGACTAAAATCGTTGAGTATCAAAGTATTGTGTACGAAGGGCCTAAGGGTTCCGAGTCATAAACTTCGGAACCCTAAAAATTGTTTTGCCAAAAAAAAAACTGTTTTATTCGTACTTCACTTGCGTTTGAGTTAAGCTGATAGTACCCTATTAATTTATTATTGGTTAGGTTTTAATCCTTTGACATTTGGACCACACACCCATTTATATGAAATTCAATAAAAATAAACTTTATTTTTGAAAAACCCTATGAATGCGTAACAAACAAAGGTTGAACACCAAATAAAGGTACAGACAATCTCATATTTTGTGTTTTATTTGATACCTTTTCTTGTTTTTATTGAGTGATCCATATAGCAGGACATTGTAAGCAACAGAAAAGTGTTACACATGTCTTGTTATGTTCATGTCAATAGGCTGGAGACGATCTTTGAAATCAAAAGATACATACATAGATTTTATATAGTGCACAATAAACACAGTGTGTTTTAAGATACCTATACGTAAATCTTCCACGTAAGCAGATTATTACACGTGTCATAAATCAAACCGATTTGGGTATTCGGTTTAGTGCGCATTATCTCGCACCCTGATCTTATTACAGTGAATCGGTACCGAACGTACAAGTTTATTTTTATTTCACTTGAAACGACGTTCGGTATAAATCGTTACGGCAATACACGTCTCAATTTACCTTATCTCAGTAACGGGGCGGGTACGTAACCTTCAATACTAGATATTCCTCGATATTCCCGTACATGTGCGTAACGTTACGATACAGTGTGCGGTGCTTCGAATATAATGGATATTGGAGAATTAAACCTGCTCGTTAGGTACTCGTACTCGCTAATAGTTTAGTCGATTGGTTGAGCTAATGTCGTTTGCTTACTACACAACAACAACATTAAATACCATCGATATACCTCTCCCAGTGTTCTATACAAACGAGGGTAAATATTAATGAGGGTAAGTATAAACAGATATACAACCTTAGCCTCTTCAACTTACTGCAGTCTCACTCCAATTTTTCATTCGAGACTTGCGGCATCTGTTACCTAAGCAGTTAACCTTTTTTTTAACGTACTTTGAGTTCTTTGTGAAAAACTATTGCTAACGATTGCACAAAAACCGTTATGGACCATTTCCATAAGGCTCTCAAGAAGAAGCTTGATGTACAGGTACCACACAAGTTAGCGCAAAAAAACCTCATGAACTGAATTTTCATCTTTGAATCGTTGCTGAATTGCAACAAAATCGACCCATTTCCGAAATGAAAAGTGGATCACTTACGTTAACGTAAAGGGAAAGTGGTCCTGGTCGAAACGCGGTTAGTCGGCGGAAACTGCGGCCAAGCCAGGATTGACGGCCAAGAAGGTTTTAATGTGTGTTTGGTGATATTGACAGGGAAACATCTACTATGAACTGCTCACCTCTGGGATCAATTCTTAACTCGGAACTACACTGTCAACAATTAGAAGCAATCGCCCAGAAGCGGCCCTCTTTAACCAGTTATACAGGAATTGTGTTCCATCAAGAAAACGCCAGGCCAGCAGACACATCGATAATGACTTGCCAGAAGCTCTGGGAGCTTATTTGGGAGGTTCTTATGCATTCTAATCTGGACTTGGTACCAAGTGATTACCTGGTGAAAAATTCGGTTCAAGAGAGGCTTGTCAAAATCAACTGTCTCAATTTTTTGTCTATAGGGACAAAGGCTTCTAGGAGTGAGGCATAATATTTTTACCTTTAAAATGGCAATAAGTAAACAAGTTATCAAATAATATGGAACATATTTAATCTAAATTGGATCATTCTAACTATCGTAATTATTCAAAAATAATGAATTTCTTTTTACCACACCTATAGTTAAAGGAAAATTGATACAACTATATAAGTTTTTATAGTACAAGCTCTGCTTGATTAAACTAGTTGGCGTTATGTGTTGAATGTCCCTAATATTTAATTATTTTTCTCAATTAATTTCTGATTTGTACATGTTCGGAAAAAAAATATGAGTTTTAAAATCACATTGTAATACAAGATGGTGAGCAGAACGTACGTAACACTCGCGTCACGAAGGACATTAACCAGCTGTTATGTAACCGTCTGCTTCGTATTCTATTCGAGTAGATACAA
The DNA here is from genome assembly GCA_932526445.1 of Phragmatobia fuliginosa. NCBI lineage: Eukaryota > Metazoa > Arthropoda > Insecta > Lepidoptera > Erebidae > Phragmatobia > Phragmatobia fuliginosa. The sequence continues at coordinate 191,980 of OW052072.1, forward strand.
ATAACCTTTCAGGATTCCTCTGAGGTCTCTCGAGGCGCTCCCTGTGTGAACATTTATAATCCAAATAGTAGGTATATCCACCGTCTGTCTGGCCGACAGTCTCCAAATCGTTAATTAATTTTGGTCTTAATTTTCAACTAAACAATCTATCCTACTACTGACTCTTATCTAATACTTGTAACCTACTACTTAGCATAGGAATATAGAAAATTGGGACATACCAGTCTATTCGTTTAGAATGATAACACGGACTCACAAATAGGTGTTGTAGTGTATGTGTCATTCATTAATTCATTCTCTCGCTCACTTTACTATTTGTGAATGAATGGGAAGGAAGCGTTATGTCATCTTCAGCTCACGTGCGGTTGCGACATAGTGGAGTCGACTGTTGAGGACGATAGCGATTGGGCGCGTGTGTCTGTGAGCCGACAATATAGAAGGATATACCATAGGTGTTGAGTATATTATACTAGTTTACCTGAGACTTTTCACTAATAATGAATACCAAAATAATTTTAAATAGAGAGAGTTATTAATTCAGTATACTGTTACAAGTGTCCATAAACGGTGGTCGCTACTTACCTGACCTGTTTGCTCTTATTTATTAATTGACCTCCTTGACCTTTTAGTTGCCAATATGACTACTCTGACTGATGAAAACATTAGTAGAATCCAAGAGTGGTGGTCCATCCTCAATTCATTAGCTATGGTGTCAAGCACTATAGCGGTCTAGTGAGATGCTTTACACCTCACTTAAAGGGATCACAGTGGGAAGGACACACGTGCGCCGGTAGTACATTCCAGGTTTTGACTGCTCGGCACAGGAAAGAGCCGAAACGCCAAAGAAAAAGGTGAAAAAATATCCAAGCTTTATGAGATCAGCTCCATTTTAACAATATCCTACTTTCTATAAAAGATGAGATGAGCAATCGAGAGCAAATCAACAATTCGAGAGCCAAGTAAACACCGAGTAGTAGTGCGCGGCGTGACGGAAAATTGCGCGGATATGTTTTGTGACGCGTTCACCGTAGTGCGTGAAATTATGTTATGTCAATAGGATTTGATATCAGTCTATATTGTTTCGAAAGCTAAGATCTCAAAATTGTCTCCTAAACTCCACTGAAAGTAACCAAAATGATCTGAAAATATTTAATCTTAACCATCATCGTCATTGGCCTTTATATCTACGTCATATGATATAAATAGCACTTGAATAGCCAGACAGAAACGTCCACATGGTTGATATTTATGTTAAGGATAGTTTGGAGGTAGGGTTAGGCCCAAAATCTTCATTAGAACATTACAATTCCTAGAAATTCAATAATCAAGATAAACAATGGTTGCGTGGGTGTTACCATTATTGTGGTTTGTAGTCCATCGTTTGAGATTAACCTTTGAATTTTCACAAGAACTTCATAAGTTAGAACCGACCCGACAATAGTGGTCCACAGCTTAATAACATTCCTCTTTACTAAGTACTGGTGGTAAAACGTGACCAGCTTATTTGATTGAGTTCACGAAGAGTAACAATCGTTATTAGCCTCAACTTTTTATTTATTTAATTAAATATCACTTGGATTTTTGGTGAGCTTTCGTGTTTTTTTTTTCGTCAGTAATTAACAGTACCGGTTACTAAAAGTCAAGAAGACAGACGGTCAGATAGATCATTTACCTAATAGTTATTATATGATTGTGCATTCGCGGTAGGCCAACTGACATCACAGGCTGATATTTAGGTCCACGATAATCAGTGCAACCAGATTCAAATGTTAGGCAACTTTAAAGTACATAAAACTTGTTTCGATAGTTCATGTGTTTAAGGAATTATGTTTTACCAAATGTAAAAGTTAAAGATGTGTTCAGACGTATCTAATGCTTGTAAAAAAGTGAACTGACAGAGACAGACAACACTTGTTTAATTTTAAATTCAATCATATTTCACTCTTCTTCAATTTTGTATTTAATGACCTGACTTTTGCGCCGTCATGAACTTCATACAATGTTTTTGTTGTTTCAACAAATGAACGCTTAAATACACTCGCACCGTCGCATAGTTGCCCTTCCGTTCACCGACCCCGGTATTAACTCCATTCCGGCTTATAGCATGCAATTAAACAGACAATTTATGAACTTTGTTCCAACAAAAGGGACGCGTGCCGTTAAAGTCCGCTGAGTGTGCCTACAAGGTACAACGTTATGTGTTTACAGCCAATCCCATGTTTCTGTATCATTTGAATACCTAATAAGAATAACATTAACAATCAAACAAAATACCTATTTACAATTTTGAGGATAAAACGTAACAAACATTCCTGATTTTCAGAGAATTTTCAGAATTTATTTGTTTAACCTTATTGCAGATGTTTACAGGCGTTGCAAAAGGTGGACTTCTGTCTCTTACGGTGGTCATTTGTCCTGTTTTAAGCCCTTAATATTAAATTAGCTCAATTCATGATATTTATCGAGTCCTTCATAACAGACTGCTTAATTTACATATCTTACAAAGTAATCATAATTTATATATTCCTACTCTGTGAGGAAAAACCACGAGAATAGACAAACATAGTCGCAGTGAATATTTACAACTGTCCCGAAGTTGTGTGTTAGTAAAATTGAGACATTACTCCTCGCGAGTGCTAGAGTTTCCAGCCACTGAACACATTTATTATACTTGAGTACCTACAGCTAACATATGAAATATTCTAAACTATACAAGACTTCAATTAAATATTTTATATTTCTTCGTTATTGTTAACCTCAATTTACTAATGATGAAGAAAAATCAAACCAACAAGGAACGAAAATAAAAACTAATTGTAATAAGATAGTTAAGAACGAAAGTATGGAAAAAAGAAACAGATCCTTTTCAAGCTAAATATTGTTTTTGTAGTAATTAGTTTGGTAGTAAAACATCACTCATTCTTTGTTTTAATTTGTAACAAACTATACCTTCGAAACAGAACGACTCCAGTTTTAAAATTTCATTCCATTTTGAAGATTTATCTAAGACTTTGAAAACAGAATTACTATTACTTCTAACGTAGATAACTAAGGTACTTTGTACAAACAAAAGAAAAGCCTAACAAAACACTCGCCTGATCAATTAATTGTTTTTACTTCTAAATAGAACTTATTACAAAGCGACTCGAGCTTTTCTACTTTATATTTACTTATTTTAACTTAGGTCTGTCTGTGTAGATGCCTGCCGTAACTACAACTTTATTCAAAGTCTCATCAGTCATTTTTATGCAAATATTTGAACTCAAATTTATTAGAATCATTGACTAAGCAATAATAAACTGAATTTACAGAAGTAATGTTAGGTTTCAAAGTGGTATCACGTAGTGTAGGAAGTATACAGTACACAGGCCAGGTGGAGTGATGGGCTGCGTAAGACGGCTTTCAGAAGCTGGATGGAGGTCTATGTCAAGCGGTGGACTACGATAGGCTGAAGATGATGATCCCTTTATTATTATTTTTGCTTAGGTCATTCCGACCTTGTGACTGTCGTGTTCTTGTGTCCAGTGAAAATACGGTACTGTTTGTGTTTTGTGTTAGTAAATAAAGACTTCCTATCCTGCTTCTTTGTTTGCTTGTGACTTTAGTAAAAACAATAATTCAATTGTAAAACGTGTCAAATTGAAGCAAAGAATGCTGAAACAAGCATTATAAACGAAACTAAAGAATGTTTATGTTAAATATTATGTTATTTCTTCTCAGAATTGCTTGACACCAAGTTTTTATTACACAATAATAATCCTCAAGCCTAAACCAGGTCAGACTCAAACCCAAAAATAAGCCGTTCGAGTTGAGTTACAAATGTCTATAAACTTTATATTGAACTACAAATATGGACTAGTCGAAAGGGCAAATGAAGAACTATTTAACAGTAAACACTGATAATACAAACCATTTTTGGCAACGTCTACTGTTTTCAGAGCCACTGAGCTGCTATAATTGAGGTTGAAACTATTTCCATAACTCAGATTGTTTTGTTGTAAAGCTATAAATAGATGTAACCTATTTGTATATATAGACGTTTATACTCGTAATAATTACTGTGAGATCACTGAACAGTGTGAACACCAAATATTGTTAAAGGTGAAACAGTTATTCTCTGAAATAGGTTACGTTCTACTTTACCACAAAAGCTATTGAGGCACAACAGGTGAAAGAATATTTGGTTTGAGCTGAATACTTGAGTGAGGTTTTCGTTGAGCACATGACTGTAAATATTAAATTAAACATTCATCATCATCACCATCATCAGCCCATCTCAGTCTACTGCTGGACATAATACATTGTACTAACTGATATCCATGTAAGAATCAAACAAAAATATAATCAAATATATTGGTAAATTAATTCACTGTAATATTGTATTGAAATTATCTTATTCATCAATTAAGAAAGCTGCAGGAACGTGAGGCATCTAACGTGAACAGTGTGTATACATACTCGTACCTGCGACCCGGTCGAACCGTTCAATTATAACAATCCAACCGTTTTAACTTCTCTACCTATGTTTTACAAAACGTAACTAAGTAGAAATTAGAAAGTTTCAACGCCGAATAACCTTTTGAACTTGTGTTAATTAAGTTTTGTGAACTGCCAATAAAGATTTTCTAGGTTCTAAGTTTGAGAAACAAATTACTCTATCTATTGTATGCATTTTGATAGTAAAGAAATCGATTGCGTCCACCGGTAACATATTGGTACATATTTTTTGTTGGGGTTCCGTAGTTCATGACTCGGAAATCAAACAGTTGGTGCTAGAAAGATCAAACTTTGCATGAATATGTATTGTAATTATGTCGACAAAGTGCTACAATAAATTTATGAAAAATATTTTAATTTGAGGTACTACCGCTACATGTAAAGTGAGAGTGACCCCATCTTGTGGGATGTCATTAAGTAGGTCATTCAACTAATCAACAACAACGCATTTTTTTCTAAAAAAAAAGGCGTCCCCCCCCCCCCCCTCTAAAAGCTAAATGGCTGGCTCAAAAATCTCAAAAAAATCATGATAAACATAACAATTATCTATTGAACATCGCTTGGCATTGTATATGACTATGGAATCCATTTTGTGCGTGGCCTGATACGCACTTGCCCAATCTTTGGCACATAGGTACTGGTTATACCAAATCTACGAACAGAAGTTTGTACCAGCAATTTTCATAGAAAATAACAATGAGCAATGACACCCTTCACAATAAAATGTAGTTAGTACCCATGGTTTGATTGTTCGCATATACACATGTTCTACCGGAACCGGTTGCAGTACACGATACCGTTCTCGAGGTTGTTCAAAAATATATCTACCTTGGGCAGACATTGCAGTTGGGTGCAGAAACAACCTCGAGGATGAGGTGAATGGAATAATTCAGTTGGGTTGGGCAGCGTTTGGAAAGCTACGTCGAGTCTTTTTGTCTTCGATCCCACAATGCCTAAAAACGAAAGTTTTCAATCAGTGCGTCCTACCTGTCATGACATACGGAGCCGAGACCTGGACACTTACGGTACGGTTGGTCCAAAAGCTTAAAGTTGCTCAGCGTGCTATGGAAAGGGCTATGCTCGGCGTTTCTCTGAGAGATCGTATCAGAAATGAGGTGATCCGTCAGAGAACTAAGGTCATCGACATAGCCCACCGGATTAGCAAGCTGAAGTGGCAGTGGGCTGGCCATATTAGCCGCCGAACTGATGGCCGTTGGGGCAGAAGAGTTCTGGAGTGGAGACCGCGTCTCGGTAAACGTAGTGTAGGACGCCCACAGGCGAGGTGGAGTGACGACCTGCGTAAAATGGCTGGCAGGAGCTGGATGCGAGAAGCCCAAAATCGATCACAGTGGTGTGCAATGGGAGAGGCCTATGTCCAGCAGTGGACTGCGATAGGCTGATGATGATGATGATGGTTTGATTACATGTACGTAGCTCTATGACGGTTAGTAAAGATATCGAAATATATATTTATTGCGATAATTCGCTCTCCTCTTTATGTACTGAAGATGTAGGAAACTGATACAATAAAACTGCTATTTATTGTACTTTTATGAATATTGAATTCTTTATGAAGGTAAACAAGTGGGGTTAGTGGGTTGTTTATGCAGCGAATGGATCATAACGCGCCCCAACCCCCGCCCTCTATGAATTTAAACTACCACTTACTTTACCACCCACTAGATATACCTTCATTACAGACATTATTTTCTTCTTACGTACCAACATTATGTTGAACTTTGACCCTCTAAGCCACCTAATTAGTCTGTGCTGTATCTTATTTGAATTACGAAATCTTTAACAGATATAAACTTAAAACATTAATCAGCAAGGTGTTTAAATGCTAACTCATCATTATTCCAGTACTAATTTAGTTTTGCCTCAATTTTATATAAAGGGTTATGACTTGTAAGTACACTTGGCAACAAAATTATCGCAACAAAATTTTTCATCGAAAAATTTCCATTCTTCAAACTCAGTCAATTTTCATCGTATTTAGATCATGTTTTCTTTGTTGAGTAGGGAATTTTGTGTACATTCATGAAAAAAATATGTCCAATAGCTGCAAGATAACGTGCTAAAGATACCACAATGCTATGTCTTAATCAGGGCTAACAGTTTTTTTTTTTTTAAAAAAACATAGTTTCCTCGATTACCTGGATCACCAAATTTTTTTTTTAAATAACTACAAATTTCATCTTATAGTACACCTTATAACTAGTATTAAAAAAAATTGACCCTCTACGATTTTTTTTGACCGACTTATGCCATTTTCCGTACTTGCAAGATCAGGTTATTTTTTATTTGGAACCGGGCCTAGAAAAGAAAGTCATTGGGTCACACAGTCGATGGAGCTAGGGTATGGGATATAAAAAGAGGGAGGGGAAGAAATCACGTACTTTTGCTATGTGCGACTGCAACATCTAATATATAATTAAAGTATAAATATATATATAATCATAGTTATCCATGGGTATCACACTTTTTTTAAAAGTGGAATATCGACAGGTGACATAGTGTGACCACATAACTGGCACAATGTACTTCTAAATAGTCTAACGTTCCGTTAGGTTGTAGCGGCCGTGGTCACGGGGTAACTGGTGTCAGTGAGTACCCGTCATGTGATTGCGTTACTTCCCGTCTATGTACACGAGATTACATCGTTATACGCGAAACTTTAACCATTACAAATTAGAAGAAGCATACCACAGCGGCATCCTCTTTTCCCACCAACCCACTCTTTGAGGTGGAGTTCACAAATATTCGTGGACTCCATGCAAACCTCAACGCCGTCCACCAGCACCTTGAGACGGTACGGCCGGCTATGCAGTTTCTAACGGAGACACAGATACGCCGCCCTGCCGACACGACATATCTCCACTACCCGGGATACCAGCTTGAGGAGTGCTTCCTCGCGAAGGCTGGAGTGTGTCTTTTCGTCAGGGGGGATGTCTGCTGTCGCCGTCTGCGCTGCCTCGAGGACTCATCCTTCTCTATCCTCGGGCTTCACGTAGATCTCGGATCTACCAGTCGAATTTACGTGTGCCTTTATCGTTCCCACACTGGAGACTCGGAGACAACCCGTTTATTCGACCACCTGAGTCAGGCAGTGGACAGAGCGCAGGAGCAATTTCCGACCGCCGAACTTGTGCTTCTTGGAGATTTTAACGCCCACCATGAGACCTGGTTGGGGTCTTCCAAGACTGACCACGCAGGTCGAACTGCCCACGCATTCGCTCTCACGCATGATCTCACCCAACTAGTAGTCCAGAACACCAGGATACCAGACACATCGAGTCAAGCACCCTCCTTGCTAGACCTGTTGCTGACGAGCCACCCAGCGCAGTACTGTGTGTCGGTTCTCGCCCCTCTAGGCTCCTCCGACCACTGCCTGGTGTCCACCGTGGTGCCTCTTGGTGCCGCCCCACGATCTGCGGCGGCAAGGCGAAGACTGTGGCACTACTCGTCAGCAGACTGGGATGGAATGCGGGATTATTTTGCGTCCATCCCGTGGGCTGAACGCTGCTTTAAAGATAGGGATCTGTCACAGAGTGCATCTGCGGTGGCTGAAGAAATCACTGTTGGTATGGAATATTACGTTCCCTACAGTGATGTCGTCAGCCCGAAGGCCCGTCCGTGGTTCAATCGCGAGTGCTCCCACGCCGTTGCAAACAAGCGGGAGGCCTACCGCGCATGGGCCAGGGCTTGCGACCATGGTGACCCAAACATCGATCGCCTAAAAGCAGCGTATAACAAAGCCACAAGGGAATGCAAGAGGGCTTACAAGAGAGCGGATGCCCAGCGCATCGCACGGATTGGCCAAGAACTCGTCGCACACCCTACGGGTAGCCGTAAGTTCTGGCGATTGGCTAAAGCCGTGCAGTCCAACCATTGCCAACCCTCACTACCACCGCTGAAATTTCCCGACGGATCACTTGCCCACAAGCCGCAGGAGAAGGCGAAACTTCTCGTCGACCTTTTTGCGGCTAACTCCCGAATCGATGACCGTGGCTTGCTTCCGCCCACCATTTCGACCTGTAGATCCACAATGCGGGATATACGTATCCGGCAGAGTGAAGTACGCGCGGAGCTTCGGTCACTCGACGTCCGGAAAGCCAGTGGACCCGACGGGATCCCAGCGGTGGTTCTTAAGAACTGTGCACCAGAGTTGTCTCCTGTACTCACACGCTTGTATCGCCTGTCATATACCTCAGGAATTGTCCCGGAGGCCTGGAGAGAGGCGAATATTCAACCTATCCCCAAAAAGGGTGACCGCTCCAATCCCGCCAACTACCGTCCTATAGCTGTCACCTCCATACTCTGTAAGGTGCTTGAACGCATAATTAACAAGCAGTTGGTCCATTACCTGGAAGATCACTCTCTGCTAAGTGATCGGCAATATGGCTTCAGACCGAACCGATCCACGGGTGATCTTCTAACGTACCTCACGCACCTGTGGGGTGAGGCTTTGGATAGGTATGGAGAGAACCTGGCCATCAGCCTAGACATGGCCAAGGCCTTTGATAGGGTTTGGCACCGTTCGCTTCTCTCTAAGCTTCCGGCATACGGCCTGCCCACTAAATTGTGCAGCTGGATTGCCGCATTCCTGCGCCAGCGCCGCATTAGAGTCCTTTGTGACGGCGCGGCGTCTGATTTGCAACAGGTAAACGCAGGCGTACCCCAAGGCTCTGTCCTGTCGCCCACGCTGTTCCTTCTGCATATCAATGACATGTTAGCCCTTGGCAACATACATTGCTATGCAGATGACAGCACAGTGCATGGACAATATTATGGACATCCTACATTTAAATCGGCGGATATTGAGGTAAAACGACAGGAACTTGTCGCTGAACTCGACCGGGTTCTGAACGTTATCTCTCAATGGGGTGATGAGAATCTGGTCGAGTTCAATGCCAAAAAAACACAGGTTTGCGCACTCACCACCAAAAAGTCTCCATTCCTCCCCCTTCCCACTTTCCAGAGCACTCAGCTGCCACTACAGGATAAGCTCGGTATCCTGGGCATGGATATCTGCCGGGATCTCAACCGACGGGAGTACATCGAGAGCGTCACAAAGTCGGCCTCGCGGAAGCTAGGCATACTAAACAAGGTGAGACGGTTCTTCTCGCCGGAGCATCTGTGTCTTCTCTATAAGACCCAGGTTCGCTCCTGCGTGGAGTACTGTTCTCATCTATGCGATGGATCTGCGCAGTATTTGCTTGACGCTCTCGATCGGTTGCAGAGGCGAGCAGTTCGCATCATAGACAGTCCCGAAGCCACCGAGTTCCTAGAACCTTTGCAGTTGCGAAGAGATGTCGCCTCTATGGCAGTCCTCTATCGCCTCTACCACGGTGAGTGTTCTGAAGAGCTCTTCCAACTCATCCCACCCTCTCCCTTCCTCCACAGAACAACACGATCTGGCCAGCGAAGTCACCCCTTCAGAGTGGAAGACATACGCTCCAGAACTAAGCGGTTCGGGTCTTCCTTCTTGTGCCGAGCAGTTAAACACTGGAACTCACTACCAGCTCATGTTTTTCCTTCTTACTATGATCCCGGGTCCTTTAAGCGGGGCGTGAAAAAGCATCTCACTAGGCCGCCATGATGTGGTTCGCCATACTGCTTGCATTTGCAGTGAGTATGGCGACCCCCATGGATGGACTTTACTCATGCTTTCCATCAGGCATAGTAAAGTCACCTTGGCAGGCGTTATATATAAAAAAAAAAAAAAAAAAAAAAATATTAAAGTTGAAAACTAACTTTTTATTAACACTTCATAGTGGACTGTCAATTAATGAGGTGAAAAAATTACAAAGTAGCTTATGCGTTCGACTTAACATTTTCAAATTATGTGGAAAATACGAGTATAAACTGTTACTAAAATTTGTAAACATAAACGTTTATTTAAATATTTGGAATTTTAATTTGGTCTTCTTTGCGAAGGTAATAATGCCCATTTGTGCTGGTATGAGCCTGGCTCTACTACCTTGAAAAAGCAATATTATGTACATTAAAGGTAAAAAAAATACCTGTTACGAGTATCACACTTAAAGTACAATCAACTTTGCAAGTCAAAGGCCATACGTTTTCAAACCTATGTGATTCTCCAAAGAGAGCCTGGCCCACGATAATTAACACATACTTAGCTAATGAATAGGCAATGTAAAAAGTGCACAGTCTCACCGCCAAGACTTGAGTGCCCCCGGTCGAGTATGAATATGTATGTTTATAGTAATGAGCACAGCGCTAAAGCTGTAGTGGCACTATAGTAGTACATAATAAGTTTTAACGGTAACTGCCAATGATAATATTTAATGAAAACACGGTCTGATGTGCACGACATTGGTAATTCAAATTAAACACAATCGTACACACATATTTATTTAAAACTATGCTGACTACAATAGTTAGGGTAACCCTGAACTAATTTAAGATAATTTATTTTATTATTGTTCTTTATTATAAAGTGAGGCTTTTAAAGTGAATAGTAATAGGACTCAATCCCAAACCTTTGGCCTAAAGCATAAAATTTGCGCGTTGACACACACTCATAAACATTGTTTATTCCATTAGCACAACGATCACATAAAATAAGTAAATATTTCCTACATCAGCCCCCCTAGCCAAGTTGCAAACGTTTATCATTCTCTCTCTTCTATCTCTATTCTCATATTTCTTAAGCCAATGTCACTCAGTCAGTGATCAAAAAAGAAATAGAATCGAGAATAGAAAACGAAAAACTTTGCAACTTGGCTAGGGGGGCTGACACACAACGCCATCGAGTTAGGGACTAAACGTAGCTTGTACTATGGGTACTAGACAACTACGCCCAATTCGGTTTCCGAGAAGGGCGTTCGACGGTCGACGCGATCCTGCGCCTGAGGGCCGTGACCGAAGAGGCGGTGAGAGGCGGTGGAGTGCTGTTGGCGGTGTCATTGGACATCGCCAACGCCTTCAATAGTCTGCCATTCGGCTGCATCAGGGCCGCACTCCAATACCACGGAGTGCCAGGGTACCTGAGGCGGCTGGTGGCAGACTACTTAGAGGAGCGTACCGTCGAGTACGAGGACCGAGGTGGCGCCTTGAGACGCAGGGCCATGTCGTGCGGTGTTCCGCAGGGGTCTGTCCTAGGACCACTCCTGTGGAACATGGGATACGACTGGGCCCTACGAGGGCGTCTCCCCCCCGGGCTGGGTGTAATCTGTTACGCAGACGACACCCTGGTCACGGCCCGGGGGGCAAACTTTGAGGAGGCGGCGCGCCTGGCCACCACAGGAGTCTCCCGGGTGGTCGGGCGCATCGAGGCGCTGGGTCTGCGGGTGGCCCTGGACAAGACGGAGGCCCTATTATTTCATGGGCCCCGTCGCGGTCCGCCCGCCGGCGCCTCGATCGAGGTCAACTCGGTCCTCGTACCGGTCCGGGCCCAGATGAGGTACCTGGGTCTGGTCCTCGACGGTAGGTGGCTCTTCGACGAGCACTTCCGACAGCTTGGTCCTAAGCTGGTGGGCACTGCCTCCGCCCTAGGGCGACTTCTGCCCAATTTGGGCGGGGCCAGTGTCCCCACTAGGCAGCTGTACACGGGGGTTGTCCGGTCGATGGCACTTTACGGTGCACCGGTGTGGGCGGCGGCTCTGTCCGCCCAGAACAGGGCGCGCCTCTGGCGCCCCCAGCGGATACTGGCGGTCAGAGCCATACGCGGATACCGCACGGTGTCCACAGAGGCGGCGTGTGCCTTGGCCGGAACACCCCCGTGGGATTTGGAGGCGGAAGTGCTCGCCGAAGTTAATCGGCGAGTGACTGACTTCCGGGCGGAGAGCGGATTTCGCCCTCCGCCCGAGGACGTGCGCGAGTGGCGCGAAGCCGCTCGCCGAGCCACCATACTGAGATGGTCGCTCCGGCTGGAGACCCCACGCGCTGGCTTCGCCGCCGTGGAGGCTCTTCAGCCGGTCCTCGAGGAGTGGGCAGGGCGGCAGCACGGGACCCTTTCCTTCCGGCTGACGCAGGTACTTTCCGGGCACGGTTGCTTCGGAAAGTACCTGCACTCGGTCGCTAGGAGGGAACCGAGTCCCGCCTGCCACCACTGCGACTGCAGTGAGGACACGGCCCAGCACACGCTGGCGGTCTGCCCCGCTTGGGCGGCGCAGCGCCGGGTCCTCACTGCAGTCATCGGAGGGGATCTCTCGCTGCCGGCCGTCATAAGATCGATGGTCGGCAGCGACAGTTGTTTTACCGCGGTCGCAACCTTCTGCGAGGACGTAATCTTGCAGAAGGAGGTGGCGGAGAAGGCCCGGGAGGATGCCATCCAATCGGACCCGATCCGCCGCCGGCGCCCCGGGCGGCGGAGGCGCGCATACCTGCGTCTCATGCCGCCCTGAGAGTGGCCGCGGATGGGCGGGACGGGTTTCCCGTCCGTCCGCAGTAGAGGCCAACCGCGAGGGGGCGACGTCCGCGTGTGACCGGACGTTGCCTAATTAGAGAGTTAATTGTGAGATGGTGCCCGCAACAGTGCGGGCAGGCGCCGGTTGGAGTCCAGAAGGAAATCCCCTCCCTGGACTCCTTCCAATGCAAAGGCGCAGAGAGGGTCACACCGTGTGGTTTTAGTCGGTTCGAGTCCGACACACCACCCCGCCGTAACCCCCGACGGGGTGACGGTCCGCGGGGATTTCCACACGTAAAAAAAAAAAAAAAAAAAAAAAAATGGGTACTAGACAACTGATTTGAATGCTTTTTTTGCAAATACCTACATACATATTATACATAGGAAACAGTATAACTCCGAAATAAATATTTGCCCAATGGCGAACTAATGCTAGTAAAAGATCCCCGAAGCACAGATTGGGTGACGGTTATAACAAGCATTTTTATGCTATTGATTTAATGGCAATACGTCCTAGTTCATTTAAATAACTTATATTGAAAACTTTGACCAATTAGCTAATGTTGGATGAGTTAGCCTGTATTTCTGTATGCATATAATAACTATAAAACATATTACAATGGTATGTAAGTCGAAATATTCTCAAAAAAACACCTGTAACTATAACTTTACTTATATGTGGTAAATGTCGCTGACGTCACAATTACCCACACATATATATTGTGTCATTGTTTATTTACCTAAATAAATTTAAAAAAATAAAATAAAAAGAAATTTAATAAATGTGTTTTTCATGAAATTGAATAATGTTAAACATTAAAATTCACAAACAATGGAAATCAAAGGTAGTTTGAGCCTCATGGCCCATGCTTTAATACTTCATACGATCAATTCGTACCCCATTGACCTAGAATCATAAAATTTGGCAAGTAGCGAGGCCTCTCAGCACAAGCAACGGAAAATATCCGAAAGCCGTTAAATTGGTGTTGTATCACCTAAAAAATGTTTTTATGCGAATACCAACTTATGGTTTGCGCTCTGAAAATTAACTGTTACGTGCAAAGATGTGTGGAGAAGTATTTTGTAGACGGTGAAGATAAGTTTGTCACTAAGAAAACAGGGAACCGATCGAGAACCGAGATTGGAACAACGGAAGGTTTGGGGAATGAGTCAACACACACATACAAATATTTTACTTTATTTTAAAATCCGTTAACTGTTTAATTTCACGTTCTACGACTATTGCTGTCTGAATTAAGTTGTGCCTTTCAATGTAAAAGTATAAAATAGTAGAAGACTATTAGTATTAAGTAACGGTACTTTCTACAGCTAACAATTATTCTTTTTTACATTTGACCGGAGTAGGGTTTCAAATTCCATTACGTACTTAAATACAAAAAAAGCGGCCAAGTGCGAGTCGGACTCGCCCATGAAGGATTCCGTATCAGCAAGTAACATCATATAAAAGTTCTTGTAGTTCGTTGTAACTTTCATCGATGTTTTAATAATAGTGTTTTGATTGGATGAAAGGTAAATTGCGTGTTACGATTTATGACGTATTAAAAAAAAATTACTCACTAGATCTCGTTCAAACCAATTTTCGTTGGTAGTTTGCATGGTAATGTACAACATATATTTTTTTTAGTTTTATTACTCTCTTATTTTAGAAGTTAGAGGGGGGGGGGGGGACACACATTTTTCCACTTTGGAAGTGTCTCTCGCTCATACTATTCAGTTTAGAAAAAAATGATTTTAGAAACCTCAACATCATTTTTAAACACCTATCCATAGATACCCCACATGTACAGGTTTGATGAAAAAAAAAATTTTGAGTTTCAGTTCCAAGGACCCCCAAAATGTATTGTTTTTTTTCTATTTTTATGTAAGAATCTTAATGCGGTTCACAGAATAAATCGACTGACCAAACTTCAACAGTATAGCTCGTATAGTTTCGGAAATAATTGGCTGTGACATACGGACGGACAGACAGACAGACAGACAGACAGACAGACTTGACGAATCTATAAGGGTTCCGTTTTTTGCCATCTGGCTACGGAACCCTAAAAAGAAACTTAGCCTTGAAATTATATAATATAAGCATCGTGTTATGTTCTTTGTCACTTTTCCTTTTATCGGTTTTGTTTATTATCATTTTTTCGTATTTCTTACCAAATAATACTAAACGCAAAAGTTGTGCAAACATTCGTCAGATAAATGGCGCATTCCTCTATAAAAATAACAAATAACCAACTTGAAGTTATGGCTCGAGTGAAAGGAAAATAAATAAAAATACATTTTTTATATTTTATATATAAAAATACATATTATATGTTATTCGTCTACGAACATTTTGTTTTAGAAAAAATATCATAAAGGTAATTTTATGTATCCAGTTTGTATAAGGCTGTGAGGCGTTGGGACGATAGAAACATCAACTAGATATGTGAACAATAATATGTAAATGTAATCCCAAAGTTAAATACCCATTCAGTCAAGAAATAATATTTTTATTTGGGCTACCTCTCCTACACGTAGTGTGGATGATTTTTTTCTAGCACCCACCCCATTGTGTGGAATATCATTAAATAGGTCTTTTAAAAACATTGCGAGGTTGCTAAAAATATTTTTCCATTTAGGTATCCGTTTGCGAGAAATTCATCATCATCATTCAACTGTAAAGCTCATTTTTTTGTAAAGACTGAGCGTCCCCCCCTCCCTCCTCTAAAATCTAAACGGCCAAAGCCTCCTCTAAAAGCAATAGAGGTCCAACTTGTGAAATACGCTTACTTTCGCATTGTATATGTAAACGGAACCCTATTCCATGCGTGGCCTGACAGTTGACACGCACTTGCCTGATTTTTAAATTAGTACTCTAAGGTATCTTTTTATGTTTGAAATTGTTATAGCTTCATAAATAACTCAAAGAAGTAAAAATCCATGCCACTTCTTATAAAAAAAATATTACTGTGGTATGTCTAGTAAAGTCAATTGTTTCGATGAATTCTGACATATTCTTTGTTGTAGATGTGTGCGGATGTGACTCCTAACATCTCATGTTCAAAACATGAATCCAGAAGTCTGCGCTATACATAAACAGTAGCATTATCAAAAGCTAAGAAGCGATGAGGTGCTAAATATAATTGAAAGATAACAACGCTCACGTGACTTTATATGGACGTGAATATATTAGTTAGCAGGCGACAGGTAGCCTCTCGGCGCTGGCTCTTTCGCTTTATAAACGACATTTCTTAGCAGAGCGATCTTCCGCTTCCCTCCGTTTTATATAATATTCTTTAGAATATTGGGTGAAGTCTCCGACGAAGGCTAAGAAAGCCTCTTTGTTCGGCGCGTCACGTTCTTCCTTTTCAATGTTTACAAACACTTTTATTGGCAATTATTATTTCTCGGCGAACTTTATTTAACAACGATTTAAGGAAAAAATTGTACACAAATAATCAGTTACGAAAGAAAACGCTCGCTACCTCTACTACTAACGATATAAAAACAGCTTGCCTGATATTTAAATAGAAAAATGTTTCGTGACATTGCGATACCATCTACAAGGATACAAATTACTCCGCCCCATTAAGTTGATGGGCCTGATGATATTTATCATATTATTATTATCAAAAAAGAGACAAAATTCGTTACAAAATTGTGTAATTTTTTCTAGACAATTATGAATATTTTTACTTAAGTGTCGTTACGTTTTTAAAAGTAAAGAAATGCAAGACCATGTGTTCAGTGTCTGTGTAATTTACCCACAATGTGTTTGTGTTTCGAATTATGTAATAATTAGCGCTCTGGTTGCCGTACCGTAGTACTGGCCTGGCCTGGCTTGGGACCGGACGACTGTGTATGGAATATTTAAAAATCGCTCATAGCCGGGTGGGCCTTGTTTCCAATCACCGAAGGTAAGTAACGATGGCGCGGTTAGTGTCTAGATGGGTGACCGGCCGATAAAATATTATTGTCATAAATTACCATATTTTTAACTGTTGTAGCGACTTGCTACACATCTGGGGTAACTGTTAGTGTAGTGAGCAATGGGTTGGAATAAAAAAAATAGAAAGGAATTTAAAGAAAGTTTTCTAGTTAAAGGCGTAGATAGTATAATGTTCACAGTATGATTTCTGCGATATCACAATCCCGATAAATGCTTAGCAAGAAGCGACGGTTGTTGACGGACCTGCACGGTTAGCCTAGTGGCTTAAGCGGTCGCCACGCCGCTTCCTACTGCGCCAAGTGTCGTGGGTTCAAATCCCACGTAGGATAACACTTTGTGTGATTCACAATTTGTTGTTCTGAGTCTGGGTGCTCTTTGTGTCCGTTTCATGTATGTTTGTAAAGTCCCCCGCGACACAGGAATTTATATTCCTAATGCGCGAGTTGTCTTTAAAAAAAAAAAATGTACCAAACAATAAGCCCACAAAGATATTGTGTACACAAACACAAACAAATGAGTGTCAAGGATGAAAGAAAATTGAGCTGAAAATATGTGAACAATGGTTCGTGCCATGGTTGGTACGGCACTGGTGGTAATGTCAAGTGCAGATAAATCTGCTCACTTGTTTGTATTTCATTTCCAGCTTGACGTTAAACATAATTATATTTATTTACAATTCTCATGTGTTAAAACGATGATTATGTGAAGTGACGATTAGCGCAGGATGACTGACGGGAGATGGACGCGACAAGCCCAAAATCTATCAAAGTGGTGGTCACACTCACCCATTAAATACAACAGCACAAATGTTGTCATTTTTGGATTGGTCTTTTGTATGAGGGTAGTAGTGCCCCGGGCGAGCCGACCCATACGTGCTGCTGACATCAACGTGGCTCTGTTATCTATTACCGTGGCTCTAATACCTATTGATTTTCTAAGTTCGTCTGAAACGTACTCAATCGAGTTGAAATAAAAGCCGCGGGAATCAATGTTTACTTCTTGCCTGCACAATACACTGAACATCTAAGTCGTGTGTGTGTACAGACGTTAACCATTTGCACAATTAAAATGTACGTTGCACAAAACTCTAGTGACCATCATGTATTGAAAAACAAACCTCTTAAGGTTTTTTTTTTTTTTTATATGTAAGCCTACCAAACTGACTCTACTCTGCCTGATGGAAAGCATGAGTAGAATCCAGGAGTAGGGGCCACCATCCTCACTGCGAGTGTAGGCAATGCAGCATGGTGACCCATACCATGGCGGCCTGGTCAGAAAATTCTGCATCATTCTCCCGGCCTCTTAAGGCCGGTTGAATGATGCAGAATTATTGGGCTTCCGGTCTCACACTCACCAACGAAATACGACAGCAAGAATACTGTCATTATTAGGATGGTCTTCTGTGTGGCGGTAGTACTGCCCGGTTAAAATAGTTAAAAGAAACCTAGTAATAAATGAGTTTCATTACTCTGTGTAGATATTTCTATATCTATACAAATATTTTGTTCAATTCTTCTATAATTAACTCTATTGTTGAGTTTCGATATCAGTGAGAAGCTCAGAAGTAGCCGAACTTGTAACTAACTTTAGAAGCGCCAATACAATTGTGTTGATGTTCCAGTTGTATAATTATAAGCTGTGATTTTAGATTGTTTACCGATAGAACTCTCAAGGACTATGAGGTCTATTTATTATTTCAGTTAGCATTCAGGCTCACCGATATAGCCTTGGATATCATAATATTATAATCTGGAAACTATATTTGTGTATATTTTGTTACATAAATAGCTAGGTACGTAGGTAGGTATCTAGGAGTAGGACTTCAGGGAGTTTTTTTTTTTTTTTTTTTTATATTTAGGCCTGCCAAAGTGACTCTACTCTGCCTGATGGAAAGCATGAGTAGAATCCAGGAGTAGGGGCCACCATCTGCACTGTGAGGATAGCCAATGTAGTTGTTAGAAATAAATATATCGTGTCCTAGAAATGGTCTAAAATGAAAATCATTTATTTTTGAACTCAATTGCTTACCAAAACGTAAGGTTTAATTACTTCAACAAACTAATTTCGGCGGTCCTTGTGTACGAAAGGACATATCAAAGTCGTGTTTTACATTTTAGTAAATTAATTTGTCATTATATTAATTGCTAAATGTTTTTATTTTGGAACATTACGTTATTTAATTTAGTAATTAATTTAGCTTCAAATGAATCCAGTACTTTTTTTTTACTCTACTAAGCCTCATGGAAAGCATGAGTAGAATCCAGAAGTAGGGGCCAATGTAGCATAACAAAAAAAAGTGTAGGTAACCCACACAATGGCTGATTAGTGAGAAGTTTCTGTATTTTTCTCTCGGTGTTATGCATGATTTTTATAAATTCATCCTCTCTCATTCGTTGTGAAGAATCATCCAGACTGTTGAACATTTCTTCCAGATCATGCAGAGATGCCGTCAGAATCACCATATCGTCTGCAAATCGCAAGTATGAGAGGAATATGCTATTTATATTAATACGTCGTCCTTTCCAATTTCCGAGCTGCTTGAACGGTGAACTTGACGGTTCCAATGCATTGCTAAACAGTTTTCAAGATAAGTAATCTATAATATATAGCACTCAAATTTTAATTCAATTTCTTAATCACAAAAAAACCTTTGCCATTATTGCTCTTCAAGTTTGGGTCAACACCTTAAGCACATTATTATATTTTCCAAATCGTTAAACAATTAAGCAACATTTCAAAGAGCAAATCAAATAAAAGCTTGTGAAAATAATGAACACTTACAACAAAAGTATCGCCAAAATATACAGTTCGAGTCCTCGTCCTCAGACTAATAGACCCATTACAAACAAAGGAATTCAATAACAATTACATCACAAAGAATTCTCTTAGAATCGTTTTGTTTGTAATCACAAGGTTTCTTCACCAAATACTTTCAATAATAGTGTCCTCTTAAAAGTGAACAAATTATTTGCTTTGTTGTGTAAATAACTTGTCTAGTATAAAACGGCCATGTGTGGTGTATGAGGGTATTATTATTGTTAATGATTTCTATCCGTTGATAGTTCTGCTCTTAATTCTGATAATTAATGATGTTGGTAGTTGAGCTAGAGGTCGAGAGTCCGGTTTCCTCCCAAGCTAAATACTTGTGTAATGAACACGATAATCGGTTCTATGTGAGCGTGTGATTGAGCTGTAATTATATAGAGGTATATTGGCCGGCAGTCTGTCCAGGCTCTGCTTAGTTAGTCAGGTGGAAGTTTGTAATTTTTCCTTTTCCATTTTATTTGAAGTTGTTCCGGGACAACTATTTGATGATCACACAAAGTCAACACTTTGTGGACAACCCATGTGGGATCTGAACACACAACACTTGGCACAGTAGAAAACGGCATGGCGACAGCTTAAACCACTAAGCCAACCGTGCAAAATTATTTCCTAAGTAGGATAAGTTTGTTTACTAACAAGAGAGTTGCACAAATGTGATGGTGTACCACTACATAGTGGCCAAATATAAAATAATGATAATTTATAATGGCTACGGTACTCGTGTGCACTGCTGTGCAAACGGAGCGCAAATATAACCGGTTCACTATGAACGAGCGGCACGGTCGACACTTTTACGCCGCGCTACATGCGTGTGAGTGCGCTGTGGACGCATTTCAGCACTTTCAACTCAATGTTTATCGCACAAACGAGGAAAATGCACACTCAGTATTATTCATACAACTTATGTAAATATCGACGCTGAATTTATGCTTTATGCCGCGGTAGGATTTTATTCCATGTTTCACTTTGAATGTCAATACGTCATTGTGTTTTTATTTAAATGTTGACTGAATCCGAGATGGGAAGGATTTTCAAAACTAAATGTACCTCATGACCCGCTTTGGTAACTGTGACAGTTCGTCACCTACATAACAGTACATTTCTATTATAATATAAACTAATATTATTTATACAATCGATAGGCATAAATAGTAGATAGATATTTATGTGCATTTAATTGGTCTTTTATGTTTTAAGCATTAAGTATATTTTAATACACAATTATATATTTAACTAAAATATTTGGTCGACGTATATATATCCAAGACAATTTCATACAACATTTATACAAATTTTACACAGAAACAAAAAGTGTGACCTTATTACGACCAAGTATTTTACAGTATAAAAGTTTCAATAAAATTCGACCTCTATTTTACTGTAGCAGCCTGTTTACTTTGAACCAGAGAATGCGGGCTATAACACTGACGTAGTTCGGAGACCGAGGCACGTCGACGGCGCAGTCACACAACAAAGGAGAACTGCGGTCTGAGACCAGACCTCGGTCAACACGGGGTCCGGGACTTTGTCCGCGAGACCCATAAGCCTGTTTGTGCATACCCATACGCATTTATATACGTACATTATATTGCAAGACAAATATACTGTGCATATATTATATTCTAATATACTATATAAATATAACAGTGAGTGACGATGAGGTATCATCGTTATATTGTCATTACTCTTTTATTTGTGTTTTTTTTATTTATTTTTCTTTCTTACTTTCTGCTGTGTTATATTCCCACGATTGTCAGCTATCAGCTGAAATGGCTATTAAATCTGATCCACACATTCAATGCAGGTCTTAGTGATCTACATCTTACCTTTATTTGTTTCTATTGTTTAACTGTGTGTGTGGACCATGAATAAATCATTGTCTTCCGTTCTTTCTTTCTTATATTCCTAATCCGTGCTATATGTATGCCTAGAATAAAATATCAAACCTACCATAGACTACAGTCATATGAAGTTGAGTCAAGGTGAGTCAAATCTAAGCGTTTTATTTGTAATATTCGTTCATCGTAGCGTTAATAATGATGAAGAAATAGTTGTTGCAAATACTACTGCTCGTTATCATTTTAAATAGATTATTTTGCATGTGTTTCTTGTTACAAAATAAAATTTATTAATATTTACAATATAATATTGCTCTTGTATTCATCCCATGGGTGTCGTAAGTGGTGACTGTGACGATGAAGGGAACAAAATACGCAGTACAATATATGTATACTGCAAAGAAAAGGAAAAGATCACTGCAAAGAGAAGGAAGACTTGAAACATCTTTTTAAAGGAAAATTCTTGAGAGAGCAGTGGACTTTTGAAAGCGGTTGTTAAGTTATATGAAAAAATATGATTTAATGATTCATATACAATTTTAAAGAAGAACTTAGTATTTTTTTAAATCTATACAAATAAATAAAATTGCAGTATCGGTATGCAATATCCAATTAACATGTTTTTTAGGGTTCCGTAGCCAAATGGCAAAAAACGGAACCCTTATAGATTCGTCAAGTCTGTCTGTCTGTCTGTCTGTCTGTCCGTCCATATGTCACAGCCAATTATTTCCGAAACTATAAGAGCTATACTGTTGAAATTTGGTCAGTCGATGTATTCTGTGAACCGCTTTAAGATTTTTACATAAAAATAGAAAAAGCAATACATTTTGGGGGTCCCCATACTTGGAACTAAAACTCAAAAAGATTTTTTTTATTAAACCTATACGTGTGGGGTATCTATGGATAGGTGTTCAAAAATGATGTAGAGGTTTCTTATATCATTTTTTCTAAATTAAATAGTTTGCGCGAGAGACTGTTCTAAAGTGGAAAAATGTGTGTCCCCCCCCCCTCTAACTTCTAAAATAAGAGAGTGATAAAACTAAAAAAAATATATGTTGTACATTACCATGCAAACTATCAACGAAAATTAGTTTGAACGAGATCTAGTAAGTAGTTTTTTTTTAATACGTCATAAATCGTAACACGCAATTTACCTTTCATCCAATCAATACACTAGTATAAAAACATCGATGAAAGTTACAACGAACTACAAAAACTTTTAAATGATGTTACTTGCTGATACGGAACCCTTCATGGGCGAGTCCGACTCGCACTTGGCCGCTTTTATTTTTTATTATAAATGACTATGAAAGTATATAAGGTACTTACACCAAAACAGCATTTTTTTTAATTTTTGTTTCTATGTCTGTCTGACTGTTTGTTCTGGGTAATCTCTGGAATAACTCTAGAGATTATCACAGGACTTTCACTAGCGGAAAGGTGATGACCTAAGGAGTAACTTAGTCTAATTTGTTTTAGGACTAGCTTCGCTACGCGGAGTTCCTCGCGATTTCCAGCAACAACCGCAGGACTTTACTAGTTACATGTAGTCAACGAGAAGCGATACAAAAATTTATTTACCATAAAAGCGACTGTGGAGTGGACAATCTATTATTTATCTCTTTTCATCCTTTGTATAAATACAAAAGATGAAACGATAGACGTTACGATAAATCGTAATGTCTTGTTCTTACGGCAAAAAATGTTTTAAGGATCAAGACGGGATTGCCGACATTCGGGCGGCCAGTTTAGTAACAAAGAAAAAATAATTATACTATTAATTTCCATAAATATAACTAATGAATTAAAAAAACACTTTTGTCCCTATCTAACAGAGGTCAAGCCTGGTGTATGACACACCGTGCATAGTTTGGCAAGTGATTTTCAGAAAAAATATTATTATTCTCGTTACTTAATTTAAATCTAAATATACAATAATTCGAATTATAACAAATACAGTAAAAAAACTATTATTTTGGTTGTCCAGATACTTTTAAAACTATATTCTTAAATCTACTTAAATATGTAACCCAACAATCAAAAAGTTACGCAACTGTGGTGTTTTGCTTACATTTTTTTTACATATATAGCTTACTACAGTGACTCTACCCTGCCAGATGGAAAGCATAGGCAGAATCCAAGAGCGGCGAGAAAACCACACATTGCTGCGAAGACAGTATCGCTTCTCGTTGGCAGTACTTTATAAGAGAAAATCAAGGTTAAGTCGTGCGACGTCCGCGGACGCATCAGTTCAGAGGGGGTTAAGAGGTGCCGCGCTAAAAGACTGCGCTACACGCTAACAGCAATGAAGTGAATTGCTCAGATTCAATGGTACCTCTCGATTCAACGAACTTTTATGTTCTTTTACATTTATTTATAATGCGTTCATTAATTTCATAATATATTCAAATTAAATTTTATTATTAAAATGTTTGCCATTGAAGTATATCATTTAGTATTTTAAACAATGGATATTTTTAGCAATCGTTGAAACAAACTTTTACTTTGCAAGGCAGCAGAGAGTAAATGAAATTTTCAAGTAAATGAGAACAAAAGAATCAGTTGTACGTCTCTAAAGTGTATCTAAGAAAGAATTACGCCATAATCATAAAGTGTAACGGGCTCTTAGTATTCGGAGGCGATCACTACGGAACCAAAGTTTACTTTTATTTCACTCGGAACGAGGGTCACTTTAATTTGTTACAATAGTAATAAAAGTGGACAGCGCACGTTACGAACTAATAGGATTTTTGGGTCTGAATCTTTTGATATTAATGTGAATTAAACGTATTGGTTATGTACTACCTGAGTGACTACCTACTATATACCTCCTGTATACAATCCGATTTAGTATAGATAACGATGTTAGTGTACGCAGTACCAATATGTAGTGTATGTGTAAGTATGTCTAGGGCTCCAAGAACAAAAATCCCTCACTATACAAACTATTTCGACAATAATATCCTGCTGCTTTAGTATCCTAATAGATTCAGTCAACACCAAATTTGATACTAATGAAGTGACTAAAGTTTGTAGACTACGAAGACGCGCTTACAAACGCTCATAACACCACACCATTGAACTGAATGAAGTTGGCGCACAACTCACAACTAAACATGAATTTCATAAAACAAGTTCTATACAACGGAATAATTAATTGTCTCATTCGTTGTATCGTGTGTTGTATGGAGATATACCGTGGTATCGTGCAAACAAATGTTTAATCATTATTTTAAGAGCTAACTTACGACAATAAAAAGTCTCGAAGGTTATCATCGGGATATACCTTCCCATATGCTATATGTACACATAAATGGTTGGTCAAATAACCTATTTGGAGATCTTACTCCTTCTAAGAATTATTAATTTGTGTAATGACTACGCATGGATTGACACAGAGCGAGTTTAAATTCAAAATATTTATTAAATTTAAAGTCTCAGTGCCAAGCCTTTCGCACTGCTTATCTGGCTATGATTAATTCTGTTATAAAGTCTACACCAGAGTCTGCTAAAATTATTAACGGCGTGAAATGAAAATATTGTAATATTGTACATCCAAGGGCAGCCACAGCAGTTCGTTGGACCAGCAACATTTCAACAACTTATTTCCAAACTTCTAGATACGCCTTTTGCTATTATATTATTTTTATTTTTAAGATGAGTTCTAATGAGTAAAAAATACATGTCAGGATTAGTAACTATAAAAACGATGAAAAACAAAATCTAACTCACAGGCCTTTTCATATATTTTTTCAATTACAATTATTACGACACTAATATTTCAGAATCCTAATATTATTTTAATTGGTGGTATTTTAATCCTAATATTATTTTAATTCCTTTTACAATAATCTTGTATTAAATCCAAGCTAAACAAGTTTATATATTTTTAAATCTTGAAATGATAATGGAACCAAACTGGTAAAGTGCCTGTTAGGCAAAGTTTTTTAAATAGTTTTCCTTTTTCTGTATTTTAGAAATTATCTATGTCGCTCTACACTCAATGGCCGTGATTCCTGTTGCCGTTCTTAGCATCACTAAACTTAACTAAACTAAAAAATTATTTTTGGATTGTATACTTTAGGATCATTGTTTTACAGACCATTTTTAGATATCTCAAATCTTAGCTATTCTTGTCTAAACTAGACATATTGCACTAATATTAGGCATCGTGTAAGTACATGCCGACTAAAGTAAACTCGTAATTTTGAGGCTTTATTAATAAAAATCAAACAAACTATTATACAAGATGTTAGTGTCTCCTGAAGGAAATGAAATAGCGTCATATTCAAGAGTCATCCTAGTAATTGGTACTTGCTTCTAAAGTCAAAAAATATGATTACCAAATCCCTGGACTAGTACACCGGTATCATTAGTCACATCTGCATCTTTGTGTGTTTTATTGTTGCGTAGGGCAATGTATTTATAGAATGACGTTTCTTTATGCTACAGGGGCAAACAGGCAGTCCCTTGAAATTAAGCGAGTAATACCGCCCATGGAAACCGGCAATAAGAGTTGTAAAAGTGTTACCACTCTGTGTTCCTGCCCCCAGAATTAAAGGCTCGGAGAGTTCGACTCTCGTTTAACCTCAAACCCTCAACAAAAAACAATAAAAGAATTACTTACAGCGGCTCTCCACCGCGGCACCGGTCTAATCGTGCCGAAACATTTCTCTCTCGCCACGGTTAGAATGTTTGAATAAAAGCCTCAATATATTTGATATTAAAGAATGGTAAATTTTCGGTTCACGAAATTTTGTGGTAATCTCTCACACACAAAATTTACGAAATTTAGCTAATATACGATGAAAGAAATATCTGCTTAAGGGCAAGGAATAACGGTAAGTCACAAGAAACATGATCTCGAACACCACGGGTTGTTGAAATGCTATTACACCTCAAATAGATTTAGAAAAAAATATTTTAACTAAATGACTGATTAAGAAATTCTGTGCCTTCCCTAAAATGTACATCTATACCGTCTCTTACATTATTTGGGCTAACCAACAAAGCTGGACTCGTAAACAATCGATAAATGCGAGCTCCAACACCGCAGTCTGTGAATAGCATCGTCCATGATAGATACACTATTTATTACTGCAAACAACACCTCTCATTAATATTTCACGAATTTAATGCTCTACAAATGCAACCGTTTACATTAATAAACACCCGTGGTGTACATTATAAGGCTGCCTGTTGTCTAGAGTAGAGCTAGGTGGCGGAGCGGAGCGAGAAAATAAAGCGGAGCTGAATGACTGACTTCTGAGCCCGCTCATAAGTGCTTAAAAGGAGAAACCCAAAATCCATACAAACTTGGGCCTGGCGTTACAGTGCTAGAATTTGGTCATAAATTACAATATCTATGACGATTTCACGAGCCTAATTTTCAGGTCTCCCAGCAATGGCCAAATTGGTAAAATCAGACAATGTTTACATTTTAAATTATGTTTATTGTTTGACTTATTTTAATAAAAATTGGCTAAGTGCGTGTCAGGCCACGCATAAAATAGGGTTATGTACTCACCCATAATTAAATCGTGCCCAATAGATGATTAATAATAATAATAAATAATAAATATTTCGGACATTTTACACACAACGCCATCTAGTCCCCAAACTAGACAACTGATATAAATACATAAACATACTTTTTTTTTTGTAAATACATACATATTATACATTGTTGTATTTGCTTATTATTTCTTTATTTTTGTACGAAGGTTTCTAAGTCAGCTTATTTCACAAGTTAGGCCTTTATGACTTCTGAAATAAAAAAGTTATCAAAACCGCTATAGTTTTCTATAACATGAAAAACACGATTTGATACATTTGTGTTTTTCATGTTAATATAAAAATGCAAAACTACCCTTTCATGCTATATTTAATGCTGCCAGTTGTAGATATTTTGAATTGCCGCCATTGTAAGTAGTTGTGTCACGATTCGCTAGCCAGACTATTTACATTGATTAAAATACCTATTAAAACAATCATTTATACTAAAACAAAGAAGTATTATTTATTTATAACACTATCGATTTCCACTACATCGATCCTATTTTAGGAATGCTACGTTTGTGGAGCTAGTTACGTATTTTGAAATAAGTGTTGCAGAGGTTTACAAAGATTGTTTAAAACAATAGAATTCTACTTATTTTCTACACTTGGCCATTGCAAATGAAGCTAAGATTTCGATAGGTTAATCAAGCAAAATAGACGAATTTTTTGGTACATATTCCATTCGTGTAACGCTTAAGCCCAGAATCGGGTTTCTCCATAAAGCTTCATCTTGACATATGACTATGAAATTGGCGAAAAAATTTGCATTGCATAAGCTTTTACAACTTTTTCAAAACTATATTCCTTCTTGACGTTCAAAATTTGTTATTTATAAATTAAATATAAAAAAAATTATACCTAAAACGTACCTCGTAAGTTCTAAAATGACACTGATGACAACTGTCACAGAGTTTAAGCCGTAAGTTAAGAACTTCGTCACAATTAATTTCATTACAAAATTAATGTCAAATCAAAAACTCCAACCAATAAAATACTTGTACAATAAAATGTTGGAGATGATTGACTCAATGTTATAGGTTATCAAAACTCGATTTCTGGTTTACACGCCGACATGATTGAAATATCAATTTGGTACAGGGTGTCGAACAAAATGTCACTTTATCTGGTACACCGTAATACTGTGTTCTCAAGTTCATCATGATCTGGATGCTTTTCTACCAGAACAATAATAGTTAGAACAATAATAACAAAATATAGTTACAATGTGAAACAATGCAAGTTCATATTTACTCGTAATCAGTCACAAGTTTAATTAAATACTCAAAGTCGATTCTAACTAATCCTATATTTGTACTGAATAGTTTATGTTGCTTATTGAACCCTTTTCAATATTAACAATTTAATATATCGATGCTATTCAAATACGGTTTATCACATTACAACTTCCAACGTCAACTATTAATTAAAGTTTCAAACAAATTTCATAACGTACGAGTATATTTGACACAAATTAATATAGCCCGTACGAGCTCCGCCATGTTTGCCACGAAATCGTTTTACATTCAGTTTCGCTTTAGTTAAATCAACCGTTGTTGGTATAACATAAATAACATATATCCAAATCGGATTAGTAACATAAAGCGGAAAATAACGAATTGGCCGCTGGTTCGTCCCTCCGCGGCTTAGCTCTGTTAGGTACTGGGATTTAGTGAGCGTTACCCAGTGTTAAGTATAAATAAATAAATCTTGAAGTTACTTAATTCGCTAAGGTCAAGCGACTCTCTAGAAGTTCGTCCTATAAATTTAAAATATCTAAAAAATAATGATTTTATAACAAGTATTAAAACCAAGACATTTCAGTTATTTTTAGAGGAATTGACCTTAGTTTTATTACTCCATAGCTGCGTGAAGAATGCAGAAGCATTTCACTAAGCCGCCATCTTGTGGATCACCATGCTGCATTGTATGTACTCGCAATGAGGATGATGGCCCCTACTCCTGGATTCTACTCATGAACACATCAGAGTAGTTACATTGGTAGGCCTAAATATAAAAAAAAAGTAGTTCCCTTTTTTTAAGAAGAAGTACAGAAGTACGAGTCGGTTTCAAAGAACAAAGTTTGGAAGGGCAAAGGCTCTTTTGAACGTAAGCTAAGTTGAAAAGGTTCTTTATTCAAGCCCTAAAACTCAGTAACTCTCGCCCCATGACTCATTTGACCATTTGCTTTTAACTGAAAACGGGACGTCGTCAACCTATCTACATAAATATATGTTTATCGACTTTAATAATAAAATTAGGACAATTGTTGTCATATTCTAAATTCACATGTGTTGTAAATATAACTAACTGTAGTTGGGTTTCTTCGTTGCTAACATCAACAAGAATGTCCAAGACATGCTGATCAGCTAATGTACTTTATGCTCTAGAGGCTACACTATTGTGTCCCGAAATTTTTCTCGGAAGGACTGAGTATCAAAACACAGGACAGTCTTTTGATAAAAGTAACTTATGGTCACGTTACCTTTAAATCTTTACATGATTATTCGCAACATATATTAGTTAGCATATCATTTTAACGACTTATGGTTCGTAGTAAAGTTTGTGATACGTTCTTAAGGTCCTATTGACGTACTCTAAGTTACAACTTAAAGCCCTCATAGAATTTCAAATTAATGAGAGAGGACTTACCCGTTTCGGTTGAATCGTCATGAGTTTGTAGGCCCTGGCTTCACTTCATTCAAGATATCAGTATAAATACATACATTAGCATACATTATTACATTAATTTATTATTTGTTTTGTTCTAAAACAACAGCTTAATATTATGTTATACCAAAAGCTTTTTAACGAAACCGTTTTGGCAGACCTAGTTTATTTCTTGTCCTAGGCTCTACTGAGGTTAGGTTAACAGCTAAACATACATTTTACATTAATTAACATCCACGCCGACGCGGCTCCAAATTGTAATTCCCCTTTATTTAGTGCTGAATAAGGTTTTTAATAGCTTGTAAAGTGTAGGGACTCCACAAAGTAGGTGACAAAGAGGACATGTACAAAGGGTTGTGTGACATGCAGGCGCGGGGCAGCGGGGGGAGGGGACGCAAATATTTACTGGCGCCAAGTATTCGCGTACAAAGATGTGGCTTGTATGCTGATTGCATAAACAAATAACATTGTTTTCTTGATACTTTTACTGTACAAGAATAAGACATTTTTTTTACTGTTGGCAACACATTGATAACTTATATTCTTCTTGTATTGTGACACATATGGCACTGAAGGTGCTAAATGAACCTTGGTAAATCGGTATATACCTAAAGGTAATCATCGTGGTTATTTTGAAATACGCATCAGGCCAGGATTCTAGGAGCGACCTTATATGGAACACAAAATAGAAACGTAGTACGTAATAATAGAATAATTTTAACAAAAAGAACCTAATTCTAAGAAAAACTTTCTCCTCCTTTTTTTTAAGGTCGGTTAATAATACAAGAATTCAATTATACCAAATTATAAAAAGATATGTCGGCAAGTGGCAAATCAAAACAATAAATGCTGCATAATTTAGTGCCGATTTGATCGTACTAAAAGTCGTTCACTCTCGACGTCGCTCCGTCAATGTTTCAACGTTATTGTCGGAACCATATTGGAGAACTCCTCCTCGCCGAGACCTCTCCACGCAGAATACATTATAATACATTTATTTGAACGACTTCATCGAACCCTAATTTTGTGTAGGTGCGTATACAGGATAACGGTAAACGCGATTTATGTCTTTCGAAGGGTTAAGGAACTCAAAACAGGTGACCTGCTTTTAGAAATTTTATAAATCAAATACGTTTTTATATTTTTTACCGAAGTTAATGGCTCACTTTAGAACAATCCGCTTTTTTATACATATTTTTAGCTTTAGTCAATAAATCTTCACTGCATATTGTATTTATATTGTATCAATTGAATAGATTAGTCGATAACTGGTACTAACATATTAAAGATACTTTAAATCACACATAAATTTTCACTACAATGTACTTTGAACTGGAAAACTGAACACTGAAATAATTTATAAATGGAACAGTGAACTAAATATAATATATAAATAGATACTAAGACGTTAAAGGCTACTAATTGATTCTGTCTTAACCAGTTGTTAGAAAGCTGTCCTGTCTGTCAGTCTGTCATTCTTTATGCTACACAACCAGCTACTTTGAAATGAAGATATTTCTTAGGAGGTTTTACTAACTAAGTTTCAAATTAACATCAGATATACTTTTACTTTTGAAATAGTAAAGGCGTATATTTTTATTTTATATCATTACTAGCTGAGTCCCGCATTGTTACAACAACATGAGCCTAAGTCACTCCTTATGTCTTCAGCCATCTGCCAATGAAAGTATCGTCGAAATCGGTTCAGCCGATTCCAGAGATTACCCGTAACAAACGGACAGACAAAAGAATCAAAATCTACATTTTCGCTGTCAGTACCGTAAAACCTTTTTCTTTCATATTGCATACAGACACTCCAATTGTTATTATTTATATAGATAGGCTAATTCAATTCATAAGTCGTTTGTCACTCTAAAATATATTATAGATCATAAAACGAAGACGAAATAAGACATACAACTTGAAATAACAGTTTATATTTACGTAGGTCGCAGTTTGTTTTACTTTTAAACCAACATATGAATCCGATATAAATATGTACTAGAAAATGATATTATTGCCCGATTATAATGGTTTACACTACAAAATGAGAGTGGTATACGTGGGCACTATAAATTTGTCCACAGTTAGATTTATGTGGACAGATTCAGCATCACTCTGTTTAGATACCGCGCTGCCGCCGACACTCGCTGACAAATGTTACCAACACATTATACTGCAACTTAAATTATGTTATGGGGGCTATTTTATTCGATAGTGTAGCACCCGTGGATTACTTTGTGTTTTTTTAATATTTACTCCTGAAGCTACTAATTGGAATAAATAAATATATCGGACATGTAACACAGAACGCCATCTAGTTTCAAACTAAGCAGAGCTTCTACTATGAAAGCTGGATCGACTGAAAAAATACGTATATTTTTTTGTAAATACATCCATATTATACATAGAAAACACCCAAACCCCGAAATAAATATCTATAGTACATACAAACACTTAGTCCAACCCAGGATTTGAAGCAGAGACCTTAAGTATAGCAGTCGCTTAAATTACCACGGCGCGGCGGCGGGCCTGAAGCATTAATGACATCAACATATGATGAGGTGAAATGAATAATTTCTCAGTTCGTAATAGCCCTGAGTCCCTGAGTAAATACAATTAGCAAATGATTCTGTTTGAGTTCCATTCAGAACTAATTAAATCTGAACAAGTGATCAAATATGTACACAATAGAACCAACGTGAATTGACGATTATAATAAGACTGTTTTAATAATTAAATGAATTAATCCGCCTTTCTGTTTGGTAGGGAAAGAGGTACAGGTCTGACCGTTTGTAATGTCTTGTACTATTTCAATAACCAGTCCCCTGTAATCAAATGTAGTCTTTTTTACATTGAGCTATATTCATAAATCATACATACGCCATGTCTACGCCACCAAGGCAGTCAATACATATAAGCTATACTCGTATGTATATTATATTGATATTTATAAGTTTTATAAGTAACTGTGGATTTATGAGCAAGCTCAGTGCTAATTTCAACTTTAATAAATCAGCTTTAAATTTAAAGTTATAATACTCAAGATAATAATTGTACATAAATTTAAAGCTTTAATAAACTGACACGAAAGGCAGACGGTTACAACTTATGAATCACTCTTTACAAATGAATGTATCTGATTTCAATTTGAAAGGCTTTAACTAGACTTTAATGAATATAATGTGTAAATCTAATTAAGAGAAGTTGTAAGTATTCACTTAACTCCGTAACTCGCATCTTCATCTCATTATTTCGAATTTTCGATACAGCGAAGGTAAATAAATAAAAGGAACTCGCTCAGACTCAGTGCGCCTTCAAACATGACTTTTTAACTAAAGACCAAAATCTTTTCATTTCCATAGTACTGATTGCGATGTAAAATAATCATTTATATCTTAGTTCTTTGAATCCTTCACATTTTAAAAACCTGTTCTCCAGAAAGAAATATAGATTTAATAAATAAATACTGCTATCACGATAATTTTAATACCGCTTTGGCTGGGGAGTATCTCATTAAGTGTACTTAACTACTCAGGTATCAACGCTATGCTAAGTTGTCAAGGAAATATAAATACCATCAATTATGTACATACATAGGCAGACTTTACATATAAATTGTCAGCCGTGTCAGAATGATGAATAGATGGGTCATGCACATTTACTCACAGAATTAGGTATTATAGCAATCTGATGGCTGGTACAACTACTTCAGTTTAGCATGAACTTAAACAAAATATAGTAGGAGCATCATATACAAGATGTGAGTAAAAGTTTAGGGGTACTTTAAAAATATATGTAAGAGATATCATTCTGAGATATCATAAAGTTTGTTTATTTTAGTAAATTTCCTCGTTAACATGTTATACCACCTTCATAATAACTGCATTAGTATCATTTTTAATCCCAGCAAGTATGACTATCTGTCTGCTAGACGTTCCCAACTGCATGGTTACCTCTTCGCCAATGCCGCAATGAGTGAGCCCTAACGCTTCGTCTTCTTTGTTCAAGTATTTCTACTCTGGAATGCGCTGCCGCTTAATATCAGGATATTCAATAATCTTTCCCCGGTACCTGTACGGTGTAGAAACGAAATTAATCAAGTGTTAAAAAAATGCCCAGAGAAAAGCGTGTGCTTTCTAACGCTCAGTTTATTTTATTGCAATGGAAGTATCAAAGTAAAATTAAGTTCAATGTATAAAGAAGTATTCGATCTGCGGATTTGGTGCGAATCAATTTTAGTTCCCATTGAGAGTAACGTTTCGCCCCGACCTAACAGAGAGGGCTGCTCCTTTCAAATATCGTTTACCTTCGACAAATAGAAAGAGCTGTGCAAGTGGCAAACTCTACTTCTCTGAAGGGATATTAAATATTTGTGTTTAAAATCAGTTCGAAATGCCACAATTATTAGATTTAAATTGAACATCTAAGAAACATAAAATAAACTGAACAGGGATTTACAAGCAGATAAAGTAAAAAGAAAATTGGATCAAAGCTTAAGCATTTTTTAAATTTTTGCAGAATTCATTTATTTTAAAAGTTTTAAGTTGAATAATGTTTTCATTTCCTTTATCTGCATTACCTACTACCTACTTAATTCAACTAAAGCAGAATTCTACAGAAGCTGCTGAATTTCACAAAACCACTGTATAAAAGCTATCTACTTTAGTTACAATCGCATTAGAAACTTAACTAACGTAGTTTTCGTCCACCATTAAATATAGTGGACGAAAATAAAACCACCACAACTATCCGAGCGAGTGCCCGCCGCTGTTTCCTGGGAATTAATCACGACAGTCGGTAGCTATCTCCTACACGACTGTGTTTCACCTATTCATAGTCTGTCTATGAATGTAATAAATACATACACTATTTATATACAAATCTGTATATATACGTCTGAGCGTGTCGGTTTTTATTTACTGTTTTATAGCTCCTAAAGGTTGACAAGTAGAGAATACCCATACTTTGTATAACATGTACAATAATAATATCAAAATTAATGATTGAATATTAATTAGTACTTAGATGATTTCAAATCAGGCTAGCCCGAGTGTTTTCTGCTGACCAATTTTCGCAAGATGTAAAATACCTGAATAAATAAAGTGCGGTTCTCGCGATTTGACTTTAAATGACTGAAGCGAACATTAACATTTATGTAAATAAAACAGTTAATACTTCTGAGTTTATTTCCCTCTAACAAAGAGATCTATCTGCACCACAATGAGATAAAGATACCGTTCTGCTTGTTTTAATAATGATAAATGTTTGTATATTTCTCCTCATACGTTTTTATTATCATTTTCAGATCATTTCTAACTCAGAATCGAATTAAACTGATGGAAGGAACAATTTATTATTTAAAATAATAATAACTTTATTAAAAACAAACGAAGATTTAGAGAATCTTCAATTATAACAGTTTATTATTATTACAATTATTATTAAATATTAAAGATGTAACAAATTAATAATGAATTAATTTAATTTATTTTTTTGAAACTTACAATAAATTGATTTTGACAAATATATGAATAAAATGAATGCAGCATGCATCCGAGAAATAAAAGATGGCGTTCTAGACTCATTGTGTAACAACAATGTTACCCGATACACATATTCGTAATAAATAAAGAAAATGAGTTCCGAGTAGCCGTGCAGTTACTTAGCGTAGTCTTAGTAAAATGTGGCTCTTGAACTTCTTATAACAATTATAATACCGTGGCTGGTTAGAGCTTAATAGTATTTTCTTTAGAACTAAGTTAATTTAAACGAAGGGACCGCGTTGCTTCAGCTCAAATTAATTCGACTTGATGAAAATGGCTAACTTTTGGCCTTCGTTCAGCAGTGAACGGTTATAGACTGAAAAAAACTAATTTACTGAATACTTATTCTTGATTTTATATTTACATGTAGAAAAAAATACATTTTATTACCACCATCATCTTAACCTTCTACTAAATTTATTTTGAAGCCGAAGATAAATTAAGCATGTAGTAAGTCGATAAAAGACTATTAGTCGAGTCCGAACGAGTTGAACGTTCAAAAAATATGGAAATTACTCAATAATTTTAATGTTCTCGTTTCCCCAAAAATTAAGAAAGTACAATGAAGAAATAATAATCGGTGCATTAATGCAGTTGCCGCGTGCAGTAATGGATTCAGTTGCAGACATTAGCAATGCAGAGTCGGAAACGGCGCGGCGTTTGCTATTAACTTTAGCAATTATACGTGCAGTGAGGGAGGGGCGGTGACGCGGTGAAGCAGCGGGAGGTGCACCCGCCTTACTGGTTTATTAACACCGGCTTTACCACGTCGTAGAATACACAGACAGATTTTAATAAATTCTGTGTAAGCCCTCGTGTCCTGGTTTATAATTTCTCTCTCACATCGTTCACAACATGGCGACTATAAACAAGTAAGTGAGAACATTCCTTAGGAGAAAACCTATTTCATGTCACATAATTAAATTGAACTAGTTCAGTACCACACTATAGGGCGCTACGTTGCTTATTGCATTGCATTGCGCTGTTCGTCGCACACTCTTTGACCGTACGAAGGCGAGAGTTGGTAATATGTAGTTGTTAAGGAGGCAGTACCATGTATGATTCTTTCAATTTAATAGCTGACAGAATTTTAAATCTATCCAAATTTATGTTGTAAATGAGTGTGCGTGCGTGCGTGTGTGTGCGTGAGTGTGTGTGTGTGTGTGAGAGCGAGAGAGAGTATGTGTTAGCAGACGCATGTATTGGATGGTGCAGGTGCGGACACAATTAGAAATTTGAAAAGCACTTTAATTTTTCTTATTTATTCCTTGTAGTAGCTTCACCGTAGTATTATAGTTTAACGTTAGTAGCCAGTCTCTTGCAACTGTCTTGCGTTTGACTTTCGTAAGTGAGTAAATGGAAAGTATCTTGTTTTGTTGAGAAGGCAGAAATGAATTTAAGTAAAAAAAATGAGGTAACTAATTTTAAAAAGAGGCCTCTGTAGACCACTACTGCTACGCCGTTATTTCATAGTGTGAAGTTTTTTTCCTGCATGTAGGCTTTTAGTAAACTCAATGATAAAATATTGTAAGCCACAACGGCGGTAGTTGTCATTTTTTTTGGCGCCATCGCTTCACTGCGCTTGGGTATAAAAAGGAGTGCTCTGTTGTATCGGCACGCATTTCTGACGAATGCGTCGCGGAGTGTGGATCATTGTCTTTGGACAATTAGTACTACTCTGTTAACAGATGTGGAAAGCTGTCTTTGACAAGTTAGTACTGTCTGAATTGCGGTGGGTGCGAGGAAAGCTGTCTAACAGCTAGTACAGCCCTATGTGACCGCCCTTGCTGTATAACTAACTGTAATTTGTTTAGATTCGTTACTTAATTAACGGTTGTTTGTGTCTAATTTCATTTCTAAGATTATTTTGTAATTAATGAAATAAATTGTTTAGAATTAAAGTAAATTGTTTAGAATTATAATTATTTTTATTATTTTTCACTTCTGGACTCTAACATCAGAAGTTGGATCGATCTACGTTCACAAATTATTCATTTTCCATATTTGCGAAACGATCAACTACCGACATTTAGTTAGATATTTTCATTTAATTTGCCTATACTTCATTATCTAGGTGTGTCTTACGATAGAGAGCATTGACAAATGCACAATAGATCGCGCTGTCATATAGAACCAAAGTGAATATACGCAGTGATTCGCCGCAGAGGTCCCGGGAACGATAAACGCGATCGTTCCTTAAAAAAAAAAGGCATTGCACACTATTAGTGCTCATTTGAACGCTATCGAAATTCAGTGTTCGTTGTGATTTTTAATAAGGGAATCCGACTTTTGTGATATTCTTATCCGCTCTAAATCAAAGTCAAAAATCAAAACTAAATCAGTCAAAAATCAAAACAAAGTCAAAACATAGCAAATATAAAAATCGTAAAGGAAGTGACGACTTCTATATTTGGTTTTTAGTGTCAATTACAAACGGTTTTAAAACGATTATTTTAATAAAATAATGAGGGTACTTGTACTTCACGCTATGTTTCGGTTTGTTCGTGTTTATAATGCTTTCTTTTCAGATAGTAAACATTGTGATAAGCGATAGAAACTGCATCCGTGCCAATGTACAAGGTGTACATTGTGGTCAACCAGTGCCAACACGGTTATGAGAGAAGGTTGGAAGTTTCAAGTTATGAAAAACTTGTGAGTTGTATTTGACGCTGTACTGGTAAGATCAAATCATATTTACATGTTGAGTTGTGATTTATTTTCACATAATTTTGATATGTAGTGTACGAATGTAAATCGTGTGCGCAATTTAAAGTGATAAAAATATCGCGACTGCTCGGGGTGTATCATCGGAAAATGCCTTATAGCTAATGCAAAGCTGTGGTTTAACGAAAGAGCATAAGTAATGATCTTAGTTGGTTGAATTTTAACAATGAACTTATACCGTTTGTTATTGCAAATATTTTGTTTAACGAGATTAAAACATTTCGAATTTTTGTATCCACCCCACCTGTGCATAATAAACTAGGTGTTATTTACTATGGTTATGCATTTTTTAACGAATGTATGATGAATTAATAACAGTTGTAGTGGCTGCCTAATGCAAAATCGAACCTGTTATTTAGAAGGCAAAGTAACTTTTTATCGATTTAAAATCATACGAAAGTTAAACCGACACAGTAAGTGTGACAAGACATAATACCCACATACGTTAATTCATTTATCTTTATTTTTGGGAACGAAAGATAGATACTTGTCCGATTATAAATAGATGCAAAGTTTTTTATTTTGATAATTCAATGAATGGGCAGTTCTTATATATCTAGGGCCTAAATATGTGTGTTGTAACTATTCACAATACGGCGATAGGGTGCGTGGACAGCAGAGCTAGTCCTGACGGAGCCTATTTAAAATAGCTTGAGGAACTCTTATCATCCGCCGGTAGATGTACTATGTCACATTATTTACTGGTGATTGCATTAGTCAACTGTTATTGTAAAATCTATGAAGCGTTATAACAGTGGTAAATGTTTAAATTCTAAAGATATGATGTTGAATTTATTTAATAGTTCAGAGTAGGTAGTACGAAAGTGACTTCACTTGTTATTAATGGTTCAAAGAAAAAAAAAAAAAAGTAAAGAAACTTCTATGAACCTTCTATAGTGGACTCCAAACTAAAACTTCATATTTTAAATGTAATCTAATAGGTTTTACACAACATCAACAACAAACTGTAAATGTTAAAGAAAGATCTCTTATGATAAAGCAAAACATATCGTTTGTTAGTTATGTTTTAATGTTTATCGAAATGCAAAGTATTGATACCGGTAAAGACTGCATGTCTATCGATCTTAATAGTACGTCTACTTAAGCATGCTATTCTTGATGTTATAGAAACATTATGAAAGGTTTTAAATACCCTCACTAGTGTCAGGTATTAAATGAACTATGTTATGTTGTTTGTGTAACAATAATGATTAATGGTCAGGTTAGACCGAGCTAAAATGAGGTTTAAGCACTAGTCATTGTGAGAGTACCAATTAGTGTTCCGGAAAGATAATCCTCATGCCTGACTGGCTATTTCAGGTGTTAAATTTTAAGATCATACACAAAATCATTGTAGCAAACTTGATCGTAAAGGTGTGACATTCATATGGGATCAAGATTAATAACATGTTCATAAGCACGTTACGAGCCAGCTCAGGTTATTGTGATCTTTTTCTTCCTGACAGAGGTACTTATTGAAACGTCAGTACTAGTGATGGTTTCGACTGCTTTGTTGGGTCGACAGTTAGTGTATGCGACTACTGTTCAATATAGGTTCGATTTCTGGGTTGAACAAACAATAACTAATAATACTGTGTACTTCTAATTATAGATATGCTTGTCACGGCCCGAAGTTTAAAAGTTGTGGTCAACGCTCCGTGACTCGAATGAGTACGAAGAGTCGACGGTCCTACGCCTGACCTCTTTCGGGTCATGTTGGGTGGCCGTCTCATCGAACCAAAGGCGTACACCTGTGTTAGACAAGTACTTGCGTGCTGTAGTGTCTACTGTGTTTTTGGTTGGTCACCATTGGGACTGGCCGCCGTAGCAGAAAGGTAAAAGGGTTAAAATGGTAAGGTTTAACTACAGACTCGAGACGATCGACTATAAGCAGACGGTGGCCTATTACAGTAAGTGATTGAACGACACCTGTCGGACAAGCCCTGGTCCATAAAATGACTTTGAGGGCAATTAGTCTGAACTTGAATTCACTTCGTGGGCATACTTGGACATGTTTCGGGTTTGCTTGACGCCAATCGTCAAGCTGCAGACATAACCAAAACTGGTGACCCGGTATCATATCCTAAGAGCTTTGCGATTATTGGGAACATCTTTAACCGAGTACCGTGAGACTTCTGTAACATTTTCTGACATCCTCCGGGTCTTGCGTCCTGAGATATATACGAAAGTTAGTAACATTCTTGACGGTATTACTGCGTACGTTAAAGTAATACCGTATTCAAAACTAATGCAATGTTTCATGCTTTCCTTAGATGACAACGATGCATTGAGAGCCTCGTCACTGTGCAAGGTGCAGTCTACGCGAGCCGAGCCCGGGCTGTGACCTGGTGTCTGCTGCTGCCTGGTGAGGCGCAGACTTGCGGCCTGCTCGCTGTATCGCGAGGTGCGGACTTGCGTCCTGCATGCCGCTCAGTGATAAGCGGACCTGCGGTCTGTTCTCCGTGTTCCCGAGATGCAACCTTCCGCCTGTTCACCGTGTGTACGAGACGCAATCTTCGGCCTGATCCCCGTGTGCGTGAGGTGTGGTGCAATGTATGGCGGATGGTGGAGAGCATGAGGTGTGTATATTGGAATGGACCCATGGACAGGGTAACCAGCCCCAAACTCGTGGTCTTCCTGAGATAATTTTAAGACCCATGGACAGGGTAACCAGCCCCAAACTCGTGGTCTTGTTGAGAGAGGTAAGACCCATGGACAGGGTAACCAGCCCCAAACTCGTGGTCTTGTTGAGAGAGGTAAGACCCATGGACAGGGTAACCAGCCCCAAACTCGTGGTCTTGTTGAGAGAGGTAAGACCCATGGACAGGGTAACCAGCCCCAAACTCGTGGTCTTGTTGAGAGGTTTAAGACCCATGGACAGGGTAACCAGCCCCAAACTCGTGGTCTTGTTGAGAGAGGTAAGACCCATGGACAGGGTAACCAGCCCCAAACTCGTGGTCTTGATGAGAGAGGTTTAAGACCCATGGACAGGGTAACCAGCCCCAAACTCGTGGTCTTGATGAGAGAGGTTTAAGACCCATGGACAGGGTAACCAGCCCCAAACTCGTGGTCTTGTTGAGAGAGGTTTAAGACCCATGGACAGGGTAACCAGCCCCAAACTCGTGGTCTTGATGAGAGAGGCTTAAGACCCATGGACAGGGTAACCAGCCCCAAACTCGTGGTCTTGATGAGAGAGGTTTAAGACCCATGGACAGGGTAACCAGCCCCAAACTCGTGGTCTTGTTAAGTTTAAGTTTAAATGTTTAAGACCCAGACACTTATGATAACTGTTCTTATGATAATTGTTCTTATGTTATCTGTTCTTATGGTAACTGTTCTTATGGTAACTGTTCTTATGGTAACTGTTCTTATGGTAACTGTTCTTATGGTAACTGTTCTTATGGTAACTGTTCTTATGGTAACTGTTCTTATGGTAACTGTTCTTATGGTAACTGTTCTTATGATATTATTGTTCTTATGGTAACGGTAGACCTTCATGCTGAAGTCTACTCTTGTGTTAGTACTAAACTTAGTTTTATTTTAAATGTATCTAACAGTGACTGTTTGTTTCTAATCTGGCGCGGATTATAAATCTTTCACTATTTTCCTTGGAGGTTCGAACCTTTCCTATTCATGTTAACTGTTATCTTGAAAACTATTCGTTAACTCTGTTTACGCTAAATTTGATAA
This sequence comes from Phragmatobia fuliginosa, assembly GCA_932526445.1. NCBI lineage: Eukaryota > Metazoa > Arthropoda > Insecta > Lepidoptera > Erebidae > Phragmatobia > Phragmatobia fuliginosa. Next base: position 233,647 of record OW052072.1, read on the forward strand.
CTCTTTTCAGTAACTGACCAATTGGACGATAATGTACTTACAGAGGCGTCCAATAAACTTTTTTTTGTAAATGTTCCAGTAACCGGGAATGAGAACAATGAAGAAGTGTGGTCACCCGGACCTGCCGAGGACGTCAGGGTGTCAGGAGAGGCCGTGTAAGCCACAACGGCGGTAGTTGTCATTTTTTTTGGCGCCATCGCTTCACTGCGCTTGGGTATAAAAAGGAGTGCTCTGTTGTATCGGCACGCATTTCTGACGAATGCGTCGCGGAGTGTGGATCATTGTCTTTGGACAATTAGTACTACTCTGTTAACAGATGTGGAAAGCTGTCTTTGACAAGTTAGTACTGTCTGAATTGCGGTGGGTGCGAGGAAAGCTGTCTAACAGCTAGTACAGCCCTATGTGACCGCCCTTGCTGTATAACTAACTGTAATTTGTTTAGATTCGTTACTTAATTAACGGTTGTTTGTGTCTAATTGCATTTCTAAGATTATTTTGTAATTAATGAAATAAATTGTTTAGAATTAAAGTAAATTGTTTAGAATTATAATTATTTTTATTATTTTTCACTTCTGGACTCTAACAATATCATATATCTATAATAATGAAAATATCATAAAAACACTAATATTATGTTAGTAACATTTTAGATTACCATCCACATGTTTAAGAAATCATGTAGTTTACACACACTGCTTTAGAGTTGGTAACACTTAATAAAATGACAAACATATGCAATGACTTACGAGGTCACATCATTAATAAAATTTGTTATGTACTAGTTGCCATCCATTTCACACAACAACACAATATAATTCAGGTTTTTATTTAATGTTCAGTGGTTTAGCGCGAACGGGGCCCAAGCCGCACGGCCATAATGCCGTTTACACTTTTAATAGCATCCGCGCTGCGCATCGCCCGCGATACGGATGCCTTCTTTTTGTCGGTGCTTCTACCTAACGGCCAATATTGCTTGTTTCGGACAAATTAACATTGCCTGTTTCCCGAACAAATAAAAAGTTTAATATGAGTTTAACGATTGCACCTTTAGTTTGTTCATAAAAATGTCTTACATAAAGAAAATTTCGTCGTAGGTATTACTTCTATCTTTCTTAATTGTCCAAATTTTAGCGTTTAACAAACATTTATCTATACTTTTAACAAGCAGACACGGAAGCCTACACAACACACCTATTTACTGTTTACGCAACATCTGCTAAAACATTGTACTTAGCATCAGAAAAATCTGCATATACGTTTTCATATATGCATCGCCGTTAATTGAAAAAAAAAATACTGCGATGAAATGGCCTTATAATATATATGTCGGAGCGTCAGGGGAGGCCTTATAGCGGTCTTAGTGTACACTTGTATTGTTCAATGTCGTATTATTTAAACATCTTACATATTATCACAGAATCATAAACGATTAACAAGATTAAAACGAGTTATCAGCCAATAGTTTAGCACATGTGCACGGTGCGGTAGCCGTCAGTAGAATGACCGACCGCCATTACAAATGGCGCGACTTATGCTACTCTATTCGGAAATGATCCGCTCTTATTTAAATACATTCAACATCATTCAATATCGATTACCAAAACCTCCGGTTCACACTCACCAACGAAAGACGACAACACGAATGCTGTCATTTGAGGTCGGTCTTCTGGGCGAGGGTAGCACTGCCCCGGTCGAGCAGGCCCATTCGTATTGACATAGCGTGGTTCTACTACCTAGCTTCTAGTTATTACCAATATTTTACTTACAAAAATTTGCATACTTTACTTAACGGTTTCTTGAGGAGAATAGGCGAGCACTAAGAGAGGATTTTGGAATATTCTACCCCTGAAGGGGTGTAAAAGGCAATCTAAGTAATACATCAGAATAACAGCTGGGCGAAGCCGCAGGCAAAAGTTAGTATTACATAAAACAATAAAGGGATTTAAGAGTTGAACCCGTCACTGAAGCTCGATTTGTCAAGTGCAACATGACACACGCAACATAATTATATAGCGACAGTGTAATTATAAATGATATGATAAATTGTTATGCGCTGAGATGAGCTTCATTAACCACATGTCATTAATTTAACGGTTTGAATCAGATAAAACATTGAACTCTCTTTGTAAAACTGTTCAAGTTACCAGTGTATTGTGCACCATACAAAAACTTGGTATTGAAACAAGGAATAAAAATGAGTTGTACCTTTACACTTTGTGAAATAATTAGAAGAAAATTAAATGAATTAAAAGAGAAATTGAAGATATGATATAAATCTAATATATACAATTCTCGTGACAGAATGTTCGTTCCCATACTCCTCCGAAACGGCTTGACTGATTCTTATGAAATTTTTTATGCATATTCAGTAAGTCTGAGAATCAGCTACTATCTATTTTACATACCCCTAGGACGCGAGTGGAGTCGCGGGCATCAGCTAGTAATCTATAACTACATTAGGTTCTGATTATCAACAAGCCAAAATGTCCCACTGCACGGCTCGGGTGTGCTCTCAGGAGAGTTTGAAGGCCTTACGTCCCCACACTAGCCGAGTGCAGGTTGGGAACTAGCAAGACACGTTGTGGCTACGTAATCTTCCCGTTGGATGTTTTAAAGTCGCCGGAGGGCCTCCAACTAAGCTTCACGACTGTTAACTTATGATAACAACGGGCACCTACTGCTTAACGTGACCTCCGAATCAAGGAATCCTCATAACGCGCCCACCACCCTGTGCTGCGCAATATAGGTGACATACTTGCTCGGCACCACGAACTGGACCTATTTGCCGACGGATTGGGACATTTATGTAATAAATTTAATATAATTTTAAATAACGACATATATTAGGTTTTTATATAATTTCACTGACATTTTGATTTTGTTATAATTAATTCTTTTTAATACATTTAGTTTTTTTTTACAATCTCAAACTTTGACATCAATAAATGTATTTTAATAGTCTGTAATTTAGTTTCCAAAGTTTAGTCTTGTAAGTGTTTTGTATATGAAGTCTGTTAGCCTATAAGATTGCATGTACAGAAAATAAATAAATAAATAAAATAACATATGATGTCACAAATGGTCACCCATCAAGGAACAGACCACGCCGTCATTGCTTACCCTCGGTCATTTTATTCTAATCACCTAAGGCCACTTGGCTATGAGTATTTGATGTTCTGGTAACTTCAATTAAAGTGATAAAATAAATTGTAAGAAACATGCAGAAAATATGGCACTTTGAAACGGCGTCAGATGTCTTCATTTTAAACATAGTGTAGACATAATTAGTTCGTTATAAAGTTGGTCTCCAAACTTAATTTTCATGAAAATTTCATGTTATTTTGCTTCTTAGTTTAGAATCTTATAACAAATTGTTCAATTAGCTATAGCGACTGGCATCAAATCTCTTCAATGATGCAGAATAATCTAACCAGGCTGCCATGGTAGGGGTCACCATGCTACATTGCCTACCCTCACAATAAGCATGGTGACTCCTACTCCTGGATTCTACTCATGCTTTCTATCAGGCAGAGTAGAGTCACTTTGGCAGGCTTAAATATAAAAAAGAAAAAAAAAAAAACCCTGAGGGTTTATTTTTCTACAATATTTTCTATATTTATGAATAGAATCAATATGAGAATATTTACGAAATAATGAGCATCTATCATCATGATCATCATCATCAACAGTCTCTAACAGTCCACTGTTGGACATAGGTCTCTCCTTTGAAAGGAGGTTTTTGTTTTCATCATCCAACGTCAAAGATTTTGTTTCGGCCATCTCTGTTTTTAACTTTTTTCCTTAACAGTCCTGTTCATAAACAATCTCACTATTTGTTATGGCTTCCTTTTAAAATGAGAAGGGGGAGCCGATACTCCAAAACTGAATGCACAAATCTTAGTTATATCTCGACGTTTGCGCTCGTCCTCATCAAATTGATCATTAACTTTATTACTTCCAATAACTATAACAATGAAAATGAACATAAATTTAAGCTTGTTTATCTAGAACAAACATAAAGAAATAACCCACTTCGTTCGCATAGATTCCTATTCAACGAGCGAGCTTTATAATAATAACACAATGTGTGCTACACGTGTTATCTCACTTTCAATAAAATTATTCCAGAGTAAATTTTAATGTTTTTTGGTAACGTAGATAAGATTTTGTAGAGTTAAGAAAACGGTAAACTTTCTGTTTTCAAATCTAAATGTTCTATTTGGTAACGTATGCTTTCAAGGAATAACGCCAATAGGTAGCAGGAATACCAGTGAAAACTACTTCATGTATATAAGTATGTATGTAAGTAATCACAAGACCGTTAGCCATTACTTGTACTAAGAAAGCGTGAAGAAACTGAGCCTTTCTAGTAGTTCATTAGTAGTTCATAGATTCGTCAAATCAGTCTGTCTGTCTGTCTGACTGTCTGTCCGTCCGTATGTCACAGCCACTTTTTTTCGAAACTATAAGAGCTACAGTTGAAACTTTGTCAGTAGATTTATTCTGTGAACCGCATTAATATTTTTACACAAAAATAGAAAAAAAGCAATTAATTTTGGGGGTCCCCATACTTATGATGTTACTTGCTGCTACGGAACCCTTCATGGGCGAGTCCGAATCGCACTTGGCTGCTTTTTTTTATATTTAGCCCAAGAAAGTGACTCTATCCTACCTGATGTAAAGCATGAGCAGAATCCAAAAGTGGGGGCCACCACAGTTGCTGCGAATGCAGACAGCCCACACTATGGCGGCTTAATGAGATGCTTTTTCACGCGCCGTTTAAAGGACCCGGGATCATAGTGGGAAGTAAACATGATGCTCGGCTTTGAATGTTCGGCATAGGAAAGAAAAGCCGACCCGTTTCGTTCTGGTGCGTATTTCTTTCACTCGAAAGCGGTGACTTCTAAGTCCAGTACGTGTTGTCCTGTTCTCTTGAGTTTCCCCCTTCCTTAAAGGGAGAGACTCCTGAGGAGAAACCTCATTACAATATATTATATTTCTGGTGTTTCATACACGTGCTGCATTACGGAGATACCTTGCCGGTGTATTATTTTGTCTTATTGATACATTAAATTAAATATAATTACATTAATGAATCTTGGATCGTCAGCTGTCTTCAGCTTCTTAGAATAATTTTTCGTTTTAATTTAGTCGAGAGCTTGAGCCTAATCTTTTCTCTCAACATTAATCTTAAGTTGCTCTCGACTTGGAACTAGAAGATAACGAGTGGCTTGATTCTGTGTCAACTTGTTCTGATAAATAATGTACTGTTTCATTCGTAGTTAAATCCTTTGTTTAAGTACATTCTCGTAATAAAGGTAAATAACAAATGAGTTCTTCATTTTAATTAATTTAAATATAATGTCGCTATGCTCTAACGGTCTAACTTATTGTAAAATCTATAATTACACACACACTGATCTAATCATGAAGGCGCATATTTTATTATCATTATATAATATAAACTAGCTAAGCCCCGCGGTGTTACCCGCGGCTATTGTAGACCGCGGGCACCATAATCAACTATCTACCAATGAAAGTCCCGTCAAAATCGGTAAGCGGTTCCAAACATTACCCGGAACAAACAGACAGAAAGACCAAACGTTTAAAAAGTTAGAATTAAGGTTTTACTAAAATAATCTAAAAAATAAAAAGTTTCCATTTAAAAATTGTCAAAAAAACTCCGCGATAGCATATGTGTATCTTTTATGGTTGCCTCACAATAACCTTTTAAATGTTTATATTTAATCATGTTCCCTAGAGAGCTTAACATACTTATGAAATAGTTCAATTAGTGTTCTGTAACAATGCTGCACCGGCGTTATAGTGTGTGGTGCACTGCGCAGGTGCTGACGTGTCCGTCTTATATTTATCTGCAATTTTATAAAATGCTGCCGACATTATTGTTGCTCGAATGCGGAGTGTTCTAGAGCTCAGAAAGTTAGAGGGGGATATAAAACTAAGTGAATAAAAGAAAACTGCTGCTTAATATATGTTTACTTATACAACTAATGCTAATCGTTTTATCCATTTCTGTAGTGACTTGCACATTTTATGAGATTCATATAAATTTGAACACATATTTATCAGTTTATAGGAGCTACAAAATATGTGTAAATTAAATGACTACCTCGGTGGTGCGGTGGCGGTCTTTACGACCCGCGTCCTCAAGCACAGCAGCTTGAGGTATCAGGTTCAAATCCTGGGTCGAACAAATGTTTGTATAACATGTAAATATTTACAATCACACATTCAATCAGGCTTTCATAGAACACGCTTTGCTTAGTTTGAAGCCAGCTGACGTTGTGTGTGTCCTAGATATGTATTTAATATGAACCCCTGTTTGTTATCAAATAGATTGTCACCTGATTACATACGATCGCCATTAACAGACAGAGCTGATGTAAGACCTCCTGTGATTTTAATATTTATCCAAACATTATTGCTTCCTTGTGTATATAATCAAAAAATAAACTTAAGCTATAATATTTTAAACATTTTCCAACACCAGAAAATAATTTGGTTAGCAAACTAAATCCGTATTGATATAACTACAAAATGTTAAAATAATTTCGAGTGTGATACGATACCAAACATGCAATAAAATTTATTATGAAAATATTATTTATTGAAGGCGCTTCGAAGAGCGGAATACATATCGTATGTGTGGTACATTGATTGGACACGTTCGTAACAAATGTGAATCACATCAGCAGACTATACATTGCCAATTATGCTGAGAAAACATGTGCACTTTATGTCGTCGATATCATGTAACAACAATGCAATGTATCTATATTTTATGTTCCTTATACTGAGAATTTATTTGTACAGAGGCATCCTACAGCTAAAATAGTTCACAGTTTTTATCCCACTTCTGTTAGTATTCGCTAAATGCACGTACACTTTCATTGTTTTTGTGACTTCGTGCTAATGGTTAAGAAAATCAAATAATACTTACACAGTAGCTTTAAAAACCAGTAAATTCGTTTTTATATAAGGTAGTGTTGAAAAATGACAGCATGAACGAACAATACAAAACCCTGTCAATAATGAAGCTTTAAATATAAATCAGGCGACCTTTCCCCAAATGCTCAAGAAAGCAATGCTCTTTTCATTTGTGGTGTCGGTCATGGTTACGATTTGGATTAAAGGGCGGTCTGTGATTGATGGCTCTTCAACTCTGAAAGGGTGCAGAAACGGTAACTCTCCCTACAGTACTTTAATAAATGTATTTTTTTCTATATTCTAACATTTTTAAAGAATCAGATATCACATTAGTTACTTCAGTATAAAATTCAAGTTTAAGTAAACATATTGAAGTTGTTTCGACTAAAATATTTAACCATTTAACAATAGTAAAATCATAATTTTGACAAATGAGAATCTTATAAACAGTACCTACACTTTAATATTCACCACGTATAAGACACAAAGTTTATAATAAACACAATTGAAAAGAGTTACACACATACAATTCAGAGAAATATCTATCTGGAACAATGTTTTGATATTTTTTATAATATGTAGTGTACCTAGTGTACTGAGAGCAAAGAACATCCTAAGCTAAGCCCTAGGAGGTGCATATATACTAACACCACGGATGTTGTCAAATATACATATGTATATGTATACATAAATACTACTGCTATTACTATGATCAAATAATCATGTTTTCTATAAATACATATTAAACAATTATAAATGAATCGCATAAAGTTAATTTAAATGGTGTATAATTCTAAACTAGTTATCTAAGTGTAATATGTAAGTATGTAGGTAGTAGAGCCACTCTGATTTCAGCACGAATGGGTCGGCTCGACCGGAGCAGTACTACCCTCACACAGAAGACCATCCTAATAATGACAGCATTCTTGCCGTCGTATTTCGTTGGTGAGTGTGAGACCGGAGGTCCGATCATTCTCGGCCTCCGAAGGAGGGGAGATTATCTAACCAGCCGTCATGGTATGGGTCACCATGCTACATTGCCTACCCTCACAATGAGGATGGTGACCCATACTCCTACTCTACTCTACTCATACTTTCCATCATGCTTTAAATATAATAAAAACTAAGAAGGGATATTTTACGGAGATTTCCTTCTCACAATGATTACTTTTTAAATATTTGCATGCTTTCTATATATAGCTAAATGTGTCTCGCACTTTAAACATTTCATACCACTTACTATAACAACCACATTATTGCAAATAAATATTATTATTATGTATGTCAACTACATGTATCTATTTTCAAATGTACGTACTTTGGGCCTATAAAGATTTTAGACTGAATAGTGAGACCAGAGACGGTCCAGCACGTCACGTAACGCGGACGTCATGTCACATCAAACGATCGTAAGTGACGTGTAAACATGACATGTTCAAAAGGCAGGAAATACGAGAATTCTCGGTGACATTTGATACTGACAGACTATTACTTGCATGACTTTGTAGTGTCAATTCAATCAGCAATTGTAAAGATACAGTGATACGTGATGAATAATCAATAATGAGCCCTATCAACAACATGCAAACAGTCATCCAACGCTAAATTTAATGGTTTTAGAAATGACTTCGTTATCGCTCCCCGCACCGTTGCTTATTCCCAAAAGTGTTTAAATTAGCGATGCCACACTTCTCTAGAATTTAAACTACACTAATTCCAATCAAAGTTAATTCCGTTCTGAATTCAAACCTTCAAAGCTGTCTGGAGTAAAGTGGCTATCATTATCCCAAAACAAGAACTTTCAAAACTTTATCTCTGGACACAGATTGTACGGCGCGCCGCTTAAACTTACTTTTGTAAACGATGGACGCGGGCTCTGAGAAACTAAAGAGAAGCATATAATGGCCAGAAACTCATATATAAACCTATCAAAACAGAATACGTGGAACATTGTTCGAACCAAAACCATTGTAGTTCACAGTTGACCTTAAATATTATCTAGATATCTGCAGAATAATAAGTGCAAACTAAAGGCAAGTTTATTGTCATGAACCGGGCATCTTACGGGTCAGACATATATTGGGAATATACTAAAAGTATGGCATGTAATGGGAGTATCTATGGCTAGAGCTACTGAGGCTCTCACACTTGTGACTCTAGTCAGCTATTGTCGCAAAATCGTTGCAATATTAACGATAATCAATTAAACCGGGTTCACTGTATTCATCGCATCAATTATCAACAGTGTTTAACAGGTAGTCCACTGCTGGACATAGGGTTCTCCTTAGAAAGGAGATCTTGGTCTTCATTATTATTAAATCTTATAGAGCAAGGTTCGTAAACCTCTTTCTACCTTTGTTTTTATAAGTTATGAGCATTTACATCAAACTATGGTACTTCTCAAAGTATATCAAGTATATACATATATACACCAGTGAATGAAGGCGTTTCGACATTTAAATGACATATTCTTTAGACTTTGTCAGCTATTATCTCATTTTTACTGTATATCTAAATTTACTTTGAAGTTTCACGCCCGAGTTTTGACAATGTTCCCCTTGACAACTTTGTCGTCTGTGAATGGGACTTCATCTGTATTCAAATCTTCCAATATTCCTTTTGAGTTATTCTTATATTTCTTTTATAAAAAATTGTGGAATCGTAATAGATAGACGTTGTTATTTCGTGATTGGTTGGGACAACTTTGAATAACTTGTTCAATGGCTGAATTCTATAATATTATAATCACGAACAAGTTGGATGTTTTGATAATAATGAACGGACTATTTTTAAGACTTTAGTTAAAGTATACAATGTACATTACTAGCTTATAGACAGTTGAAACACCAAATTTACAAATTTGGTAACAAATTAAATCATTTGAGTAGGAAAACAACTTTAGATGCACATACAACATTCAGTACCATTATGTGATAATATGTGTGGAGGGAACGGGTATCATGGCCCTCAACACAAAGGGCGGTTCCTCCGTCTAGGCGAGGTGATCATGCCAGGCGAGCCATTTATATCACGATTTAGGATTAGTTACTCCGCGTTTCTTCGGCAGAAGGCGCTGTTGTATGTTATTACTTGCGCTGTATGTGGACTACATGTGTATTAATACAATATATATATGTATAGAGCAAAAATAATATCGACGCTTTAAAGGCACTCCTTATTAAGTGACGAAAGTATAACACATGAAATGAATGCCATATGCCTAATGACGCGGAAAAATCTGACGATTCGTAAAAGGAATAACTATGTACAACATTTATGTGATAAGTGATAAGTTCATTAATCATTCGAACATAACACTTCATATTCTGTTAAATCCACCATCTTTGTATAGTTTTTGGTTGTTAGTATTCTTGTCTTATTTTCAACCAGCTTGTTAATAGTATAGAAGTATGGATTTATTTTCATTGACATCGTGTTGTTTAAACATGTTATGTACATTTTTAATTTTTAAATTATTATTTCTATTCCCTAGGAATCTGTTAGCATAACGTCTTTACTACACTAGATATATTATGTACATACATTTAACTACAAACTTGACAAATTAGATGGCGAATTGATGGTTCTTAAATAGAGAAACCTTTTTTTGATACCTACTACAAAGGGTTAAAAGAAGGCGGTCCTTTTTTTTCGTTGGTCTAGTGGATAGCGTATGCTAATCAAGAGGTATCGGGTGCAAACCCCGGGTCGGGCCAAAAAGTGTTTGTGGGTTTTTCTTAGGAAATTTCTAATAGCAGACCGGACTTTGGAAATTTGACGGTGATTCACGACCGTTATTGGGAAGTCAGTGCCCTCAAATTTACTGACACCTAGTTCAACTTTCGAATTTCAGTTCTCCCTTAGAGTTGCGGAGGTCTGATGCCAGTCGCTCCGTGGAAAAACTGATATTCAGGCAAAACCGACTCCGAATAACATTGAGAAATAAGGCTCGGCCAGCGTGGGGACTTACAACGTGTATATATTATTGGTTGTTGATGAACTTCTCTTTTAATTTATTAAAAAACACGTACACATATATTATGTTGTTATTTTAACTCATCTTGGATTAAATCGATTGCAATGTGAATTTTAAACATGTTTTTTCATTTTACTTCATTTTCAATAACTATGTTTATCGATACTCATTTAAGCTTATTTATTCAATGAAACGTAAGTGTAAAATTAAAACTGAACCTTTCTTTAAAATAAATGTTTCAGAAATGTTCGTTATTCTAACAGCAAGCGAACTTACTCCATGTAACAAGTATTTTATAGCCAGCTGGAAACAGAAAATATTTGAGGTACTTTCCTTGTACAGGAAAGTGTTTCTACTGTATAAAGTTGTATGAACGAGAAATAAATTCAGCCGTGACAACATTAGTTATAGTTTGTATAATTTGTAAGTTGGCAAATAGGGGAGCGTAAGTTGTAGGCAACTGTACCACGAGTGCGGCAGTGAATGAAAACTTTTTATGGCGGTTGTGCGATACAGTTTTTATTACTCGCAAAAACATTCTTTGAGCCAAAATTTCCCAAAGAGAATAGTTTTCACTTTATGTAGCCTATGCCTGGTATAATTATGCGACTGCAGTTCATAGTAACATATAATATATTTACTTTTTTCGTGACTTCGCTCTTGAAAAATTAAATTACAGCAATTGATTCACATACTGCCGAGTAAAGGTTTTCAAAAGTTAGGTCTTCTATATCAGATTCAATACACTAATAGATTTAATTGTTAAATAGCTTCTAAAAATTTTACCTTAATTTTACCCGTAGGTACGTAAAATTTTATGCCACGAATTTGCATGTTTTCAAATTAGACGCTCGATATTTCCCCAGAGAACAATTGAAATATACAGTAATAGCACATATGTTCTATTTATTTGATGAAGATCTTGCTTGTAACAGCAGCTCAATGTAAAGCGACATACAACAATTCTTGAACGTTTCTCGTTACTTGTATTTACAGAAAATATATTTAGTTTCTTTTAGTTAGTTAAAAAGAAAGTATTAATGAGCCCTGAGCGTCATGGACCGCAGCGGCAGGTGTCCGCCGGGGTCACCCAATGTCACCCAACGTCGCAGCGACTCGACTGTGCTTACAACATTATTTTTTTCTACTGTCTACAAAGTTTTGAGCAATTACGATTGACTTGGGGATTCAGAACTATTTACATATACAGCCAATTATTTGGAGACAAGTTTCTTTGAACAACTTAAAAGAAAAAAATAGTAGTTGTATGTACTTAAAAATTGTCAACCATTTTACTTGAGTTTGTCAAAAAGAAGTTAATCGATTTCGGCTTTTAAATTGGTGGCTTATTATATTTGTTTTAAATTATGAAAGCCACACGCTTGTTTATTTATGACGCAAATTACACCCTCGATGCAATAATATTACAAACACTTAGGCAAAATAACAAAAATTACATAGGTATGTTAAATTGTTTATAAACCCTGCTATCGAGAACAATTAATGAGATATTCCGCCTAATGTAGGTAACAAACTAATAATTAGGTAAGTAATAACTATTTATTTCTTTATTTATTTAAAAACTCTTACAATATTTTAACAGGATTCATTCCTAACACAACATTGCAAGCTTATTTGCTTAAGCTAAAATTTTCAGCGATAACGCAACTTTGCAACTAATAAATAATGTACCTAAGTTCCTTTTAAAATGACAAATAAATTTTCAAGGTAGTAGAGCTACGCTGATTTCAGCACGAAAGGGCTAGTCAATGCAGCAACATCTCAACAAGTCGCCATAGTTTTGTTCACCATACTGCATTGTTGTATAGCCTGCATCTGAATCATTTTGGAAGGCTTAAAGGTATAATAAAGAAATAGTAAAACTTCTTTGACAATAAAAACATTGATAACAATCAAAATATTAACAAAACTGCTGTCATATGTAGCGCGTATAAGGCAAGTACAAAATAATTGTTTTACGTAAGTTATATGAGGTAACAGTAATACATAGTGCGTAGGATTAAATAAAATATATAGAAATGATAATAAATAAGTGAAATAAATAGGTATTCCATAAATACTCAAGTGAATTTTGAGAAGTTACTGGTTACATGTCATTAAAGTGAGACCGGAGGCCCAATCACTCTGCACCATTCTCCCGGCTTCCTTAGGCCGTGAGAATGATGCACAAACATACGACCAGGCCACCATGGCATGGGTCACCGTGTCAAAAAAAGTCATATTCCTTTACCAGTCTCTTGGAAACAGCTAATGTATGCGCACGTCTGATTGCGGTAGGTAAGGCGTTTCACAATTGAACTGCTTGGACTGAGAAGGAGTGGTCAAGGTATCTATAGTAGTATGTCCTGACATTCCCAATCTCAGGTTTTGTGACGATCTCAAAAATTTGTTGTGCTTGTCATGCAGGAAGGAAAAAATATTTTTTACACTAACGACTACTAATCGACTTTAAATAAGAATAAGCAAAGAGCCAGGAAATTATTACAATGAACTTTTAGCATCAACTTATCAAAGTACATTCAAATAAACAGATCTAGAAACGTTACCACACGCTGAGTGCAGAAACGTTCGTAATATTTGAATAATCAGGTAATGTAGCGAGTGCCGGTCGTTATCTACCAGCAGCTGACGTTATAAAGAGCCTCATTACCATACGCCTGTCAGTCTTTGATGAGAACCTCCCTGCACTCTGCACCCCTCCCTCTTGTTCCTGCTCCCCGCACCATAAGCCATTACGTACAGGCTTTATAATGTGCGGCTGGAACTGAAGTAAGCGACAGAACTCAAGCACACCACGACGCAGCTCTAACTCTGCATAATTACTTTGCTTTGTTTGCTACTCTCCTATGTACAAATCGTAGTTGGGCTTACACGTTTTTATGAGTATTTTTTTTGTTTTTAAATGAACACAGTACTTTTGCTGATTTTAATGAAACCTATTATTAATTAAACCTCAAATTCGTTAAAATATTTTCGTGAATACGGACAGTATTATTACATCTTCTTCATATTATCTACAACTACTACTATTACTAGTACTATTAATCCAAAGAAATGTGTATTAAAGCCGGAGACAAATATTAAAACGTCTGAAATCTTTTACTAGCGTATGTTGTCCCCAACCGAGTTACGTAGACGTTAATAATCAAAATCAAATGAATGAAGATATCTCTAGAAAAGAGAGTCGTGTTCATTTATACCAGTGGTGGGTCACGTACCTGCCGTTTGTCTCCGTCCCCAGTTCATTGCTCATCTCGTCATTCTGATTATTGTTTGTGATCTGTCACTCGAGATTGTTCGTCACGAGTTCAAACATGACGTCATATTTAGTTATAATAGAAGCCACTTAAGCAAATTATTCTTTCAAACGCTTTTAGAATCATATTTTTTTATATATTTAGCTACAACAATTTAGTATTTAACTTGAAGCTCATGTTGTTATTTTCGTTTAGATAATAGTTATGACGAGTTCCCCCTAAATAAATTAGTCTATGTAAATTGAAATGTCTTTGTAGTTATTATTATAACTTATTTCAAATTGTTCCACTTGTTCGTTTGCAATTTTTTCTTCAATACTGATTGTCAAGTGATTTGTGAAGTGAGTGATTTGTGATCCATACTAAGCAAGAGAGTTTAGGAGATATTTCTATTGTGAGGAGAGAATAGCAAATTTAAGAAAATTTAAATCAAAAGGAATTGTACGTGTCTGAAATCTCTTTGGGAATGTAAAAATGTGCGATGTAGTAGTGATATTTAGTTTTCAACGGTTTTAAAGACTAAGAACAACTCTATCATTTTGTACATTAAATATAAACAGCACGACGCAAACAGCAGCCACTGCACCCAACTCGTAACGAGTGTAAATACTATCTGGTTTCGAGCACAAATCAGCGTTTACATTTTAGAATTACATCGTTGTTCCAAAATGTAGTGTCTATCAGTCGCGTTTATAAACAAGCAATGTATCACGCATGTTGTGTTTGACTTATTGTGGTGTTGACCGTTGGGTGATGGTTGGGTGACATTGCTGCAAAATTGTGAGCGTTTTAGTCTGCGCAGCGAAATAATTCTGTTTGTAGAATTCATCGCAACAACAGCCTCTAAAAGTCGAATGCTTTACCTAGCCCATTCCATAGAATGGAGTTTTTCGCCAGACGGGTACAGGTTTTTTTTATCTTTGCAGTGATATTGTCCTAACCATTTTGCACCTCTAATCGGCTATTACGACGCCCATGGGACGAATAGAAGTGGTGACGGTACGTATTCTAATCCAACACCACACGGAGAATAAACTTATCTGGACCATAATAACGATTATTGCTTCTAATACTTTACGTTTTGAAAATGACAATACTGTTTACGTAACTGATGATAACTAGGTATTTTTATTTACTAAGTAATAATGGATAGATTACATTTAGTTCAATTAAAAAAAAAAAATAGTCGTCTCCGTTAAACATTTTCAAGTTATTCCTTTAGTTAGTAAGATGTTACAGTGGCTGGCATTATTTTACATCAAAACTTGATTTATGCCGTAAAATGTTTTATACGTACCGTTTAATTGGTCACTCAGCTCGAACGGGTCTCCATGTAATAGAATTAAACCTAACACGAGCGCCGGAATATTCTATGTAAAGTGCTTCGGGGTAGTCTACAACCCTACAGTAAAAGCAAAAACTGGGAGGCAGTTTTATCTAACAAGGATTTCAAAACCACATTATATGTACGTTTCGGGCCCACGCCTAACAACACGCCACGCTCCAGTTGCGTACGGCGACCTACAAAACTATAATGAAACCAAAAACAATAGCGGTTTTATTTCCCTCGGCGACACTCCACTTTTATATCTTGCTTCCTAACGCACGATTAAAACGAATTGAATTAACTGCGTGTACTTTAGACGTACAGAGGTAGCTTGCTATGTTCATAAAAGATATTTAAAATCCTATCAATATTTATATGAATATAATTTGCACGAACATGACTATTAATGCTTACCATTAATAGTCATGTTCCGAAAAACTGGAACACGATTAAAGTGAATTAGACACGACAAAGCATAACAATTTCCTTATTTCAGCATAACAACTGAATTTGAGTATTAGCACAAGAAGTATAGGTTGAGATTTGCCTGACATGCATTCAATGTGCGCACCAATTGTTTTCAGAAAGCCATTAATACTTACAGTGGTGTCGGTAACTATTGTTTGCGTTTGCTTGTTCCTGAAAGCTTTTTTATATCTTCTTTTGCTGCCTGAAAAACTATTCGTTTAAATATGTAAACCTACCGTATTTTTACCCGACTATGGCAGAGCCAAAGGAGGACGCGTAGATAAAATGTTATGGTACGGTATGTACCGCCGTAGTCACTACCGCTTTTCAAACTTGAATATGATTATCTCTGTACATTGATAATTGTGTCGATTATCTTGCTTCTTAATTAACGTTATTTAATCCGGTGTTTTGAAAATCTTGTTTCATACTTTTTTAAAGTCCAAGAGTGGTGGTCATGGTCCTCACTGAAAATGTGGACACCGCAACATGGTGACCCACCGTACCTACAAGTTCAAAAACGCCATAGACCATACTAGCTACAGAACTAATTACTGTTAGATTAGAAGGTTCTGCAGTGAAGACTGCGTCTCGCCAAATCTTGTGTAGGACACTGTCAGGTCAGGTGAAGGGACGAATTGCGCAGGATGTCTGGCAGGAACTGGATGCGAGAAGCCAAAAAGCAGTCAGAGTGGTGTGCAATGGGAGAGGCTTATGTCCAGTAGTGAACTGCGATAGGTTGACGATGATGATACACCTGTTCAAGTCAACTCTTAACTCAGCAACAATTTACTTTTTTCAAAGTTATGTTATTAACCTAACTTCTTCCTTCTAATTTAAAATGTTTTTAAAACATATGTAAAGTACATAAATACTTGAGTCGTATCTTTTACCTGGAACTCCAACAGTCTGCGTTTCAAACAGTTACATATTTATGAAAGTTTCTCAATTTAAATTCAAACCATGTCATATCAAATCGTACGAGAACTAAAACCATTTAAGTTTTAAACAAGTTAGCTGTGCGGTGTGGGTTAACCAGTAAACTCAATAATAGATATTGTCATCCTCATACAGAAATACTTATAAATATTATCTAGGAAAGAAATGTATTATTATACCATATGGTAAATAAAAAAATCTAATATTTTAGATTTTTTTTATAAACATAAGCGTAACCGCCTCAATATTCATAGTTGGATAAGTATGCTGGTCGCTATTAAACTTATAATATGTATGCCATTGTCTGCTATTTTCAGGCCAACCAATAACATGCTACCACACATAAAGTTAACTAATATGATGTGTAATTCCCAACGTCATCAATAAGTATTTACTGGTCCACTGCTGGATATAGGCCTCTCCATAGACAGGAGGTTTTGGTAGTAGGTCGAAACGACGCTGGCCAGACGAGTTGGTATAGGGTCTGTTTCAAGCCTTCTTTCTCTATTCTATGTTACTGTCTGCATAGCTTGCTTCATTCTTCGACTACCACCAACATCTACAAAATTAATGAGGGCGGTGATATTACCTTTTCTTAATCCCTCACCACTTGGAAAATGTCTATAGATAAACCCATTTTTGATTGATTTTAAATTTGGTTGTAGGATTAACATGGAAACCAAGACATTTATTTGATTGTTCGATAACAGACATAAAGACCGCATTAAACCAAGATAAAAAAACACATTGTACAATCGGTACACACAAAACTTAATATATTCGTGTGTATGTAAAAACACTAGTAACTGTTTGTTATTTATGGGGTTATTTGTTTGTTGGTAACGAATAAATCAACGATGAAGCGAAGTGTATAACAACGTATAGGTATTATACTAACCGTGACCGACGGCTGAGCCCCGCAGTTTACATAAATAATTTGTGTTATATTTCAAGTTAACGACACACATTGCCGACACGGTGATGGTTACGGATTACACTCCGTTTTGGGACTAGATAATACAATATAAAGGTTTAAATAAGTATCCTGACTAGGACTATTTAGCTAATTATTTTAAAGAGTTACAAAAACGTTGTTAACTTTTAGATTCTTGAGAAAGCTGAATTTTTTTTTTCAATTGTATAAAATGGTTTGCCAGAGTGTCACTAGTCTACCTGATGGAAACATGAGAGAAGCCAGGATTAGGGGTCACCATATTGATTGCGAATGCACACAATGCAACATAGTGTGTGGGTGTGTCCACGTTTGTCAGCCTATTGAGAATACTGAGATGTTTCACCATCATTAGGCCTGATGTCTCGCTCTCATCAATGTAAACCGACCGCACGAATGCTTTCATTTGAAGTTGATCCTCTGTGTGAGGATAGTGCCGCCCCAGTCGAGCTGATTACAGCATGAGTAGGCTACTCATGCTGTAATCAGCGTGGGTCTACTACCTTGATGTGTGATTCATGTCATGTAGTTTCACAGTGATGACTCTGTATTGTATGCTACATTAACTAAGAATATAATTTTAGAAAAATGGATATGTATGTATGTGTATGTATGAATGATGTATGACGAGCCTATAGGTGTAGTGGGCAGTGATCCTGACTGCTCAGCGAGAGATTCAATTACCATACAGCAATTTCATTTATTTTTGTGAAACTTATAAAGTCAACACCCTGTCACCTTACAGTAATTACGAGTACTGTGAACTTCTCAAGTAAATGGATGAACGCAGAGCGGCGAGAGCTCAAGCGCCCGTTCGCGGCTCATTACACAACTTTGCCAATAATTACGTCGGGTGGTTTCTGAGCTCAAACCATTTAGTCTTACTATAGAATGTACACACTTAAGTCATAATGCAGGATACTGACTAAATCACAAAGAGAACTTAGAATAAGTTTAGATTGTAGCCATGGATGTTTTTTTTTTTCATTTTACACAGAGCTATCTAGACCCAAACTTAACAAAGCAAATCTCTACGATGAATTATAGACATTATAAAATTATTCGATGTGATATAAACTTTCGCTGTTATACATTACAAACTTCGAGAACATTACATACTAAAATCCAAGAAAAACAAGTAAACACACACATTTCTAGTACAGTGTCTACTTCCCGTATGAAAGAAATTCCAATAAAACCAAACATTACTTCCGTCTTTATTTAAATAAATATCAAAACTTGTAACATTTATGTAGTAGTTGCTTTTAGGGTACCGTAGGTATAAGAAAGAATTATTGTAACTTTCACCGTGTCCGTCTGTCAAGCAGTATCGTTATCTTTTGTGCCAGTTTTACTACACAAATTGAAGATATATTTTCTTGTAGTCCAACTTATGATGTGTGTTATGACAAGTCTTAGAGCTATCTATTAAGTGCGGAGCTATTTTTAGATTCGTTTTCGTCGTGACCTTAACTTTGAAATTTCTCATTTTCCCCTGAGATCCACTCTACCTAAAACTAAACAGTTGAAGCCAAAAATTCACAACAAATCACAGCGGTAATATATTCAGAACAAAAAATATAATGAATAAGTTAGCTATGTCAGTTCAAGACTATTAGTCTGTAAGTTTAATAAATGTACCTCCTCCTAAAACTTAACACTTTAAAAACACAATGAAGTTATCTGGTACTTATTTAAGATAATAACTAACTACCTAACACGCACTTGGCTGGTATTTTTTGATCATTTATTGAAAATTGTTCAATAAAATACTTTATTGAAATGCTATTTCCTTGTAAACACAAAGAACAATATTTGACTGTCCACTTTCAATTCTCCGTCTTATAGTATTTTTGTTTGTTCTACATCTTAGTGGTAAACAAATTCAAAATGTTTAGTTTGACTTTACCAAAGACCTAGTTTTGCTCGCGGCTTTCAGAGACATTACTCCTCTAGGTTCATATTATTTTACACAATGTATGTCCTGATTGAGAATTGAACTTATGACCACTTAGAAGTAAAGATCGCTAACCGTTAAATCAAATTGTAATCAAAGTTTACAGACTAACAGTAGTCAGTTTCACTAACACAATGATACTATACGTATAATGTAATATAATATTAAACAATAGACTTCATTAATAATGCCTCATATAATCGGTTAAATCGATTATTATTCTGTTTCTCGATTTATGTGAGTGGTAGGAAACGAAACCCCTAGCGGCATACGAAAATTCCTCACAATATACCACAGCACTTTGTCAGTCTGTTTTAGTATACTTTAGGGGCCGTCATCCTGGTAAAGGTTTCGCAATAACAATTATGAGGTGAGCCCACCCCTCACATAACTTGGAAGGTTTAACAAGAATATCACTAACGTTTTCTAAGCGTTTTACCCTACATTTTGATTTAAAGGCTCGCATTTTAGTTTTACCAAAAAGGCAAGATGATGCCCTTTGCGTAAACAACGTTACAAACATACAACTCGTAGGGATAAATAAATGTTTTATAAGTGAGATAAGAGAAGTTCTTAACGGAAATTCGATATTTTCCACTATCCACAAATGCGAAGTACAACAGTATACTGTTAATGTGGTTATGAAATATATTATTATATTAGCTATACTATGTTAACAATAGTACTTGCATTACAAAGGCGAAAGTTTGTGTGAACATATTATAGACTATTTTATCTCGAAAAATTGTATTATTCTCTAGAGGTAAACAAAGAATTAAAGTGTAATCAGATTGTACTTCCCGGGAGCCAGCAAATAAATAAAACTATTGCAAGTGATTTGACGGTTACAAAATCGCGAATGGCGGGCTTAAAAAAGTGAAAACCATAAACGAATTTAACGTACAAGTAATTTTATTCTCTTTGACGTTTAATCTTTTAGTCAGTGATGTCCAATATCGCGTATTAGTAGTTTCAATCAGTTTGCATTTAGATAAACATGGTTTCAGTAGAAGTATTATCGAAATTCACTCATTACTAGTTAACAGTTGTACACAATGTTACAGTTTGTGGTCGGGAAACGAACGATACTCATGAATAATTCGCTGCCGATCGTTGCACAGCACTCGTAGCTGTAAACTGACCAATGTTGCCGCGCATTTGCATTTAGTTTGTATTGTCTATGATATTTTATTAGTACAACCTACTTACTCCTGCCTATGTTTTGATTATATTTTACAATGAAAATATTCAGGCTTTGGATAGTTTATTTGATAGTATTGTAATTGTCAAGTAATTTAAATATGTTGTTTCCTTTTTAGATGTCTATTGAATATCTTGACAAGTATTCATTGGATGTAGAAAAATGATTTAATCCATAACTAAAATAACAAAACGATTAAAACAAATAACAATATCATAATTATTTTGTTTACAATTATAACAGCTAGAATAATGAATTGAAAATCCAAACAGAAATCTAATCTTCGTGACATGCTCCGTACGATGTACCAAATACAAATATCGCAATAACGCAACCGGTAATATCGAGTTTCTGCAGTGAGACAATATCAGCAACGGCATAAGTTTATTATGGCAATTGTTTGTTGTTCACGTGGAGATATAGTGTGTAGTTATCAGTGTTGGTGTTGTAAAGTGGCATGAAACCGTATCAAGTTACTTGATGAAACTTGTACTTGCCAGTCACGTGATCCTCCTCTCAACGGCACGAGATATATTACATTTGTGCTTCAAGTCTATCACCGCGATACGTCTTATTCTTGTTATAGAGAAGGCCCACGATATCTGGTAGCAAGCATATCATTTGGCGTTCAATAAAAGACATCACCGGTTCGTGATGTAGCATCGTAATGAACTACTGATTGACGAATAAAAAGCTGCCAAGTGCGAGTCGGATTCGCCCATGAAGAGTTCCGTAGTAGCAAATAACATCATATAAAAGTTCTTGTAGTACATTGTAACTTTGATCGATATTTTAATAATAGTCTATTGATTGAATGAAAGGTAAATTGCAGTTTACGATTGATGACGTATTAAAAAAAAACTACTGACTAGATCTTGTTCAAACCAATTCTTGGTGGTAGTTTACATGGTAATGTACAACATATTTTTTTTTTGGGTTTTATCACTCTCTTTTTTTAGAAGTTAGAGGGGGGGGGGGACACATTTTTCCACTTTGGAAGTGTCTCTCGCGCAAACTATTCAGTTTAGAAAAAAAATATATTAGAAACCTCAATATCATTTTTGAAGACCTATCCATAGATAGACCCCAAGACCCCACACGTATAGGTTTGATGAAAAAAAAATTTTTGAGTTCCAGTTCCAAGTATGGGAACCCCCAAAACGTGTTGATTTTTTTCTATTTTCATGTGAAAATCTTAGTGTGGTTCGCAGATTACATCTACTTACCAAGTTTCAACGGTATAGTTCTTATGGTTTCGGAAAAAAGTGGCTGTGACATATGGACGGACGGACAGACAGACAGACAGACATGACGAATCTATAAGGGTTCCGTTTTTTGCCATTCGGCTACGGAACCCTAAAAACAGAAGCGCTCGTAAAACCGCGCGCTCGTAAAACTCGTAAATCCTTTAATATTTATAGATTATCCACAATATAAGCATAATGGCATTGAAAACAGATGCTGTTCACGTTTCACGTTGTTTGAGCGATTCAAGATATCCTTAAATATACAATTACAATAAACCATAACATCATTTACTTATAAAAAGTGGTTCTATAGACTAGTTAAATTACTTTTATACTACACCTGATCGGAACAGTATTCAATATTCCCTGAAAATGAAAAGAGAAAGTTAGTCTTTTCCTTGACCTAAATAAGCGGGAGGAAAAAATGTATGAAAATCCATTTCTAACGTGTTTTAGCGGGAGAGAAAGTTGTATGAATTTTCATTTCTCATGTGTTATCTTATCTATGGCGCGCGCCTGCCCAAGGAGTTTTCATATTATTTAAATATGGAATCTCCGTGCCACTGACATCCTTTGGTGAAGAATAAAACAAAACAAAAGAAGCGCGAAATATTTATAAATATTATGTCAAATTTTAAGCTCAATTGTGTCTTACATGGTGCCTTACGTTTTGATTTTATTTTATAAATACTTTAAATGTTCCTCACAGGTGTAGTATAAAGCACTGTGTAGCACTCGGGTGAAAGTCCCATTCCTACCTTGGGAGTATTGTGGCCCTAGGCTGCGCCTTCGGGCCACAAACTGCTCCCTCGCTAGTAATCGGTTCCTTTCCTCCCTCGGTGAACAATGTACTATTTCCGAAGTGAGTACTTGTGAATCTATTTCTTTAAAAATATATATTTCAATAGGTACCAAATTGTTTTCTTTACATACATATAAAGTAATAGATATATATATATATATATATACATATATATATATATCTACCAACTGTGTATGTATAATTATAACAGTATGTATGTAAATAATACACACACATTTCTGCAAATATACATTTATCACGTATTAAGTAATAGGGATATTATATATATATATATTATATATCCCTATTACTTGGTACACCGTTGGTAGATTTTGTTCTACAATTTCAAAGATACATATTTTCATCTCTTAAGATTGAATCTGAAACTTAATATGGTTCTAACTAAATACCATCAAACAAATAGTGGATTAAGCACGATGCCTTGCCAAAGCCTTGGCTCCCTCTCCTAGAAGCTGTTTTATCCTCTTAAACTTGATCAATATGAACATTTTCTTTATTTAAGCCTACCGAAGTGATTCTACCTGATGGATAACGTAAGTAGAATCCAAGACAAGGGGTCACCGTCCTTAACGTGAGTACAGACAATGCAGCACGGTGACCCACACTGACGGCCTTGTGCCTCTGCAACATTGGGGGGGCGCTCCTGCACTCACACATACACTACGTCAGCACTAATACTGACATGTTTAAGTATGTCTTCTGTGTGAGGGTAGTACTGCCCGTTCTAAATAGCCTATCGTGGCTCTACTACCTGAATGTCAATGAGAGCGCTTCATAATCATATTTATGTCTATACTGCCTTGTTGGTCTAGAGGTTAGCGTATGCGGCTGCTGATCAAGAGGTCTCGGGTTCTATTCCCGGGTCGGACCAAATATTTGTGTGATCTATAAATATTTGTTTCAGAGTCTGGGTATTTTCCATCTATAATATTTATGTATTTACAGAAAAAAAGTATGTTTCTATATTTATATCTGTTATTTAGTAACCACAATTAATACTGCTTAGTTTGGGATTAGATGATGTTGTGTGTAAGATGTCCCAAATATTAATTTTCATTTATTTGATATCACATGTCACATAGGTATTGTAGTGTGTGTGTCACTTAGTCATTCATTCTTTCGCTCACTGTACTATCTGTAAATGAATGATAAGGAAGCATTGTGTCATCGCTCACGTGGGGTCACGACACACTGGAGTCGACTGTTAAGGACGATAGCGAGTGGGCTCGTGTGTCTGTGAGGTGATAACATAGAATGATATACATACTACAGGTATTAAATGCTAAGTATTCCCTGAGATCAACGCTGATGTTACCGAATGATCTGTGAACCTTTCAGCTTATTGTACTTTATAGGAATATTTCATAAAAAATCTGCGTATTGAGTGCGTGACGTTTACAAATTGCTTATAACATTCGCTTGAGCGGGTACAACACACACACACACACACACACAGATTTGTGCCAAAGGTGGTAGCTGTCGAACGTCATTGAACTGGAAGTATTTGATTGGCGATGTGTTTCTTTGTAAGCGACAGACAACACATTAGTTCAATTCAACGCATAATATGAAAATGTAAGCGGTATTAACATAAAAATATTGTGTCTGTGTGTTCCAGCTAAACTCTGGAACTGATAAACAGATTTTGAATTTTTATATTAAAGGAGACGAAGTAACAGATCAATCGCACTCGTGACACTTGCAGTTATAACCCAAGAGTCATAAGTGCCATTGAGTCATTGACAATTTCAACAAGATCAACAAATCTAAATTAATAAATTCACATGGAAAGAAAGAGTAAAATTTTAGTACCAGATATTAACAATACCCATAGGAAAATTTAAGCATGAAGATGCCCAACAAGAGAGTGTTTAGAAGTTGTGTGTACGCTAATAGGTATTGTATGTTTGTGCAATTTGTGTGTAACCAGTAATTAGTACCGCAGTCTGGGGAACTTCCGACCGACTCGAGTGTTGGTTTAAGTGGCCGCTAACAACGTATTACTGCCTCTAATTGTGTGCCGTAATGATCTTATTAGTGTTGCTTGTGATGGTTGTACTCGTAAAGAATTATTACTCATTAATAACTAGCTGAGCTAGGGGGAAGCTAATATAAAGAAAGCAGCCTAAATCTCGTTTCTAGCAACTATGCTAAAACCGTCTCCTTACTAGGAGCCCCCTAATGTAGGTATACCCTAAATTTTAAGAGATATTAAGCACTTAGGTGTCCCCTAAAGGTTGGCGAAAACAAAACTATCGCTACGGTTACCCTTTTGTTGCTATCAGTAACGAACAATATTTGATTTTTAGAGTTCTGTAGTTCTTCATGACTTTGCTTGGATATGTATTTATGTTAAGTCGATAAAGTGTTAAAGTTTTTTGGTAAAACAAGGCGTCCAACCCTCTTTAAGCTAAACAGCTTTCTCGAAAAATCTGAAACTTTATTAGTTCAGGAGTAACAGAGGTCTAACTTATGTTTTATTTGGGAAAACTTCGTCTGAAAATAACGAAAAAGTAATAAAAATAAATAAATAATGAATGTTTTGGACATTTTACACAGTAAGTAAACATAACAATTTATTTATTGGGCATGATTTTAAATCAACGTGCCATTACACTCGCAATGTCTACGGAACTCTATTCAATGCGTGGCCTGACACGCACTTTGCTGATTTTTTATTAGAGTACCATATTTATACTTTCACCTGCAATTATTGAAAAGCTATTAATTTGAAATTAAAATTAATCACTGCAATTTGATGTATTTGTGTTCATGTATACTATATTTATTTACTCAGATTATTCTTATCCGAGTTTTTTATATGTTTGAGTGTTAATACGATTAATATATTCATAATAGTAATCTTATTTGTAAGGATATTTATTGTTCTGTTGTACGCATTGCAGCACGAGCGTCATAAATTCAATTCCACGAGTAAAATTATGGAACACGAGTTTCATTAAATAAAAGTTGTTACAACAAAGAGCGCACCCGCAGCGCAAACAATGCTCGACAAAAATGTCGTAAAAAGTTCAAACTAAATGTTTTACGTAACCGCGGGCAGAGGGCGCCACCACCGCGCCACCACCGCGCCGCGCCGCTCTCCGCTCTCGTTCAGTACAAATATGGATTAAATGGCTATGCTCTACTACCGAGCTTTTTTTAACAACAGTGCTTGATTTGCGTCGTTAATTCTATTTAGTATATGTTTTACTATTTGAACAAATATCGACAAAATTCATCTTAATCTTTTAACAAAATATTTAAAAAGTGAGTAGTATTTAGAGAGCCTCGCTAGTGAAACTCGTATTAGCAACACAATATATTTCTACAATATGTTAAACGTTTTTTAAGTTGTTTTTTAATTTCATTATAATGCTAAGATACGAGTACTTAAGTTTCAATATATAATCTTCGTTAAAATATACACGAAGCAATAAATTCTGACATGATCTTCTATTTAAAGTTACTTTAACGCAACTTGGAAACGTACTCAAAGTCGAGCTCTAACGATATTTAATCACAATCCTGACGGTCGGAACCTCCAATCCATCCCCAGATTAGACTTTTTTCTTTGATAAGTCAACTAAGTGCAACTCGAAGAAAGCTTTAGCGGGAAATGTTGGTTGAATTTGCCATCAACCTTTCAAAAGTAACTTTTGCAGTTCACAGAAATAAGAAAAAGGAAGGCAATCAATGCAGTTCATGTTCAAATTGCGTTTCTGGAACCTTTTTCAGCGACGTGTTTGCGGTTATTGTGTCCAGAAACCGAGTCTTTTCAGTCATTTGTTCACAAATATTTTTTTATTTCTGATCTATCTACTCTGAAAATACTAAACCAAATTAAATCTTTCTATTACCATTATATTTGAATTTAATAAAACAAATAGATGAACATGGGACGAGACTACTGTCGTAGAATGTGGTAGTCGTGCTGATTTCAGTACGAATGGGCGATCTCGACCGGGCCAGTACTACACTCATACAGACAAAAGACATACCTAAAATGACAGCATTTGTGCTGTCGGGTTTCGTAGGTGAGTACGAGACCGAAAACCAGTAATCTAGAAGCATCTCACTAGGCCGCCATGGTGTGGGTTACCATGCCACATTGCACTGGTGACCCGTACTCTTGGATTCTACTCATGCTATCACCACTACTACCCTACTGATTCTACTAATGCTGGCGAGTTCCGAGAGATGGAAAGCCGCGGTTTCTTTCTTTGAGAACGTTATGCTCCAGAAGGAGTCCGCTGAACGAGATCGAGATCCCGCCCGAAGGAGGCGGCGAAGGGAACGCGGCAGAGGTCGCTTGCCCCTAATCGTCGATTAAAGCGTCGCAGCAGCCACATCTTGGTGTGAAGTTGCCGCTGCAAACGACCCTTCGTATACCCTACACAGGGTATGGTGCGAAAAGCATTCCCAGGGTAAAAAAGGCCTAAAATATGTAAGAGAAGAACAAGCAAAAAAAATCAGTATGCAGTAACAAAAGAGCAAAATAATTAAAGCTTTTAACCTCAGCTTTGTGAGTTTATACTCATATAGTGCTAGCTACACTTATACGCTATTTTTAAAACTCTATTGTGATTGAAAGGAAGTGTCCTTTTTAATCTTTTCTCCGCTATGACGCCTACATAGAAATCGTTAAATGGTTTCCTCCGCCCACATCTATAGACTTGTAGAAGCACGAAACATGCCGAATAATTGTTAGTAATTGCAGTAAGTGGAGGAGCGACCGGCGACCTTTTAGAAATAAATTCGGTTAATATTAAACGAAGTAAATTAAATGAAACCGGAGCACTCGTACATAAATGATGTGAGCGGTTCCGAGCGATCTGTCGGCCGGAGATTAGCGAGGGTCGCCGCGCGCCGCCCCACCTGTCTCCAACAGCGTGCTAATATTTGATATCAAGAGGATTATCTAATATTTAATTATATACCTAGTTACTTAGTCAATGCTTATTATTCAAGGGATTAGACCGTGTTCCTGGGTATATACCTACTACCTACACTCGGTCGTGTTGATTCGTTGTACTATCGATCACACATTACATTTACAATATTTTCCTGACTAATATTTGTACACATAAAACACAACCATAAAGTTTTATTTACAAATTAGCACTAAAACTAGTTTTAAACAGTTTAAACAAAACATATAATCACATACATTAGATACAGATATAATATAGAAAAGTAAATTAAATGTACCAAAAATAAAGTCTGTGTAAGTGTCCCGAATGTACAGATGCCCATTTGTTTTCTCCATGGATTACACCCACACAGCGGGGCCCCATGGACTATGTGACAAGTGGCGTTTATACTTACACATGTCTCGAACCTTTAACGTACGCTACTATGTTTTAGAGATTGAGTTAACGAATAATTTATATTATTTACCCAAGTGAAATAATTAATCATGTTGCATTAGTCGATTAATCGACTAGATAATGTCATTGAACACTAATATAGGTGTGATTTTAAAACTAAAAAAAACCTTAAACAGTTTAAAAAAAAGACATTAAATCTAGGGGTTTTCGCTAAACTTTCTATTAGATAAAAATAGATCTGCGAAGCTTCTTTGTATTATAATAATGTTGAATTTATTACTTTGATTTATTAAAATTTATGCTGAAAAACCTCGTATTATTCTGTTAGCGTCCTGCGTTCATATAATTCAATAGAAATATTTTATTCAATATTTGTTTCCATTCGTTAAACTTGCTTGTTATAGCAAAGGATTTCCAGAGCTAAATTAAATCATCATCATCAGCTTATCGCAATCCACTGCTAGATATTAATATCTCTTTGTATGAATAAAACAATGTACAATTCATGTTATTTTTATTACATCGGATTACAAGCAACATACAGGTACATATAAAGTGACGAAACCAGGATATGACGAAAATTCATTTGGTGTAAGATTCATTCATTTTCATTTTATGGGAAGAGTTCGATCACTTCGCCTATTGTTTTCTGGAGAAACCTATCGCTTCAGTCATTAACTTTTTGTACATTAGGAGTAAATTACTACAGGTAAAAGATGATTTGAGTTAATATAAAGATCGAACAAAGTACCAATTATTGGTTATAGAGTTGACTTGGTTTGAGAGTTATCCATAACAAATATATTCTGTATTCGTGTAATTAGTTGCAATATTAGCAACACTGTTAAGTCTACGGTAGATCTTAGAGGCGGCTTTTATTCGTCACCAAATACATTATGAACGATATTTTAGGAAGAACACAACAAATTTTATTTCCTTCGAATAAAATTGTACCAATAGACAATACGTACAATGCGATTATCGTGTGCTTTTGAAAATAAGAGTTTTATTGCTTTAGGTAAGAAGATGGAGTTAAAGTTTCCTCGGTAAAGATACTTTGATATTTTAACATTTCGCAGGAACCATATTCACTCAATCGTCGGCACATCTACGACGAGAGGTTCCTCCACAGAATTATTTATAATATATTTACTTGCACATTTATATTAACTAATTTTATCTTATTAATCTGGTAGGATTAAAATAATAGTGATGTGTCTGGTAAAAAAACACCCCAGGTTGCCTCGTGATCTATGAAAACTAATTACTTTTCAGTACCAAATAGACTTCTAAAACGTTAAAAAGCTTCTTCCGTTGCCTCCTTTTATTCATTGTAATCGTCATTACATCTCTAAATCTTGCAAATATTCAAGTCGTTGAAAATAACAAGATGAACGATCCATCTACAGCTCTGTTATGTGGGAGTCAGACGCAAATCTTTTTTTTTTCTTTTCTTTTTCAAGGAACTTTTATTCACAGCATATGTTAGTTTCATTGTATCCTTGACATGTTACTACATACTTTTGCCTATGTTGTGGCAAGGTGTATAATGAGACTCAAGGTAGTGTGATAGTCTTTTGGAGCCATGTTTAATAAATAACTGTTCTATTATTGTAACCTTACGTACTAAGGTGTGAACATGGTATTGATATATTTTGGTCTTACAGTTATATATATTCTAAACCTATCACTACAATGCTTGTAATCTCGACTTCATCTCAACAAGATAAAGAGTGTCTGAGTACTACGTGATCGATAATTGAAATATGCTGAGATAGCTGTATATGCTTATCTGTTGTATAAATTCTAATAATTACTTTAAACATATGACGCAGAGCTCTGAAAACAAAGAATTTTCGGTATATACATCATAAATACATACAAAACAAAGTAAAATATTTTAAGTACTGGTATATAGGAGTACTGCTAGTTTTATATACTGATTTAGAAACAACTCTCCAGTTTCACACAAATATATTCACATTAATCAACAAAGTACAAATAGATCCAAGACCTAAACACTAGAGAGTATACAAAAAGTTACTAAGGTGGGTTGTTTAACAATATAGTTTTGTTGATCTTGGCTACTTCATCCTGGACCCGCCGGTTGGTTGTAGAGCAGTTTGACCTTTACACCCAGTAGACCGGATGTAATGGCTAGTTGGTCCCTCACGGAAGAACCGGTGGACAAAAGTAGGTATCAGTAAAAAATATAATTAGTGAATTGTAAACCCATACGTGACCCAGTGGCAAGCCTAGGAGATCCGTTGTACGTGTGGTTGTTCTCCTTCACACCGACGACCTCTGCACGCCGGATAACCCACTCACAGCTAGTGGGCCCCGTCGATAATGCCAGAAGGTACAGCCTATGAAGGCCACGTTATAAACGTACTTTAATGGATCCTTAAACGTATCCTTGAAACAATTCTTGAACCAATCCTTGAAACCCTAGGAAGAAGAGATAACAATCCTAAATACTTATTCAAACAAACAGACATTGGCACAAAGAAATATAGTTTAAATAAAAGACAGATTTCTCACCACTTTGGACAGCGGGCTACACAACAGGAATTCTTCACGAACCAATATTAAGACAGGCAGAGTTACGTACAATATCACAGTAGAACTAAGAATGCTTTCATCGGGGAATTATGGCTTGCCTTTTATATTGCATTTCAAGGTCCTTCTGGAATAAAAATCTTACCCACCTTTCAAAACTACAAAACATCACCTGATTCTCAAAGACAAAATAGTAAAGTAAATAGTAAAGGTAAAAATACCTTAGTTACTCATACTATTTAGTATTAATCAACGTTTTCTCGACCTTTAACACGCCTTTATGATATGGTCACACATTTTTAAATTCACTAATTGTAGGTTTATAATTTTATTCATGCAATTAGTAATCCGTACTATTAGTATAAATGCTTAAGTAACTCTATCTGTCTGTTACGCTTTCACGCCTAAGCCGCTGAACCGATTTGAGTCAGAGAGATTTGATAGAGTCAGATGGAACCGTGGGAAAAGACAAAGACTTTTTAACACGATAAACGACATAGACGCGAGCGAAGCCACGGACGAAAGCTAGTTATATTGTGATGAAAGTAGAGAATCAGTATTATAATTTAAAATCCGAGTATCTTCAATCGTTGACGTAGATAATTTGAACCTTCGTCGAATAGACGCGTATTTGTTGAGAATTTCGTAGAACTTGTAACAATATCAATAAAGCAAATTTATCCCCTTCCACGAAACCTGGTGGTATTTGAAGTGTAGTATTTCCACAAAATATCAGCGTTCAATGTCTAAGGGATTATTGGAAATGTTATTTATTGGTAGGACGATACGTAATCAAATTAATTGAATACCTTTCAATCGTTAGAAATTACTTTATTGCTAATATAAACATAATAATATTATAGTTCTCTTCAGCTGAATTCTGTTATGTTATAATAAATAAATTAATATTTCGGACTTCTGAGACACAACGCCATCTAGTCACAAATTATGCAGAGCTTGTACTACTTCACTTTTTTTGTGAATACATGCATAATATAATATTAAATACAAAAACTCCGAAACAAATAACTTGCGTATCACACAAACATTTGGTCCGACCCGAAAATCGAACCCAAGACCTCAAGCACAGCAATCGCACACGCAACCACTGCGCCACCGCGGCAATTGTTATTTTGATTTAATGACAAAATAAATAAATCTCAGTCATTTTTATTTTATAGGCAAAAGCTGTTGGTAAATAATATTTTACTCACGAATATTTTCACTCTAATCAGAAATTTAATAGGAAATTAATAATTATAATTTCCGATAAACGGGCATGACTGCCTCGTTGGTCTAGCGGTTGGCGTATGCGACTGCTAATCAAGAGGTCTCGGGTTCAAATCTCGGGTCGGGCCAAAAAAGTGTTTTTGGGTTTTTCTTTGGAAATTCCTAATAGCAGCCCGGAGTTTGGAAGTTTATCGGTGATCCACGCCCGTCCCTCGGAGAGCACGTAAAGCCGTCGGTCCCGGTTGTCATGAACATCTATGGCAATCGTTATTAGGAAGTCAGTGCCCTCAAATATACTGACAAACTAGTTCAATCTTCGAAATCTACCTTAGGGTTGCGGAGGTCCGATGCCAGTCGCTCTGTGGAAAAACTGAAATTCAGGTAAAACCGGTTGAACTAGTAGCCAACCTCGAATAAACTTGGGAATAAAGGCTAAGAAGATGATGAGTTTCCGATAAACGGGCATGTAGGGATTTAGCTCAATAGAATAGTTACAGTTCAAATTCAATTTTGTTACTACTACGTTAGCCGATAATACAATTAGACTGTGTACTATACATATACATAGTCTTGTTTGATGATAACTACACAATCTGCTAACGTCCACTAATATGCCGAACATGATTGTGTTAGTGGATATTACATGAACATCAGTGACGTGCACTCTACGACCCGACTCGCTCATATCTGCGCTTAATGGAGTGCGCTCAATTATGTTGCGTCTAACAGTTACCTTTCCAAAATCATTGAAAAGCAATAAAGACTATTAAAATGATTTTGCCCTGCCTGATAGAAAGCATGAGTTGAATTGAAGAGTTTTGGTCACCATCATTATTAAAAAGGCAGACAATGCAGCATGGTGACCAGCACTTTGGCGGCTCACCGGTCTCACACTCTCCAACGAAATACGATATCATAAATCCTGTTATTTAAGTTTGGCTTGTTTGTGAGTGTATGCCGGTTCGTGCTAATCAAAATCGTCGTAACAAGCTCTACACTCACTCAAAAAAGTGATAATTTATAATTGACGATAAATTTTAGATATGTAATCATCCTGATTGTCAGTTATTTCCATAAAAGTGAATTAGTCTTAAGAATGATCATTTCAAGAAGCTATCTTCGAACTTCTTCATTTCTTTTCTGTGCAAAAGCTTTTGTTCTCCTTCACAGAAACTTATTTAATTTTTACACATGTTGTGCGTCATTACGCAAATATTGT
Organism: Phragmatobia fuliginosa; assembly: GCA_932526445.1. Classification (NCBI taxonomy): domain Eukaryota; kingdom Metazoa; phylum Arthropoda; class Insecta; order Lepidoptera; family Erebidae; genus Phragmatobia; species Phragmatobia fuliginosa. The sequence continues at coordinate 267,101 of OW052072.1, forward strand.
TCATAAACAAAATATATTACTACAACACGCCATGTAGGTATGCTACATAAACTCCCAAGAGAAATGAATATAAAATGAATCAAGGTGGTAACACACACTTTGGTGATAGCACTAGAAATATAAACTTGAATTTCATGATCAGGGTTCTTGTATATCGCGTTTCGGTCCCGACGCCAGCGCCCGTCTTCGCTCCACAATGCATTTTATAAATTACCTCCAACATTTCTCCACGACTTCTTGCCCCGCGTGCTTCCTCGGTGATATAATATTCTTGACATAAATAGCGATGTCAGACGGAGGTTAAGCGAGGTGTTCTCTTCACTTTCCACATAAAAATTGTTTATTCATGCTTTTAATGTTTAGCGTACGATTGTAATAGTTCTCGTACATGTTTCTGAGTATTTTTTTTATCATAGATATTTTGTTCGTAGGGTTGTAATTATAACTAATGCAACTAAACCAATTTATAGCAAAAAGGTCCTAATAAGACCCGGCAAAGTACGAGAATAGTTGCGGTATACAATTAGTGTCGGACTGTTTGTTTTTGTTACTTTACGTTTTGTTTGTAACTTCGACTATATCCGAATTAGTTGTTTATAAAACATAACAGAAAACCGTAATTGTTGCTAGTTATATAAAAGGTGATTAGTACCTAGTAGTCGCAACTAGTTTCAGTAGTTTAAAACAATTATTTTAACATTAGTTTGCCGCATGAGGTATACTTATGGTAAAATAGTAAAGAAGTCATCGAATGAATATAACTCTAATCTCATTGTTCTTCTGTAACAGGTGGTAAGTAAGAATGCAAGTATAACACTCATAATGTATATCATAAGTTATGAGAACTATTAAAATTTTCTCGTTTAAAGCTTTAGAAGATGATACTGTTCAAAGAGTGTTTAAATCTTACAGATCTATTATTCTTATAATAAAATCATTTCCATACAGCATAGATAACTTCTTTTTACACGCTTTTTATTAGCTTCACCTGTACGTTTGTAATCGACTCCTTTGGGTGCGATTAATACCCACTTTAAACGGCCAGATTTCCTTCAAACTTTGTAGATTTATCGAGGACCGAGAACAATACACTAATTTGTTATTCATTTTTTTTGTCTTTCTGTCAAAAATGTTTTAAAAACTAACAAACACGCTTTTAAACAAAAAAGTAGAAAATAATTTTCATGTAACAAAGCGTGGGGTGCTTTCTGAAAATATTTCAATAACGTCGCCCCACGCTTTTTACATTGAAATCATTTTATACTTTTTAGTTTAAAAGCGTGTTTGTTTAGTTTTTAAAACTATTTTTCAGAGGTTAAATTCATCATTTGAAATAATTACAGTGTTTGAATGGATTGATCCCACTGTCGGATGATTTTCCACCGGCTCCACAACTTACTTCTCGCTACTAGACACCAGTAGACCAGAAATCTGTTCTTAGAAAGAAGGTTTTAGACTACTTCTTTCACTCGTTAGCCAGATGGAATGGTAAAACATTTGTTTCATATTCGCCTTCTTTCAGCAGTGCCGTTACCTTGCGTATTTTCCTCTCTGGTTGTCTTTTTTGACACCTATGGCATGAATTTTGCCATACCATACATGAACCACGCGGAATGCCTGCCTGATATCACGGTCCCTTTGAAAATCTCCATTGACCATGGCCATGGTCATGTAAAACAGTTTTAAAATTAGAAAGAAAGGCTATTTTTTATGAATTAAATTGAAATTATAGTAACATAAAAATATGTTAAATCTTGAGTCCACTGGGAACGTTAGTAGGCCTCATATTTCTAATTGAGGGTAGACGTGAGTTTAGCGGGTGAGGAGAATGTTCTCGTACATTCACTTTATTGTAGCACTCGATCACGAAATACAGTTAGGACATTGAATAGCAGCCCATGATTAATAATTTTAAATAAGACACTCCACCGAACACGTGGTGCTCACACGAGACGATCCGCGACAACTCTGCTCGTCAACGACGACGTTCCCTCTTTTAAAGGAACTCACGAACGAATGAACGAACAATAATCATCTAGGGAAGGGATAAAATCATTGTCACCTGTGATCCTTGTCTATGACTTATGACATGAAAGTAATAGACTAAAATCAATCATTCAATCGCGTTATTATTATTTTAAAGTGACAATGATTCCCATCCCTGCGGTCACCGGTCGCACGCGCCAGTGCCCGGTGTTGCGTCAGTGTCTTACTTTCAGACACTTAACAGTGTTGCCAGCTAAAATAATCGATACGCCGGCACGGCCATACTGACAATCGCACGTCCCTGTGCGATCACTCACCTCTACAGCTCTCGTACTCCTCGTCAATCAGAGAGAAAAAAATCGCTCGTCCATCACTGACTCGCTACCAATTCATGACACCTGTTTAAAAAGATCTCGATCTTTACCCCTCGCATCTGAATTAAACACACTTCGACCTTCGACCGATCACCAACTCACATGGTGCCTCGGACCGGACAACCATCAGCGTCTCTTCCACCAGTCTCATCGCGTAGTCTGATCAGGTGCATCGATCCGGTTTACAGACCAGCTCCATTTTTCAGATACGCGACTACCAACTACCCATCAACCCTACTATAAATCGCGAAGTCTGATCAGGTGCATCGATCCGGTTTACAGACCAGCCCCATTTTTCAGATACGCGCCTATTAACTACCCATCAATAAGGCTACATACCGCGTAGTCTGATCAGAGGCATCGATCCGTTTTCCAGACCAGCCCCCTTTTTCAGACACGTGCCAACCGAGTACCCATCCAGTGTACGCTCGCTACGTTACGTACGTACGCACGCTCTGGATCGATACTCTACGTACGTTCTCTAGATTGGTTCTCGATAAAAGAACAGAATATACACAAATGTAATTAATGAATTGCGCAAATGAAATATCAATTGGTCATACACGTTTTCCGAAGAAACTACGATAGATGAAGTCATATAACTATTCTGGCGACCCTGAACAGGAAGTCGAAGTGTTGGTAGACCAGCCGCCAGGTGGTCGGAAGATATAAAGAAAGACTAGACACACCGCATCCAGAAGCGTATGGAAAACCATGTAGGAAGCAAATATGCTGAGGAAGAAGAAGAATGAAGAAGAGTGCACAAACGTTATAAACTTACCTTTAGTACTCATGTTCGGAGGCAGAGGCTAAAGTATGTGGACTAGATGTCGATGCTGCATCACTTTCCTCATAGGATGTTATGTCCATTGCCATGACTATAGATTTTGATTTTCATGAGCATACTTACAGGTTAGGTTAGACCCACCAACGTCTCTCAGCTCGTCTCTATAATGATTTAGTACCTTGACAATAAAAGGATCTTACCTTTGAACTTTTACTGTAGTTTGGTTTGGTTACACTCGCTATCCTTGATAAAGACGAAATTGTCTGCGACGAAATTGTCTGCACTGAATGGACTCACTATTGCTCTACTTCGGATGAAGCGTTCTACCTCTGACGTATAGTCTTTTGATATTCTACATTGCTCGTTTGTAAGGCATTAATTCCGCAGGGGAGTAGCCTGTTACTCTGGATCTAGTGGTATTAAAGGCAAGCTGGACTTACAGAAGTTTTGTTTGGTTTGTTTTCTACTATTGTGAGCAGGCATTTTAGAGTACGTATTAGACGCTTAGCATTAGCCCTACCGGAACCAGTACCGATAAGGTGATGTTGTACACTATGCCACATCAACACCGTTTGAAGTTTGCACCTATATAACACCTACTTTAGTCTGCTTTTACACGCTTCGGTGCACCAAATAGGCAAACAGCCCTCTTGAGGGATTTAATTAAGGTATGAGCATCGAGAGATGCCGAGTAATGAAAGACACGCACTCCCTCCCATCATCTTTACCGCCCAATCCCCCCGCAATATCTATGTAAATCGCATGGCAGGACCCGTGTCCTTAGGCATTGATGAAGGCCAACTTGCCAGGCCTAAAGGCCCCAGGCGACCGGAAACAACCACCAAGGGCAAGCAACGACGGCGCGGCCAGAACCGGACGGGCGACCACCCGTGGCACGACACGCCACGAGCGCCCCCGCAACCCAAAGGCCACGCCAAGCAACCAGCCTCGGCTGCTGCCACAAGGCAGCATCCGCACGGCCCAGCTGGAGGCCCTCCAGGAAAACAACATCCAACGGCAAGACCACGCAGCCACAATGCGTCCCGCAAGTCCACAACCAGCGCGGTGACGCACGGCGTCAATCCCCACCAAGAGGAGACCCGAGCCCAGCAGCGGAAACCACGGGCTGCTGACGAAACTTGTTGGGACCCGGAGCAGTCTTTCGAAGCGTTGCATACTATACAAGAATCAATAAACTTACGTACCTACTTGATCATCTCTGGAAACCAATAATGCTCAAATAGTTCTTAGTTTCTTAATTTCCGAAGGAACATGATTAATTAAGGTCCACGTTAAGGATCACGGAGCTATTGGTAACCGGAAACTGGTTACCCTTACGCACATCATGGTGCGAGTAGTCTGAGGTTTCTTTGTTCTTATTTTTGTTAATGAGGTCACGAATTTTGATATCACGATTTTATTCTACCGCTAACTACCCTTGATAAAGTTAACACTCAGCGCCATCTCGCGAAGAAACACTGAACCACGAAGAACACACGGTATGAACTACACGGAGCAACTACCAATCCTGAATCGCGATGAGAAACTATCGAGCTGATTAGCACACACACACGACATCCCAACATCAACCATTGGGCAGCGGCCCAGCAGGCACGACCACCTCGCCTGGTCGGAGGATCCCGCCTCTGTGTCGGAGGAACACGACACCCGGTCCTCTACCATATTCTAATATTACGTTTACAGTTTCATCTGATAATGTACTGGCATTAGACTCATCACAAACTGTTTTTGAGATTGGATGTCTAGACAAGAAATCAGCATGTTACTTGTTGGCACCTTATGCACAATATTAAATCCTGTAGAAATACCCACCACTAATGGTGTATGCTGCCCATACAAACACTGTTTAAAGATCTCGACTACTCAGGCGACTATCATAGTTTCTAGTTCCTACGAATGAAATCGCGATTCTGCGTCAGTCGTTCGTCAACTAAAATATGACACTAAGATATGACAACATGTAGCAAACCATTCTTTCTTTGAATGATTATGGCCCCATAACCGTTAGAAACATCATCAGTGTGAAACTCAATAGCTGCCGCCTCACGATCTAATATTGTTAGTACAGACTCCTGAGCTAAGTATTTGAACAATTTTCTTTTAAATATTGTCATGTAGGTCAATCCACCTTATTGTCCCCTTCAGTAAATAAAGTGGGCCTACCATACGAGTATTATTTGGGTATAAAGTTTCTGAAGTAAGAGGCAAGGCCCAAGAACGGTCTATTCTGAGTAGCAATCTTCGTGGTAGGAAAATCGACCATTTCTCCTGCTCTAACTACACGATCCACAAAATGTACTCCTGTTCTCATGAATTTATATTTCTATAAAAAAAGGAAAACTGCGTCTGGCAATGCTCTCAGGGTTAAAACAACGTTCCAGACAATGGGAAAGTTTATCAGAGAAACCAAGTCCATAATCAATGTAAACCAGCGCAACGCTATATCTAAGTTTATTACTAAGCCTTGTTGATACACCTTTGATAGACTGCAGCCGAATTTCTACGATCAAAGGGCTTAGTTAGATACCCATATTCACCATCTTGTGAGGGTGAGGAACTACCGTAAATAACTTACGCTTCTAGGAGGGCTGAAACTTTTTCGTCTTTGAACATTCTTATATTGATCAATAGGATCTACCCGTAAATCTCCTGTAAAGACGCGATGCCCTGGTATACCATCGATAAAGAATTCAGAATATTTTCGTAACTAAATTAAGATCAATAAGATTTTTGATTTGATTTTGTCCACACAGTTTAAGTCAGTATCTATATCCTCAAGAGCTTAGCTTAGTTTGGGTATGCTTTTCGCTGAAACTCACTTACTTTTGTAAAAAAAAAGCAATACGGTTAATTTGCACACTGACGTACTCGTTTAAAAAAATCACTGCCTATAGAATTACTTTACCTTTTATCGTTCCTTTCGGCACAACGTAAAATAGTAACTTAGTAGTAGATAGTATTTGCGAAACATCTTACGGTTCCTTTTTTTTTTTCCTTCCTTTTTTTTTTTAACTACCCCCGATACTACGACACTGTGTAAAATACTAACGAAAAGCATGCCCACTATCAACGAGAAAATAAAAAGAAACGATCTCACCGGATTCTGCGTTGCTTTTGCTCCTCGTCGATTCATGTTTACAGATGTGCACCTCCTTCATTGCTGTAGCTCGGAACCCTTGCGTTCTTCACAAACCGACGCGACATATCCAGCCTGTCCGCATACGTAGCTGATAGAGAACGACACTCGATAGAGAAAATTATGTGCAAAATGCTGTGCCCTTGTGTGCCAAAACGCTGACATATCGTCGTGGTCCAAACAAATAAGCCTTACGGTAATGTTAAATTCCGATTGTTGCGGATTAGCGGTCGCCAGTGATTGAGATTTTCATCAAAATGTTTTGTAGCCAGTTTGATTGTCCGGGCTGCTCACTGCTGTTCACTTTACACTATTCTCCTCAGGTGGTTACCCTGCGTATCCCACTTCTGATGTTAAATCTTGAGTCCACTGGGAACGTTAGTAGGCCTCATATTTCTAATTGAGGGTAGACGTGAGTTTAGCGGGTGAGGAGAATGTTCTCGTACATTCACTTTATTGTAGCACTCGATCACGAAATACAGTTAGGACATTGAATAGCAGCCCATGATTAATAATTTTAAATAAGACACTCCACCAAACACGTGGTGCTCACACGAGACGATCCGCGACAACTCTGCTCGTCAACGACGACGTTCCCCCTTTTAAAGGAACTCACGAACGAATGAACGAACAATAATCATCTAGGGAAGGGATAAAATCATTGTCACCTGTGATCCTTGTCTATGACTTATGACATGAAAGTAATCGACTAAAATCAATCATTCAATCGCGTTATTATTATTTTAAAGTGACAATGATTCCCATCCCTGCGGTCACCGGTCGCACGCGCCAGTGCCCGGTGTTGCGTCAGTGTCTTACTTTCAGACACTTAACAGTGTTGCCAGCTAAAATAATCGATACGCCGGCAAATATAACTTATTTTAAATTACTTTATAACAGGACATTACGGTACACGACTATAACATCAAATTAATTTATTTTTGCTAAACGTCAAAACAGTGACTTTGATACATTACAGGAAGAAGTAAGTAATAAGGCAGAACGTGATGCCTTCATGTTTTAATGACTTGCAGATTATAAAATAAATTAATCAACATCTTTCTATTTTCAAAATTCTTATTGGAATCCCGGTTGGTTTTTACGGACAAAGGTCAACTGTCTCGCTCTGATCTTTAAAAAACAATGATAATTTATATCTAGGGAGGTGGTGATTAAGGCCTATCTATAAGTTACGTCACTCAAATTCCAAGGTTTTAATCCTCAATATTTCCTTTAGGAATTATTAATTCCCAAAGGAAATTCCTAAAGCAATACAACAGTGCCGTAAGCGTGTGACAAAATTTATATATGTGCCGAATATACTTAGGAGACATAGGAGAACAAACAATATAATTAAAGAAACATACTGACCGACATGTTATCTGTAAGCGTGTTCTACAAATATAAAATATTAACCTTTTTTTTTTTTTTTTTTTTTTTTTTTTTATATTTAGGCCTGCCAACCTTCATTTGATCCACATTTAGTTTCGAACCGACCGGTTTAAGCGGGCGGATTTGCGGGCGGTTACAGTCGATGGATTATCCCGGGTGCATTAGACTTGCCTCCAACGCGATTAATTTGTATTCGTTAAAACTTTCATGCTTATATTATGTTCAGTAAAACCATAGATAATTGTGCTATTATTTATTTGTTATTATTAATATATAATGCATTTACAATATATATTTCTTAATATCAGTTGTCTATTACCCATAGGTACAAACTCTGCTTAGTTTGCAATTAGATGGTGTTGTATGTCAGATGTTTGAAGCATTCATATTTATTTTCATTAAAACAGTTTGGCTTCAGAAGAGGACGCTCGACAAGTGACACTGGTGTTGAGCTATTGGAAAACATATTTAGTGCCTGGGAGGATAAACAGGATGCGCTGGGTGTTTTTTGTGACTTATCCAAGGCATTCGATTGCGTTTTTCATGAAACATTGATCAGGAAATTGCATCACTATGGAATAAGGAATACTGCTTTGGATCTTATTATCTCTTATTTGGGTAATGGGACCCAAAGAGTGGAAGTTAATGGACAGAGGTCCCTCGAGTCTCTGGTCACTATGGGGGTTCCACAGGGCTCAATTCTCGGCCCATTTTGGTTTCTCGTTTATATAAATGACCTACCTAATCTGATAAAAGATAATCAGGAGATAGTGCTATTTGCGGATGACACCTCACTTTTATTTAGACTAAAACGACAGCAATTAGTTACTGACGATGTGAATAACACTCTCTCCAAGGTCGTGAACTGGTTCAACGTTAATAACTTGCTCTTAAACGAGAAAAAAACTAAATGTATTGTGGCGACTTCTGTTCCACATACAGCGCGACGACATATGACAGCGCCCGCGAAGATTGCCGATGGCAGAGCGAGCGGCGCTCGCAGATCTGGTCGTCATAGCAACCAAGTATTGTTGATTTTTACGTTTTAAATTTTTTCGCAAGATAAATATTTTATCATTTATATTTTGTGCATTTATTATTACAACAAATAAAAGTAGTAAAATCACACTTCAGTATTATATTTTTTACACCTAATGTTAAGCAGGTAAAAACTAATGTTCTGATAAATGGAAAGGAGTTGGATCTTGTGGACACCACTAAGTTTTTGGGTATAACTCTAGATTCTAAATTGCAGTGGGCCCACACATTGATGGCTTGTCGAATAGACTCAGTTCTGCTGCATACGCGGTTTATAAAATTCGCCAATTAACTGATGTAGACACCGCAAGACTGGTGTATTTTAGCTATTTCCATAGTGTAATGTCATACGGTATTTTGTTGTGGGGAAATGCTGCTGACATTCAAAGTATCTTTGTGTTGCAAAAGAGAGCTATTCGCGCAATTTATAATCTCAGTTATAGGCAGTCACTGAGGGATCAGTTTAAAGAAATTGGTATTATGACAGTTGCACCTCAATATGTATATGAAAATCTAGTGTATGTTAAGAAAAATATACATTCATTCACAAAGTTTAGCGACATTCATAATATAAACACTAGAAATAAAGATAAACTCGTGTTGCCAACGACTAGACTACAAAAAGTAAGCAAGTCTTTTCGATGTCAGGGTGTGAGATTCTACAATAAGATTCCAAGCAAATTTCATGAATTAAGTATTAACAAATTTAAGTTCTTGGTTAAACGGAAATTGTGTGATAAAGCTTACTACACAGTTACTGATTATTTAAATGACAAATTTGCTTGGGAGTGATGCTGCTCGCTCCCACAAGTGATGAACATTTAAATTTTGTTTTAATTTGTATTTCATTTATTCTAATTTGTTTAGTTTTTCGTTGAATTTGAATTGTATAGTATTTTTTTTTTTGTTTTTTTTTGTGTAAGTTTGTAAATGTGAGTATAGTGTAGGCTTGTAATGTTAGTTTATATTTTAGTAATTTTCTGGTGGTTTTGGAGTGTTTCCACGGCCTACTCAAGTGTCCTGCTGGCGGTAGTGTCGTGTTCCGGGTTGTGGATCCTGACTACATCGGTTAGGCTACACGATGGCTGGGGCCCGTATGCCGTCTGTATGGACAGGTCGACTTAAAACTATGGTTCTTTCTTCAAAAGGCCAACCCAGACCATATACTGCACTCACATAGTTCTCTTTAATATTGTACACGGACTTAAAAAAAGAAAAAAGAAAAAAAAAGACACCTCTGTGGTTTGTTTCGGCGTTTCTTCCCAGAGTGAGTCGTAGGAACGGCCGGCGCCTTCTAGCTATAAGTCCGACTTGTAAAAATGTCTGAAAAGATTTACTTACAGAAATAAATATCATTTTATCATTTTTATCATTTTTTTATCCTTTATTTAAAGTTATTCTCAAAATTAGCCCTATACAAAAAAAGTAACGTAGAGGTGCCAGATTCAACTCATTCTAAGAGTGAATATGTTTGCATTGGCTTTTTTTCGAAACATTTGTTTGCATAGAAAATGGATCATCTCATGCTAGGATCACGTGTACGGTGAAGTGTCTTATTTAAGTCATTAATCATGGGCTCCTATTTAATATCCTAACTGTATTTCGTGATCGAGAGTTACAAAGTGTTTGTACAAGAAGCATTGCCGTTATTCTCCTCGCCCGCTAACTCACGTCTAAACTCAATTAAAACTATGAGGCTTACTAACGTTCATAGTGAATCTTGAGCATTTACAAATCTATATAATGTGTCCCACAATTTTTATTCACTATCACTCACTCTACTCTTATTTTAGCATTCATCTGATAAGAATGAGCTGAGGCGTTTGGCACCGTCGAGGTCGCTTTACTTTTTGGTACAGAATCGCTGATAAGCCCGAAATTATTAATACAACCGTATCTAAACTAACCTAATATAACGCTTCACTGCACCTTTCAATGTTTATAAAGCCTTACGCTTCGACACTTCGAGACTAATACCAAAATGGTGTCGTCCTGGACTCAACTAAAACCGCACGGCATTCCGTCAATGGGTCTTATTACTGGAGCCTCGAGTGACTAAATTAAATTCGTTATAACCCTTTCAGTTGTTATTGAGGTTAGAAACATTAAAATACAAGGTATTTTATATCAAAAGGTACGTGTATTTACTCTGGTTACGAAAATAAGTTAAATGAAGATTCACATTACCTTAATGTAGGAAACTGAGCTCCGTTTGGAGCGAAATAAAAATAAACTGGTACCTTCGGGACCGATTTGTTGTAATAGGATCACGTTGGGAGATAATATCTGACTGTGGTATTTGCTCTGATTTATTTTCAGAGAGCATGGTGTACATAGGTACAACTGTATAAGCAAAACTCATAGCTATAATAACATTAACGGAGCCAAGGTGGTTCGGCCCGACAGTACATTTTTCTTTTTGATGTCATTATTGGTTTTGACAGTAAAACTAATAGACTGAATGTCTAAAAAGAAAGACAAGACCACTCGTTTCAAAGCGAAGAGTTATATATATAATGATACACCTATTTTAGTTTGTTCCACTAGTCATGGCGATGTAACGAGAGCTAACTATACTGTTGTGTATATGGGCTTCTACTCTGCCTGGTGGAAAGCATGAGTAGAATCCAAGAGAAGTTCTCACCATACTCAATTCGAATGCAGTATGGTGACACACTATGGAGGCCTATTGATATGCTATACAGCACAAAATTAAATGTTGACATTTTATGTTTCTGTTCTGTTAGAGGATAAAATCGCCCCGTCGAGCCGGGCCCATTCACACCCATCTTTATAATTAGTATTTTAGAAATTTTAACACACTTTTAATAGTTTCTTGTAAGCAAATTTCGTAAGCGTGGTTTTAGTATTGTAAACCATATTTATTTAATAAATAAACCAATCAATTATACCTCTGACTAAGACTGGAAGCCCTCTATTATATACGCACCTGTCGTCCATCACACGCCACTGTTAATAAACGACACTGTTGTTGTTATTGACTTCGTTGTTTGTTCACTTCGTACAACTGGTACATATATTTACCTAAATAAACACGTTACTTTGGCCGTTTGTTTATGACAGCCGCACATTACTCAACACAAACTGTTTGAGACAACGTGTTTATTTGTTGGCAACAATACACTGTTTACATATACATGTTAAACACTATTGTACAGTATTTAATATATTTATGTACTCTATCTATTGTGATTGCATTAAAATTGGTTGAGTAATTTAAAAGGTTTAGGCGAACAGATATATTTAACGAAATTTCATATTTCATTGACAGCTCAAAATGTTTTCAAAAGTTTTAAACAAACCACATAAAAGCGCTCATAGCCGAGTGGCCTTAGGTGATTGGAAGCAATCACCAAGGGTAAGCAACGACGGCGCGGTCGGACCTAGATGGGTGACCGTTTGTGGCATTATATGTAATGAGCGTTTCCGTGATTCGGAGGTCACGTTAAGCAGTCGGTCCCGGTTGTTATCATAAGATAGCAGTCGTGAAGCTCAGTTGGAGGCCTTCGGGCGGCTTAAAAACATCCAACAGCAAGATTACGTAGCCACAACGTGTCTTGCCTGTCCCCAACCCGCACTAGGCCAGTGTGGGGACGTATGGCCTTAACCCTCTCTTGAGAGGAGACCTGAGCCCAGCAGTGGGACGTTATGGGTTGTTGATTGATGTGACATAAAAGATTTTATTTAGCCTTTGTCAGCTGTGCGTATGTCAAACCTAGTCTGTGTCCTTCTCCAAGATCCAAACTATCTCTATAGCGAAACTCATACAAATCACTTCAGTAGGTCAGACGTGAAGGCGTAACAGACAGGCAGATCTACTTTCGAATTTATAATGCTAATAAGTATGGATCTTTTCATTAGTTATTGACCCTAATTATAAGTTTAACGGTCGATGTTTACAATTCGAAGCACACTAGCACAATCCCTATAATCCGTCTGTAACAAAGCTTTTAGTTAATGGGATACTTAGTATTTTATAGAGGTCAGGGCTCCGAAACAATTTATTAATATGATTTTATAATGTGTGTGTAAAATATAAATCTCTCCCTCAGTAATTGTATTGTAAAAGTTACAATTGAATCTATGTATCATTCGGTGAGGCTTTGTCAACGGTCGGCGGCGGCCGGCATCGGACGTGATTTATTATCAAGTTTTATTTCATTCGACCATTATTTCTATCTAAGTTTTAATTTGTAAAATATCGTTTCGCATGTAAACATTTTTGAACTAATTGTTAAATCGTGACGTTATATTTTTATTTATTGAGACGTAAAACTTTCTCTATCGCGATTCAGGACTAGTAGTTACTCCGTATAGATCTTTTAGTGTTTCTTCTTTTTCTGCGTTGTTGTATGTTTTTTTGACACGCTGTATGTTTTCTTCTGAATCATAGTAAAAATCCTGTAATGATTTCTAGCCCTCATGTTACGAAGAGGAACTCATTTTACAATGCATAAATCTTAGACTAGTTACATAAATTAACGGTAATAGTACTGGTGGGTAGTAGAGCCACGCTGATTTCAGCACGAAAGGCTCGCCCGGGACAGTACTACCCTCACTCAGAAAACCATCCTACATATGAAAGCATTCTTGCTGTCGTATTTTGTTGGTGAGCGTGAGACCAGAGGCCCAATAATTCTGCATCATCCTCCTAGCTTCCGGAGTCCGGTAGAATGATGCAGAATTATCTGACTAGGTCGTCATGGTACGGACAGGGGGGTGTCACTCCGCAGTTTAGGTATAGACGGCCGGCTGCCTGCCGGGTTAGACACGCCGGTCGAACAGACATCGTCAGAACAGTTAAGAGTTACACGATAGAAAGAGACGCAATTGTAGGTAAATATAATCGTAGTGATTCGGCGCTGTGCGATCTGAATTGAACTTAATCTTTTGACACCGAGGGTATCTATAACTTTAATTTACTTTTCGGAGTGAGTCTTCTGTACTGGTACTATTATGTATTCTGTGGTACGGATCAACATGCTGCACCAATTTAGAAATCAATGTGATTATTTTAATTCAATCTTCTTCTTTTTTTTCTTAAACGGAATGCCAGTGTCAGACCAGATGTCCTCATTACCTGCGGCGAGGCTTCTCAATTGGTGGTACGCAGACGCTGAAGTAAGTTGTTACGGATGTGTACCTTTTTTTAATATTCACAGTTTCTGTATGTGAGAGACCTGTCTAAGACGATACCCAGGTACTTTGGATGGTAATTGTAACTAATGGGTTCACCCCGCCACATGAGATTGAGCTTTCGACTCGCCTGGTTGTTCCGAAGGTGAAACGCACAAGACTCAGTTTTTCATGGGTTTGGACGTAGTACCGATCTAAGGTGTGTAACGCCTTAGCTGTTAGCGCTAGATCATCTGCGTATATGAATTTAATGGAGACTTGGATGGAAACATACATAGCTGCTCAAAAAGAACAATCAGGCAAAGACGAATATAGCAATAACCTGAAGACAGAGCCGACGAACTCAACGCTTTGTAAACGTATTCTAAATAATTTCAATGTTATATGACAAATGAGTGTTGTACCTGCAGCGACTTGCACACTTTGTAGGTAACCTCCATGGAATAAGCATCTGTTAGAACCTCGCCTCTAAACATTTACATGTGATATTTCATCAAAATTGCCTTATATTTCTCCAAGGAGAAGCAAATATAAACCTTTTTTTATTAAATTACATTTCTAACAGCATCAAGCTAGGGAAAATTGTCCTTTATAGTCCCAGAAGTGACAGGATATTTGCATTTTGAATACAATATTTAAGGCTGTATGGTAAAGAAACTGACAGAATTCGGCCCTCGCGTCGACAGCAGTTAAGTAAACAGATTAATATTATAACAGTTTCTTTTAATTTTTGAATAGAGGTGTTAAGCTGTCTCGATCATATATATGGTAATAGCGTGTGCGACTGCGGTACTTGAGGTCTTTAGTTCGATTCCCGGATCCAGGATGACATCAATGCAAAGAGAAGGAAAACTCAATACAAACATTAAAACAACCCGTCTGATCTACGTAGTACAGAAGCTGTGTCAAAACATTCTTATTGAGGAGAGTCCCACGTCGAGCAGTGGACTAATACAGAACGTTAATGATGAAAATATTTTTTTTTGATGATCCGAAGAAGAGTACGGAGACTCCAGCAACGACTTCATGCATATATAAGATTGTCAAAATGACTATGTTCTACCTGATGGAAAGCAGGAGCAGAATCAAACGTAGTAGTCACCATTCTTACACAGAGATGTGTTTCTGTATCATTGGGCTTGGGCCTCCGGGCACTCATCAATGAAATACAACAGCACAAATGAAATACAACAGCACAAATAAAATACCACAGCACAAATGAAATACAACAGCACAAATGAAATACCACAGCACAAATGAAATACAACAGCACAAATGAAATACAACAGCATAAATGAAATACCACAGCACAAATGAAATACAACAGCACAAATGAAATACAACAGCACAAATGAAATACCACAGCACAAATGAAATACCACAGCACAAATGAAATACAACAGCACAAATGAAATACAACAGCACAAATGAAATACAACAGCACAAATGAAATACCACAGCACAAATGAAATACCACAGCACAAATGAAATACCACAGCACAAATGAAATACAACAGCACAAATGAAATACAACAGCACAAATGAAATACAACAGCACAAATGAAATACAACAGCACAAATGCTGATAAAGTTAGATTGGTATTCTAATTGAGGGTAGCCGGCACGTTCTGGCTCTGCTACTTAGAGATTTATTTCACAACGAGTATTATAAACTTGAAGTCTTCTTTAATTCTTAAAATGTCTGCTTTACTTGGATTACTACACTATTACAAGTACTACCTGCTTATCGTTTGGTTGCATTTAATAGTGACGACAGATGACAATGGTATTATTTAAACGTACAATAAATTAGATTTAGCGATGTCGTTAGGTGCTGATGGCAGCTATAAATAGAATTTTATTCGGGAATCTCTACAAACAAATCAATTTGTGAAGAATTTTAACATCGCTTTGAATTACAATATTATTTTCTGAGAGATAGTGTGCAGTTATGAAATTGTTTAATACAGTCCTTATACAAAATAAATTCATACTTTTGGATTTTATTTAAAAAATGTTACTTTGCAAAACACATAGATAACTTGTTCATTGCTTACTTATTTTTATAGCACTGTCCTCTTAAGGCCCGCGACACCGAGCGTGAGAATTTGTGATTGAACACCCACATACATATTTTACATGCACACAGACGCATCGCGCACTGTCGCTTACATACCGTAGCAATTAATCACCGACTTTCGGTTTTTTGCTTATGTTAAATATCCATCAACTGTTCGCCTTTGTAGAACGTATTTTAATGTCTTACAACGCACGCAATGTATCTTGCCATAACGTAAAGCCCGTAGGATTCATTCAGTACAGAAAGTCATAATACTTTCTGTATACCAATCGAATGGTCAAAGATTATAAAATAATTTTACACAGTATAAAATAAATTCGCTCGCGTGCATTGTCTGTCAACTCAGATCCTTTTAAATACGCAAGGTATTTAAATACGGTTTTCATCATAATTAAGGTTACCTTTTAAAGAAGATTTATTAATGTTATTTTATTATTTTAAAGTAAAGCCAATATTGACAAAAGTTTACGAGTTACATAAATTAGGAATAACCTACAGTAATACTTTTTTAATTATACTTTTTTAATATTACTTTATTATTTTATTTGTGAATAATAATTTCAAAGTAATTTGGAACAATGTAATATTAATCCTTATCATAATAAATACTGTAGACATTTATAACAATTTTATTCTACATGAAATATGTAGAATAAAATTGTTTATTACACAATATTATTTAAATAAATATTTTATAATACGTCAGACCGTTTATCCAGGTCGCACCCGTAATTGGCCGTAATCTTACACTAGTGACTCTCAGTGTAAGATTTTATTATGTCAATAATGTGTGTTTAACGATACGTGGTCTTATAGGCATTTAAAAAACATTTAAAATTTGACAAATTATACCTTCCTTTAAAACCAATCTATCCATTGTTGCAAACATCATGAAAATCGGTGCAGTAGTTTTTAAGTTACGTTATGTTTTGAGTTTAATAGACAGGTTGAAGAGGCAGAGGACTGTGTTTTTTTTTTAAATATATTTAATGCAAACGGCTTATTTACGCAATAATGTTACTAAAATAAATGTGAAAGTAACTCTGTCTGTCTGTTTGTCTGTTACCTTTTCACGCCTAAAACGCTGAACCGATTTTGATCAATTTCAGTATAGAGATATATGGGACCTCGAGAAAGGACATGGCTACTTTTTACCACGAAAATCGACACACTCGCGGGCGGAGCCATGGGCAAAAGCTAGTAAAACATAAATACGACTAGCGGTTTATATTTACGTATAAAGTGAAATACTAATCATCCAAGACCAAACCATTGAGTAGTATTACTTTCAATCATCAGCTGAACATCTTGAAAGATACGACTAAAGATAACACACATATACGAAAGTAACTGTGTCTGTCTGTCTGTTACGCTTTCACGCCTAAACCACTAAACCGATTTTGATGAAATTTGGTATGAAGATAGAACTGAACTTGGGAAAGGACATAGGGTACTTTTTATCGCGAAAATAAAGGTAGAAGGGTTTGAAATAGGGGACGAAAGTTTGTGTCGAAGTTCCATAAAATCAAACATAAAATCAGGTAAGATTATTTAATCTACCCTTACCATGTCGTGTGATATACACGAATTCCACACGGGCGAAGCCGCGGGCAGAAAGCTAGTTTATAATAAATAATAATAAATAAATATTTCAGACGAATGACACAGAATATCATCTACCAAATATTCGTGTGATCCGCAAATATTTATTTCGCAGTTTATAATACATAAACATACTTTTTTGTTATAAATACATACATATTATACATAGAAAACACCCAAACTCCGAAACAAATATTTGCAGATCATACAAACATTTGGTCCGACCCGGGAATCGAACCCTAGACCTCTTGGTAAGCAGTTGCATACGCTGACCACAAGACCAACAAGGCAGTATGATATATTACAATAATAAATAAACAACTATTTCGAACATCTTACACACGACATCATCCAGTCCCAAACTAAGCAGAGCTTATATTAATGATTCGACAACTGATATAAATACATAAACATACTTTTTTTGTTGCTTACCTATAGAATACACCCAGACCCCGAAATAAATATTTGCGGATCACACAAATATTTGGTCCTACACGGGAATCGAACCTGAATCCTTACTCAAGCAAAGTAGTCGCATGCGCTACTACTGCCCTCATCATTATGAAATGATGGCTACCAGATATTGCGTCTGGAATAGCATTACAAAATAAAAAAAAATATAATAACTATTTATAACGTCCTTATAAAATTTTTGGGTTTCCCTATAAACTAACACTGAAAACAGTCAACAACTAAAAAAAGAAATTTTGTGGATCTCATAAACATTTGGTCCGACCCGTGAATCGAACCCGAGGCCTCAATCGCATATGCTATCACAGCGCCACCGAGGCAGTCATATAAAATGAATTTTAAAAATCGGTCCACAATTGACAGAGTAATCAATGAATGTACAATAAAAAAAAATCATTTAGTTAAACATAAATAATACTCCTTTTTTGAAGTTGGTTAATAATAATTTAAAATATAAAGATTGGTGTGTCTATTCTCAGACCTACCAAATATTATCAAAAGTTACACACAGTCACGTCGTCGTATGTAAACAATCAAATCTCTGTGTGCGTGACAATGCGTGTGGAGCTAAAAACGAGCGTGCGCTCGCCTTGAATATTCGGAGAACACTGAATTTTTGGATAGCGTGAACTCTGTTTTATTGCAAATTATTTCTCCATACTAAAATGTATGGAACTTTTGCCGCTAAAAATTAATGATGTTTAAGTTTAAATTATGACTTTCTGGTGAGAATTAATAGAAACCTTAACTGGTTAATCTCTTTTTTGTACTTTTTTCTTGCAACTAATAAAATATTTATTTCAAATAAAGCAACATAATACTAGATTGATTCCAAACAGAAAAGGTCGATTTCGGTGATTTTAGTCACTGTTGATTATTTTTTTCTCGAAAATAAATAATCGTATTAGTAATTTTACTCGGTTTCTCTATAGATTGCTTTATTAAGGAACTGAAATAATTTTTTTACTGTCAAATAATGAATTAATTTGTTTCTCTTGTCATAACCGTAAGTGCTTTTTCGAGCAGTTATGGAAACGATCCCCATAAAACATGACAAAAAAAACTAAAAGCATTAAAATTCGTTCATTAAAATCTAAACATTTGAACTTAAGATAAAAAAACCTTAAAAGTATCATTGAATGTGTATAACAAATGTGATGTAATTATTTGTATTGAATTTAATATGTTTTCAAAAAGCAATTTAAATTAACTAATTTTTAGTTACAAAACAAATTGAGAGTTAGAAAAATGACCTTTATTTGGGTCTGAAATAAATAATTATTTCACAAATAATAGAATAAACAAAGGTTTCCTATCAGTATGAAAAAATAATATCAGGAGGAAAAGATTTCATTTTGAACATTTTGCTTGAGAATAAAAAAATGTAATTGGAAGGAAAGTTAAACACTCGTTACTAAATCAAATTGTGTTGTCCTTGTGCTGGGCGTAGAACAGGCGCCGCCCCCCGACGCCGCTTCACACGCAGAAAGAGTTCAATTAAACTAAAGACTAAAGGCACCAACGATCTATTTAATACACGACAACCTACTAACATTTACAACGTTCAAGGCAATTAACTCAGATCTTTTTATAATGTTTTTAGCGGGTACATATTATTCATCGTCTTGTTATTCCCAAGATTTTAGCCGATTAGATGTTATTCTAAAAAAAAAACATATGGAATGATAAACAAAACTATAACGGCATAGATAGCTCTATTAGTTCAGGAGTTATGGAGGCCTAACTTGTGAAATACGCTTTCTTCCAAAACTTCGAACAAAAATATCGAAATAATAAGTAAAAAGCGGCCAAGTGCGAGTCGGACTCGCTCATGAAGGGTTCCGTATCAGCAGGTAACATCATATAAAATTATTCTTGTAGTTAGTTGTAACTTTGATCGATGTTTTAATAATAGTGTTTTGATCAATGATATTATAAAAAATCGGCCAAGTGTGTGATAATTGTTATGTTTACGTATTAATGCGTTGATTTTGTATGACTTTTCCAAGTAAGCGCATTGTAAAAGTTAAGCCTCTATAACTCCTGAACTAACAAAGTCATCTAATTCGTTATATTTTTCATTTAAAGTTTATTATATGGACCACTATCACAAATTTTTCGGCGGGCGGGACGGCCTGTTTTTACAAAAAGTTTGCCTTTAAAGTGGAATTTCTCGCAAACGGATACCTAAATCAAAAAATCGTCTTAACAAACCTGTAATGTTTTTAAAAGACCTATATAATGATACCCTACATGATGGGGTAGCCGTGAGAAAAAAAAACATCCCCACTTTACGTGTAGGGGAGGTACCATAAATAAAAATATATTTCATAATTTTATTGTAGCACTTTGTCGACGTAATTACAATACATATTCATGCAAAGTTTCATCTTTCTAGCACTTACTGTTTCGACGACAAGTCGAGGACGGACGGACGGACGGATGGACAGACGGACATGACATATCTATAAGGGTTCGAAGTCATAAACTTCGGAACCTTAAAAAGTTGTAGATCTTTTAATTACCTACAACTTTGCCATTTAACTATTTTCCTTGTAGTTTTGCTGGAAATCGAGATATACCGTTTTTTACCCTTTGTTGTATATATTTAGCCATCCAATCTGACTCTACCCTGCCTGATGGAAAGCATGAGCAAAATCCAAGGGTCGGGGCTACCACACTTGCTGCGAATGCGGACAATAATGTATGGCGGCACACACTATGGCGGCTTAGTGAGATGCTTTTTCACGCCCCGGTTAAAGGACCCGAAAACCTCCCTCCCTACCCCTTCCCGACCTCAGATCGCCCGTAAATTATTTTTCCTTTCATTTTTATAATATTCTCCTCTTTTTCCAATAGGTTTCATCCTACTATAATTTTATTTGTTTTCAAAAATTATCTACTCTGGTCTACTGGTCTATATGTCATTTACAAACTATCATTATGGTTGCCATGCAAGTGTGTTATTCCTAGCAACCTGTGAAGTTTTGACAGGAGGTAAACAGTGATACATTTTGACATCTTCGATTTATGTATTTTTATAATCACCTAGCTTTGGTCTTTGTGTCTCGATTATTGCAGTAAAAAGTAGCCTATGTCCTTTCCCAAGTTCAGTTCTATCATCATACCGAATTTCATCAAAATCGATACAGTGGTTTAGGCGTGAAAGCGTAACAGACAGACAGACAGAGGTACTTTCGCATTTATAATATTAAGTAGGGATTAAAAAAAAACTACTCACTAGATCTCGTTCAAACCAATTTTCGTTGGTAGTTTGCATGTTAATGTACAACATATATTTTTTTTTAGTTTTATCACTCTCTTATTTTAGAAGTTAGAGGGGGGGGGACACAAATTTTTCCACTTTGGAAGTGTCTCTCGCGCAAACTATTCAGTTTAGAAAAAAATGATATTAGAAACCTCAACATCATTTTTGAACACCTATCCATAGATACCCCACACGTATAGGTTTGATGAAAAAAAAATTTTTGAGTTTCAGTTCCAAGTATGGAGACCCCCAAAATGTATTGTTTTTTTTCTTTTTTTATGTAAAAATCTTAATGCGGTTCACAGAATACATCGACTGATCAAATTTCAACAGTATAGCTCTTATAGTTTCGGAAATAATTGGCTGTGACATACGGACGGACAGACAGACAGACAGACTTGACGAATCTATAAGGGTTCCGTTTTTTGCCATTTGGCTACGGAACCCTAAAAATGACAATTATCTATTCTTTGTTCTATTTATGATGATTTGCGTGGCCTGACACGCACTTTCACGATTTTCAAAAATTATACTGTTAATAGCAAATTCACAAAGAAAGTAGTGAAACGACGTACATATACACAAGCGCAAAATATACATATTTTGTAAACGAAAAAATGTTTTAAGTTATAATACTACAAATTAACGACTTTTTTCCTTTTAGTTATAAGCCTTGTACCAAAATAATTTATTTTTAACGTTTAAAAACCCTTAATCACATTAGCAGGCGTAAAATAAAAATAAAAAACTAAAGATTGTACTTTTTTATGATGTTGAAACGAGTGCCTGATAAAAAGACAGACAGCATAGTGATCTTACAAGGGTTCTCTTCCCTCAAAGGGAAAATTAAACATAAACAAAATAAAAAATATCTTGTCCCTATTTTTTTAAAACCATCCTTCCTTTGATGTTTGTTACGCAGAATTGGTTTTCGTGTCGTTAAATAAAAACGGGCTTAATTTGTTAATAAATAATGTATGTTTTTATAATATGTTCCCTGGAACTTACTCGCAATGTACTCTATAATTTTAATTCATTTAAGTTTTCATATCGTCCTTTTATAATAAAATAATGGCTTCTGAGAATCGGGATTTAATGTAAATAACTTCACCGCTTTATTATTAGTAGATTGGTACTTTCTGTCTTGTTAAGACACAAGACCGTGTCCCATAATGAATTTTGATTTATATAAAAGATAAAGGTCCATAAACGTGACAATATCAAAAATAAAACGGCAAGACTTACTTCGTTATGTTTTGGACTCACGCCATAATTATGAGTTTCCAAAGTGAAGTCCACTTTGGAAACTCATAATTAAGGCATTTGAAGAACAGATAAAAGAAACGATTTTTAAAATTACATTGTAATATCTGAATTGCATTTTTATGAATTACGTAGAAACATCTCTGATTATTTTTTTAGGAAATCTACCATAAATATCCATTGTTCATTTTTTCTTGCAAGTTGTAATATACTCTGTTGATCCTTAGTAACATAATCATTGTATTAATACGCTTACTTAAATTATTACTGGCATGTGTATATACTTTGGAACTACTCTACTATGTATATAGCTATTAACTTGTTGAAGTGATAACTTCATAAGGAAGGGTAAACCACTTCGTTACGTAACGCGTTACGGCGCCAATCTGTCTGACTTCCCTTTCTCTCACGCACACGGCACCGGTTGGCAGGCTCCTCTCTCACTCTAACCCATAGAGCTAGCCGCATTTCGGACAGACCCTTCCGAGGGAGAAGATATTAAATAGTTCAATTTAGTTTAGTTTAGGACATCTCGAGACGAGACGATATTTTAATAATCTTACATAGTTAGTTTTTCGAGTCACTTGTCGCCACATAAAATTCAATCTTACATAAGTGACGATTCCCTTTCCCATGAAAGTAAAGGATGTTTGCACCGAAGTGTATATGTTTTGCGCTCAAAATATGGCCATTTACGTGAAAGCGTTCCCCTAACGCATCAGCACCGCGGGCACGACGAGTATTTCATCCACACGTCGCAATTGGGAGAAAGCCAATAATATCAATATAGCCACTTTGTCAAATAAAATGCGAATACATTACGCGTAAAGAATTGGGGGAACGTGTCTCCACGAACAAAATAGCGTTACACCAACTGCGTTACGAAAATGGCCGATTCAAGATGTTCTCTAGAGAGGGGGCTGATATTGATTTAATATACCAACATACTTCTTAAACATTAGTGGAGTTTAATACCTAATCACTTTCATCACGATGGATGTTCTACTTACTTTTTTATTTGCATTAAATTAAATATGTTTAATTGTATCAGACACCACTAAGATAGACAAGATTAGTATGACTTCAGCATAAACGGCACCGCTCGACCAGGATGGAATACTTCGCATAGAAAACCAACCTAAAGAATCAGCATTCGTGCTCTCGTGTTCATTGCACTGCACTGCACTGTGCTGCACACTCATGCTTTTCATCAGGCAGAGTCATTTCGGTAGGCTAAAATAAAAAAAAATAACAATTTATTGTCGTCCACATGAAGGTCTCCCGCTCCCAAGGAGTACCAACCATTTCGGTCTTGGGCATTCCTTCCGCTGCCAGCTACTTTCTTGAGTTCTTTAAATTGTCGGTCCATCGTGCAACAAGGTTGGTAAGTACAGTAAGTTTGCGTGGTCGCGGTCTCCACTCTGTAGCACCAATGTTCGTCTGAAGACATGACCGGCCCACTATTACTTCAGTGTACTGATTCTCTGTACGTATGTCAAATAACTTTGCATCGCACGCTCTCCGTCCACCAACAACTTTATATGTACTTGTAGACCAGTACAATGGTAAGTTAAAAGAATTGATACAAAAAAAATATAACTAACTACTGTCAATCATTAAATTTAATACGGTATGATAGAAATTAAATCAATTCATTGAGAAATCATATAAAAATATTGTATGTGCGTACATTTATTTAAGTGATACATCTAATATAAATGTATACCGATACAAAATACACACACCGTTTATTTGATACTTTGCCGTGACCAAGTGAAACGTGATCGACTTACTAACAACTAGAGGCTACACAAGTACAGACATGGTACAGGAATGTGGAGAGGAAGGAAAGGTTGTCCCAATTCGTGGAATTGTTAGCCATACGTTACTTCACATGCGTAAGTCATACAAAGTACCGTTCAAGAAACTGAAAGCAGAAACTTGAAATAAATTGTTCGGTTAGTAACGCCACGAAATAGCATTTTAAAATGTTATTGTAACAATCTACTATTATTGTAATAGAGTCAGTATAACTCGTGCGACCTAAGATGGCACCTGACTCAAATGTCAGTCGTTTGAAGTACTGACTACAAGAAAAATATAATTTATTCTAGTTTTTTTAAATTTTAACAATTATTTTGCTTCAAGTAGTTTCTCATAACATACTACTTTATCTTAAGTGGTACTTTACTACCTGAGTTAAGAAAATACATATGCATACCAATAGGAAGCAGGCCTCATTCATTATTTACCCGAATACATTCTTCGTGCAGTGATTAAAATAATATTAGGTAACACCTAATATCATTTGAAATGAAATTAGGAACTGAAATATGGTTATAAAATACAATTTTAAATCGTTGTGATAAGCCTTTTAATCGAAGTCTCTAAATATCATGTGTATATGGATATTCATTATTTTAAACTATTGCGTCTCATAGTCGTCATACTGGTTTTATTTCGTGTGACCTTTCTTAAAACAATTGTGTTATCCAGACGAATCTAATGACATATGAATAAAATAAATTCGTGGAGTGATTTATATGAAATAAGGTAATACCTAATAAACTAAAATTATTATGGAAAGATTCGTGCAACGGTAATAGTGATGCTAACGCTACTCGCAAGATGACAGAGGGGTATCACGCGGGGGAACGATATCATGTTTCGTTTTGAGCCAGGTGCCATCTTAGCTCGCACGAGTTATATCCCTTTTAGTAATATGTATTGTATAAAATGTAAACTAATGTTAGTAACTAGCTTTTGGCTACAACTTTGCAGTATTGCGTTTCCAGGAAAATTTCATCTAGGAGGGGATGTAAATAATGTTATTCTTTCATGTCTATTATACATTAGACTTATACGAGTACCGTACAATCTTGTCAAATAAGACATCAAGGGACCTGCAAATCTGTCTCACTTAGAATGCATATAAAATGTATAGTTACCTCTCTAACTGCTAGTCAGCTAGTCTTAGTTATAGAGGTAATTTAGACAATTAAATCGAAAGGGTCCCAGATCTACATCTGGGACTCGTTGGTTGTCCTACTAACAGAGATATTTCAATATCAAAGTATAGGGACCACATGAAGGTTTCTTATTCAAGTCCCACTTTACCAAGTTTCACTGTATCACTCATAAATTGCATAAACCAATGTCTTTATCTCATTGTTTCATTAGTAATTATTTTAAAATTATTGGTTTATCATATAACACAAAACAGGAATCGGAATCATAATTATTAAGTTATTTTTCAAATTCCAGTAATTTATTGTGTATAACTATATATAGCACAATATTTCATGTAATCCGCACAAATGAGAAGGCTATAAAGTTAATTTTATGTGTTTTATTTACATAATGACAGACATTACGGGGCGCAACGTCCTCCAACTGCCATAAAAAGATAACGATGAAATTCGTGAATACCTGATGACAATCTTGCAATGTAACTGTTCAATGATCTTGAAAAAGATTTGGAGAAAAAATTCGTGAAAGATATGTCTTTGCTTCACACTTTTTGGGGTTCCGTAGCCAAATGGTATAAAACGGAACGCATTAAGATTTTCACACAAAAATAGAAAAAAAAAACAGTAAATTTTGGGGGTTCCCCATACTTGGAACTGAATAATAAAAAAGAATTAAGCTATTGTATAGCTTTTATCGTGGGCTTTGAGCGCGGCGACGGAATCAAGAAATTCCGTAACGAAAAAACCTAACACCCTAAAAAAAATATGAGGATATGATTGTATCTACAGTGCGACAAGGATGTGGCGGCTCCGTGCTCTATAGGCAGATAAGCGCATGCGTGCTGTCGCCATCAGCCGTTATCCGTTGCCTTGACAACACAGTCATTCTAGATTCTTCTTCATTTTTTTATTTGTTTTTTTTTATTCCATAGATATGCTCATATTACTATTATGGTCAGTTGAGTTGTCATTGTCTTTCGGTTAATAGGATGATTATATTGTTTGCCAATAATATTGTTAGAATGTATGTTGGTAAAAAGACAGTGTATATTGTTTTGTAAACTTGAGTTAATATAAAAAAAAATATATTGCATAAATATATAATAAAGAAATAATTATAATTGCTTAGATTGATAAAAAATGCTATGCAATAGCTTTACCGCGGCAGTCCCCGAGTGCCACACACTTTTTTCAAACCCATTTCTATGGATGGGTCTTCAAAAATGATATTGAAGTTTCTACTATTTTTTTTCCTGTAACTTCTAACAAACTTCTATCGGAAATTGGTTTGAACGAGATCTAGTAATTTTTTTTTTTTAAATCGTTATAAATCGTAACTTTATTATTTTTACAAAAGTTACAACGAACTACAAAAACTTTTATATGATGTTACTTGCTTCTACGGAACCCTTCTTGGACGAGTCCGACTCGCGCTTGGCCGCTTTTTTATATTTATGCCTGCAAAATTGATTCTACTCTGCCTGTTGGAAAGCAGGGGTCACCATCACCTCATTGTAAGGCAGACAATGCGGCATGGGGACCCAGTGTGTGACAGCCTATTGACATTTTTCTGAATGAATGATTGGACCTCCGAGCTCACACTCACCAACGAAATACGACAGGCACAAATGCTGAAATTTTCAGGTTGGTCATCTGTGTGAGGGTAGTACTGCCCCGTATTCGTGCTGAAATCAGCGTCGCTCCTCTGTGTTTTAATCCGTCACATCAAATTTACACTATTCAGCTTTAGTATTTGAAATCACCAATTAAGTGTTACTTTTAAAAAAACAAATTACTGTAGCATTTCATTTCTTTATCCTGTTAACGTATTAAAAGTTTTCTCGATTGATTTTCTAGAATAAGTTTTTCGCTTTCACTTCCGATGTAACATTGGATGATTTATTGAATTACAATTGAGAAATATTTATAAACGTCACTATTTAAGTAAACTAGCTGTTTACAAGAAGGTTTTCGATGAGAAACTTACTAAACTTAGGTCCTTTATCCATGCTTGTAGAAAAAAAAGTATTTTTTCTAAATTCTATTACCTTTTGAATGTCAATGACACAAATATAGAACTTCAAATTTCAAAAAGTACAGTCAGTAAAGTCGTTAGAACTGTTAAATTTAAATACTCAGTGTTCGTTTCTTTCTAAGTATATTTTTAATAATACTGATGGCAATAACTTTTTAATACCTTCCGTACACAACGCAACGAGCTTGCAACGTACAACAGAACACCCATTGCCTCTTCAATCCTTTACTACGGCAATAAAAACCATCCCGATCTCTTTGTTTCTATAAATAAAATATCCATTTGGTAATTTCCACACCACAGCTCGCTCCAGCCCAGCTGGTCACGAGGGGCTTCAACTTCGAAACGAACTTTATCCAAACCGCGATGATATTGTCCAGTTTGTAATATTATAAGCTGTGATTTTAGGTCACGTGCTGTTTGTAACTGGAACTACCCTCTAGGGCCTCGAGATGACTTGGTGATCTCTTTGTGAGTGAGAGGCAAAGCAGTTAGGAGATCAAAATTTATTGGGATACAAACTTTTGCTGTTGGTGTATATAATTTAAAAAGAATTGCCTTTGTGTTCATTTTTATAAAAAATGATAAGTTTTGATTCCTCCAACTACGTTGTTTCCGTGACAGCATCAAAAATCGTCTTGTCACGTAGTAGGTATTCTGATCTACTGAGTTCTGAGTTTATTTGCGATCTTCATAACGCACACAGTTCTCAAATTTTTCAGTAAAGTAAATATTATATATCTGAATATTATATTAGTTAATATTATATATTATATATCTGAACGTTAAAACCTTTTCCAGTTAACATTTATTGAAATGCAAGTACCTACTCCGAAGCACTGCCAAGATAATAGCCTCTCCATGCTGAGCATTGTATTGTTATAGAAGAAAAAAAAGAGGAGACTTTAACCACCTCCTCTACAGTTCAAGGAGCTAAATTCTTTCAACAGTAATTTGCCCAAGTTTTCGTAACATAAAATGTTACATTAAAGAACTAGAATCGTGCTTATTTCGAAAGCAAGATTTCTTGCATAAATGTTTTTAGCGTACATTCCAAGTTTCAAGAACATATTTTTATTAACGCATTCTTAAACTCTTGAAAGAGCATTGGGGTCGTTTTCTCTTTTCCTTAAATAAATCGTTTACAAAACTGTGATGATACTTTCTACGCTCTGATACTGTTATTTGCGTCGAATATCAGAAACTTTTCTTATTCACTACTTTTATATACGCCCACTATACAGTCGTAAACAAAACTGGTATGATGTGTGTCGCTACACACAGACGTGACTCGTAAAACTTAGCGATGGAAGAATACGACAGCTCTTGTGATGTAAATATATTCATTTGATTAACTATTGATAACTGTTGCCATTCCCAACTTATACATATATTCGTATCTAACATCGGCCATCACATCCACGACTGTTCAAATAAACACTGAATATGATTTGTTTGTCGGAACGACTCCAGTAATATATTATTAACCAATGTTTTATTATGTACTAACATGCTGTTATGTTTGTGTGTAATAATAAAAATATATGAGGTACGAGGCTTCTCAATATATTAATTCTGCAAAAATCTATAAATAAATACCTATATATATTAAATATATAATACTATATAGATAATATATAAAACTGTTTATCTAGCTGCCAACGAAAGGTTCTGTCTTTCGCCCATATCTTGTACTAGCTTTCGCCCGCGGCTCCGCCCGCGTGTATGTCGTTTATCGCGGTAAAAAGAAGCCTATTTCCTTTCCCAAGTTCAGTTCTATTTTCATACCAAATTTCATCGAAATCGGTTCAGTGGTTTAGGCGTGAAAGCGTAACAGACAGACAGAGTTACTTTCGCATTTATAATATTAGTAGGGATTTAAATGACATCAAATTATATAACTGACCTTTTGTTCTTGTTGTGGACTATTTTAAATTGTCTTTTACTTGTTTCTATATTTTCTTTTATTTTTCTGTGTTGCACTGATTGTCGCACATGTAAGGGTATAGTTTCATGTTATTTGGTATCCCAAAACCAAGTTTCATGGTTTTGGGAGTGGGTGGGCTCATAAAAACCTGTTTTACGCCTGATGTTGTGTATATAAATGTCTACTACAGTACTGTCTTTTTTGTGGTTGTTGGTTTTTCTCACTTTAATAAGTATTGAACACATAATAACTCTATATATATACTCGTATATATATATTTTTAATAAAACATGTAGGTAAGTCAGCGTTATAAATTTCAATAGACTTGACAAGAATAATAAAACAGGCGCGCCGTGAAAGTCAGTCTCTGTAACAAAGCCTAATACCTATTACATTATTAAACATGTAGAGGTATCGGTTCTTCGAAGAAATTGGACTTTTACCTGTTTTATTTTCTTATTTTCTAGAATCGCGTGAAAGAATTCCGACAGACTAGACGTTGTGAAGAAACTTAATTGTAGATTCTCGAACGTTTGCGCCATACCGCTCCTGCCATCCATACCTGTTTAATCCATACTAATATTATAAATGCGAAAGTAACTCTGTCTGTCTGTCTGTCTGTTACGCTTTCACGCCTAAAGCACTGAACCAATTTTGATGAAATTTGGTATGAAGATAGAACTGAACTTGAGAAAGGACATAGGCTACTTTTTACTGCAATAATCGAGATACAAAGGCCAAAGCTAGGTGATTATAAAAATACTTAAATCGTAGGTATCAAAATCTATCACTGTTTATCTCCTGTCAAAACTTCACAGGTTGCTAGGCATAACACAATTGCATGGCAACCATAATGATAGTTTGACAATGACATATAGACCAGTAGTCCAGGGTAGATCATTTTTGAAAACAAATAAAATTATAGTAGGATGAAACCTATTGCAAAAGGAGGAGAATATTATAAAAATGAAAGGAAAAATTATTTACAGGCGATCTGAGGTCGGGAAGGGGTAGGGGGGGAGGTTTTCGGGTCCTTTAAGCGGGGCGTGAAAAAGCATCTCACTAAGTCGCCATAGTGTGGGCCGCCATACATTATTGTCTGCATTTGCAGCAAGTGTAGTAGCCCCGACTCTTGGATTCTGCTAATGCTTTCCATCAGGCAGGGTAGAGTCACTTTGGATGGCTAAATATATAAAACAAAGGGTAAAGAACGGTTTATCTCGATTTCCGGCAAAACTACAAGTCCTATGGAAAAAAGTTAAATGGCAAAGTTGTAGGTAATCAAAAGATCTACAACTTTTAGGGTTCCGAAGTTTATGATTTCGAACCCTTATCGATTCGTCATGTCCGTCTGTCCGTCCGTCCGTCCGTCCTCCTTACCGTCCAATCGGTAAGTGCTAGAAAGATGAAACTTTGCATGAATATGTATTGTAATTACGTCGACAAAGCGTTACAATAAAATTATGAAAAATATTCTTATTTAGGGTACCTCCCCTACATATAAAGTGGGGATGTTTTTTTTCTCGCAGCTACCCCATCATCGATGACCGCAGTGGATGGGGGAGCACTTTGTATGGGGACTGCAGAACGCACGACAGGAGTTGGTTCCGGACTCTGGCGGACAAGCGTGAGAAGAGACAGCGGGGAGACGAGGGGGTCTCGCTTGCTCGAGCCTCGGACGCTCCTCTGTTTAGGTGTCATGCGTGTGGACGCTGTTGTCGCTCCCGTATTGGGCTTTACAGTCACACCAAGAAGTGTCAAAGAGGCGCTGTCTAAATCATCTGTAAAGATGGAAAGGCCTATATAATGATACCCCATCATCTGGGGTATCATTATATAGGTCTTTTAAAAACATTAAAAGGTTGTTAAGACGATCTTTAAACCCATTTTTTGATTTAGGTATCCTTTTGCGAGAAATTCCACTTTAAAGGCCACTATTTTTGTAAAAACAGGGCGTCCCCCCTCTAAAAGCTAAACGGCCGGCTCAAAAAATTTGGAAAAATTCGTGATAGTGGTCTATATAATAACTTTAAATGAAAACTATAAAGAATTAGATGACTTTGTTAGTTCAGGAGTTATAGAGGCTTAACTTCTACAATGTGCTTACTTGGAAAAGTCATACAAAATTAACGCATTAATACGTAAACATAACAATTATCCATTGGATACTATTTCTAATCCACGTACCATTATGGGTGACTGAAGAACCCTTTCCTGTGCGTGGCCTGACACGCACTTGGCCGATTTTTTATTTACACTTTTTGTCACATAACCTCAAATTATACGTGAAAAAATATTTTTAAACGAAATTTAGTGAAAACTTACCCTTGTCCCGAATACACTGTAATTTATTTGATTTGAAATATTTATTTTTTCACCCGATTTTGACTTAATATCGAAAATTCACCCGTCAAAATATCGATGGTGTAATCCCTACTAATATTATAAATGCGAAAGTAACTCTGCCTGTCTGTCCTGTCTGTCTGTTACACTTTCACGCCTAAACCACTGAACCGATTTTGATGAAATTTGGTATGCAGATAGAACTGAACTTGGGAAAGGACATAGGATACTTTTTAGCGTGAAAATAAAGGTAGAAAGAATTGTTTGAAATAGGGGACGAAAGTTTGTGTCTAAGTTCCTTATTATCAAACACAAAATCATGTAAGATTGTTTAATCTACCCTTACCGTGTCGCGATATATATAAATTCCACGCGGGCGAAGCCGCGGGCGGAAAGCTAGTAAGTATATATGATACAGGATGTTTTACAGACAGAAAATGATGTGTATAATATTATTAGAGAAACAACAAAATCGACTGTATTAACAGCAACGAACTAAAAAGAGAAAAACAAGTTCCTATTACATTATCTATATGAAATTAGTGTGACTTATGCAATGTTTTGTAAGCTTACTACACTCGGGTATTTTGTATATATAATAATTTATTATAGAAATCCGACTTTTATTTCAGACTTTTAAGCTTATTCAACCAACAAGTTCTTTTTTAAATATAAAGCAGAGTTTAAATCCAGTAGACGTCCCGATATTAAACAGTATATTTAAATGTTATATGGTATTTATATATTTAAAATTGTATTTTCAAGATCTTTCATTTGATACTCATTTTGCTAAGGTAACAAATAAATCAAACACACCTTACACCATACTCAATGTTACTAGCAACAATTAATAACACGCTATATTGAAAGAATTAGAAGCAATAACAAACGTTAGATAACAAGGTATATGTAGTTGATATGTTAGTAGTGTAAAGTGGATTCAAACGGAATTTAGCTATAAGGTAGACCGTCATTTATCTTAACTCCGCGGCGTAGAATAAGCCCTTCATTAAAACTACATTCGGTTGTGGAATTTTTTTAAATAGTAACTGACCATTACATTAAATACATATATTATATAGCCACTAGAGGAACAGTGTCAAACAGTTATGGCTGTCACTTACCACTGGCTAACCCAACTATCCATTTCCTCAAACCATTTCATGATCTATATACCTATTTGAAATGACAGCATTAATACTGTCGTATTTCATGAGTGTCAGACCGGAGGCTGAATCACTCTTTAACATTCTCCCGGTATCCGGAGGTCGGGAGAATAATGCAGTTACATCTCACTAGGCCGCCTGGTGTGGATTACCATTCTACATTGTCTGCACTCACAATGAGAATGTTAACCGCTACTCTGGGATTCTACTCGTGGTTTCCATCAGGCAAATTAAGAGTCACTTTGGTAGACTTAAATATATAAAAAATGGGTCTTAAAGTAACAGAACTTAAGACAACTTTTTCTAGAATTATTGTCTTGCCTAATCTACGAAGTGGCTAATCGAGATAATCAACATATAAACGGACACGGTCGCAGGTGAAAGCTAATGTTAAAGTATGAATTGTAAAGGAATCTCAGTCTGCAGAAGCCAAGTCAGAACTTAAGTTTACCTGACACAGGAAAATGCAACTGCATTTGTACGTGTTAGTAGCACCTCGGCCGTGGAACGTCGCATCGTTATCTGATTTCAAGTGTTGAGCTCTTACCAGCTTGAGCCGAAGGGGGCGAGAAGGTGTTGGGGAGCAAAGGGGGTGGGCTCGGGTGACAGGGCGTGTGTAAACTGATTAACAAAAATAGCGCTATTTATGAGTTGCGTTCTTCTTTTGACCTTTGACCTACCGCGTATTAAATGTTTCTTTTAATAATGCTTACCTGTTTCATACGCGTTATCAAATTTTACTAAGGTTATTAATAAACGTATAAAATCTTTACATTTAAATTTATGTGGAATAACTTATTATGGTATTTTTTAATTTTAAATCCTACCAAAGTGATTCTACATTACCATCAGTTAGTGTAAGGTCACTTTGTAAGGCTTTTGGACTCTTTAGGACTCTACACTAATGATAGTGTGGAGTTACACCTTATCTTTTCTCCCTTCTTCTCTTTTCTAAATCAGTTAAACATGAGTAGAATCTAAGAGTGCGGGCAACTGAAAATGCACACAATGCGTAATGGTAACACACACAATGGTGGCTTGAAGTCCATTAGAGAAATATTGAATACAATGAATGTAGAAAGTCTAAACTTTGATAAACTATACATTTTCAGAGCTTTAAAAAATGTATAATTTATTTACCTTGTCATAATATAAACTAAACTGTTCATAAATATATATAACACCTCGTTCTATGTCATATTAAAAGTTGCCCACTGAGTTTTCACATAATTTTATTCCACGCAGACATTCACATTATATTACTAATTTATATGTGCAAATAGTACAGTTCGCCAACGAGACCCAACCTGTCTCTTTAACATGCATCATCTCCGAGGACTTTAACACAATTCTTGTATCAGTTAGAAGCCGTCGGCGTTTTATTAAATTTATTACAAAAAGGGTTCTTTGGGACGTGCTCGTACTTATATTGACGTTCTGAGTGAAGAAAGTGATAAATTTACTTCTTATTTTTTTGACTCAATACATATCACATGATATAGCCGTATATTTCTAAAATATTCAGAGTCACAATAACCAGGCTGCCTAAAAGTGTAATCTATACCTAATATTATAAATAAGTTAAGTTTGTGAAGTTGTATGGACTAATCTCTTGAAATTCTGAACCGACTTTGAAAACGGAAAATTGAAATAAATTCCGTTTCTATTAACAAAGTAACGAATATAAACCCACATTTTTCCAAATATCATAGGCAATGAAATAAAAAATACCGCGATACCCGACAAACACGTGTAAAATCTAGCTACGCATGTTTCTAAAATGGGTTATACAAAAACTACATCAAGCCGGAAATATCCTTAAAAACAATTAAATTCAGAGTTTTAATCTACTAGGGATATTAGAACCCCATTGAATCTTGATACATACTAAATACAAATAATTATAGCTTCAACAGTTTGGTATATTGTTCCATTGCTGAACTATTGTTTCCAGAATATGACATAATTTTTTGCCTGCTTAAAATTTTATGTAAATACTTGTAGCGTTTAAGTAAGACCTTTAAAACAACATAATAAACGTAAACAGATATGATGAATGGGACATACCCATTACAAATTATTGTCCTGAATATATCATCAACAACCAGTTGCAGTTCACTGCTGAACAAAGGCCTCCCTCTAGGCATACCGTACAAATATTAGTTCATCAAATGTTTAAATAGCACTTAAACATCTAACGAGCTTAATATAGAGTTATGAAGTGTATTTATTGTTCTATATTTAACTGAATAATACCAGTTAGTATATTTGCTACAGGCCTTAAAGCCAATATTTTGTTTTCGATCTAAATTCTCGGAAAAATTGTTATCGATAAGAAACTGTGTTCATTGCGAGGGAAACTAACGAGCACCCTTTAACAAATACAGTAAAGAAATAACAAAGGTACTCTCGGAGCGTTTTCAACTTCAAAGCTATATTTAATGATCCTATATTTAACTTCAATGACCTTAACATATTTTGTCAATAGTCTTGGTTCATATATTTTGTCAGTAATCTTGGTTATATTGAAAAAAACCATACGAGAAGCGCAAATAGCCAAATAGCCTTAGATTATTGGAAACAATCACCGAGGGTAAGCAACGACAATGTGGTCCGTACCTTGATGGGTGACCGTGTGTGGCATGATACGTTATGAGCGTCTTTGTAATTCGTAGGTCACGTTAAGCAGTCGGTCCCGGTTGTTATCAAAAGATAACAGTTGTGAAGCTTAGTTATAAGGCTTAAACACATACAGCGGTAAGTTTACGTAGCCACAACTTGTCCCTAACCCGCACTCGGTCAGCGTCGGAACTTATGGCCTAGAGGAGACCTTAGCCCAGCAGTGGGACGTTATGAATCTGGTTTACTAATATTTCTACATATAGATATATTAAGTAACATTACCTGTCAAATATATAGAAAAATACAAATAGACAGACATGTGTTTATTTGTTATTTAGTTTCATAAAAGTATAGAAGAAACTATCATCATCATCATCAGCCTATCGCAGTCCACTGCTGGACCACTCACATTGCATACCACAACAATCGATTTTGGGCTTCTCGCCAGGTTTATAAAATACTAGCTTTCCGCCCGCGGCTTCGCCCGCGTGGAATTTATATATATCGCGACACGGTAAGGGTAGATTAAACAATCTTACATGATTTTGTGTTTGATAATAAGGAACTTAGACACAAACTTTCGTCCCCTATTTCAAACAATTCTTTCTACCTTTATTTTCACGCTAAAAAGTATCCTATGTCCTTTCCCAAGTTCAGTTCTATCTGCATACCAAATTTCATCAAAATCGGTTCAGTGGTTTAGGCGTGAAAGTGTAACAGACAGACAGGACAGACAGGCAGAGTTACTTTCGCATTTATAATATTAGTAGGGATTACACCATCGATATTTTGACGGGTGAATTTTCGATATTAAGTCAAAATCGGGTGAAAAAATAAATATTTCAAATCAAATAAATTACAGTGTATTCGGGACAAGGGTAAGTTTTCACTAAATTTCGTTTAAAAATATTTTTTCACGTATAATTTGAGGTTATGTGACAAAAAGTGTAAATAAAAAATCGGCCAAGTGCGTGTCAGGCCACGCACAGGAAAGGGTTCTTCAGTCACCCATAATGGTACGTGGATTAGAAATAGTATCCAATGGATAATTGTTATGTTTACGTATTAATGCGTTAATTTTGTATGACTTTTCCAAGTAAGCACATTGTAGAAGTTAAGCCTCTATAACTCCTGAACTAACAAAGTCATCTAATTCTTTATAGTTTTCATTTAAAGTTATTATATAGACCACTATCACGAATTTTTCCAAATTTTTTGAGCCGGCCGTTTAGCTTTTAGAGGGGGGACGCCCTGTTTTTACAAAAATAGTGGCCTTTAAAGTGGAATTTCTCGCAAAAGGATACCTAAATCAAAAAATGGGTTTAAAGATCGTCTTAACAACCTTTTAATGTTTTTAAAAGACCTATATAATGATACCCCAGATGATGGGGTATCATTATATAGGCCTTTCCATCTTTACAGATGATTTAGACAGCGCCTCTTTGACACTTCTTGGTGTGACTGTAAAGCCCAATACGGGAGCGACAACAGCGTCCACACGCATGACACCTAAACAGAGGAGCGTCCGAGGCTCGAGCAAGCGAGACCCCCTCGTCTCCCCGCTGTCTCTTCTCACGCTTGTCCGCCAGAGTCCGGAACCAACTCCTGTCGTGCGTTCTGCAGTCCCCATACAAAGTGCTCCCCCATCCACTGCGGTCATCGATGATGGGGTAGCTGCGAGAAAAAAAACATCCCCACTTTATATGTAGGGGAGGTACCCTAAATAAGAATATTTTTCATAATTTTATTGTAACGCTTTGTCGACGTAATTACAATACATATTCATGCAAAGTTTCATCTTTCTAGCACTTACCGATTGGACGGTAAGGAGGACGGACGGACGGACGGACAGACGGACATGACGAATCGATAAGGGTTCGAAATCATAAACTTCGGAACCCTAAAAGTTGTAGATCTTTTGATTACCTACAACTTTGCCATTTAACTTTTTTCCATAGGACTTGTAGTTTTGCCGGAAATCGAGATAAACCGTTCTTTACCCTTTGTTTTATATATTTAGCCATCCAAAGTGACTCTACCCTGCCTGATGGAAAGCATTAGCAGAATCCAAGAGTCGGGGCTACTACACTTGCTGCAAATGCAGACAATAATGTATGGCGGCCCACACTATGGCGACTTAGTGAGATGCTTTTTCACGCCCCGCTTAAAGGACCCGAAAACCTCCCCCCCTACCCCTTCCCGACCTCAGATCGCCTGTAAATAATTTTTCCTTTCATTTTTATAATATTCTCCTCCTTTTGCAATAGGTTTCATCCTACTATAATTTTATTTGTTTTCAAAAATGATCTACCCTGGACTACTGGTCTATATGTCATTGTCAAACTATCATTATGGTTGCCATGCAATTGTGTTATGCCTAGCAACCTGTGAAGTTTTGACAGGAGATAAACAGTGATAGATTTTGATACCTACGATTTAAGTATTTTTATAATCACCTAGCTTTGGCCTTTGTATCTCGATTATTGCAGTAAAAAGTAGCCTATGTCCT
Organism: Phragmatobia fuliginosa; assembly: GCA_932526445.1. Lineage (NCBI taxonomy): Eukaryota > Metazoa > Arthropoda > Insecta > Lepidoptera > Erebidae > Phragmatobia > Phragmatobia fuliginosa. The sequence continues at coordinate 305,247 of OW052072.1, forward strand.
TTCTCAAGTTCAGTTCTATCTTCATACCAAATTTCATCAAAATTGGTTCAGTGCTTTAGGCGTGAAAGCGTAACAGACAGACAGACAGACAGAGTTACTTTCGCATTTATAATATTAGTATGGATCTTACTATTGTAATCGTAATATCAAGGATCAGTACACAATAAGGAAATTCATTTTAATTTGACTTGAAACGAGGGTTGCTCCCATTTGTTATGATAATGGACATTTGAATTTAGATTACTGCAGTAATGGAAACGGATTTAGGTCTCACTTTTATAACGTTATAGGTAAATATTGCTATTTACATATTAGCCAACCATTGACATTGACTGTCTCGTTGGTCTCGGTTAGCGTATGCGACTACTGATCAAGATGTCTCAGGTTTGTGTGATCCACAAATTCTCGTTCTATAAAAATTTTTTTGAAAGACGTACGCGAAAATCGTCATCTATGTCTTGGGTCTGTTTCTGCTAGGGCGAGGAATAGCCCTGGAGGCTGGAAATTATTTCATTTTCTCTGGCGCCTAGTGTGCCTTTTGCATGATGGTATGCAAAAATAATTAATGGATTGATCCGTCTAATTTTTAGTTTGTAAAGCTTGGTTATAGTATAGTTTGATGTCGTGGGACAATCCCAACTAGATTTTTATCATAATATAATGTTCATGATGCGTGCCAACGCATGATCTCAAATAGAAAAACATGGATAAAATATGGACACATGTAGGTTCACTATCATTAAAAGAAAAAAACGCCTTAGGTGTCCCATCCCATACAAACCATTCGACCTTCCCTTAGTGCCTATTTTTTCCATGTCAATACCCTTTAATATATAAACGCCTTGGTGCACAACAATAGGCTTGGCCCCTATTACGTGAGCAGTAAGAAATTACAGTCAGTAAGAAATACCTGTTTATTACCTTTTACTATCGTTTAAAAGTACATTTTATGTATAACTAGCTGAATCCCGTGGTGTTACATGCGGTTATAATTGTCAATCACGTGGCAAAGATAGTCTGTTCAGCTATTCCGTAGATTAGCCAGAACAAACAAACAGACAGACAAACATTTTTATTTTAGATTTTGTAATGTAATTGCCGTATATACTTTAATATGCATCTAGAAAAAAAACTGTTTATTGAAAATAACACATAGACACTCCAATTTTATTTATTTGTATAGATTTATTTCATAAATTATCAACCCTTTGGAGTAGATATAAGTATGCTCCTCGGTTCATTTATAAGTCATGAATATTAGGTCCTGTTTCTATTTTTATAAATTTAAGTCTACCATAGTGACTCTACTATGCCTGATGGAAATGCCTGCCTTCCTTGTCCGCTAATTTTCGGACGTGCCTCTAAGGGCCACAGCACACTAGCTACTTTTAGAATCGGCGATCGGCAACTAGTCGCTTTTTAGAAGCTAAATACGGCGACCGAACGCTCTACACCGCACACTTAAAAACGCCAAACGCGGAGATTGAGTCGCTTTTTAGAAGCGCGACACAGCAGCTGAATGCTACTCTCCGCACACATTCGAATGCCGGTAGCATCGATTTGGCATCTGAGCAGTCGCTTAAACGCGCGTTTCCGATACCGCGATCGAACGCAGGAAGTCGCTAAAACGCGATGCAGCATCGATGCAGTCGCCAAATCGCCGATCGCCGATGCTAAAAGTAGTTAGTGTGCGGTGGCCCTAAGAAGGAATCAAGAAATCGTTGGAATATTTCTCCCTACTTTAAAATATTCTTGCAAAATTGTTATGGTCATATTGGTAAAAACGGTATAAAAACATTTCACGAAATTTAAATATTATCCTTAAGTTGGCAAAGTGCCAACCGCGAGTAACGATTAAGAATAAGCTTACCAAAGCATTCAATTCCAATTCACAGATAATAGATGTTAAAGTCAATTCTCATTTTTTTTTAATGCACATTATTTTTTTATTTGACACCGTTGATGTCAAATAAAAAAAAATATAAAGTAAATTAATCTGATGATTTATATACAACATATATTACATAGCCTTATCTGATGATCTGATGTGATGTGATGTGAACAAGATTCTCGGGACACTAGATTGAACAACGTTACTGAAGAAGCGAGATAATCGACACATAGATTCTACCAAGATGCTTTCGTTGCAAGTTGACAATAATGTCATACGATAAGATACTATAGTTCACAATTATCAGTATACATAGAAACACATATTGAAGTTTGAAAAGCCGAAGTCACTCGTTGTTAGTGTTATGTTACGTTTCTATGTAACGTGTGACTACGGGTTTTAAATAAATACTAAGACTAAATATAAAGACTAAAATAACATTAAAATGGGGGTCTACTTCAGATTTGTAAGGTTCATTTAAATTTAAAATAAACGTTTATTTTAGTCAACGCTGTACGCTTAGTCCACAATGGTTTTCCTTATAGAAATTATCGCGAGGGAAAATATTAAAAGTCTTGCTGTATTTTTATCGCCTTAAACAGGTTAGTAAACATTATGAGAAAATGACACTTTTGAGGAAGAAAAAAGTTCTAAAATTTACATCACAAATTACTACAGAAGGAAATGTCTGTTATAGCACAAATATTTACGATAAGATAAGAACAGGACATGTTGCAAACACCATCTCTGTCTATCTATTTCTGTCACTTTAACATTGCAACAATTTGGATTAAAGTAATAATACGTTGTTGTCTCTTAATGAAAATATTACATGTACTTTTTTTATAATCTTGAAGTAAAAATGTCTAAAACTCACAAAATTAGTAAATTCTTCTGATGGAAGTGTCAATTTTATTATAGCATAGTTTAACTATGTACCAGTAGACGACACAACAGTACAGTCAGCCACATCATCTAGTGCCACTGAATAATACAAGAGAAAGCATCACGGGCAGCTCTCACTGTCAAACACAGTTTTAGATTAATCTATTTCGCACAAAATACTGATATTTGGCAAAAGCGTGTTCAAAGGTAAAAGCAATAAATATTTACGCGAGTACTGAGTGAGGTAGGCGTTTCATAAATTTACTCATTTTGCACTCTGCCTTTGTGAATAACAACACTTCATACATTACTATTTACCTACATCGAGACAAAGCCAATATGATGAATTTACCACACTTCGTTTTCCACACAAATGACCGTACTTATCACAAAATTATTTGTCCTAGGTGATGATAGAAATCATGTAGGTAAAGAACACCACTAGAACAACAGGTCAGCCATACTACATATGCTTATGTGGTACGAGTTTATTAAAAATGTTTTAACATGGAGAAAAACGATTTAAGCAAGTATATCTGAAGAACATACAAATGGTTCACGATACGCTTAAGTAAGCAAGGGCCGAGAATAAATCAAACGTTATCCAATATATTTTATTTGTTTGTTGCTTAAATATAATATTTGTCGAACGCAAATGTCCCATTCAATACGCAACTACCACCGCCAAGGATGTATATTGTGGAAGTCGCAAAATCATTTGTAAATAATGAATAATTTATATTAAATAATACTTATAACCTCCTTTCAAAGGAGAGGCCTATGTCCAGCAGTGGACTGTTAAAGGCTGTTGATGATGATACTTTTAAAGGACGGCAAATTTTAAGACTTCTACAAAAGACTTGATCCGTATTTATTTCAATTAAAAATCTGGTAATATTTTTTTATATTTTTAATTTCTACTTGGACCCTTTACTACCAAAAAGGGTAGCCTAAAAATTCAATAAAATCTGATTAATCAAGCAATAGGTACAGTCACAAACATTAACATTGCAAAGTGTATAGCGTCATTTTGTGTTAACTTTGATAATTGTGCAAGCGGATGGCGCGATGGAGGCGCGGCGCAGGCGGTACTGCTGCTCCTAATGTTCTATCAACACCAGCCTTTACAAACACATTCTGTTCAAACTTCAGTTCGTTAATAAACTCTTTTTATTAACTGTCATTAGCTCCTTGAAAAGTAAACAAAATTAACTAAGGGCAATTCCCAGCTGAATAACAAACATTCAGATTAAACCAAATTTAAGTATTCTTGTAGCGCACGATGAACATTCTTGCATTAGGTAATATCAAAAACTCTTATAACGAGCCGAATTGCAATAAATGGTTCAGAAACATATTATCTGTCCCACCACAGACAGTCTTAGGAGGTGACTATCGCAAACGGAAATTTAATTTAATCGGAAAAATAAAATCAGTGTCAAAATTCTCCAGTAACTGGATGGATGAGCGTTAGTGGTATGATACCATGAGCGTCCATGAGGTTACGTAAAGCACTCGGTCACTGTTGTTATCATAGGATAACAGCTAACGGAGCCATTCAAAGGCACTATCAAAACTGTAAACAGTAGGAAATAAACTTTGTTTTTGTAGGAAAATCAGATAACACAGCTCTCGGTATTGTCCTAAATATAGATTTGAAAATTGATGACGTTTGAAGTATTTTATATTCATCCATCAAACGAGGAGCATCCCCAGGGAGCGTTACATAAAACAGTTATCTCTTTTATACCGTATTTGTTGAGCATCGTTCCTCTAAGGACATGTTTATTGTTGTCGGCATTTCCAACTAATGGCCGAACATAACAAACATAATAAATTTAACACGCTATGTGTTTAACACTTATGTTCATCATTATTTAGATTGTACCAATTTAAGGTATATTACTAATGTCGGCAGCTGGAGTCAATGTAAATAAGTGTGTCGCAAAGTGTTATAAAATTCTATCACATCAAACATAAGATCAAGTTTTGATTTTAAATAAAATTATAAACTAAAATTGCAATGTATGTTTGATGTTTAACCAATGTTATAACCAGTCGAACTGACCGTGTGTCTTTGTAAGAAAATTAAATTTTGTTTTCTAATTCACTATTTCGTGTCACTACTTCTTTTATTTTTAGAAGAAATTCTTACTTAGTTAAAATATAAAATATATTTTCTTACCACTACATACGGTCATTCGTCAAAGAAATAGTCTTACAAAAATCACTGTCCTTTCAGTTGTCAATTGTTTTGAACTTCATTCCAAATGTTATTTCAATATAAGTTTCAAATTATTATTTCTATTTAGCATATTCCACCCGGTAGTTATCTTAACTCAACAAAATTTTGAAACGAAGTTTCTTCACTGTTTTTGACAAGATCAACAAAACTAAACATAAGTATTCATAAATTGTGTTCAAGCTTGAACAGATACTTGATTTCTCTGGAACGATTTCTTGAAATAACACAACTTAATGATAACTTGAAACCATTTGGTCCTAAAGTACACAGCTTTGTATTTATTGTTGTTGTTTCAATTGGACCTTTAATTTTAAATTGATTAAATAACTTTAAATAGATAAATTGTACCCGGATATAGTTTAATGCAATTGATGAGTCTAATTTATTTCGGTAAAGAGAATTTTGAACTTGATAAGATTTGATGGTAATGTTTTGAAGTATGTTCCAGTTTCAACTATTTTATAGCACGCACTCGATTGGTAGGGGCGCGTTATTACTGCGCTCTCATCATATTTGTATCATTACATTACAACAATGTTTATGGTGAATCAGTGAACAACTCGCGTTCATACGACGTGCATGTCACTCACCTAATAAACAGTTATCAATAAATACCAGTGAAATATATCAGTGCGCAGTGTCTATCAATTATCAATTTATCAATCATTCCCAAGCTGTACAGTTAGCAGACTGCACAGCACGGAAATATGTTAAAATGTTCATTTTGCTAGTATAGATTGTTTTTTGCTTTTCGTTTTTCTTTTCTTTTTCTTTTTTTAAAATACAACTCCCGCATTAGGAATATAAATTCCTGTCGCGGGGAACTTTACAAACATACATGAAATGGACACAAAGAACACCCAGACTCAGCACAACAAATTGTGAATCACACAAAGTGTTATCCTACGTGGGATTTGAACTCACGACACTTGGCGCAGTAGGAAGCGGTGTGGCGACCGCTTAAGCCACTAGGCCAACCGTGCAGTCGGATTGCATAGCCGTTCGTCGAAGCAGGCGGGCACATGCACTGCATGACATTATTTTAGGCATTGTTACAATAGCGATGAATGATATTAAGTAGTTCTATAAACATCGATAACTACTGAATACTGCTCATGTACGTTTAATAACTAAAGTTTCTTTAATAATTGGGTACTAGATAAAGGGCAGTCAGTTATACCTATTAAAGTTAAATAATGCTGTTACAGTCATTGATGAAGATACTGAAAATTGAATTTTATATTAAGCAATAAGTGAAGCTTTCCAAAAATAATTAAGGAATAAATATGATGAAATAATTATACAACAGTTAACCTTTAGATACTTCAGGTTTACTCCGCTTTTGACTTTACTTTATAATTATTTAAATTATCTCGTAATATTTCTGGGATAATATTTTAATATACAGCTTCAAAGTCAGTTGGATTTGTAAATTCTAATTTTCAATCCTCCCTTTGTGCAATTTTGAGGAATAGGAAATTAAAATGAAAGAGTAATTAAAATAATTAATTATAAAGAGCGAAGTCCATTAGAGAAAAGCGTACCTCATCTAACAATTATTGTTAGGGTAATCTTGCGTCGTTCTATATCAGAAATTTTCGGGCACATAGATAAATAATAATAAATAAATATTACGGGCCTCTGACACACAACACTATCTAGCTTCAACCCAAGAAAATACGTACAAAATATATATAGAAAATACCAAAACCGCGAAACAAATATTTGTTGAATAAGCAAACATATGGTCCGACTAAGGATTTGAATCAAAGTCCTCAAGCACAGCAGTTGCGTGCACTCCCACCGCGCCTCCGAGGCAGTCACGTCGAAGTAGTGATTAATGTCCCTGACTACTAAATCGGAGGTCTAGGCTTTGATTTCCACCCAAAACACACGATTACGTGATATACATTTTCTAATTTTTTTTATATATTTGTCCGAAATATTTATTCTCCCAACCTCCGAAGGCCCGCCGTAGAAAGATAGGGTTGCCAGAAATAAAAGTGCCGAATTGGTCTGAACTGACACAGAATAGAAAAAGATGACGCATTTCACTGCTGCAGGAAAAGACACACTTTAGTTGACATCAGACATGTGCCAGTATAAGGCCCGTTAATATCCAGCCGTTTCAAATATTTTTTTTTAGTAAATATTTCGGACATCTTACACTCAACGTCATCTGGTCCCAAACTAAGCAGAGCTTGTATTATGGGTACTAGACAACTGATATAAATACATAAACATACTTTGTTTTAGTGAATACATACGTACCTATTATATATAGAATTACTAGTATTCAAGACATACAGACATTTTTAATAATTGTTTTTTTTTATGTAATTACTATAAACTCTTTCATAAACATTTAGTGAAAGTCTGTTAATTTCAAAGCACAAACAAACCTGCCGGCGTATCGATTATTTTATCTGAACCTTTCAATTTTATTTGTGTAGATGTAATTGAACTTTGTTGTGTGGCTCTAAATATCTATTTGAGGAACAAAGGAACAAGACGTGCTCACAAATCACTACAAGTGGTGAATCTCATCGTCACTTTCATCGAAAAAACTGTCAAGGCCCGTTTCACCGCCTTTGTTCACTTAATATATATTGAGACTGAAGAGGAAACCGCTTCTTTTAATATCTTTTGGCAAATATACTATGTTTATAGATCACTTCTTCTTCCTAGCCTTATTCCCAATATTATTTGGGGTCGGCTACTAGCTCAACCGGTTTTACCTGAATGTCAGTTTTTCCACGGAGCGACTGGCATCGGACCTCGAACTGAAATTCGGAGGTTGAACGAGTTGTCAGTAAATTTAAGGGCTCTGACTTCCCAATAACGATTGCCATAGATGTTTATGACAACCGAGACCGATGGCTTTACGTGCTCTCCGAGGCACGGGCGTGAATAACCAGACTTCCAAACTCCGGGCTGCTATAAGGAATTTCCTGAGAAAAATCCAAAACAATTTTAGGCCCAACCCGGGATTTGAACCTGAGACTTTATGATTAGCAGTCGCATACGCTATCCACTAGACCAAGGAGGCAGTATATTTAAAACAAACTAAATTTAAAATATTTAGTAACATGAAAAAGTAATCCTGTAAAATGTTACTTTGGTATTGTTTTTCAAATATTAATCTAAAACAATATAAAGAGCTATCGAGACTCTAAATACACTTAAGTGTAATTATTCCCTCGGGTAGAATGATGAAGTACTAGTTGGTTGGTAAAATACTTGAATATAGATGATAATGTTATCTGATCGTTTACATATATAGTATTTTGTACATACTTGCTTCATTTATCTAGCGATAAGCTTATACGACTGCTGATCCCGACAAAATTTAAGAGCTGCCCTCGATTTCTGCCACCAGATCTCGACATGGTAACAATGGGACCACGTGTGAGCTACGCCGAATCCAATGCCAATAGAAATCATCACTGAACATACTAAAAAAAAGATTTCAACGTATTGAGAACCTCTTTTTTTTAGTCGCTTAAAAATGCCGGTGTTTCATGCCCGTGCCTCGGAGAACACATTAAGCCGTCGGTCCCGGTTCTCATGAACATCTATAGCAATCGTTATTAGGAAGTCAGTGCCCACATAAACTGTTGAACAAATTTCACTATAGAGCATCACCTATTCCGATCTTGGACAATCCGCATCAATCTCCTGCCAGCCACTTTCTTCAATACGTCGGTCCATTTTGCCACAGGGAGGCCACAGGGGTCCCTGTGACAAAATGGACCGACGTATTACGCTACGTATACGCTACATTTTCTTAATCACAGTTTCCACTCCACGTCTGACATTTCGGCTCCAGCGACCATCGGTTCGACTGGGAACATGAAATAATTTATTTTAATGAACATTACAGTGTTACATTATTATTAATTTATGATCCTTTAGTGAAGACAACTAATTTATGTAATGTAATGTCTGGCAAGGAATGCTTGTTAACATAGGAAATTAATTCTAATACATAAACTCTTTCTCTTAAAAGTTTTAGAAAACCCAACTGCGTTGTGAATGTATGACATTGTTTCATTTTTGAGTCAGTCGAACACAAAAATACATATCTGCAGAGATATTGAGACCTTCTCAAATACAAGTGGTTTCTCAATGCATAAAGCCACGTGGTTATATATTCAGCTTATATCCACCATATGTACACAAGAACGAATAGAGTAACAACTTACACCGTTAAATTTTAATGTTGAGTGCACTCGTACGTGCATGGCCGGCTAATGCGATCAGCTCACCGACTGCCAAACTTTTGAGTAAGCTTTTTGGGATCTTTCCAGCGACTTAGAATGGCAATTCCTAAAAGATCTTATAGTGATTTACGAAAAACTGCTCGCAGCTGATACTTAAATGTTTTGTAAAAATATTACCAAAGCCTTTAATGTGTCTAGAGTACATCTAATCTTTTTAAACTGTGGGTATATAAATAGCGACAAGAAAGATATTAGTAAGACCAACTCGATCCTACTATTAGATCAAGTCAAAGCCTTACCTCACAAAAGAAAACAAGTTACTACAAGGTACAATCTTAGTCTTTCTTTAACATTTTATTTATTTATGCTTCCTGCTAATATATTGCATAATATAGAACTTAATTTCTTATTTTTAAACAAATTTATTTTCTTCCTGTCGACCGTTAGGAAAATCTATATTTAAATATAGATTTTCACGCTATGCCAATGAATGCTGGCCCTGAGAACTAGCAGTCGTACACTATTTGGGTATTTATAAGGGTTTTCACCTAGCACGTCCATATTAAAATATATCGCTTTTCCGTTGTGTGTTATTGATTACAGAAGCGTACCACGCTTATATTACATATGTAATTAGCCTTTTCAAATGAATGTAATGGAAAGATCTCAAAGATATAAACAATAATACAAACATAATTAGCATTATTATAAATGAAATATAAATTAGTTTTGGCCCTGAGTTTGAGTAAAACAAACCGCACATTCACGCCTGCTACGCCCGTTTCGAATAAATAATTAAAATTTATAATTTGAAGATAAGAGACCTATGTCCAGCAGTGGACTGCAATAGGCTGATGATGATGATTCGTACGTGCTATTTATTAATGACATTAACTACCTAACATGGATAAGAACGGATGGACATAGTGATGATGTAGTCAGAGAGAAAGTGTTTGGGACGAACTCAAGCTCATGAATGTTTACTTTATTATAATACTAAATCATCTGTTATTGAGTGAGTTATGATATTAATTCGTTTATTTAAACCTTTAAAAATTTTTGAATAAAAGATATTTAGTAAAAATTCTAAAACTTAATATTGAAATAAATTAGGAAAATTAAAAGACTAGAAAGGTCTAAAGTAATATTGTCGTCAGATTTATGCCCGTTTTCATTACTTAAATCATCTTACTAAGAGTCCCTCTGAAGAACTTTGAAAAAAACCGCTATAAAAGTCCAACAAGTATATATAATTCGGCTAAGTATATACGAGTATGTACAACAATTTTGAAGCCTATAGCATATAAACAGGTGTCACTGTATAGGTGAATTCAAACTCCTTAGTCATCAACTGGGCTGGCGAAAAGTATACCCTTGAGAAAAAATGTTTTCTATTGATTAATTGAATCAAAGTGTGATAACGTTCATTAGAAACTTTGATGTTGAACATTAGAAACCCGTCAATAACTTATTCAATCGTTTATTCAGTAGTACTAGTAATTATTAAGCACTCAATATAAGCCAACACAACACTAGACTATGAAACTTAAACTTTGTAAAAGGAGCAACACTACTAAGTTTAGGTACTCTAAAGGAGGTTCCCAAAGGAATACGTTCCTGATACTATTCGAATTATTTACAATGTTCTAGGAAAAGAATTAAAAAAAAACTGAAATTCGACAACTAAACCTATCCAAAACTTAAATTTTATCAACGTCATATCTTTATACAAAGTATTGAATACAAAACATTTAAACTAATCGGTAATGTTAATAAGAAATTAATAATATTACTCCAAAGACCCATGACACGTGTGTGTGTGTTGTTTTGTCTTATCCTTATATATTGTATAAATACACATTTGGTTTAAATAAGCAGTTTTAAGCTCATTTGTATATTTCATCGATCTTGGACAACAGGTTAAATTAGAGTGTTATAGTGTCAGAGCTTAATAGAATGATGTACACGACCACCTTCACACCTTCAAAGACACTTCCTTCAAAGTACAAAACAGCGTACGTATTTGTCATTTTTCCCAAAGTTTATTTAACTACATTAAAAACATATGAAACAATCTTAGGCACTGTTCATCTTGTATCACGGATAACATAAAAATATGGACCTTATATTATTAAATATCTTTGCTAAAGGTCGTTGGCCTGTAAAGACTTTAGTTTATCTGATTCTATCTTTCCGTACATCTTTTGTCAACGGCTTACTATTGTTGGGTCTGCTCATTTCTAACTTTATGAAAAAACTCTTTTGTTGGATAGTATTATAGTTCATAATATACGATGTTCATAAACGCTTGGACGATTTGTAATATCAAAGAAAAAATATGCGAATAGGAGCCCACAGATCAGAATTATTTACCTACACTTTTTCTTTATTCTTTAGTGGTTTGCTAACGGATTTATTATTTAAAACTTGTACCGTGTATCCTAATAGTACTTATTCAAATTACCAAAGGAAGTTTACGTACTATTCTGTGTATATTTTTTCACATATATTCTACAAAGTGTAATTTTGGAGGCGACGAAACCCCACTTGTAGACTTCGCTTGACAAATGTACTTACCTTTCTCTAGTACATGGAAATAAACTCTTGATTGATTCAAATTTGTACTTAATCAAGTGTTTATCCATGATTAAGATTGGAGTAAACCTTAATATATCGATACTAATGGTAAAGCCAATTCAATAATGTTATTCGATTCTCTGGTCAACTGAATTCCAATGCGAGCTAACCTGTTTGTGTCAAATTAACGTGATATTAAATGCATAATTTAGAGCAAAATCGATTAGTTAAATGAAAGATCGTCTTTTAAGCGTCGATAAATTACTCTTAGTCTGATTAACTACCACTCAACTGTCGCGAACAGTGTTCAAACTGACGCTAATAGACCTCTTTATTAGCTTAGTGCTTTACTCCTTAATTAACCTAGATATTATTATATTTCAGCGTTTAATCTGAAATCTAATCATTTTTATGTGACCAGTGCATTCTCAAATGATACTCGGTTCAGTGGTAACAATAATTATATGATAGCCTAATTAATACGTACGGGATGTGCCGGAGGATTCGTGGATACAATAACCTTACTTGCTAAGCACTAGCTTTCTGTAAGACCGTGCTATCTTTCCGCTGGAGTATTTTCTTTTACCATTAGCCATTTGGCAACATGTCTCTATCGCGGTATTCTATCTGCAAAAGATTAGGCACAGTTTCCAGGACGTTGAACGAGAGCTACGTGGTTTTCCACTTATCATTAAAAAAGTCTTCCGTAACATTTACACCTTGCACGAAACTTAAGACTTGGGAAAAAGCAAGAAAATAATGATGACCGTGTTGTATGGAAGTCACTTATCAATAATATGCCAACACTCACACAGGTTCGTACTCACTCTCTTTAATCACACTCATATACACTCATATACTTACATAACACTCTAACAAACAAGTTAACTTTCCTTTACCGCTTGATGCGGTAAGTAACCAGTATTTACCGTAAACACGCGAAAAAAGCGCCGATACTCGATTCATTTATTTTCTTTGATTGTAACCAATAAATCAGCGAGGAATCTTCAATAACAAGAAGCCTTTAATAAACCGGAGGCCACAGTTTAAAGCCCACTGGATTATCATAAATAAATTTAACATGATATTTCAAGTTTGCGATACAAATTGCCTGCGAAGTGGAGTGGGGCTTACCGCGGTATCTACGCGTATAGAGAGAAGTCGGCACAGTATACAATTAAGCAACTTACTCCAAATGAATATAGATGAGGTGGATACGGGACGAACTTATTACATATTCTTTGACAGTTGAGGGTCGAACGAGAGATATATTTACAAGTTGGCGAAATCTCTGATTTTCGGTTTTTCTTTTCATAGCGAAGTTCATTTCACCTAAGTGGATTCTGCCACAAATATGATACTTTGATGATTAGAGTTATTTTTTAATGATTATTTTTATAAGGCCATCGGTATGAATATTCAACTGAAATTTTTTGAAAAGGAGAGATAAACAGTGGATAAGTTTAAGGCATCACCAATGATCATCATCAACAGCGTTTAACAGTCCACTGCTGAACATAGGCCGCTCCTTTGAAATGAGGTTTGGGCCCACTGTTTGTTTTATACAAAGCTACCAAAATGATTCTACTCTGTTAGTGTTGTTAGTCCACCCTAGTGTACCACGGGTATTCACCCATGTCCGTAGTCCAACTAGGTTATCTTATCAGAAGGACCATAGTGAGATTATTAACTGCCATCATCAGCAACTCATTGCAGTCCATTGCTGTACATAAACCTCTCCCAAGATACAAAACAAACTAAACTGCCGAAGGTTTATGATCCAGCGCAGTTTAGTGTCTGTTTTGTGTATAAAATATATTTAATTTTGACAAGAACTTAATAATATTATAGTTAACTTTAATATACTATACCATATACAGGTAGGCATAGTTTCCCCATTGGTGAAAAAAAAAAAACATTTTAATATTCACTTAAAAAGCGAAATATTAGATAACATGTCAGATAACAAGCAATACTTATTTTGTATCTTAATTAAGGGCTTTGTTGTAGCTGATTTATAGGTGCAATTTAAGGAAATAGCCTGAACATTGAAACCGTACTGTCGGCGCTTGTTTGCAGTAAATTCGCGTTATTTATGAATGCGGAAGTGGTAGAAAAGAATTTAACAGTTAAAATTGATTTTAACTGTTAATATTAACTTCACATCAATCTTACTAATATTTTAAATAAGAAAGTAAATTTGTCAGTGTGCTTGCTTCCACGACTAAACCGGTACCCTGATTTCAAGGAAAGCATGAAAATGCTTCAATTCCAGGAAGGCTACTCTTTACCGCGATAGCTGACAAACACACGTACGGAGCCGCGGGCCAAAGCTAGTGGTTATATATTGAAATAATACATAAAAAAAATTGTAGACCGTGCTTCTGAGTACCTTCAGCACTGAAGAGTGTCTCATAGTAACTAAATTAAATTAAACATTTGTTGTTACACGGCAAAACTGCATTGTATTTACACATGTGACTGCCTGGTTGGACGACAGCGCCGTCGTGAAGATTCCAGTTTTATTCCCGGGTCGGATTCAATTTTTGTATGACGTAGGTACAATATGTATGTAATTACAAAAAAAAAGTATAGACGCAGTCAATCTAGCCTTCGTAGTGCTACTCTTCTTAGTTTGAAGCTAGTAGATGGCGTTCTGTGTATATATATAAATACAATTATATGATAGGCGCCAATGTCTTTCCATTCAACCACGCGCTTTAGGTAGTAACTAGCTCATGATAGAATAGAAAGCCATATTAAAAGGGAACGCAGTTACAGGATACGCAAATTGCTTAAAATCAGAGTAACTTGGTATATTATATTTCATTCCAATTGGGTCTCAGTTTACTTTACTACGGTAATTTGAATCTCAATTTACGTTAATATAGTAACAAGAGTATGTACACGTGTCTTCAATGTCGACGCTCCCAGAAGTAAGTACCACAGTCGCGGTACAATAAACCACATCACTTCGTGTTACGAATATTTAAAACTTTTATCGTGAAGTAAATGAAATAATAACAAAAAAGAAGTACTCAGAATATGAAAACGAAAAATACATATTTGGTGCCCTTAGCACTCTTCATTGCTGGTATCATTCCCAACCATTCACAATCTGCATAATTTTAAACAAGTATGTTTACCCGAATATTAAGATTAACCATATATTACTAACTCGTTGGTCTAGTGGTTAGTGTATGCGACTCTCAATCTAAATTTTCGGATTCGAATCCCGGCTTGGGTCAAAACTGTTGTTAGGTTTTTCTTACAAGAAATACTAAACAACAACCCGGAGCATGGAAGATTGGGATTGTTTTACGCCCGTGCCTCGGAGAGCACGTTTAGCTATCGGTCGTGGTTGTCATGAACATGTATGGCAATCATCATCGGAAAGTCAGTACCCTCAAATATAATGATAAAAGAAGTCTGATGCCAGTCGCTCCGGATAAAAACTGATATTCAGGTTGAACCAGCAACCGAAACCAAATAATCTTGGGAATAAAGGCTAGGAGAAGAGGTAAGCTTACCAGTATTCGTTTCTATATCGAACAGGAGGCCATCATATTATATACGTTAAATGGTAAGAAAGTGTATGTACATAATAAACCCACAATAATTAAGACACTAAAATAAAACAGTTCGTTGAATAAATGTGCTAAGTCACCTGAAAAATGAGTGAACTTTTTATGTAATACTTGTATCTGGCCTCAATTTAGGCAGGCCATTCAAGCAACCTAACAGTAATTAAAACTTTGTATGGATATTACGATAATGAGATTTTAGGTAGGTTAGGTAGCACTTGTATGGTCTTTGGTCGAAAACATGGCAGAAAGTTAACTTCAAAGAGATTTTTAATAGAAAGCATCGTTAATTATGTATATTAGAAGCGGATATTATATACCTATATACGGTTTATTATTTAGTTCTAAAGCACAAGAAAAATGAAGTACAGTTTCTTTTTAACAACTGGTACTCTCTGCGAAATAAATAACTTCAAAGCAAACGGCGATTATTTTGCAATGTTTCTCTTCAAGAGGCTCGCCCTCCGTAATTAATTCCATTCCTTGCATAATCCGCCTTGGGCGACAGAAATATCTACACTTTATTTGCAAATATTGCTAATATCGCTCAGCCTGAACATAATTAAAAACTTGCTGGGATAAAATAAATCGGGGCTCGCCTTTGAACATGGTTACTGATTGAGGAATCTTTAAAAAATAGTAGTTCCGCCCACGGGTATATATATATGTACGTACGATTCTTGATAAGAATCAAAGTATGAACTTTCACCGAATACTAAGCAACGGTTTAGATATGAAGGTGTAACTTACAGAGTTTCTAATTTTATTTATATAATGTAGATATTTAAAGATTAAATTTAGAATACTAATTTAATGTGTAGAATAATATTTTTAGTTCCCTTTCGATAAAATTGCACCTATTTGATATCGATTATCGATATATAATCAACAATAGAACAGACGAAACCTATTAGACCTATGACTTATAAAATACACGTGCGTTAACATTCATTTTACTCCTCCATAACATTTCAGCGAGGATATTTTAGCTCACTCATACATAAACATGAATAATGTTCGTGTAACAAGCGTCCCTCGAAGAACATTACCATATATTACCGGCTGCTACTTACGAGTATAGTATTCAAGTTGAAGCAAATTGCCGTTTAGAATATCTCTGAGGTCTTTTTATCTCAGCCGCGGAATGACGCCAAGAGATAATTTGTCAACACCCTGTAGTTGAATCACTGAAAATGATATCTCACAACTGTCTTGTTGTCGTATTCTATCATAAAGGTTACTAAATCTTTCTTTATATGTAAGGGCTGATGTTTTCAACAGCTATATATATTTGTTATATAGTTATATATAGTTTCATTATTGAACACAGTTTCTGCTTGGTATAGAAATCCGGTTGTTGTTTTTTGTGACCTTAATCGGAAGTTTAAACAGTCCAACATTTCCCTAAGAAGAGTCATAAGGTCATAAGTTACGCACACTAACAAAAAATGTTTGTGTTCAATTATTATTATCTATATCAATTATAAAAATGGCCTGAATTACTCCGAGCAAAAGTATGGTACGGCTTATTCGTTTGACATGGCGGGGAGAAATAAAATTAACTTGCCGTGCTCCCAGATTATAAAAAAAAACCTGACACACAACTTACCTAGACTCAAAATAAGCAAAGTTTGTACTATGGGAGTTAAACAACTGATATAAACTGCCTCATCAGTCTAGCAGTTAGCAGTTGCCGATTAAGGCTGAGTTCCAAACTCCTGTGGCCAGGAGAGCACGTAAAGTCGTCAGTAGTGTTGGATAGCCATCCCATCGTACTATGGTAGGGGGGAAACAGAGAGTGCCGCTGTCTTGGTGTTCACACGTCTGTACTATAATATCTCCTGCGTAGTTGGCTGCCGTGGCTAAGAGAATATCATTAAATACGTATATGCTTTTTGTAAATACATACATATTATACACAAAAAACAACCTAATTCCGAATCAAAGTAAACACGGATCATACAAAAGTTTGGTCCGACCCGGGAATCATACCCGCCTCCTGAAGCTCAGCAGTCACGTACGCCAACCCCGCATCACGGATGCGCTCTAATATCTGTTAAAATCAATAAAAAAAATAGCACACACAGCGGACTCTCCAAAATGTTTAAAGAGAGTGGGATGGTATCATGATTGTGAATAATGAATTGAGGACAGTTAGAGCTCTCTAACCTCGATGACGCTTTCAACTCTCGACAATGGTTTTTATAATTTGCATTCAACGAACCGACGCGGTGTTCTGTCCATTTATATATAATTCAATATTCTAGCTCACACTGCGCCGCATGGCAAATTACTATACTAGGCTTTATGCGGCCTTTTTTAGGGTTCCGTAGCATAATGGCAAAAAACGGAACCCATCTATAAGGGTTCGTCATATCTGTCTGTCTGTCTGTCCGTCCGTCACAGCCACTTTTTTTCGAAACCATAAGAACTATAATTTTTAAAGTAATTGTAAGTAAAGATTCTACGTGACGAATAAAGGCCATTCTTCTCTTTCTTTTGATCTTAAAATTAATATTTTATATTTAATCTTTCGTTACCAGTAACTTGGCCAATATTTGAGCACATATAGTTTTTACCTTTGTTGTAAGTAGATGCTCCTACTATGTTGTACCCACTGAGGCTATTGGTTTTTTTTTTTTATTAGCTTATGTTCTAATTTTTAATCACTATAATTTGCATCAGTCCTCTAACATGGTGTATAGTATATTAGTGGCAGCACCTTACCCCCATATCAGGTTTATAAACATTAAAGCTATTTAAACATTGGCGATTTGAAAGGAGTGGCCGCGAGTTTTTATAGCCATGTTCTTTTCTCCGGCTTTACCTATTGTTTGCGAACATGGCATAAATGTACATGTAGAATCTTGACCTGTCACAAGAGATGTATTGCATCCTAAGTGAATAAAGAATTTTGAATTTGAATAAACTTGGTAAGTAGATGTTGAAGAAGATGATTATAATAATTATTATTATTATTAATCTGTGAACCGCAATAAAATTTTCACATAAAAATAGAAAAAAAACAATCCATTTTGGGGGTCCCCATACTTGGAACTGAAATTTAAAAATTTTTTTTTCATCAAGCCCATACGTATCTATGGATATGTCTTGAAATTGAGGTTTCTAATCACATTTTTTTATTTTTTTCTAAATTGAATAGTTTGCGCGAGAGACACTTCCAAAGTGGAAAAATGTGTCCCTCCCCCCTGTAACTTCTAAAATAAGAGAGGGATAAAACTAAAAAATATATGTTGTTGTACATTACCACGCAAACTACCAACGAAAATTGGTTTAAACAAGATCTATTAAGTAGTTTTTTTTATACGTCAAAAATCGTAAACCGCAATATACCTTTAATTCAATCAATACACTATTATAAAAACATCGATCAAAGTTACAACGAAATACAAGAACTTTTATATGATGTTACTTGCTGATACGGAACCCTTCATGGGCGAGTCCGACTCGCACTTGGCCGCTTTTTTCTCATCATTCTACAGTAATGCTAAAATGTATATTAACAAATTAAGCAAGTATTGACTTTCAATCCATTTTTTTCTTTTTTCAGTATTAATACGCGTTTCTTAGCGTTTTTCTTTTATAACAAAATAAAAGACTCAATACAAATGTATTGAAATAATATTTTAAAAGTACATAATTTGTAATATACGCATTCCCATTCATTATTCTTGTGTTATTTTATTTTAAAACCATCCGGCCGGTCGAAATCAAAATTGTTTTAATATTTAGAAGGTTACTTGCTTGAATACCAGTAGTCGAATTGTTATTGTTATTGTTGTTCAGAGAACTTCCTTAGTCTGACGTTCTCGCATTATCCTTTACTTAAACTTATAGTACTTACAATGCACAAAGCGTTAGTTAGATTCCATTCCCACTCTGCACTAATGTGAAATACCTTATAAAGTGTAAAAGAAAATATAACGTTACATTGAAGACTATGATTAGAAATTCCGCTGGATTCCCGGCGGTATAACTCTTAAGTTCGACTTAGTTGAATTAATGACAAAAGAACCGACCAGCGCCTGTCGAAATTTCTTGGAGCGGGTTCCGCACGGTTTCAAGACATGCAGAAAATCAGTTCCTTTATATGTTTTATATTTCACATCTTTCTTTTCACTTAACTAGTAAGCGCCGTATCAAAATACGACCTATATAAATTAACCAATAAACGAACGAGGTGTTTGATGTCCCACTTTACATGGGAATATAGGCGATAACCGACAAACACGTGAGCGGCATCGCGGGCATAAGCTAGTTATAAATAAATACGTAATATATGTTTCACTTACTTAAAATAAAATGTTCTATAACATAATATTGTTTTCAAAAGCTGATCACTTCTTTCTCTTACGTAATTGTCGAAATAAATGAAAGAAAATATTTTCTTTTCTTTGCCTATTTGGTGTACAGTACATTTATTTTTTCTCTTTTTTCGCAATAGCCTCATTATTATTGTCATATGGTAAACCGGGAGCACCATTATTAAAACTATTTCATTGAATACAAACCAATTAATTTGAATACATTTGAATCAATAACAATAATAAATATTTCGGACCACTGACACAGAACTTCATCTAGTCCCAAACTAAGCTAAGCTTGTGCTTTGAATACTAGACAATTGATACAAATTTTGATGTGAAACATCTATAGGCGCACGTAAAATAGATTTCTAGCCTGGCGACGCCTGGAGACGCGTCGCCACGGCACGCTATACGATGGTATATATATACAGTCTATATGCAGTAGTGTGTAAGGTGTGGCGTAAATTATAATTATAATTATACTTATAATATAATTATTTAATTATAATTATTATAATTATACGCCACACCGTACTATTTTAATAATTAGTAATATTTTATTTTATCATTATGACATATTTAGTTCCTATTACAATATGTTCTTTTCTGCATATTACTTTTACAAAATAATGGCGATGTTTCACATCTGCCAGGCGTCCCGTGACGGCTCACATTTTTTTTTTTGTTAGTTTGTATAAATTTTTTGTAAATTCATACATTTAACATAGAAAACACCCAAATTCCGATCCCAATATTTGCAGATCATACAAACATTTGGTCCGACCCGGAAATCGAGACCTCTTGATCTGCAGCCACACAAGCTATATGTCATATGTCAATAATTTCTAATTAGATAGTCGAACACGAGTAATACTATAACGGTTTCTTCATTCGACCAGATGAAACCCTAGAAAGACTTAAACCGCACCTCAGGGATGAAAGAAAGCTTCAAAGAGCGCTGAAAGTGTGATTAAGTGTCGTCGGATCAGCGAGCTGCTCTCAGTTCTAAAAAATAAGTTAAAAGTTGTAGCAAAGTTCACCACGTAGACAACTCTGAGGATCTTTCACATTATACGTTAGTGTGGGAAATAGTTCGGGCTTTTGTTACGCTATTTTTCAACTTAGATTTATTAAAACACTCTACTTAAGAGGTAAATATTTTAAGATTTATACCGAAGATAATAATTACGTAAGAAATGGATCTATTAATGAATGTGTACTAGTAAAGTTGTTAAATTTGAAAGATGGCGTTAGTAACGCTACCTTTTTATTCGCACGCTATATCGCAGACATACATTTATATATTTTAATGCAGTCAGAAATAAGTTAGAACGAAAGATAAAATTTATTACAGTCTCAGTGTACATCTATACACTGTGACTTTTCATAATGTTTAGAAGAACAACGTGAAATTTTAAATGAAATAAAAAAAGTATACAATATAGCTTGTATACCTTATTCTTTGATATAATCTTAAATAGGATCTGTATAGAAATGTGCACATATTTGTTTATTTATTGCTGTATCTAATATATTCTTTGAGTATCCTTGAATAATTTTTTAATAAGTCTATGTATCAAATAAAACTATTTATAATATAAAAATACCGCTTATTTTATATTATATTCTATTTTTTTACTTTTTAATACTTTTATTTATATTTTAATGATATAATAACAAACGTGTTGCAAATAAGTTTAAAGCCATTGATTCTGCCTGTACATAGTATAATCTAATAATCTTGATCCAAAACTCCGTAATAGTAAAGACTAGATCTTTGTCATGAAATTAGGATTTCAGCATCACTTCACATTGAGCGTAGTGGTTTAAAATGTCACCACGCAACTTCAATTACTAATGGCCCTAATATGAACCAAAATAAATAACCAATCACAATAATAAATAATATTTCGGTCATCTGGCATACAACATCATCTATTCAAAAACTAAGCTTGTACTATGGGTACTAGACATCTGACATACAACATCATCTATTCAAAAACTAGGCAGAGCTTATACAATGGGTACTAGACATCTGACATAAATACATATATACTTTTTATTGTAAATTCACAAATATTATAGATAAAAAATACTTAAATCGCATACGCTAACCACTAGACAACCAGGCTTTCATGTAAATAAAGCACACGGCAAACATTATCTGCTTTGTACACTTCATGATAATATCTATGAACCACATTATAAAAGAATCTAAATGACATATACAATCATCTTCCTAGCCTTATTCGTAATATTATTTGGGGTCGTCTACTAGTTCAACCGGTTTACCTGAATATCAGTTTTCCCACAGTATATCTACGTAAAAGATTTGTGCACTTTTTGTTTAGAAACAAAGAGACAATCCCACATGTTACCACTACATTACCACTATACTAGGTTACATGTTTTCTTTGTTTAATACCTATGTATATGTGAGTGTGTTCAACGTCAGCTTCCCAAGTGCGAGTGCGAGTCATCGTTGTTCCCGAAGGGAGTCGATCGAGTGCGTCGCTACAGTTACATGACAGCACCACTTAGTAGATTAAATTCATCTCGTTTGTTTAACGACACAAGTCAGCGCGAAGTACGCGTTTAAGCACAATTACACCACGCTCTTTTGTTGTACACCTCGAGAACGTTTTTACATTCCTTTATTTCCTTACAAGTATTGCTTTCACTCGAGGATCTCGACTCCATCGCAATATAATGCCTCTCACAAATCATTAAGCCGGCTTTAAAGTAAACAACAGAACATTTCTCTTGTTTACTTAGATGGGTATTTTGTATTGTATCAAGGAAATATTCGCCTTGTTATTTTAATTACTATAGAAGCTGACGCAAAGATCGAAATTAAATTTAAAACCTTCTTCCCGGAAATCTTACAATTATTTAATTGAAAGTAACGGAGTTTTTAAAAATAATTTTGCAAGACAAATTTATGTAATTATTATTCTTGTTTAAAAAATACTTACACATTTGTAATATACCTATCAGCGTCTTAGTGTGTCTGTATTGACATGATACTGTGTGAGTTGTCTGAAATATACATATGTTCAGATGCTCCTAATTAAATCTAGTTGTACAACATTTAACTGAACATTTTGTGTCCTTTACGGCAATCGGCTGAGAACAAAATGGGTCATTGTCTAAACTTTACCTACTACGGTAGCAATAGGAACAAAATTGTACATAAAACACAAGTGCTGGCGCGGCGGTGCGGCGGTGGTGGGTTGTTTGAATTTCATTACCGTTTGGGTACACACTTCGCACTTGTTTACCGCTGTCCCGTAGTAATAGTTGTTTAAATATTGTGACAATGTTTATATACGATAAACATTGCAAGTTCTAACATTTTTATAATGGAGAGAAAAAGATACGCTAATGATGACGCCTTTAGTTGCGATAAAAGTTTCATAGCAAACCTAAAATCCAACAAGACCATAATAATTGCAGCCACGTAGCCAATGCAATTTGTACATATTTAATATAAACATATTCAATATTAAAACTAATCACTTTGTGGTACAATTTTCTCTTATTTTCTATTTCATAACAAATTTAACATGACCAGACAATTGTTCTGGTAATAAGAGGTTGTCGATGACGCCCGCACTAATATACACTGTGTTACAGTCGTCAGCGCCTGTACGGGTATGATCTCTGTATTCACAACGAATATGCTTACCCCTACTCATCCCTCTCCTGAGAGGAGACCCGGGCCCAGCAGTGGGATGTTATTAGTTGTTGATTAAATATAATTGAAGTCAAACAAGATGTGTCATATAGAAGCAAACATAGCAATATCCACTTTTTTTTCAAACCGACCTCTTTACAGCGCCACTGTCTACGTGAAATTCTAAAAGTGTGTATAAAAAATACCACAAATGTTTAATAGTGTTATATAAATTTTATAATATAATTTATTCAAAAACTTATAGGTATTGGCAGGGGGGTGTCACTCCGCAGTTTAGGTATAGTCGGCCGGCTGCCTGCCGGGTCAGAACAGACATCGTCAGAACAGTTAAGAGTTACACGATAGAAAGAAACGCAACTGTAGGTAAATATAATCGTAGTGATTCGGCGCAGTGCGATCTGAATTGAACTTAATCTTTTGACACCGAGGGTATATATAACTTTAATTTATTTTTCGGATTGAGTCTTCTGTACGGGTACTATTATGTATTCTGTGGTATTGGTACAAAAATGTGTTTTATTTAATTTGCCCAAAATTGCAATGAATGGAGATTGCTACATTTGCTTTTATATGACACAAGTTCTTAATTAGTTCTTACACCATCGTCACCCGCTCATCATCATACATCGTAGCCAGATGTAATATAATGTAATGTAAATACACCTTAAATGATGTTCGACCTGTCATTTTCAATAGCATTTGTGTAATCTGTAGCCCTAATGATGCTACTCTCTAAATTCCACTCAAACACTAGTAACAAATAACAAACACAATTATATCCTTTAGGTACCCGACCTACATCTACGCCCTCCACTAAACTTAACCTATTGTTCCAATAATTTGAGGCCGGCAGAAAATTCATATTTAAAATATCAGCGAAGCAACTTGTAACGAGGTTATTGCTAATAAAACGCGATTTTCAGTGAATACTAGTACGCATACTTACTACAAAATTCCTTAGAAAAATTCGGTCTCCCTCATTAAGCCCACAAAGTTAGTTTCCCTTTTGTTTGTGCTCACAGGGCGTTAATAAGTATAAATTAAGAAGTTTCTTCACCTATTAAGCTAACTTTTGAACTTCAAGTGTTAATTAATTTTGCGGAGGTACCTAGCACAGCTGTTCAATTAACCATGGTGTAAACAATCAACTGTTCACCAAAGTATTTTCTTGTACGCCATTTTGTGTTGAAATAATCTCTTCAAATGATTCAGCCTAGTTAGTTAGATAATATACTAGTATACCTATTTTGATTGTGGTAAATAAAAACAAAGCGTTAATGGGGATTAAATAACCGTCAATCACTAATGCAAATACCCCACATTGAGGCTTAATTAAAACTTGTAATGAAACATTGCCGTGCTTAAACAACACAATCTGGCAGCTTTCGAAACTTCTTACAGTTCAATGAGCCGTAATTAGGCTTTGTATTCACTTGTGACGTCACGTCGTACCGCGAGCCAGCCGTGATCGGACTGATTTATGAGGCGACAACTTGGCAATCAACATTAACTAAAGAGGCGTAAAACGCGTATTTTCTATATTTTTGTATAAGTTATGAGTATTGTTAGAATACTATTGTAATATTATTTAATGTAATACAATCCGCTATATTTTACACAACAAACCTGAAAAAAAAACTTTTTAAGCTTTATTATCACAATTTTTACCTAGCGTTTAAATGTTAAGTCATCCTTATCTTATTATATGACTTTTCAATGACTTTTTTTCATAAATTATATTATCATTCATTAACAATTCAATTCACTAATTCAAGTATTCCATTTACCTTCATATCGTTCTTGATACGGCAATTCCCTCTAACTTTTCGTAAGTTGACTCGGTCACCTCGCTTTTATTATATTGATATTGTTTGTAATTGCGCTGGGTGTTCTGGGTTCAAAACCCACATTAGGCAACACCTTATGTGATTCGTAAATTGTTCTTGTAGGTGCTTTCTGTGTTCATTTCTTGCATATTTTGTAAAGTCCACTTTGAAACTGAATACATTCCTAACGCAGACATTGTCTTTATACAAGAAAACAAAAATGTATTGTACAAGCATGTTTCACGTCAAATGAAAGCGCTCGTTTCAGTGAGAGTTCTAAAAGTAAAACAAACTGCGCACCTCAATTAGGACCGCAAACAGAGAGCTCGATGGATGAAAACTTAGTGATTCACATTTCATTAAAACAACGAAATTGGATCGATACAACGGTCAGACAAATTCTGAATTTACTTCACATTTTTTAAATATAAAGATTACCTACAAAAGTTCTGGTACTGCTGCGTGTTCGATATTTCATAGAACACGTACGTGTTATAGGCGCTTATTTTTGATGTGACAATGAGCAGGCAATAGCGGCTCTCTGCCCACTTGTTGTTGGACAATAAATGTATATTTATGGTCAGTCAGGTTTGTATCATAAACTGCTAAATGTTTGTAGAAGAATGATGTCACCTCACTTTACTGGTTGTAGATAAATAGAACAGTACTTAGAGTGAATAACAGGGGTAAATGACTAGGCAGGGCAGCCTATTGACCTAGTGGTTAGTGGTCCTTACTGCTTAGATACAGGTCGTGAGTTCGACTGCTACTCTGGATAATTGTTTGTGTGATTAGCAATATCATTTGTTCTGTGTCAGGCTGTAATAACCTAGTGCTCTACTACTGGAGCTGATCCTTGAATTGAAATACAACATAAACAAGTTTGTTTGCCCAAAGAAAAGGTTATAATAAGTCAACCATAAAAGATATGCTATTGCGGCTCTTTTTAACAACTTAAATAACTGTGTCACCACCAGCATCATCATCTGTTTATTGCAGTCCACTGCTGAACATAGGCCTCTCCTATTTTTAAAATATTTTTAAAGTTTAAAAATAGATGTGAACATCTGTTTTTAAACAAAGAAATAAACAAAAATATTTATTCAGACGCACTAAAGTTATGTACATAAAAAACAAAGATTATGATGAGTACCCATCTGAATAGGTTACCATCTCAGCAGCATAGCTACAACATCATATACAATGACACTCAGCGCTGATTTTCATATAGATGTGTAGTTTCTAAATCTAATCTTAATACCTACTCGTTACATGTAAATCTGAAACAAGTTTAGTTTTCAACTCTCTATCTCTAAGTTTGTCTTATACGAAAAATATAATCTCCTTCGTATTGCGTAAAATCCTATATAAATTCATAATACTACATTGAATAGCCTCAGGCGTTGGAGAATGTAGCCTGTCACAATGTAGGCTTGATCTGAGTTAGTTCTTATTAATTTGAATAGTCAACTTGAAGCGCCTCTCGTGGGACCGTCTGAACTAAAACTAGGTCGAATCTGCCCTATTTTAACCGAACGGATTCAAATTATTTGCTAAAATTAATAATAATAGTATATATAAATGAATAAAATTAAAGTGTCTATATATAATATCAACTTGACAGTTTTTTTAAAGTTCCATAGCAATGTCTGTCTGTCCGTCCGTATGTCACAGCCACTTTTTGCCAAAACTATAAGGACTATACTGTTGAAACTTGGTAAGCAGATGTATTCTGTGAACCGCATTAAGATTTTCATACGAAAATCGAAGAAAAACAATAAATTTTGGGGCTCCCCATACTTAGAACTGAAACTCAAAATTTTTTTTTCATCAAACACATACGTGTATATATGGTATCTATGGATAAGTTTTCAAAAATGACATTGAGGTTTCTAATATTATTTTTTTCTAAACTGAATAGTTTGAACGAGAGGCACTTCCAAAGTTATAAAATGTGAGTGTCCCTCCCTGTAACTTCTAAAATAAGAGAATGATAAAACTAAAAAAAAAAATATGATGTTCATTACCATGTAAATTTCCACCAAAACTTGGTTTGAACGAGATCTAGTAAGTATTTTTTTTTAATACGTCATTAATCGTAAACTGCAATTTACTTTTCATTCAACCAATACACTATTATTTAAACATCGATCAAAGTTACAAGGAACTACAAGAACTTTTATATGAAGTTATTTGCTACTACGGAACACATCATGGCCGAGTCCGACTCGTACTTGGCCGCTTTTTTTAATTTAACAGTTTACAACAAACGCTGGACTCAGCTGGTACCTACTTTAAATGTTCTTTACTCATCACAATTTTGTTTCTTTGGTCTAATTTATTAGTAATTTTAATATAATTATATAGTTATAGTATTGAATAACACACAGCCGCCAGATCAATAGTCACATTCAAAATAAACCTAAAAGTAGTAAAGTTGCCTACCTACTGACGTCGTAGTTTAAAATTAAACGAATATACAGTAAGAAATAAATCATTCATTACAAATACTTGTCACGAACACGTTTTCAGTTTACACAAGTTTCCCGATGGCGTACAACACTATTTAAGGCTTAGACTTGGTTTTGTGGTTAATTACAGGCGGCGCCGTACAGGCAACATTAACTTAAAGGTGTGTAAACAAAAGGAGCATGTATCACGGAGTGCTAATTAACCGTCGGAGGAGTTAACACAACACAGTGACGTACACACACCGTGCTCTATTACAGCTTATGGCCTCTCGCAAGTTAATCAAGCACGAGACACATGAACCTTACATCTACCTGTACTGTAAGATAGTCAACAAAGTTGATTAACAACATGTTTTGGATCTTCATAGTAAGGATTTACACGATTTAGTTAAGGACCGACTAGTTTCTAAAATATTTTTCTGTAAGGGCCAATAAAAAATGTTTTACAAAGAAGTTTCGGATATTTATTAAATCAGTTTTAAAAGTAGAAGGTACATCAACAAACACTGACATCTGACTGAATTGCCTTTATATCATGATTTCAAGTTCCGTGACATAGATATTGCTCACACTCCTCAATTTAACCTAAAAACCATATCATCTTATCGTTTATTTCCTTATGTTTCAAGGTATCATTTATATTTATTTTTACATTTAAATTAACGATATACTCAAAAAGCAGTAGTAGACGAGCTTCCAATTACGCGAACGGAACCTAAAAGTGATTTCGGCAAATGTATGTATATTTAATACTCATTTACATATGTATGTGTGCATGTTAATACATAAAACATTGGTCAGATTCATAGCCAAAGGATAAACAGAATGTGAGCAAATGACGCAATAATTATAACAAAATTCATTTTGTAATGCTTAAACGCGACCGTCGAAAACGATAATCCACAAGCTCATTGAAATTCGGACTCCAAAAACAAACATGTAAGTATTACGTGCTAATGAGTGAGTAGCGAGCAGTGATACCACGATATAAATTGAAAACCAAAGCAGTTTTCAAATATTTAGCCTCAAAGGATGTCATATTTAAAAAGATTAAACTAAATAATAGTGTGTGATCATAGTTAGTTTAAACATATAGGGCATTCACAAGAAAAATAAATCGAGAAGTAATGTAAATTAAAGATACAAACAGTACCTACATAGATTTATAAAACAAAATTACAAATGAGGAAGCATCTCTAACAATTGTTTAATTAGTTACTGATGTTTTGACATTAAATCTGTAAGTAAATTCGAAAACATGTAGTCAACTAAATATCTTCGAATTTACTTCAGGAATTAAAAAAGAAATGTGTGTCTCTGTGACTCTGCAGTTTCTTTAGTATAGAATTTGATAAGCATACATTGTAGCGTTTGTTTTATCTACACAAAGTTACAATATCTCTGCATACTTTGACAATTGTACGTGTAACGACAACACGTGTAAAAAATAATAACATAAACTTTTATTACATTTTAAATTCCAGACACACACATTCCACGTGCTGCTATGCACATATTTATTTAATAAGCTTGGAGGAAAAAATAACACAGAACATGCAGAATTATTACTATACTACCACTAATGCGATAATTTGTTTTTCACTAATTTTTTTCCAATTGTTACGAATATCTTCACTACACACCTGTATCTATAACAATGTGTAATCACGTATAGCATTGAATATTTATCATATATTTTATACAAACTTTATAAAAATTTAAGTTGTATCCCAAGTTTTTGCTTCTTTACCCTTAAAGTAGAAATAAAACATATAGTATCTCCAGTAAAGCGAATAATTTATGAACAAAACTCTCTTCTTTCTCTTTTTGTTTATAATGAGTAAGTTGTTTCTAAAGTTAAACAGTTGAGAGTTTGTATCTTCTTTCGCAATCGTGGCTAACATTATTGCTTAATACTAAAAGACATAACTTCAAGTCTAAAATAAACTTTACTTTTTTATGTATATTATGGGAAGACATTAATTTATTAATTGAGCGATTAGCTATATAGACCACTATGGTTAGTGTTTGAAGAGTCGACAAAATTAAAAGTATTAGTGCAGTTCAGTGACATCTGCAACCATTGGCTTGCCTCCAAGCTGTCTTCCAAAATAACGTTGTACTGTTTTATTACTTACAGATTTACACGTTTAATATTTTTACATTCCTTCGTATCGTTTTAAGATCAGGGTACTTTATTTATGTTATTGAGCATTTTGCATACCTTTTGTCACCTTCATGCCTATTGAGATCACAATTCAAGTGTTCTTAAGACTTTACAGGGTACTACCAGATGCCAAACTTTTCCCTTTTTTGGAAACACACACGCATCTCTGTAGCTAGTACGACAGATAAACCTACAACAAAACATTGTTATTACAACATATTTTGCACATAAAACATTTCTTTAAAGTCTAATATCTGCTTCAATAATACAGTTATTATTGGATGTCTTTATGCAAATGAATACATCCATTTACCCTTGACGATTAATTATCACTGTAAGGAAAGGGATGTCGGCCATTGTAATTTTGTACCTAAGTTCTACATTCAGCTCATGTATATTCATTCGGAATATCATCATTAATGGTAAGGTTACCTGAGCCTACCCATGCTCTGGCCGCTCACTGCTCTAACAGCCCAACCATCATGCTGGCGGTAATTTGTATCGTTAGTTTGAAATATGAGATAAACCAGTTACTTAAACTGGTAGGGTTGTTAGTGAGTCACGGCGGAAGTAGGTATAACAACAACAGTAGGTACTTACTGTTGTTGTTATACCCTACGTGTGTTCTCTGATATATTCATCGATATTGACGTAAATAACCACATAAATTACGACGCTGTCTTCGAAGCTTGTTTTGCAATAAAGGCATAGACATTTGCATAAAACAAGGAATAACAAGATTTAAGTTGTCGTTTACTTATTATATTTATGTATTGGCTTATAGATATGTTTTTTTAAGCACCTAGCACTCCATTTTAGCTTTCAATTTGTTAAAGTTTATAATGTTAATGCTTACGTAGTACTTACTAATCTTTAAAAAAATCTATTAACATAATATTCGTCGGATTGTTATCATAATAAGAGTTAAGAGTTAGGAGTCGTGGGTATGAAGACATACCTGGGACACAATTAGTGATACTTACATATATTACAAAATGACGATATATGACGTGTATGACGTTTATATTAAGAGGATTGAGAGGGTTCAAAAGAAATTTATCAAATTTCTCAATTTCAGAGCCAAGTCTGTTTGTTATGAATATGCAATTTCATGCAAAAGACATCACTTTCTGGAACTCCGAAAACGTCGGGATATTGCCGACCTATTGTTTCTTGCCCGTATAGTGACCTCTTCCGTCGACTGTCCCGAGTTACTGAACAAGGTGAAAATCTATGTACCAATACCGATAGTTGCTACTAGGTATCGTCAAAACAGTTTCCTTTATCGTTCTTGCCATGTTTACAATGACCGAGTGCGTAAAGATGTCAAATCTTTGCTATGAGTATATCAAGAATGAGAAGGACACTGCACTCAATTTCGTTTTAAAATTCAGGATTGTATTTGAAACAAAGTTTAAAGTTACTTATACATGTTGATTGGCAGATACTATTTTTTTAAAAGGATTTTAATTTGTACTTACAGTATATAAGGAAATTTATTGCTTTTGTTTGCCTAAGGGTTTATGTTTTTCTTAATATTTAGTTTCTATTTGTGGAGACTTTGTTTCTATTGGCGTATTGTTGCTACTTTTATAATTTATGTTAAATGTATTGCTGTAAGCTTCCCTAAGATTAATAAACAAACAAATAAACAAACAAACAAAATTACGAAGTATTATAGTTTTATAATGTTTACTTTAAGGCGTATTTAATTGTTGATTATACGCGATGTATTTCACTACTACTTTTATAGAGTCATTGCTCTAAAGCTTATAAATATTATTTATTTATGAGGTACAAGAGTGTGGGCCGACTCAACCGAGGCAGTACTACCCTCACACAGAAGACCAACCTAATAATGACAGCATTTTTGCTGTCGTATTTCGTTGGTGAGTGTGAGACCGAAGGCCCAATCATTCTGCATATAGAAAATTCTGACCAGGCCGCTATGGTACGGGTCACCATGCTGCATTGCCTACACTCACAATGAGGATGGTGGCCCCTACTCCTGGAATCTACTCATGCTTTCCATCAGGCGGAGTAGAGTCACTTTGGTAGGCTATTATAAAAAAAAAAACATCGAGCACCTTAACACACTACTGAATGGCATCACTTTAATCCAGTATCTGTTTCTCTTATTTCTTACTTTGTTCTAGATCGTATTTGTTCTAACCAAACTATAAAACTGACTTTACCGAATTATTACCTGACAAGCGATATAAAGCATAACAATAAGGCTTTATATCGCTTGCCAGGTAATAATTCTAACCGTAAACACAGTATTGCTTTAATTATCGTGCTGCGTATCTTAATGACACAGTTTAACTATTGCATGCTCATAATAACTAAGATAGATTCAGATTTTATCCTATGTCTAATAATGAAGGTTACTGAACCCACTCGGACTTAAAACTAATCATATTGATGCGAGCCGAAGTACAAGGAATATAATATGAAAAATTACAGTTTCCATCACCGCAACCGCAGTATATTGTAAGTTTTCCGAAATTAATTTTGTACTTAATATATTCAAGGTAACGAAATAACTTCAAATTAATTTACACATTGCAGCTACGTAGCACATTACGTAGCACTTTATGTAGAACTTCGTAGAACAGATGTAGCACTCCTGTAGCATTACTTTTTATTATTTATGTAACTACGTACTATATAATGCACTTTCACTGGTGTTTTCAATGTAATTGTTTACAAGACTTTAACCGAAAGAAAGTATTTGAAAATATGAATTCCGTAAATGCAGAAAGTGATCTTCAACAAAACACGTAAATACATTCACGTAACTCTAAATAGCAAGACAAGAAATTAATTTAAGGTAAACGTGAAAGTATCCTCACGTGGAAGGCTCTATTGTCACTCATAGTCCAAAATAACTACAATAAGGGAGATATAATCGTAAATTCAATAACGCAGACGTAGCCGTGTCGTGTCACTTGGGGCCGCGTGACGCGAGACACGTGACCTCAACATGTTCGGACGTGTATGTAACAAGGGTGTTACAGTCATTGTCTCCTCAACACCTGAACTATTAGTTTTAGATAATGTAAACGTGTATAACTTGACTGCCTTGCTGGTCTAGTGGTTAGTGTATGCGGCTGCTGATAAAGATGTCTCCGGTTCGATTCCCGGGTCGGACCAAATGTTGTATCATCCATAAATATTTGTTTCGGAGTCTGGGTGTTTTCTATATATAATATGTATGTATTTACAAAAAAAGTATGTTTATGTATTTATATCAGCTATCTTGCACCAACAATACAAGCTCTGCTTAGTTTGGGACTGGCTGATGTTGTGTGTTCGAAAATATTTATTATTAACTAATACTCTGTCATTCTGTTTGTATGTAAAAATATATTATCATCGTTTTATTTTTTGACCTTTAAAAGACACAATTGAAGTAAATGTTTTACAAGCGAAAAAACTAGAATGTTGATATTTTTTTCTAACATAAAAATATCAACATATTTATGTATATGCATATAGATACTCACATACGTATGCCAAATTATGATATTATGAAGGTGTGCAGGTGTCAGCACCGGCCAAGTGCTTCCACGGTGAAGTAACGAAGATAATGAAGGCGCCGGACCGTAAATTATACTTTATCTGCGGCGTCGGGATCTCTTCCACAAGGACCACCGACCACCCACAATACCTCCTGCTGTGCTACCTAAGCTATTCATATTCTCATGTTTGTCTTTGTAACTTCAACTTTTATTTAATGACTTTACGGTGCAACTTTGTAACGATGATATTCCCTCTCTGTATTTCTCAATCATTAGCGTATCTGTCACTTATACATTATGATACCACTACAAGTAGATGTGCTATTACTGTCGTCATAGCTTCCAGCACGGCGCTGGTTCATAGGGATAAATATATATAATGGCAAAGGCTCTTTATTTATAACAGTGTAAACATGATAAACACTCATGCTTCCATTGGCTACTAAATGGTAAAACACAAGACCGTTGAATTAAAATTTAAACTGATAAATAGTTCTTTACGACTTCAGTTGTTTTCATAATAAATCCAAGTATTAAACGGCACAGATGAAAATTTGTTTAACTATATTCTTAAACGCTGATGAAAACGTAAAATAAATAGTAATTCTCTTACACGTAACGTGGGGATTTTTTTTCGCGTCTACCCCATCGTGTGGGGTGTGGTTAGATAGATCTTTTAGAAACATTGAGAGGTTGATAAGACGACTTTTTTTATTTAAGTATAACTTTTCGAGTTATTTAACTTAAAGTAATTTTTTTTTGAAAAAACAGGGCGTTTTGAGTACAATTATAAGTATACAAAAAGAAAACATAAATGATAGAACTTGGCTTTTCTTCGCCGTAAAGCTAATATTGAAAACATGGTTAATTATTTTCGAATTAATAAGCATATTAGGTTTCTAAACCTTTTTGATATAAAATACAGTTATAATGGATAGGTTTAATACAATGGGTGTGAGCGTTAAATTACCAATGGCGAGATTTCGATGGCAATGCTATCAAATTATATTTTGTGTGAATAGCTAAAGATGGATCTTTGAAACTTTACACGTTATTTTATAATGTTATTACCTAGTGTTTTGTATATTATTAAATTTATTTATTTTGAGAATCAATTTTCTATGTATTGTTAAACTAAAATCAATGTTTCAAATCCAGTAGGAATTAAAAGAGGTTCTCAATTGTTAGCTATATTTTGTGTTTGTTAGTAGATTCGTTTTTGTAGCGATTTTGTATTCAAAATGTTTCAAATTTTGTTGTACTTTAATTTTCCACACTTAAAAATTAAAATTAAAAAACAATAATTCAGTTAGTATATTACAATATATCACTACATATTATAAAATAAAGTAACCCGCCGCGGCTGTCTATCTGTTCGCGATCAACTCGATAATCATTGCACCGATTTTGTACCCAGATAGTCTACAACCCGAGGAAGGACATTGGCTACATTTTACAGCGATAATCGACATACGCGCGGGCGCAGCCACGCGGAAAGTTAGTACTTTATAAGTTTGAGTTATTTATTGTTTAAAAGATAACTCTAGGCTAGTTTCTGAGAAAAAAAACATTTAAAGAAACAGCACACACCTTTGTGATGACTCGGCCATTGTATATGGCGCTGACACTCGCTCAGATCTCAGACAGGCGATGTCATTCTACACTTGGATAATACATCGCACATTCTGAGCTGTGTCTTTGTGACGCTGTGTCGTGCCGTATGTGGGTCATGGCGGGGGCTTGTGCACTATTATGTATATATTCTGTAGCACAATATTGGTTTCCTTATATAGTATACTTAACAGGGAATGTAGCGATTTATCGCTAAGAGTCATATGTGCTCACAAACTTATCTAAAATAATACTTTGGTGTTATTTCCCACTCAGATGCGAAATACAAAAAAAGTTTTTATTATTAATTTGTGGTTAATTGTTTGAGGCTTGTTCATTGTAATAAGTTTTTACTTTTCTTGAGCACGATTAAATACATGAACTGCATAAATCTGCATGCTGCAGACCTAAAAGTCATAAAACAATTTTTCTTTGAGAAGCTTCGCTCTGTAAAAGGGTTTAGCAACAATGTATTTTCATGATATACATGTAATAGGCTTTTCCATCTTTTTCAGATGATTAAACAGCGCCTCTTCGACACTTCTTGGTGTGACTGTAAAGCCCAATACGGGAGCGACAACAGCGTCCGCACGCTTGACACCAAAATAGAGGACCGACCTATATACGGGGTAGTGGGGTAATCGCGCAACCAGATTATCTAACTAATGGTAATAGGACACCTGTAATGTTAAAGTCCGACGTCAGTATTAAAGATGTCAGAGAGTTTAGTTTCTTTGATAACCTTACTCATTTGGTCAGGCAACAA
Organism: Phragmatobia fuliginosa; assembly: GCA_932526445.1. NCBI lineage: Eukaryota > Metazoa > Arthropoda > Insecta > Lepidoptera > Erebidae > Phragmatobia > Phragmatobia fuliginosa. The sequence continues at coordinate 341,042 of OW052072.1, forward strand.
CCCATAACGTCCCGCTGCTGGGCTCAGGACACATTTTACCACTTTCAAGTGTATCTCGCGCAAACTATTCAGTTTGGAGAAAAATGATACTAGAAACCTCAATATCATTTTTTAAGACCTATCCATAGATATCCCACACGTATCGTTGTGATAAAAAAATTTTTTTTGAGTTTCAGTTCTAAGTATGGGGACCCATAAAATTTATTGCCTTTTTTCTATTTTTATGTAAAAATATTAATGCAGTTCACAGAATACATCTACTGAGCAAGTTTCAACAGTATAGCTCTTATAGTTTCGGAAAAAAGTAGCTGTGACATACGGACGGACAGACAGACAGACAGACATGACGAACTATAAGGGTTTCGTTTTTTGCCATTTGGCAACGGAACCCTTAAATAAATTAAACCATTCTTTGCATTTCACTGAATACTTGAAAAATACGATGAAACCAGGAATCTATTCATCTGAAAATTATGAACAGTAGAATATAAATGTTTAACACTAATGATTAGATAGTTAAACGTGTTTCACAACCGAGCCAAACGAAGATAATACTCATTTACTGATCGCATAAACTTCCTAAATGATCGCCAAATAGATTGTGATCATTTGAACAAATTGTATTTCCGATAGTTCCGCGATTCGAACTAATTGCGCGATCATGGAAGCGATAATGTCTGGCGGCGCCATGCTGCAGTATCAGTGCGCCGGGACAATACATACGAATGGATACAGAAAATATTTATATAAAAATTGACTTTGAGTTTTGTCGATGTTCTGCCGAGTCCTTCCCAAACTACTTTGGGCCAAATTCCGAATTAGGAAGATATCATCCTGTGTCGCGGTGGATTAAAATTCCTAAATACATTCATGAAACAGACACAAAGAACACCCAGACTCAGAACTAGAACCGAATCACATAAAGTGTTGTCACGTGTGACATGACAACATAATCATGTGGGATTTGAACCAACAACACTTGGTACAGCAGAAAGTGGCGTGGCGGCCAATTAAACTACTAAGCTTTAAGCCGATGCGATACATCTCAACTACCGATTTTTACGTAACAGTGGCAACCGACCAGTTGATTCACCTAATGGTAAGTGAGTACCATCAGCCATGTCATACCTGCGACTAAAAAGACAGATTTATATAGACAGATTTATTTGGGGGAGTACCCCTTAAATTCCTCCCTTTGCCCCTCAGATCATGGGGGTGGGCTGAAAACAAGTAAAGAAATGTTTCTCGTTTCCTATTGTTAATGAACAATGCGTAATAATTAACCACGAAGTTGGTATTTAATGGTATTTGACGGTACAAAATTTCGGATAATTTACTTAATAGCTATGAATAAACTGTTTCGTTTGTTGTAAGTCGCTGTTTACTTGGATAACGTTATCTACATATTTAGTAAGTTCTCCACCCTTATTAGAGCATAGTTTTAAAGCAAACATATTTTTTAAGACAATTAACTATCCTCCGCTCTACATTTATGCTAGTGTCCTGCTTTTTGACATCTGTAATAATGTAACATCGAATAGAGCATCGAGAAGAGCCTTTGTAATGGCCATAAATATTATATATATATATATATATTTACTAGCTGCGCCCCTCGGTGTTACTCGCGTATTTTCGGGATATAAAGTCGCCTAGATATGTAATTATCCAGAACTCATTTAAATTAGACATTTACAAACTATCATTATGGTTGCTATGGAAGTGTTTTATGCATAGCAACATGTAAAGTTTTGACAGGAGATAAACAGTTTTCCATTTTGACATCTACGATTTATGTATTTTATGCCTATGTGGTATTTGTGCCTAAAAAGTAGCCTATGTGTTATTCTAAAAGTTTCATTCAAATTCGTTCAGTAGTTTTTGCGTGAAAGAGCATACATACACATATACATACATACATACATACTCACAAACATTCGCGTTTATAATATTAGTAGGATTTATATAAATATATTTTATTTTTTAAATTTTTGGACATACACAACGTCATCTAGTCCCAAACTAAGGAGAGCTTGTGTTATGGGTACTAAACAACTGATATAAATACATAAACATAATTTTTTATTGTAAATACATACTTAATATACATAAAAAAATACCCAGACTCCGAAATTTGTGGATCACGCAAATATTTGTGGTTCGACCCGGGAATCGAACCCGAGACCTCTTGATCAGCAGCCGCATACGCCAACCACCAACAAGACAGTCATAAATAAAATAACTATATTTCTTTTATAATTTATTCTGTCAATTGTCGGCACTCTGCAGAATTTTTTAAAAAACATTCTTGAAGTTAACATGACTTTTTAATTTGATTCCAATATTTAATTTATTTAAATAGTGGCATAAAAGTACAAGTAAGATTAATTTCAAGAATGCATTTATATATTGAATGAATCAAAATTCATCTTAGTTATTTCAGTCATGCAAAACACGAATTGTACTGGCCTCATCTGTTTTACTTATTTTCATTCACTTGTATTTTGTCCTGTCTGTAAAGGATTACATGTCATATGCAAAACCGATTAACGTGAAACAGGTAGCCGACAAATGATTTAAACCAATTTAATCAAATGTGTATCATTTTTAGAGTTCCGATGTTTATGACTTCGAACCCTTATAGATTCGTCATGTCCGTCTGTCCGTCCGTCCTCGAATTACCGTCCAGTACGTCCAGTTACAGTAAGTGCTAGAAAGATGAAACTTTGGATGAATATATATATTGTAATTATGTCGACAGTGCTACAATAAAATTATGAAAAATATTTTTATTTGGGGTACCTCCCCTACACGTAAAGTGGGGATGTTTTTTTTTTCTCGCGGTTACCCCATCATGTGGGATATCATTAGATAGGTCTTTTAAAAACAATACAGGGTTTTTGAGATGTTTTTTAAATTAAGATACCCGTTTGCGAGAAAATCCACTTTAGAGGCCACTTTTTTGTAAAAACAGGGCATCCCCCCCCCCCTCTAAATGCTAAACGGCGGGCTCAAAAAATCTGGAAAAATTCATGATAGTGGTTCATATAATGAACTTTAAAGGAAAACTATAACGGATTAGATGACTTTGTTAATTCCGGAGTTATAGAGGCTTAACTTTTACAATACGCTTACTTGGAAAACGTCATACAAAATTAACGCAAATACGTAAACATAACAATTATCTATTGGATACGATTTCTAATCCACGTACCATTATGGGTGACTGAGGAACCTTTTCTTGTGCGTGACCTAACACGCACTTGGCCGATTTTTTTAATTCGTGTGGTATACCAACAGCACGAGTATAACTCGTGCGACCTAAGATGGCACCTGACTCAAATGTCAGTCATTTAAAGTACTGAGTGCAAGAAAAATATACTTTATTCTAGTTCTATAAAATTTCAACATTTATTTTGTAGTAGTAGTAGTAAGTGCTTTCTCATAACATACTACTTTATCTTAAGTGGTATACTTTACTACCTGAGTTAATAAAATATATATCCATACCAATAGGAAGCAGGCCTCATTCATTTTTTACCCGAATGCATTCTTAGTGCAGTGATTTAAATAATATTAGATAATACCTAATATGTATCATTTTAAATGAAATTACGAACTAAAATATGGTTATAAAATTCAATTTTAAATTGTCATGATAAGCCTTTTAATCGTAGTCTCTAAATATCATATGTATATGGATATACTGTATTTTAAACTATTGCGTCTCATAGTCGTCATGCTGTTTTTTTTTCTTGTGACCTTTCTTAAAACAATTGGGTTATCCAGAAGAATTTAATGAAATATTAATAAAATAAATTCGTGAAGTGATTTATATGACATTAGGTAATACCTAATAAACTAAAATTATTATGTAAAGATTCGTGCAATGGCAATAGTGATGTTAACGCTACTCGCAAGACGACAGAGGGGTATCACGCAGGGGAACGGTATCATGTTTCGTTTTGAGCCAGGTGCCATCTTAGCTCACACGAGTTATACAACTACAGGTTGCCTACTACAGGTACACACAACATTCACCATATTAGAAAACACCTAACATCATCATCAAATGAAAAAAACCATCAGTTCATTACACATATCCTCATCACAATGCTTACCTTATTGATGTCGCTGTGCTATCGAGACCTACAACAAAGGCTCTTTGAGAGGCGTCGCGCTATTGTGTTCTTGTTCGTAGTCTTTTGTGATATACGAGTATCTGAAAAATAAGTGTATATAAGAAACATTTCGTATTCCAACACAATTCACACAACAGATACTTGAGATTATCCGAAATATAAATTATTTAAGATGAATCTAATCCCGCCTACAGGCACACCACTTTAGCTCCTGTACCCCAGGATCAACAGCAGTGTGTGTGTTACCCATGAACACACAAAGCTTTAACACTCGGAAAGTCCCGACAAAAATAAAATGTGCAAAATATTTTAAAATCCTACAGCATATCCTATTTCCAACAGATACAGACAAAAATATTAATGTGTTCATTAGACAATTATTTATGTTGACTATTTTACCTATTCATTCTTATACTAGTTGCATTGAACCAATACACAAAATGCGCTGAACTATATTTAAACATATTTTCCATAGTTTCCAGCACCTCTTCCGGACATAAACTTTAGGTTTTCCAAGTTTTACGTTCTTTCATTTGAGAAACTTTCACAAAATTTTAAAATAACTCTCTTCACTTATATAAAAATCTTGAGATATATTGCATGTAGTAAATATATAAAACGTAAATACATACATATATACATATGTAGTTATATTTTGCGCATAAGACAAATGATCGTAAATAAAGCACGTTCATTAGTTCTGAAACGGGATATCATTAATATGTAATTTATATATTATCTCCGTATCGTATAGGATATGACAAGGGTATATAGATAAGTCGCAATGAGAAAACTGTAAGTGAGATGCAAGCAGCTTAAAGGAGTCTAGATTATATAAATAGTCTGGTACTATGGCACTAACTCTATCAATTCAGGACGACCTTGTTTGAGATGAGTCAAGTAAATTCCATAAAAGAGGCAGGATTTCCACACACATAACAGCTTCACGGAGATCAATATTGGGCAGTTCATACGTTGTTTTTTCACTGAGGACTGAGGTGATCAAGCCCTCTCCTGCAAATCATGAATCCGGAAGAGGAAACAAAGGGTATGAAGTACAGCATATGTCTTTCTTGTTAAATTGGCCTCCTATAACCTTTCTTGAAGGTAAATCTGTTCACGCTACAAGTAATAGTAGATGTAGATAGAGTTTCGCGGATCGTCTAATTTTATTTACAATAAGCATGAAATGAACCTATCACTTGCATTTAAATACATTACCGCTATACCCCGGCGGTCTTCAATATACATATGAATGTATAAATCAGTGAGAGCGCAATGTGGCGTCAATTCCGCACATTCACCGAATATCTCATAAAATTGAGTTCATTTATATCTCAAGTACGTCACGTGTCTGTCGTTCGTCTCTGTCCCCGGCTCATTGCTGATCTTATCTCAGAGATTATTGTTTGTCATCTGTCACATTGGATTTGATAACATGTTGAAATTGGAATTTAAATCAAAGGAGCTAGAGACAAAGACTGGCTATTGTAGACGTGAACACACCTTTATGAGACAGTGAACATTCAGAAATCATTTCTATATGATTTCAAAATATATTTCCTACCCGCCATGTCATCATCATACTACAAACATTTTAATTATTTCATTTGATAAATAAATACATTCGCTAACGTTTAAAACTAACCATATCTTCGTTTTGAATTATTAAGACGACGATCTACGGCGTAGCACATTAAATTTACGAACAATAATGGTGCTACGTCGTAGAGCCTCTACGAACACTCGACTCGCCAAACTACTATCAATTGACCATGCAATACCAAAGTAGTTAGTTATTATAATAATATAATATGACAATTTATTTCTTGCCATAATATAGAACATATTACAGTTGAAAGATTTACACATTATCCGCTTTATAATACTGTGGAAGACTGGTGCTCGCTCATAATATGTATGTTATTACCAAAAAAAGTATGTTTATGTATTTATATCAGTTGTTTAGTAACCAATAATACAAGCTATGCTTAGTTTGGGACTAGATGACGTTGTGTATAAGATGTCCGAAATATTTATTTATATAGATTTCTGTGATCATAGAACCGGTGAACGTATAAGAATAACGTTTTAAAATACGAGTAGATAAGTAGCAAACTTTTGAGGAGAGAAGCTTGTTTCCTTCTAGATGAACAATAAGGCATAATCTGCTCAAAATTTTTTTAAAGGACTAGTACTATGGATAGCTATGGGAATCGGTCTATAGTTGTTGACACAGCTTACGTTCCCACATTATTTGGTACTGAAATCCGAAATCTTTATAATGTTTGTACAGTTTTAAGTCACATACAGGCTCAGGAAAAAATTTGGTGCTCATGCCACGCTTATTTGTCCTAAGTGGACATCGAAATGAACTCTCGATCGAATTATCTGGCTCAGCAGTCCGTCATGATGAATGATAAACTTTACTTGATCTATTATTCATTAAACAAAACGACCAAAACAGTTGAATAAGACGGCTGAACGGACTCTTAGTACATTTTTCTTCTTTTTATTTAGTAAAGTATCTGACGAGTTTCTGATATCAAACGCTTTTCACAGTCCACTGGTCGCGCTCAAGTGCGGTAGTTACAGAAAGAAAAACTCTAACACCAGTAATTCTTTAGTTCACGCAAGTGGAGAACAAACATTTGGCTCAGAGAAGTGGAAATTTAATAAATATTTGCGGCGGCCGAAAGTCAATTTAGCGAATATTCGGCGATATCTGTACCCAGCCGCTTGTGAAATTATATAGCGTGGTGTACTTACTACTACTTTACGGGGAGATGTTTACGACGTCGTATATCAACTTTTACTCCGCATGACTATCGAGTATCAACACTTCATTTGAATTTAGGAAAAGTGAAAAATTGCTATATCGTAGAAGACTGTGGCAAAATCTGCAAAACTACGTTTTTTATTTGATCCGTGTGTTTAATTTGTGGAGTTTAAAAGGAAGGAAGTAAAAAGAAGAAAATTTACTTGATTTGGAAAACTCTTCTTCTTCCTAGTGAGTTTTAAATGAATATCATTTCTTTTCGCGGAGTGACTGGCATTTACAATAGATGTTAGTATATTTGAGGGCACTGTCATCTCCTTAAAAATAGGAATCCCTTGTAAGAAAAACTTAACATTTTTGTTACTACCCGGGCATTGAACTCAAAATATGTCCAATGGCAGTTGTATACGCTAACCAGTGGACTACTAGACTTTACTATTGTTTTAATTTATGGCAATGTACACGCCTTGGGCTGACGCAGGATACATAGACGTCTCGCCACTTGGCGGGAACATTTATAATATTTCAAAATTTGTAAATCCTTTAAATAAATTTACTTTTCCAACCAATATAAATTGCAATAATGTTTTAGTTTTCAAAATGATTTTGCTTCCAATTATCTTAATATGTCAGCCATAAATTACGAGACAATAATGTCAAATATTAAAGTTAGGTCGTAAATTGTTTGCTCCTCACGACCAGGGCTCGTCGAAGCTCAATGTAGCTTCGAGTGAAAATTAGCAGAAAAGTTAACCGTTCGTTCGTACGACCCATCGTCTCACAACAAACACAATTTTTTGTAATATACCATAGCCTGTGGTCTCAAGGTACAGATTCCAGTGTCATTGTTTATTTATTTATGATCATATTTTCGACAATCTATATGCAGAATTACTCAACAGGGAATACAACCGCTTAATGGCATATTTTAGAGCGTTGTACGTTGTACGTACATTTATACAATATTACTTACACGGTTCGCTATTCACTCGGCTATCCACACCGGACTTCCTCGTGCTTGGGCACACGCAGTCAGATATTGGAACTGTTAATTGCACAATTAACAGATATAATATCTACCTCATTTTCCCTCTCTACCATTTTTCTTTATGAATGAAAGCTACATGTTTCGATGTTCGGTACATTAATTAACAAAGACTATGGAACTCTTGTCACTTGAAATTCGTACATGATGCTAAACAATGTAACAATCTTCATTCTGAAAGCTGTTTACTAGCTATGAAATTCACTAAACTACATACTAATGTGATGATATTAATATGGCTCAGGCACTCTCTCCTGAGAGAGAGCCGAGCCCGGCCGTGGGACATTATGGGTTGTTGATTGATTATACTAAATACGAACTGCAAAACTTTTTGGACGTTATAAGTACTTATTAATTTGTTTCGTTTAAAACTTCATGCATACGTATAGGTATTGGCGGACTTAATACTCTAGGCATTCTGTACCAGACAACTTTTAGGTGGCTCAGACACATTGATCGAACTTTGATCAGTTTCTTGAAATATTCCAATAACATTTCAAGTAAGATTTGACGGCAAATATATTTGACAGCTCTGTTAGGTAATACGATTATTGAATGGGATTGGATCATCACACTATCAGTAACTCAATACATATTCGATTCGATGTGGTATACAGTCAGTCATTTTCGCCAGATAGCCTTCTAGAAAGCAGTAAATATTTCACAGTTTCATTCTAAGTCACGTCACATAATAATCTATTATATCTATTATGTCTAGTCCATACAAACATTATCAATTTGGAAGTAACTCAATCTGTCTGTCTGTGCATCTGTCCAATAAGCTTTCACAACGTTGAACCAATTTGCATGATATTTACAAAGAGGAGAGACTCTTTTATTCTTATAGAAGGACATAGGATACTATTTAACCTTAGTTAATGCAATAGTATAATTCCTACCTGTGTACGAAATTATGATTATTATATCTATAGTTCATTAATTATTTAGCGCAAAAACTTTTATTGTACGATTTGTATATAATATAAAAGTATAAGTCTTTCTGACTTATCTCGCAATAGAAATTTTGCGCGTGGCTCCGCCCGCGTGTATGTTCGTCATGGCATTAAATAGTAGCCTATGTGTTATTCCGATATGTAAGCTATATTATTGTGAAGTTTCATCAAAATCCATTCGGAAGTTTTTGCGTAAAAGACGCAACATATTGCGCAACATACATACATACATACATACATACTCACAAACTTTCGCGTTTATAATATTAGTACTTATTAGGATGAATGTAAAGAAAAATAGTAAAACTCTATTTTGTCAAATGTTAGGTAAGTGATATTTTCTAAATCTGGCAATGTGTGGTGTGCGTAAATCAGCCCTAGATAGTGATGATGCAGAACCATCGCAATAAGCCGCTATAGCGAGGGTCACCATGCTCTATTGTCAGCATTCGCGCTGAGTGTAGTGGGCCCACATCTTGGATCCTATTCATGCTTAACATCAGATAGAGCCACTTTGACTGGCTCACAAATAAATGTCTAAAAATAAGAAAAAGATGTATCTCAGAAAAAATTCAAACGTTGAACAACTTTAAGTCGCACATGTATTAACTATTTAAGTTAAAGAAATATCTATTAATATTAATCACAATGTCAAGTTTCCAACATTATCTGCTCACTAATGCACATTTAATTAGTTCTAAATGAAACTCAGACGTGCTCATATGTGTTAATAGTGTTTGCACTCGACTATTACGAGTAAGGAAAACATTGACTTTATCTAATGAATGAGGATTGCTTTGAAATGCGAATCCTCAGTGTTCGCATTTATACATTGTAATATAATATAAGTCTTACTTAGTAGGTACACTCTAAAGGGTTAAAGCCCAGTCACACCAGTTTGATTACATCTATACATATAAATAAAATTGGAGTGTCTGTATGTGTATGTTAGCTAAATACATGTTTAAGTATAGACGGTACTAATATAAAAAAGCAATTTTTAAATGTTTGTCTTACTGTTTGTTATGTCTAATTTCTGGAACGGCTGGACCGATTTTGACGGGACTTTCGCTGGCGGAAAGCTGACTAAACAAGGAGTAACTTAGGCAATTTTTAAGGTTACTCTAGCGGCTAACTAAACTTGTAACCGCGGGTAACACCGCGGGGCTCAGCTAGTAAATAATACTTTGAAACACATTCGAAGGTTTTATATTAAATAATTTACTGTGGTGATTTTTAAAACGAATGAAATTTAATAAATTTTTACTTAAAAATTACCTATTACGTTTTCTCTGAAACAATGCTTACTTCTCAGAGCCATCGTTTTCAGAGCTCCAGATTTCTATGTATCTTCATGTGACCCAGATTCATTCATTTCGAGTATATACGTAGTATTAAGGTTCGATGAAGTCGTTCGAATAAATGTATTGTAATGTATTCTGCGTGGAGAGGTCTCGGCGAGGAGGAGTGCTCCAATATGGTTCCGACAATAACGTTGAAACATCGAGAGTGAACGACGCTGAGTACGACCGCATCGGTTTTAGCTTTCACAGTATTTATTGCATCGATTTGAAGCTCAAAATAAATATTTTATGAATTGACTATCCAACTATTGATAATTGTTATCACGTTACAATGAATCAGAATACATTGTTACGTGATAACATTCATTAATAATTAGCGCAGAATAGGATATTATAGAATAAGTAACACAAGTATTCTCTATATTTTGTTATACATGCAGCAATGTATCGTTTAATCGTTTTATAAGGGACACAAGAGCAGATGGTTTATCTGATTGCCATACTTTAAGTGATTCTAACACTCCTTAGCCCTTAGAAGAAAGGGATATAGAACAGAAGGGACGGAGGACGGACGGACGGACATGACGAATCTATAAGGGTTCCGAGTCATAAGCTTCGGAACCCTAAAATTAAAAAAATTAAATCTCATTAAAAGGATACAAAAGTGAATAGTAGGATTGTATCAAGATAGGGATAAAAATCGGCCAAGTGCGTGTCAGGCCACACACAGGAAAGGGTTCCTCAGTCACCTATAATGGTATGTGGATTTAAAATCGTATCCAATAGATAATTGTTATGTTTACGTATTAATACGTTTATTTTGTATGACGTTTTCCAAGTGAGCGCATTTTACCATATAAGCCTTTATAACTCCTGAACTAAGGAAGTCATCTGATCGGTTATAGTTTTCCTTCAAAGTTCATTAGATGGACCACCATCACGATTTTTTTCAGATTTTTTGAGCCAGCCGTTTAGCTTTTAGAGTAGGGGGGACGCCCTGTTTTTACAAAAAAGTGCCCTTTAAAGTGAAATATCTCGCAAACGGATACCTAAATCAAAAAATCGTCTAGGAAACCCTTTATTGTTTTTAAAAGACCTATCTAATGATATCCCACACGATGGGGTAGCCTCGAGAAAAAAAAATCATCCCCACTTTACGTGTAGGGGAGGTACCCCAAATAAAATTATTTTTCATAATTTTATTGTAGCACTTTGTCGACGTAATTACAACACGTATTCATGCAAACTTTCATCTTTCTAGCACTTACCGTTTGGACGGTAAGTCGAGGACGGACGGACGGACGGACGGACGGACGGACATGACGAATCTATAAGGGTTCCGAGTTAAGAACTTCGGAACCCTAAAAATGTTGGATAAACATAGGATATGGGATATGTATGGTAAATGAATATTTATGAAAATATATAAGCTAATGAGTGTGTTATATAACATATGTAGCAGTGTTGTACCAGACTCTCACTAAAACCTTGCTGGTTTAGAATACCGGTGTTTATATTTATGTTATTTTTGAAGTACAATATAAATCTACATTTAGTTTCTCCAATTTTTGACAATTATATTTCGAAGCAAAAAAATTCATTTATTACTACAACTACATTACTGTAAATTACATTACACCATTAACGTCTTTTCACAAAATAAAACAGAATTTTATTTAATTGTACTCAGAGTATTCTACTTTCAGGTACATTACATAAAATACACCACATAATTAATGTAACAACACATAATCGAACACAATATAAACTGTAAATTGTTTCATTTCATTTTCATACGAAAAGGATGAAATCTGTCGATTACAAATGTAATAATGTTACCAATAGCCCCGTGCCACCGTGTCCGCTCAGTGACCGAGGGCATTGTTCGGTCGGCAAAACGAATACTCTCCAATATACCGACGCTACTGCGCCTATCGGAAAACTCTAATCCCCGTTGTGTAGGTTCGTCGTTCGAAATATGATAGTGAATGTAAATTTATTCGGCGAAGAGAACCCTCGCGTCACAGGACTTCGTCGATATGGGCCGGCAAATATGCTAAAACGTGAACTTAACGATCTTGAAATAGCAAAACTTTATAAATTTGTTCTGTACACTAAAGTTAGCAAAGAATAACAGCATTATATAATGTTAACTTATTGCTGACTTAAGCCCTTATGTATTTGGGTTGTGCGGAGTTATAAGTTCCAATGAATATATGCATAGAAGCATAGTTAAAAAAATAACTACCAAAATCTAGTGATCTCAAAAATCATTTTCATATTTCCAATTCTAAGAAACAAGTTATCAAGAATACATATCTCCAAGAGCTCGTTTAACGTGCTGTAACAAAATGTACATAATTAGATTAAGTAAAATGTTTAACATTTAAGTTTGAAACGTGGAGGGGAGCGAGAGTCGCGTGCTCTCAATGTTCTACTAAATGTTTATTAAGCTACTTAATGTTCATAATTATGTATTTACATATCTACTTACTACATCTAATTTGAACTTACCATATATCAACGTCAGTTCATATGCGGTGTATATACACGAGGCTGTAATACGCAAGTTAGAAGCCTCTCTTGGTTCACATACAGATACTAGGAATTTATTTGCTATGTCGTTCATTTATTATTTACTTTTTTTCTACTCTTACTTATACACTTTCAGTATCTATTTATAACTCCATTAAGATTTGGTCACGAACATAATATTTGTAACACTCCTCAATCAATCTGGTTATATTGTGGGTATATAGTGGGTCAGGTTTTGGAATGAAATAGCCTAGAACCTAGAATAGATATATTTCTTAAGGGAGGATAAATTACACCGTATCACTCTCAAATCATTTACCTCTCCATTCAATTGACATCTCTATTACAGACACTCAAATAACTTCTAATTACACACAGTCACAGTGGTAATTGCTTTTGCCATTTCACTTCCCTGACATTTGATCAAAAACTGCAATCGAAGGCTAGTAATATTAATACATATCTTCAAAACTTCCTAGCAAACATTACAGTAAATATTCCGAAATCTCCGGTCGTATTCATGAGCAACAGTCAGCAAATTTGTGTTCACTTCAACTTGTTGCATATTCCGTTTCGGTGAACTATTACTTGTAAATAATTTAGCTCAAAGTTGTTCTGCAATGAAGCATGCATAAGAGATGTAGTGAAAGCAGTTCAAAGGCTTATGACCTTCGTTTACAGTTTAGTCAATATTTAGATATGAGAAACTGTGTATGCTTCATTATTCTCACCTGGAAATCTATTATCCAAAGTTTTATTTTTTTTAGGGTCTATTTTTTTTAGACCTTTCAGCTCTTCCCCGTTCATAAAACAGGACCTTTTCTATCTATGTTACATTTACCATCTATGTATTTAAAATTACTTTACAATATTTTCGGGATGATATCCCGATGTTTTATATAATTCTTATTTCTAATTTATTTACATTTCTTTTATTTTACATAGTGTCAATTTATTAGTCTAATATTATGTATAGGCTTGTGCTTTTTATTCTTCAACTCTTTAAGACGTCTATTAATTTGTTTTCTATTGTCTAATAAAATTTGTTATCTTGTGTCTTAATACATAATTATTTAAAACGCTTCCCATTACTTGGGATTGTCGTTCTATATTTACATATTGTATGTGTGATGGTAATGTTAGTTTGTTTATGGTGTAACTGTCCTGTCTTGTGTATAGTTTGTTTGTTTGTAACGCCAAGACATCGCATGCAGATGTTATTTCCACATAGTATTTATGACTGGTGTGTTTGTATGTGTGCATGTCATGTTTGTAATGGTGATGTAAATCACTTCTCCCTATCTTGTCCTCAACATATATATAAACTCAAGTATATATACTTGGTGACCCTCAGTTGTGATTTACGTGTATGTTTGTTCCAAAGTTTATTTACATTAAGCCCTCGCGAGTCGATGAGTAAGAGCAACATCACACACTCCTTGCTACTGCGTCTTCAAGATACCGAGGTCCGGGATTAGAAAACGAAAGAAAAAAAATAGTTGCTTATGTATATATGTAATTTTTTGAATAACGTATGAAACACTTCCGCATCAAACAGCAATTCAATTCCAAAATCTCTGCTTCAGTTTTGTTCATTGTCTTACGTTTCAACATCTCGGGTATCGATTCGAAGATTTCTTAACTTTCTCTACTAATGTATATTTAATTCGCCCCAAGTGTTTCACTGGGTTCCATATTTGCATAATATAAACGTACTTATACGGCCCAGTATATCGTACTAAGTAACTGAGATAAATATAATTACGGTATTTCCAAAGATATGAAGGTAGTAGGTACCTCATAACACCTTCAACTTCCTTAGGTTCATGTATTTCGAAATATAATTATACAATTTTTATATGCGACTAATAATTTATACACGTATACTAAGTATAACTGTCCGTGTGGTGACGGATTAAGAATACAGAGTGTCACCACCCCTATTCATCCCGCGGGTGTCGTAAAAGGCGACTAAGGGTTAAACTACGCAAGACAACATCGTCGCAAAGAGAAGGAAAACTTGAAACCAACCCTATACCAACCCGTCTGGCCAGCGTGGTATAGTAGGCCAAAACCTCCTTTCTAAGGAGAGGCCTATGTCCAGCCGTGGACTGTTAAAGGCTGTTGATGATGATGATGATGACTAAGTAAAACGTATAATATTTTTAATGCTCATCTATTTCTTATTTTCATTCTCTTTTGCACTAAAGAAGACAATAATTTATATTTTACAATAACCAGGGACTGAAATGAACAATATTGAAACCAAACTTTATACGAGTTTTGTACTAAACAAAATTAACTGTCCATAAATACTTACAAAGACGCGCAGTTCTTGGAACAAATTACAGAAAATTAAAGGAAAAATAGTAACATTTTCTTTCGACTGTAAATAAAAATATCAACAAAATAGAAAAGCAGTAGAGTTGACTTGTATTCATCACTATTATAGCCTCTTTACTTTCTTAATATTTCGTAATTACAACATAAATCAATTATTATAAAGATTATATATATTTATGAAATCAAATCAAATCCCGGGTCGGACCAAAAAAGTGTTGTTGGGTTTTTCTTACAGGAAATTCTTAATAGCAGCCCCGAGTCTGAAAATTTGACTGTGATTCACGCCCGTGCCTCGGAGAGCACGTTATACCGTCGATCCCGGTTGTCATGAATATCTATGGCAATCGTTATTGGGAAGTCAATGCCCTCAAATATACTGACAACTAGTTCTATTATGACTACTGATGTATGATGATATACTATGACTATTAGGGTAAAAGTCCCTTAAGAAATAAAGAGGAAAAAAAAACTAGTTCAATCTTCGAATTTCAGTTCTCTCTTAGGGTTGCGGAGGTCCGATGCCAGTCGCTCCATGGAAAAACTAAAACCGGTTGAACTAGTAGCCGACCCCAAATAAACTTGGGAATCAAGGCTCGAAAGATGATTTAAATAATACTCTTCCAATTCTCTATAATTTTTCTCTATGTTTTGCTTTAGTAAATCAGTTTATGCCTGTCGTCTTGGTTATCACAGGTAAGATGGTTAGATGAGATAAACAAGACGACAGGCATAAACTGGTTTACTAAAGCAAAACATAGAGACTGGTCCAGTCCCAACAGTTACTTTTTAAAACCATTTTTGTTTGTTCACACGATTTATGTGGCCTGTCCATTTCCACTTTTGCTTTTTAGAGTGTTTCAATACGTCTATTACATTTATTGTTTAGAGTGCGTTTTCGTTGCGTAGAGTGGACTTATATAACACTGAAGAAATAAAATTATCTTTTGGTTTATTTAGAAAACCACAAATGGTATATTGCCAAACTACAAAAATTTACTTTCTTTTAACGCTTCTGACATATCTCTTATGTTTTCTGAAACGTAAAAATACTATGATTTAAAAAACAAAACTAAAATACAACGACAAAAGTAAGAAGATGATGGTAAAAAAATAGACAACTCAAATTAAGATCATAATTCATCTTTAGTTTATGATTGTCTAACGCCAGCGTTCATTAATGAGTTATGACAGGTCTTGAGTAATGACGCCTTGGCAGAGATTTAGTTACTGTCACAGAACATTATATCAAATGTTATGTGAAGGCACAATTACCATTGACTTAGTCTAAAACCTCCAACAGCTTCTCAGCATTAAGAGAATTCAGAGAAAAATGTCTGGTATGTTTTTAAAACTTCACTTAAAAAGTGATTATCTAGAAACAGTAGATGATGGCCTCTTTAGTTTAAAAGTGTTTTACAAAGAGTAACATTAACTATGTAATTAGATGTTAGATATATTGTACATTTACCGTAATACGCTTTAAGTTGGGTTTATTTAAAAACATTTTTAATTAGGAAACACAGGGTAAAAATGTGAAGCAATCACGGCACGTAAAACGGGTAGGAGAAATGGGGCTGTTGAAAGGCACGCCGCCGCCGCGATCAAAATAAAGTGTTCCCGCGGCGGCGCGGCGGCCGATTCGTTTGTATCCTTTTAATTAGTTCGGAACTGGTGTAAAATGAAATTGTTCATATAAGAGTTAAATAATACGAGCGGTGTTAACCAACATTGCTTTGATACATTTAAAGAACATACAATAAAAACAACATACATTTAAAGACTAGTCTGTACAGGTAATATGATACCCGGCAGACTTAAACATGTGGTAATTATACTCAGCTAATATATTTATAGCAAAAATGTTTTTATTTAAGAAAAACATATATGAAAAAGCTAATGTAAGGAAAATTCGAAAATAGTGTGTGGGGAAACCGGACTGATGCTGTTGCTCATTCTATTATTTCGTTTGGAGAAGCCAACAGTCCAGGAACATTGCCTCGCCATCATTACTTCAGTCCGTATTTAATTCCGTTACATTTTCAATTCCAGTACTCTTGTGTGTAATAACAGTAATAACCGCGGGAAGCTAGTAAATAATAAAAAAATAGTGATGTAACAGAACAGAATATAGGTATGTGCCGTGTGAATACTTACCAATATCTATTTCCGGTTCGTAAAAAAATAATAACCTAATCTATAAACATGAGAGTCTAAACAAAAAGGCGGCAACTCAATATTTAATTGGGTGCACTCTAACAATAGTTCGCCTTCGGATTCGTTATCGGGTCAAGAAGAGGTTGACTATGATTTTCTGTTTCTGTGGATATTAGCAAACATTTCCAAAGGTTCATTATCAAATCTATAATGTACTCGTTGGGTATTTATTTATTTATTTTACAATGGTAGTTAATGTGCTGGTAGACATATTTCTAAATTCATATAATACATAAATTACACTAAGTCACAACAAATTATGAATGCTTTGCCAAAGGTGGGAATCCAACAGCAGTCAGGATCACCAACCACTAGTTGAAGCCCGTGACTACTCTATTTGTTGTCAGCATCATCATTACAAAACCCAAGACTGAATCATTTTGACATAATTATATAAAAGTTACAATAAAACCACACAGTTTTATGATAAATTAACAATAATGCTATGTAGACTATTATCTAACTATGGATTTGCTTAGCCAAAATGGTATGTAAACCATTTCTTCAAATAAACTTAGCGGCTAAGCTCCAGAGTTAATTTAATTACCAATAATGAGTACTCCACGTTAATGAAGAATCCAGAAAACACTCGCTCTTCGTTGGGATTATAGGCAGCTGCTGGTAACTGCTTTTTGTTGTCGCCGCAACCTCTCGAGCACTCACACAAATGCGCCTTAATACCTTTAATTACAATTTCCCTTTCAAGTTCCAGTAATTCAAATTATGAATTAAAAAGGCTTTGACGGAAACCGGTCCCAATTAATTATTCAGATTACGTTAAATGGAGCATTAAGTACCGCCTGACCTCGGCCCGCACCACTCCTTAAAGGTCGGAAACTAAGCACAAGAATTTACACGTGTATAACTGCTATGTAGAGGTATCACTACTTTCATGAGTTCATTTAAAAGTTTTACTCGAGACTCGAGACCGCGGACGAGATTCAACGTAGAACTGACACTTTACCGAACTAGTTCGTCTTTAAGAACTTTAAACGCGGTAAAGCTCAAGTTGTAGATGATGATTATTTAAACTAAACTTAGAGCTAATAATTCAAGAATAAGACATCGAAGAATTATATATATTAAGTGAAAATTTGTATTTATTACATTTAATATAATTCTCATATCACGTAGTTTCTCACGATGAACTCTGAAACTTTCTTAAAGATTTTAATGTTTCTGTAATATGTATTTTGTTGAAGAGACTAATATAGGATACATAACATTACGCTTACACCAATAGGAGCCGATCATGATTGAAAATATACGTTATCAAAGTTGCGAGGGGCTGTACTCTGTTATTTTAATAATAACTATTGAATTGAACAAAGGAATGAATGAAATCTTGTATAGAAGACTTTTTTACACACAAGTACAAACACACTTACGTATTTTAGTTTTAAAGAGTACAGAGAGGCGTATTAAGCGATTCGATAGAGAACAAAAAACAAAAACATAAATCATTTCATCATATTTATTCAAATAAAAAGTTTCAAACAAATTTGACACTAATTTAATAGTGACATGAGATGAACAAACGACAGACACGTTACAAAGAGTCGTCAATAGTGTCCAGTTCATCGATGACACACGCACTTGGTGTAACGTTCGCGATCAATGGAGCGCAAGTAATGGACGACGTGCGACTCGTGTATGTCACACGAGTCACTTCGGGACGTTCACCCGTGGTAGGTGACTTTATGTTGTAGCTTATTTACTTTGGGCATACCTCCAAAATTTATACAATAAAAAATATAGTAAAATGTTCAATAAACTTAGAAAAAAGTAGTTTTTATTAAATATGAACCAGATTTCCTAAAATGTGTAGAGACCTAAAATTCATAAACAGGTGATTTGAATTAAACTACCCGTCACTTGAAGCCATCCATTGGGCTATCAACTCTCGCGACTAATACAAAACTATTTGTCGTGTTTCCCTAACTTTCTGTAGAAGACTGTGTCAAGGTTTAACAAACAGTATTTCCCAGAGGTGGTCCAATTAAATAAGTTACACTTGTATCTTATGCTATCGGCACTAAGATTATAAATTCGGCAGTAAGTTTGTCTGTCTTCACGACTAAAACAATTCAATGAAATTTCGCATGGAATTACTTTGATTCTTGATTAAGGTCATTACGATCGTAAAGCTAAAAGCTTTTTATTAAAACTGTTGATTTTTCTATTAAACCAGAAAAGAAAAAGGTAAATACACAAGGAAATGAAAATAATCAACCAAATTGCTTAAAATAAACATTATATTTTGTTCTCGCAGATCAAAGTTAGCAGCCATTACACAAACACCGGGAAGATAATCTATTTCTGTTCTCTAACAAGAGATAAATAAAGCGAAATTAATATTTTAAAGGAAGATATTGACTTTAGGTAGTAGAGCCACGCTGATTTCAGCACGAACGGTCCGGCTCGACCGGGGCAGTACTACCCTCACACAGAAGACCATCTTAATAATGACAGCATTCTTGCTGTCGTATTTCGTTGGTGAGTGTAAGACCGGAGGTCCAATCATTCGGAATCGTTATCTAACCAGGCTGCCATGGTATGGGTCACCATGCTACATTGCCTACCCTCACAGTGAGCATGGTGGCCCCTACTCCTGTATTCTACTCATGCTTTCCATCAGGCAGAGTAGAGTCACTTTGGTAGGCTTAGTTATTATTAAGTGAAAACTAAAAAGTTAAGGTATATTTAAAACATCAGTAGAACGATGAATGTGTTCAGAAACGGTGTGTGGATTAAATGAAAATGTACCATTGTCTTCAGTCTGGCCATTTAAACAAACACCTAAACATATACTATATTTGCTATAACAAAGTATGAACTGGTTCGGTGCAATTTCCTCGGAGCCTCTGCTCGTGTTGTTAGGTGTACTTTGTCCCGTATGACGGGCGTGCGCTATGCTCGGTCCGGGAGCTGTTTCCCACCTAAGCTTTTACTTTTTAACGAAATACAGTTACATATGTCAGCACTCATACATAGTTTGTTCATTCGGTCTCTTGTAATTTAAAATGAAGTTTGTCATTTTAAAATACACAACAAAGTCGTTTCTATTTATTTTAAACCTATGTATACATATATATGCTAGAAATAGACAAACATATCTATACAAATAAAATTGAAGTGTCTGTATGTTATATCAAACGAACAGTTTTTACATAATACATAATAAACGAAATATATCACTTGGGAGTAAGTACATAAAAATTGCTTTTTTGGTCTCTCTCTAGTTCTTTTCTTTCCGGCCAATCTCTTATCGATTTTTCGGATCCACCGATTTTAACGGAACTTTCACGAGCAAATAGTTGACGAATCACATTAAAAAAAATTACCGCGGGACAGCTAGTGTATAATAAGAATGGACTAGATTATATTAAAGTTTCAAGTATTACAATATCTCATTCTTAGAAAGATTTCAAATACAAAAGGATTATAAATGGTAATGTAACAAAAACATGATTTTCTGTAACATTTAGTTTAATTGAAATTAAATGACTGCACGGTTGGCCTAGTGGCTTAAGCGGTCGCCACGCCGCTTCCTACTACGCCAAGTGTCGTGGGTTCAAATCCCACGTAGGACAACACTTTGTGTGATTCACAGTTTGTTGTTCTGAGTCTGGGTGTCCTTTGTGTCCGTTTCATGAATGTTTGTAAAGTCCCCCGCGACACAGGAAATTCATTCCTAATGCGGGAGTTGTCTTTTTGACAAATAAGAAAAAAAAAGAAAAGAATTATAATAGCAAAACTGATATAAAGCCGGTTCCAAAAATAACGGGTCAGTCACATAAACCCGAATATCTCCCGAACTACGTATGCCATCCTAATGAAACGAAGACTGTTCAATTGAGAATTTAATTATACAGATAAAAAATAAAATAAAACTTAGTTACACCCACAATATTAATCTTAAATTAAAAAAAAACTAAAGTAGTCATATTTTTCTTAAGATTACATTTTTTTTATGATTGTTTTTTTGCTGTTTTTCATCACTTTCTTCATTTAATACTTTGTATTGCCTCCACGAGCTCTTCTGACAGCTTCCAGGCGATTAGGCATGCTGTACACCAAATTTCGGAGCCGGTGCTGAGGAATACCTTCCCATTCCTCCACCAGTGCTTGTATGAGCTCGGGAAGCGTGATTGGTGGGGGGTTTCGACCTTTCACGCATCTCTGAAGCTCGTCCCAGGCGTGCTCGATGGGGTTTAAGTCCGGGCTTCGCGCTGGCCACTGCATGAGTTCGATACCGACCTCTTCAAGGTAGTCATGTACAATTCTGGCGGTATGGGGACTTTTTTTTTTTTTTTTTTTTTTTTTTAAATTTAAGCCTACCAAAGTGACTCTACTCTGCCTGATGGAAAGCATGAGTAGAATCCAGGAGTAGGGGCCACCATGCTTATTGTGAGGGTTGGCAATGTAGCATGGTGACCCTTACCATGGCAGCCTGGTTAGATTATTCTGCATCATTCTCCCGGCCTTCGAAGGGCGGGAGAATGATGCAGAAGGATTGGGCCTCCGGTCTCACACTCACCAACGAAATACGACAGCAAGAATGCTGTCATTATTAGGATGGTCTTCTTTGTTATTATTTGTTGGGACGCGCATTATCATGCATTAATATGCCATGCCGGTCCATCCTGGCCATGAAAGGACCTACATGTTCATTGAGGATCTCTTCCACGTACCTCTCTGCATTTAGAGTTCCATTTTGAATGAGCACCAGCTCGGTGCGGGCCTCAGCAGAAATCCCAGCCCAAACTTGTACGGAGCCTCCACCGTACGCCACTTTTTCCTCCACACACGCTTGATGGAAGCGCTCCCCTGGTCTTCTGTACACCAACTGCCTACCATCATGCTTATAAAGCATGAATTTAGACTCGTCCGTGAACATTACCCTAGACCAATCGTCTAGTGTCCAGTTTAGGTGTTCGCGCACGTATCTCTGTCTTGCAATTCGATGTCCCCGTTCCAGTTTGGGGCCATTTGCGGGCCTCAATGGTTTCAAATTTGCTTCAGCAAGACGTCTTCTTACTGTTTGAGCGCTTAAATTGCCACCTCCAAAGCGAATAAAGTGAGTTTTTAGACCAACAGCAGTTTGAAAACGATTTCGGAGCATTGTAGCCACCAGTTGTCTGTCTTCCCTGGCCGTTGTGCATCTTGGTCTGCCATTTCCTGGTCTTCTAAGGTGTGATCCGGTCTCTTGGTACCGCTGGACTACCCGCTGAACAGTCGACAAAGATACACCAATGTTTCTGGCTGTTTCACGCTGGCTCCGCCCAAGTTCCAAAAAAGTTAGGATTCTGGTACATTCCTCTAGCGTGACTGCCATGCTTCACCTCACAGAATAATAATTATGCACGTGGAAGACGTTCACGATAAATTTTTTTGTGACAGAATAGAAATGGAAAGCATCCATAATGACATGAAACAAAAATTTTGTTTTTAAAAATAGTCATTTTTTTAAATTTTGTTTTTCTAATGAAGTTTTTTTCATCAACCAGTTTAAATAATATGCTATTAGAAGCGCAACTAAAAAGTCTTTATTCTGTTTTTTATTTCATTGATCTAGCTTTTACAGTTCTGGAGGTATTTCAATTTTTGTGACTGACCCGTAATTTTTGGAACCGAGTGTATAATGAATCTTATCAAATGATTAGCTTGTCACACCAGGAGGTAGGAAGTTCTTGTTTTGAGTTCTATATCTCATAGGATGGAGTTTTTGTAACATGTACAAAACTCACAGGTAAAAAAGTTTTACACAAAAATTATATTCAAAATTATAAGCTTAATAAGACTAAAATCAATGCGTTGCTACTAAAAGCTTAGTTAGAGAACACTTTTAGTGTAAACATAAACAGACATAATCCTTCACTATATTAAGCAGATTACGCTCAAAACTCCAGATGTAGTCCTATAGCATCGACACTGACATTCATAGACTTCCTCCGCGATTTCGATCGCATTTCCCTCCCCACGCAGAGTGCACTTCAGCCGTTGCATTATTCATGTCTTCACTTAGGTACTAAAACGAGTATATTCCACAAAAATATACACACAACGATACGGAGCCACCTCTCGGCCACATTTCATACACACTCAGTATTCAAAATACTTCTTGAAATAACACCAAGTTTGGATGTTGTGAATAGGTACGTTACAGCATATTTTGCTTCATACATAGGCTTCCAAAAAAAAAAGGAAGCTGGCAAAATTGCAACTGCCACGATTTTACGGATCTACCCTAAACCTGACATCAGAGACCAAATACTTGGGCGTCTATTTGGACAAACAACTGAATTGGGCGAAACATACTGAATATATTACCACAAAAGCCAGTATATCACTGTGGCAATGCAAACAACTGCTTGGCAGAAATTGGGGCATCAGTCCCAAGGCCACTTACTGGCTATACACCACAGTTATTCGACCAACTATAACATATGGCTCCCTAGTCTGGTGGCCCAGGACAGACTTGGTTACTTGCCAAAAAACCCTAGAAAAACTACAGCGATACGCCTGCGTGGCTATCACTAGTAGCATGAGAACCACACCAACAGCCGCACTGCAAACTATGCTGGGGCTGCCACCCTTACACTTAGTTGTTAAAGAGGAGGCAGCACTAGCAGCGTTTAGACTTCATAATGCCGGCACACTGGGAAATGACTCCAGAATCAAACACACACGCATAAGAGAACGAGCGATCACACATCAACCAATGTTGACATCACCCAACGATAGGATGCTGAAGAAATTTAATTTTCAGAAGCACTATAATATACATCTAGATGAAGAACCACACGACAAATCAGATACAAATGAACTCAGAATATACACCGATGGCTCCAAAACCAACTCAGGAACCGGAGCAGGTGTATTCTCAGACGAACTCAACATCAAGGTATCGAGGCCGCTAGGCAGATTCAACACTGTATTCCAAGCGGAATGCGTGGGTATTATCCTGGCGGCCCACGCTATAGAGACAAGGAAAATTACGGACTCACACATCCGTATAGTCTCTGATAGTGCATCGGTACTTAAATCCCTCAATAAAACCCATGTCACTTCGAAACTCATAATGGATTGTCACAACGCGTTAGAACGCGTTGCGACCTCCGGCAGGAATTCAGTGACAATACAATGGATAAAAGGACACAGCGGATCCCTAGGTAACGACGCGGCTGATGAGCTGGCTAGGAGGGGATCGGGCGCGGCGGTTTTCGGACCCGAACCCATCGTGCCCGTCCCATTCGGCCAGCTCCGTGGCTGGCTGCAAGAATTTACCCGCACACAAGTACAACACCACTGGCTATCTGTCCCAGGCTGCAGACAATCAAAGGAAGCCATGCCACTTCCTAATGATAAACTAACCAAACGCTTACTGCGTTTGGACAGGGACAGTCTGCGGCTGGTGGCAGGAACTATCACCGGACACTGCTCACTAAACAAACACTTTCACTCCATAGGCATAACTGACAGTCCCCTATGCAGGGCATGCTTAGGGGCAGAGGAAACGGTGTCACATGTACTCATTGAGTGCACAGGTGTCACCGAAACACGCAAAAACACCCTTGGATCTCCCAAATCTGTTGCAGAATGTCTGAACAGGCTTGGAGACCTTATCCGCTTCTGGAGGGAGGTGGGCTGGCTGGAGTGATGGCCGCCCTCACGTACAATGGTCCACTTAAAGGACTAAGTGCGGAAACCACCCACATAACATAGAACATAGGCTTCCAAGTAATTGTGTATTTATTTATTTGTTCAAATTATTAAAAATACTACAAGAATGTGTATACAATTAAAACACTTTCATTAATAATATAATGTACTAAATAAATCTTAATCTAGTGGTAAATAACAATAACCAATATTTCTGACAACGTCATCTAATCCCAAACTAAGCAGAGCTTGTATTATGGGTACCACATATATGTATATTTTTGTAAATACATATATTTTATACATAGAAAACACCCAGACTCCAAAAAATACACTTGCGGATCACACAAGCATTTGGACCGACCTAGGAAACAAACCCGAGACCTTTTGATCAGCAGCCGCATACACTAACCACTAGACCAACAAGGCAGGCATAATCTTGAATATTGAGGTAAAAGGGGTTCGATTCCCATCAAGGACACATAATTGTATGACGGTTATGATTATTTGTTATGTATCTATGTGTCAGTTAACTACGAATATAATACTTGTAGATATTGAGTGATATAATAGCATTGCCCTGCATTAAGTGAAAAGTTGTTAATTTGAAATTACTGACAGATACTTTAATATTAGTAATTTGTATGTAAGCATAGATAAATACTAGTACCACCCACACCAGTCTGATTTAGTGAAGTGGTCCCTTTATCGACCAATAAAGTGTCGAGTGTTGTCGATAAATTATGTATATTAATTGTACTTGTCCGTGTGGTGACGGATTAAGAATACAGATTGTCACCACCCCTATTCATCCCACGGGTGTCGTAAAAGGCGACTAAGGGATAAACTACGAAAGACAACATCAATGCAAAGAGAAGGAAAACTTGAAACCAACCCTATACCAACCCGTCTGGCCAGCGTGGTATAGTAGGCCAATACCTCCTTTTCAAGGAGAGGCCTGTGTCCAGCAGTGGACTGTTAAAGGCTGTTGATGATGATGATGATAAATTGTACTTTTGTTCAGCATTTTGTTCCATAAAAACATCTACTGTATACCTTAAAGGGCAGTCAAACGTTCGAAACTCATATCAGCTACATGTAAACCGTAGTGTTAACCAATCGTATTCGTCCACTCAGCTCAAACAAGGCAGTAAATCCATGCGAGCTCAAGCTACAGTTCTACCTAACGAACTGTATCAGGTTACCGTTTTCCAACTGCGCGTAATGTCGCTCTGTGCGTCAAGCGTTACTCTCCGTTTACGTTACGCTGACTGTTGCAACTTGTCACAGTGTCTGGGCTTCTCTATCGAAGCTGAGTTACGTCTGTGTAACAGTTACAATTTGTGCAGTTTTGAGGTCAATTTACTCGCTGGTGGAGTCTTCCTTAGCTACATTTTACTCAGCAGTGTTACATTTGTTATGGGAATGAGAGAAAAGGTTTTTCAGTTTAAAATTGCTAGAATCAATAGGGGGTTTAAATAAGGTTTACTAGCAGTACATACAGGGTTCTATTCCCGGGTCAGACCAAATATTTGTGTGATTCACGAAGTCTGGGTCTTTCCTATTTATCATCATCATCATCCTCAGCATATTTGCATCCACTGCTGGATGTATGCCTCTTGCATGGTTCTCCATTCGCTTCTGGATTACTCCTATATATAATATGTATGTATTTAAAAAACAAAAAGTATGTTTATGAATTTATATCAGTTGTTTAGTACCCATAATACAAACTCTGCTTAGTTTGGGACTAGATGACGTTGTGTGTTAGATGTCCGAAATATTTATTACTTATTTTATATATACTACAATGCTTATTTAGTACTTACTACAGTGCGATGGACGGTATGCCAAGTTATGGTTACTAATAATATATTTTATTTCGATGGCTTTGTGAAATAAAAACGGCAAGACACAATAAAGAGACAAAAATATTGATTTCCTTTTGTAAAAATGTTTTATGCGCAAAACTGTTTTCTGTGAAATGAAAGGGTAATAAAAATTCCAGCGAGTTTTTGGCTTAAATCCGTAGAATGTGGGCAGGAAGAGAAATAAAACCATTTCAATATGAGTTATGAGCAGCTAGTGGGCTGGTGGGTACGGAGCGGCGCATTGTGCAGCCGCACTCGATATCATCTGCTGGCACACATTTATTACAAGGAACCTCCGCCGCAATGTTAAATATACTACTCGACCTTAGAGCCTTCAATAACTTTATAATGTTTTTCTTCTTTAAAATAATTATCTACATCTCAATTCTCTCTTCAAAATCCTAAAGAATCCTTTAAGAATCCTTTAAAGAAAAAGAATCTGTAGCTATTACTTTTCTTAAATAAATGTCCACCAGAGCTGTAATAGGACAAGTAGAATATTTTGCATAATCGACGCTAGGCTAGAATTCGATATTTTGCACAGCATGGCCATTCTCTTCGCAGTAGTTATAGGAGAAATATTTAAGCTACATATAATTTTAAGATTTTGAGAAAAAGCAGAATGTACTGCAGGCTTGGGTCGAGCTCCGTCCTAATTAACGAACACTGTTGGTAACATCTCCTGCTAACTAGTTAATCAAACTGAGCGAGAGTATGTCAAATCAACGTTCGGTACAGATTCTTAGTTCTTATAACAGCGATATTCTGCAAACTATTCATACCAAGCGATTTACTATATATTCACTGAAATTGAAATTATTTTGGTATATCCTTATAAGTATAAATATAACCGAATGGCTGGTTACCGGGCACTCTGCCAACTTCGCGTTATACTCGGTCTAACCACGAACAACTGAAGTGAATTGTTTTCTAGGCGATTGATCAAATATAATAGTTAAGCCGATAGAGTTGTGCAGAGAGACCATAATATGATATCTGAACGAAAACAAGTTAGAACGTATATCAATATATTATTTAACTCATGTTACTCTTTCAATATAGCATTAACAGTCCACTGCTGGACATAAGCCTCTGCTTAGAAAGGATATTTTGGACTACTGCACTAGACGGTTTGGTGTAAGGTTGTTTCAGATTTTTCTTCTCCTTGTAGACATGTTGCCCTGCCTATTTTACTACTTTATACGCCCCTTATGACATGAAAGGAATAAATAGGAGTTGTGACATTCTGTATTCTTAACCTGTCACCACACGGCCTTACTTCATTATAATGTACTAGCTTTTGACCGCGGCTTCACCTACGTGTTATTTGGATATAATTTTGATTGCATTTTATACCACCTTAGGGGTGGCAGAGCTCATAGCTGAGTGGCCTTAGAAGATTGGAAACAACCTAGGGTAAGCAACGAAGGCTTGGTCATACATAGATTGGTGAGCGTTTCCGTGATTCGGAGGTCACGTTAAGCAGTCGGTTCTGGTTGTTATCATAAGATAGCAGTGGTGAAACTTAGTTAGACGCATTCGGGTAAGATTCAACGGCAAGGTTACGTAGCACAACGTGACTTGCCAGTCCCAACCCGCACTCGGCCAGCGTGGGGACGAATGGCCTTAACCCTTTGCTGAGACGAGACCCGAGCTCAGCTGTGAGATGTAACGGGTTGTTGATGAGAGGTGGCATTTTCCAAAATCCTCTCTTAGTGCTCGTCTACGGTCCTCAAAGAATATACATGCCAAATTCCTGCGTCCAATAGTTGTCTGCCACTCAGTAACAGAACATATTGATTAATTTTTAGAGAAGCTTGAAATAGTTATCACTTTGTGTTTTAAACACACAGATAAGCAAAACATTCTGTGAGACTATCTGTATTGTATCAATTCTTTTGTAATCATATTTGTTACTGTTATACTATTGTATTACACTGTGAAATAATTTAAAAATATATTTTATTGAATAGAACATGACCCGCGCGTATCTCTCGTTCAATTTGAAAAAGAAAATTACTTTTTAAATTGAATCGCTCATGTTACAGATACTTTTGCAGTAAGATCTTTAAGATTTGTTAAAATCTAACTTCTATGTTGCCTAGGGTATGAAAACCGCCATTCTCTGTATAAATCATGTTATACTAGTTCAAATGTAGTTAAAACTAAATATCAATCACTGTCTAATTATAAACAGTTTTTTCTTATGTGGATATCCCCATGGGACATGGTTACAGATAACTCCCGCATTAGGAATATATTTCTGTGTCGCTTGGGACTTTAAACAAACATACAAGAAACGGACACAAAGAGCACCCAGACGTAGAATAACAATTTGTGGATCACACATGTGTTTTATCGTGTAGAATTTGAACCTATAATACTTATCGCAATAGAAAGCGGCTTGGCGACCGCTTGAACCACTACACTAATGGTGCAGTCTAGTATAAAACTGTTGCGTTACTGACTGACTGACAGAAAAGGCACAGCCGCACACTACTAGGCGCAGGAAGCTGACATTTGGTATGTATGTTCCTGAAAGAACATAGGCGAGCACTAAGAGAGTATTTTGGAAAACTCCACCATTAAGGGGATGAAAAAGGTAATCAAAGTTATAAATCAAAATAACACGAAGTCAAATCCGCGAACAAAAGCAAATTATATAATAACGAGCTCTACTCTCTTTTGATTTGTATCTTAAAGTTATAATCATTACGTGTTGT
Organism: Phragmatobia fuliginosa; assembly: GCA_932526445.1. Taxonomy (NCBI): domain Eukaryota; kingdom Metazoa; phylum Arthropoda; class Insecta; order Lepidoptera; family Erebidae; genus Phragmatobia; species Phragmatobia fuliginosa. The sequence continues at coordinate 370,613 of OW052072.1, forward strand.
AGACTTTAAAATCAATTTTAGATATCCACTGCCTACCACTTATAACATATACTCTGTTATTGTCTATATCAAGTACTTAACTTCACTAGTAATATATTATTATTATTAGTAATCCTAACAAACAGCCTAATATATTACAGCTTATTGAAATACAAATTTATGATTGGCGTACATTATTCAACAAATTATGCTGCGTATCGTACCGTGTACATTATCAACAAGTTTATTTCAATGAATGAACACGACAAACAAATCTCTCTGCATATCTATTTATGTCAACTGAATATTTCAAATATAAATAGCCTCCAAAATATACAATGTATATTAATATATGTAATTAAATTGATACGATACATTAAGAAGGTACTGCACGAAATTGTGGAATTTGACGTATTTTCAAATCAGTAGTACTATGCGCTGCATTAATTAAATACATAAAAAGTATTTGTATAGTTTAGGTCGATCCTTGAACAAGATCTTAGGCATGTTGGAATTTGAAACAGATACATATGAAATTAAAAAACGATACATATATGTTGTGTGTCAGATGAAATCTTAAAAACATTTTTCTTCGAAAAGATAGTAGATTTTACGTCTAGAACAATAATTTTCATATGACAATATTTGTATTTACATCGTGCAGGTTATCCGCGTTGTATAATTTAATTTAAAAGTATAAATCTAAAAATATTAAGACTTTTCAATTTTTAACACAAACGCCTGATGCACATTGCACATTGCGCTGAAAAAAACATTGCTCTAATTCAATTACTAGGTCTAAAACTTCAAAGCAGAATGGATCTAATTACTAATATTAATGAGATCGATTTTGTTTTGAAGTTTTTTTTAGACTTATGTCAGTATTGTATTGTGTATCATGTCTATATGTCATTGGTTATACTTACTGGCAAATAAGAAAATTGGAAAAAAAATCAAATGTCGAGTCGAATCCTGTACAGAGTAGTGCGAACGTAGAGCAACAAATGTACGAAACACAATACAAACGTACAAACGCAAATAGGTAAATATCTCAAACAGGTATGTTTAATGTTACTGTTATAATTTTATTGTAAATTCAATGTTCCGTTTACAATTATTCGTCAGTTGCTAGATTTATTATAAACTTTACAATGTCTTCTCTGTTCTTTCTTTAATAACTACATTAATTTTATCGCAGGCTACCTTTGGCAAATCATCGGGTAATCAAGACGGTAGAAAACTTCAAAACGTTAATATTTACCTTTGATTATAAACATGTATTTAATCAAAGGTATATCTACTCTTATCAAACTCACTTTATTATTATAGGCCTATATTTTTCAGGTTACATGTAATCTTATGGTCAAGAAAGAACTTATTAGAGTAAAAAAGGAAAACACGAATGAAAGCAAAGCCACAATTCGGGTACCTGTTTGAACCAAGAACTTACTCACCACAACTCTCCATTTGGTTGCAACTTCAGTAATTTAAAAATTAATGGAGAATATAGAAATTGTTTTCATTCCTATATGTGTGATGCAAAATTAAGATTGGAAAATTGTAGAAAACCTAGAAACAGCAAGGAACTTGCACTCAATCAAAATATCGTGAATAATTAAGTGTATAGATAGAGTGCTCTAACCACCTCCTCAGAAACTTTTGTACAAGACTACTTAGATGAATTATCAAGAAAGACATGTTGCCAATTAAAATGCCAAAAATACAGCTCCAAAACGTGCTATGCTTATGGCGATCCGTGAAAGGTGCCATAAATCACATTGATTCTCAAAATGAAAAATCTTTCGCTGAAAAAGTCATAGATTTAAAACAAGGCCTTTTCAATGCATTTATTCACGTTTTCCGCGATCACAACTCGTGCAAGTCTTATTTTTGCAAGTACATCCTCATAAATGAAGGCCATCAAATTGATAAAAACGTATTTGGTGAAATAAAATCAGATCCGGTCTTTGCCACCATAATGAAAATACTTTGTCGATTGATTAAAAATGTCAAAAATTTAATGGCGAATAAACTATTCACTTAGACAATCATACTCAGGACGGTGTGCTGCATCTGTTGTTTCATATAATCCTGAAATTCCACAAACATACATTAGCAAGAATTTTTTTCTGAAAAGTCCCAATCGACAAATTAAAAGGTTAGAGATGAGACGTAATACCAAACGAATAGCAAATTTAAAATGCAGACTTACAAAATCATTTTCTATCAACAGCAATACAGACATTGGTGATAAAGACTACGGTGAAACTTGCCCAAGGCCTGATTTTAGTAAAGCCGATTTCAACTTTGCTAACTCTACGCATATGGCAAAAATACTGTTACAGCTATCCAATGAGGATCGTCACGCACTTGAACGGCGCACTGTATTACAAGCTGATTCGATGGAATGGCTTCAGGAGCGGAAGCTTCGTCTCACTGCCTCTAATTTTGGAAAAAAAACATGTAAAAGGGGCTTTATAAGATGTGGACCCCTTGTCATAGCTATTCTCCCAGTGCTCGTACCACCTATGCATTCTACCTTCCGAATAACATCTGTACACTCTTATGAATACGCGGTAATCTGGATGACGCGCTGTAGGGTATCTTTCTCTATATAGGAATGCATCAGCACTTGCGCTACTTCTACATTCACCATAAATAAAGTGCATGTTTGCGTATTCTTGTGCCGTATATTGAATACGCGGCATATTGATACACGAAACCAGTCCAGATACAAGCCAAGTCGTCGTAAAATCACCAAACTAAAGTCCAAATCAGTGAGCAAAACGAAGAGTCCAATGATTTCATTGGACTCTTGGTTATAACGATGACTTCTGGCTGTTTAGCCAGAAATCGTCGTTTTAACACTGATTGACAATCACAGAGAACTGCACATGCGATACCGAACAAGTCAAGCGACACACCAAATACTTGCCATTGTTATGTGCCATGGCGCGAGAGAGATAAGGTACAATGTAATAATAATATAGTCTTCTCTCGCTCGCTTACACTGTACTTTAGTACTGAATTTATTCACCTATCTCTGTCTCGTAATTAACAAAAAATTACTTCGGCCACACTCAGGTAGTAAATAGTGAAGTAACATTATCACACGACCTTTACTACGCTAAAAAGGAAGCTTTAATTTTCTCTCTTTGGATAAAATTATGTATTATACTACTTTTTTTTAAATATAGTTGCTGCTTGGTTTTTCATACATATTTTTTTCACAAAAATCTCAAATTTTGATATAATTTATTTTTGATCAAATTTCATGTGATTTTTTTTCCAAAAAAGTATAATAGGCTACATAAAAAAGTATAATGCCTCATACTATTTACTGCATTTCTAATAAGATTGTTTGTGAGGAATAAGATAACTTCAAAATTTGGGCAACAATTGGATTTTTTTTTGGGTTTTTTTTTGTACGCCGGCACAGAATACATAATAGTACCAGTACAGAAGCTTCACTCCGAAAAGTAAATTAAAGAAATAGGGACCCTTGGTGTCATTACATTAAGTTCAATTCAGATTGCACAGCGCCGAAGCACCTACGATTATATTTACCTACAATTGCTATCTCTTTCTATCTTGTAACTCTTATCTGTTCTAACGATAATAGGGTCGTCTTCTTTTAAAAATAATTTAAACATAATTAATTTCTTTTTTCTATTACTTTAGTGAACAAATTACATTTCAAATAAAAGTAACGTTGTTAGTAGCACTTATAACTTATTCGCGAATACCTCCATACGTTTTCGATACTGTTGCGAGAAGTGAGACAGCCTGATGTTGACTAACGTCGTACTATAACTACTCTAGGTACTTTTTTCAATAAATTACGGTTTAAATAATCGGAACGACATACGTAGGACGCAAAAATAGTAGTTCGGGCGGCAATACCTAGAGACTTAATATTGGTTCAAACTATATTTTTAATATTGTTATTTTATATTTTTGTACATCACAGATGAAGTTATTTTTAGCCGTCTTGGGCGTTTCTTCATCAAGTAATTCTTCTCTGTGGATTGCTATTAGCCATTTTTGTCGTCTGAAACATAGCGTAGTCTAGTTTATAATCAGATTAAGGTAATAAAATATTAATTTTCTTTAATTACACTGCCGGCCAAAAGTTTGAGACCGTTTAATCAAAGTATTAAAATTAACTATTAGAACTCAAAAAAATTAATCGATAGGAATCAAGCTCTATAAACAGCAAATAAATAACGAATTCATTAATGAAATACAATGAAATATTCATAAAATATATCTTTAGGTGATTTATATTTCATGGTAAAAATACCCATAATATTCTAAACTAAAACTCTAACGTAAACTCTCGTTTTTGAATCAAATATTTCAAACTTCGTTTTAAGTTGCTAAAATAATCTTACTATCAGGTCAGTGTGAAATAAAAACAAAATAATTATATTTTTGAATAGAATTATATATATAAGAAAGAAGAATAGAATTATGCGGATTCGCTTTCATTATCGGTACTTTTTAATATATTTATAGACTAGCTGAGCCCCGCGGTGTTACCCGCGGTTATTGTTTTAACCACGGGCAACGCCGCGGGGCGAAGCTAGCCTAAAAAAAGTACCCTAAGTTACTCCTTATATCATCAGCTACCTGCCACTGAAAGTCCCGTCGAAATGGTCTAGCCGTTACAGAGAGTACCCGGAACAAACAGACGTACACAAAAATTGTAAAAAAATATATTTTGGCATATGTACCTTATATACATACATATGCATTTAGTGAAAAGCGGTTATTTTAGTATTACAAATAGACATTCCAATTTTATTCATTTCTATAGATAATCTCTTGGTCTGTCTATTTAAAGAAATGTCACTATAGCTCTCAGACTAACAAAAAAATATAGTTTTAAAAAACTAAACAAACACGCTTTTAAACTAAAAAGTAGAAAATAATTTTTAATGTTACAAAGCGTGGGACGACGTTATTGAAATATTTTAAGAAAGCACCCCAATCTTTGTTACATTATAAATTATTTTCTACTTTTTAGTTTAAAAGCGTGTTTGTTTAGTTTTTTAAAACTATATTTTTTTGTAGACTAAAAAATACAATTTAAAAAAAAAAAAATACTTTTTTTTTGAATAAGTGTATTGTCATCGGTCCTCGATAAGTCTACAAAGTTTGAAAGAAATCCTGCCGTTTAAAGTGGGTCAAAATCGCGCCCAAAGGAGTCGGTTACAAACATAATTATAAACAAACATACAAACATACAAGTGAAGCTAATATAAAGCGTGTAAAAATATCAATCGTTAACCTACTTGACCACGTCATTATAGGTACTTTTTTGTTTAAACTTTTGTTTTATTATAAATATAAATGGTGTATGTTACACGAGAGGGAGTAAGTGCAAATTCTTTCAAAAGTGTAGTCTTTCTCCACAGTACAAAATAAAATAATAAAATACAAACTACCGTCATTACGCTTGTTATGTTTTTAATACAACAAAATGACTTACCTTTCAATATCGTCAGGAATTTAAAAAAATGATAATTCTGTTTCCTTGTTTTGCCTTTTATTCAAACATCCGTAAACAGATCAATATCTTTTATATGGATTAGAATATCGAGGTTTGTGATTAGTTGCCATTGTGGGCATCGAAAGTATAAACAAAAATTTATATAATGCGCGAGAGCGACGACGCGGCGACGCGTATCGCGCGTAAGTGACAACCCTGGCCTGCGCGGCAGGCAGGCGGCCGACTATACCTAAAGTGCGGAGTGACACCCCCCTGACGCCGGATAGCTATACTACTAAGTGCTTTAGGATTACCCATTCTTTCTGGGACACCCTGTATAGATGATATATTTATATTGACAGGAGCTGGATGTGAGAAGTCCAAAATCGATCAGAGTGGTGTGCAATGGGAGAGGCCTATGTCCAGCAGTGGACTTCGATAGGCTGATTATGAAAATGATGATTTATAGATTCTAGAAATTATTACTTTTAAACAAAACTTTCATAAATAGCGACTGAATATTTAGGAGATATGTATTACTCTGTGTGGAGCCTACTCTGTACAATTATTTTACATATCTTATATAAAATGTTTCACGTAGGAAGCGGCAACGGTGCTGCCTAGCGGCGCTGCCGCGCAACTCTGCTCGTAAATACCTAAACTCGGCGTTTTTTGTTCGCGCAGCACACTCTTAAACAATATAGGAACGAATTTCACATAATATTTCCGCATGTTATGGAGAAATTCAAATATGATCTTAGTCATTAAAAGATAGATTAAAAATACGCTAATAACTTTTTCTTAAAGCCTTTAGTAAAAAGGCGTCAAAAAAGTGGGTTAGCATTGAGTTTCTATGAGTACTCATTTGTTTCCTTACATTTCATTCTCCTCTTCTAACCTACCTTTCTCTTTCTAAATACTCCCAAGTTTTTCATTATTTCTTTAGTTCAAAGTATTCGGTTTACTATAACGACCTATTTCATTATACAATAAAATCTATTATAAAATGACTTAATAATAATCTGAATACAATTCGAATATAAAGCGACTTTACCTGATCTTCTCAATGTTCCCTCCCTACACCTTACCGCGCGTCTAGTAACGTTAGCTTTAGGGCCCAAGCTCGTCTGAACCTCACTATCAAATACCACAGACGTACTTAAGTCCATACACCTATTTGCATTTCAATTACAAAGCGTTCCTCGATCATGTCTGTCTACAGTTAAGTGTATTAAGGGAGTACACATTACTGTGGACATTGCGGTTCGAGAGACACTCATCAAAACCAGACTAGTTCAATACGAATATGTTACTTGATTCTCTCTTAATACTATAAGCACAATAATCTAGGCTTTCGGATTGATTTCATCTCGATTACAAAAGATCTTTCGTAGATGACACAATTATACAGAAATCCATTCAAATAATGTTATCTGTTTAATACACTTTCTAGCAAACACTTCAGAGATACCAATGCCTTTGCCTATATTTAATTAATAGCAACGTAATCGAAAAGATTTCACGACACATGTCATTAAAATAAATAATTTGCGACAAACAATATAGAGTGCGTAATAACTCGCGAGTACACAACCATCAAGTACAAAACACTTTACTGCTTCTAAAGCGTTGAGAGAATAATGAATATTTCTTTGGGGACAAATATTTTTGATTTAATGGACATTCACTAGACGTAAATTATATTTCATTACATTCCATTTGAATCCATCAGCTTGATAATTTTATCGATAAATTTGTAAGTAAATTCAAATACAATTTCTTTGTTATGTAAATTGACTTAACAATAATTCTTTTATTGATGAAAATACAAGATTTCTTGAGGCTTTTTAAAACTAATAATGAGGCGTTTTTAACCGACTTCAAAAAGGAGGAGGTTTTTAATTCGAGTGTATATTTTTATTTTATTTTATTTATTCTTTATGTACAGGTGTACAAAGGCGGACTTAATGCCGTAGGCATTTTCTGCCAGTCGACCTTAGGGCGATGCAGAGCTAAACATGGTAGATGCACATACGAATCATAATTTTAAGATATAGCACAATTACTCTACATATACATGCATATTATATACATACACATATATATACATATATATATATACATACCATACATATAAAGAATAATATAACATACATAAGTGTATACAATACATAATATAAGTATGTATAAACGTTAATACACCTAGATACAAATAATATCTACATATTATAATAAATATATAAAAATTCAAGAAAAGGGGAGCTAAAATTTACGGTGGTTTATCCAGTGTGTCTGTAAAATGCCTCCGTACTTGGAATTTGAAAGTTGGTCGAGTTTTTATGTTTGTTACCTTAGAAGTTTCGATTGGGTGTACCGATTTTGATAATTTTCTTTTTGTTTGAAAGCTGTTGTCTCTAATGATATGATGATAGGATCCTGAAGAAATCGAGAGAACTCCTCAAATATCGTAGGCATTGTCTCGATTTGGGTACTCAGAAAAGTTTTTTCTTAGAAGTCGCTTTTTTTTATTTAAAATTATTTTATTAGTTATTTATACATCACGCACGTTTATGCAATAGCGTACTTAATACCTACGGCACACCAGTCAATCATAGGGTGATGCAGAGAAAGCAGGAACTAAAATCCATTCTAATGTTATAACTTGGAAACTCTGTCGGGCTGTCTGTAAGGTTTTTACGGTCAAGCCTTTGCACTCATTTCAGTCACATTAGATGTGGAGATACTTTGATTTTAAAGAAACGACATACGCTACTCAAATATAGTTTTAAATAAAAAGCCTGAAGAAAAAATTGCGTCTGTAAGTCTCAACCTATGACCGCACTGTTTTTGCTTACACACAGACCTGTACACTGTAGACTCACAAAAATAAATCGACTAAGAAGTCTATTGCTAAGTAAGAACGCTGAGGTTATTTTAAATCTGTGTGTGTTTACAAGTGACCTTCAACTTGTGCCCTCCTAACAGTTCAATTGAGTAAAGCGAAGATAGAGGCTAAGAGAGTGCTTTGTTCGTTGCGTCACGTGCTCCTCACCTACTGTAATGTTCAACGATAAACAAACCGAACGTGCCCTTCAGAAACGTTGAGAATTACTTTTTTGTTTTAGACCACAGTAAGTACTTGTAATTTTATTTAATAGGGTGTACTAACAGATAGACGTAGACAAAACGAAACGTGACCAAACTACAAAGTGACCACACATGTAGTTATAACGTAGGATCGGAACGCATATTTTATGTTAACTAGATTACTTACTTATTCTTAGATTGTATAAAATAAATTCTGGACGAGTGTCTTTATTTCTTTATACTGCAATAATCAAGATAAACACCAAAACTATTCAAATGTTGTCGACAGAGAGTGCTTCGTCGGGGCTATAACAATGAAATTCTAAGAACAAACTCAACGACAAGAAGAATGGCTAAAAGCCGTTGTACATTTTTTTTTAAAGACAATGCCCGCATCCGATTAGGAATATAAATCCTATATCACGGGAACATTACAAACATAAATGAATCGAACACAAAGTGTTTTTCCACGTGGGATTTGAACCCACGACACTTGGCGAAGTAGAAAACGTCATGGCGAGTGCTTAAACCACCTACCCACTACACTAGCCAACCGTGCAGACAAATTCAAAAAGAAGGTACGTAAGCTCCTTCTAATCGTTGTCAATTCTAGTTGTACGTTTAAATACTTATCAATGTCTATGGATAGTAAGTCTGAGATTCTTTATTTTTTGTTTGGGTACATCGTTATTGTTGAACCTAGTTTATTTTATTTTTTATTTGTGATTTTTATACTTTTCACTTGTATAACTGAACAGACTCAAGAAAGATAGCATAAGTATAAACCTTGGTGGTTTTAAGTTGCTATTATTGTGTATCTCTTGTAATTATTATTGTAAACATTAATAAATTATAAAAAAAAAAGAAACCATAGTTCATCTAAAATTGTAGCTGTATAAATGATGTGTATGAGGTTTTATTGAATGCTCACTACACTACATTTATAGTACTGCGATAACCAAACCGCTGACAAACATTTACACAATTCAAGACACAAAATTATAACTGACTAGCTGACCCGTGCCCACTTCGTTGGGCATAACTCAAATATAAAAGTTAGACATATGCTGTCGTTGACTTTTTTGTAGGCATTTTCAAGCTCCACATCTTTTCTCTAGAACTCAAAAATATATCTTTCATAGTTAAGGCAGCGTTCGTAAGAAACGCTTTCATTCGACCGTTTTTTCTCCGATTCACTTTGCAAAACGGACTACCACGTAAAACCTTTTTATTTTTCGGTTTTTTATATAACCTATGACACTCAGCAATAATGTGGCTTTCTATTGGTGAAAGAATTTTTAAAATCGGTTCAGTAGATCCCGAGATTACCCCTTACAATTTAACAAACACACAAACTTTACTTCTTTATAATATTAGTATAGATAAAACAAATGATCATGCTCTCCACAAAAAGTCTGGTAACAAATACTTTCTATCTACAGCAACGTTTTAAAAGTTTAATATATTAATATTAACTAAATATCGTAACGTAGTATCAGCCGATGTCATGCACAGTGATCTTAATTTAGTCATAAATCACTCTGCCATCGTCACAGTCGAATCTAAGCCCTCCCCCCTCCTCCTTCTAGCTCCTCTTCCCTCTAGCGGTACACTTATTGCATTATTCATAACAACATATCCATGTTTCTACAAAAATATGCATGCAGCTGTACCGATATTTGAAAATTCGTTCGCACCCACTGCCAAAGGTGTTTGTTATTCAGATGGTGTTCAAGAACTGCGAAGAGCACAAATTATGTACTATATTTATCTACCACAGCATTTGATCACATCCAATGTTGCGTTAATTATAGAAGAGGAAAAACCTGAAAAAAGTACTCAACTCAAAATGTATGAATATACGAGTTGATTGCTGAGCCACGCAACTCCTTCTACGTCTGTTTCCAATCATGTTTGGCTACAATTAGTATAAGCGTAATTTTACGCGTCCTATTTATCCTATATCTTTAAACGAGCTATTAATACATATGTATATAAATGGAAAAACGCGAGGTTTTCGTGTTTTCATGCGTTTTCCTTTTGCATTTATCCTTACACTTAGAACTGCTTGCGACATCTATACTACTCTTTCAGTAACACTTAGTTTGTTGGTGGTTTATTAGGTTAGTTAGGTTAGTGGTTTGTATTATTAACCGAGCAAAACTCATTCACCCAGGTACTAATAGTTTAAATGAAAAACTCTTATTGACAACTGTAATATTTAAATGCCTTTCCTTTAGGTAAATTTTACCATCTATACGTTTTGTTGAGAATACGGAGTGTCACCACCCCTATTGGTCTCGTGGGTGTCGTAAAATACTACTATGGGAGGAAACTCCAAAGAGAAAGAACATTGCAAAGAGAAAGAAAACTTAAAACACACCAACATGTCTGACTAGCGTGCTATAGTGGGCCAGGACATGCTTTTTAAAGAGATGACTATCTACGACATTAACTATGAAAGACTGTTGAAGATGGTTGAAAAAAAAGCACACCTGTGAATAGATTCTGCATCGTGGAATGCATTTTTAGGGTTCTCTTTACCCATTCCGTTTATCCGTTGAGGATAGTTCACGACTCGGAACCCTTATACTTACGTTCTTCGATAGTATATTTGTTATAATAATAATATAATAATAAATCTTTATTTGCAAAAAATGTGGTTTTTATAATAGGTGGTTTTTAATGTCTAAAGTGCGAGACACATTTCGCCATATATAGATAGCATGCAAATATTTAATAATTGTTAAAGGGAATATACATTAAATATTCCTAATTAGATATTACATTTAGATTAACTAGTATAGAAGTCACTTAACTTATGACTAAAATTTATTATATCATTAAATTTGTTATCTTTATATAATTCTAACAAAAATAAAAAAGGGAAGACTAAAGGAAACAATAACTAAATAAATATTACTAATAGATTCCTAACTATTTATACAATTCTAGCCTCTAAATATTCTTTGATAGTGTAGAATTTAATACATTTTGATCACATGCTCGCAATCTGTGGCAAAAAAGATATTATTATAAAACACATAACATAGTCAGACACTTTAAAACCCGTGGATTCTCTTCTTTCTCAAATACGTAAAAAATATGCTCAAACTTGGTGTGCGACTTGTACTCAATATGACAAAGTTTTCTGATTTATATATGATCATTTATATGAATGATCGTAAACATGGCTAACACATAAATAATACGGAAGTGAGACATGACGCTCGTCACCACACCACACCACACCACACACGTAACTCATACTGCGCTCTTCCTCGATAACGAGCTACGTTTTACGAGCACTTGCTTTTTATTCGACAATCACTGAGGAGGAGAGCAGTATTGCACCGACAGGTGGCGCCACTTGTCTGTCTGTTGCCAAAGTGATGTTTATGGTAGTAAAGTCGTCAATAAGTTAATCTAAATTAAATTATTATTTATAAATAAATAAATGAAAAATAAATCAGAACACAAAAATAGCCACAATGGCACAATGGCACACACACTAATAGGCGAAATTGAATTTGTTATTTTTATTTTATTTTTATCATTATTTTTTAGGACATTATATTTTTCATTTTTGTAACTTATAAGAAGAAATCAATGTGAAAGCGCTGGCACCTGTGATACAATGCTTGCATTAGTACAGGTGTCATCGATCATATATATGAAATCGCTCATACATACTGTTAAAACATTTTAATTTAAATAATATGTATTTGTAAACTGTTTTCGGATTAAATAAATATTATTATTACTATATTATTATCTTTTGAAAAAATAATTTTATGATTTAGTTTGTGTTACACATAAAACAACTGTTGTATTTGAGATTTCTATTTACTTTTACTTTATTGACACATATTGATTACTATTTTGACACACATATCGCAATTAACATCACACGTCATATGTCATCACTGATCATCACTATCATTATTATCAACTTAATTTGCCTGAAATATCTCATCATTCGTATCATGTTTCTTAAAAGCCGATACGAAATGAATCAATGAGTGAAATTAAGACCATGTATTCTTAACATTATTATTTACATTGTTACATAATACATAATTGAAATCGTTTAGAAGGTGGAACTTTAATCATAGTTATCGACATTTAACTAGTTATTGTGATAAATATAAACTAAAACTGAAGGAAATATCACTCTTATAAACTTCAACTTTACTTCCCATTTATATTAACAATATTTTTCTTGGTCTACTATAAGGAGAACGTATTAAGTTTTTTTTTATAAAATGTCGGTTTTATAATTACTGAAATAGTTAAGGAATGAGGCACGTCGACGTTGTAGTGAGATAACAAAGGCAGAGCTGCGGTTGCGTAGCGGGCCCGGGGCCCCAACCGCGACATACTCGTACCTACAGACAGACCCACTCGCTTATATATATGTACATTGTTTATGTTAGCCTTGACAAACAACTGTAAGGCCAAGTGTGTCAACGCGTCACGCCTCAAACATATGTACAATAATAATAACCTTAGACATGGTCCTGATTAGCAAATATGAATTTGAATGGCGAAAATTCAGAACACAAATATAAAAAAACTGTTTTTTTGATAGTTTATATCGAGTTGGGGACATAGTTTTTGCTGACTAATTCATGATTGTTAAATCATCATCTTCGAAGCCATCTTATTATTTAAGAAATGTTTGGTGTAGGCTACTAGTTTAACTGGTTTCATCTGAATATCAAATTTTATACAGAGCGATTGGTATCGGAGCCATGCCAGCCAAATATTGAATTTTGTTTAAAATAAACTAAAAAGAAAAAGTCATTACTCATCACATTCCGTACATTAGATGTGGCCCAACACAAATTATTGCAACTTGGCCACACCAATTTTACAAATTCAAAATAAGGTCATAGTAGATTCTATAGGTTTATAGATTTTAGTAAATTTTGACGATTATGTATGAAAGTAAAACGTTAATCTTGCAACACCAGACAATATCTCTTCACGTTAAGAATTATAAAGTAACAAAAGTAAAGTGTTAATCAGCTTACTCACCTGCCGTTCCTCCCGGCCACCCTCCGTCACAAGCCTCACTGCCGTCTTTACAGTTGAGTACAGTTGCACATGTGTTCTCCATCCTACTCTACCTAAAGTATCAAGTGTTGTGAGAACACAACACGTGAGATCAAATACAATACGACCTAGCAGCATTACTACTTTCAGCACTTTGAACAGAACAAAACACATAAGTTCTCTGACACACACATCTTCGAAGACATTGATTTTATCAACACCTATTTCTAAGATGGTGACAAAAGTGTTTATTGTAGTTACGATGTGCTACGCCGTAGCAATGTAGTACTACGCGTATGCACGCATTGATTTGTCTCTATATTTCACAAAGCTTTAAATCTTCACAAGTTAGTAGCAGTAGTAAAAATAAGCATATTTAAAAGTGCTCATATTTTATTGTGCCCTGTGAATTGGTAAGCTTATACTGGGAGTGATATTACAGATTAACCATATCTAGACACAACGAATAATGATGGTTTAATATTAAAACAGATTTCAAATTAATATGTGTATTACAAATTCTTTAGTAGTCTTCTTCTTATTTCTAGCCTTATTCCCAATATTATTTGGGGTCGGCTACGAGTTCAACCGGTTTTACCTGAATATCAGTTTTTCCAAATAGCGACTGGCATCGGACCTCCACAACCCTAAGGGAAAACTGATATTCGAAGGTTGAACTAGTTGTCAGTAAATTTGATGGCACTGACTTCCCAATAACGATTGCCGTAGATGCTCATGATAACCGGGACCAATTAAATTCTTTAGTATTAGCTGCACAGTAGAACCAGAGTAACTCTGTACAAATTACGAATGGAATGTTTGCCATTCTGGAGGAACAGGTATCATGTGTCTCTATCACAAAAGGAGGATCCTCCGACTAGGCGAGATGATCGTGCCTGGCGGACCAATGCCCAATGGTTGATGATAGGCAGTTGTGTATTTGCTAATCATGATATCTGTAGGCACGAAGCATTCTTCTCCTCTATTACCCCTAGTTCGAACAATTCGCCTCACAGATATTTTTTCATCAATCAAACAAATCAAAGTGGTCAAAGACGCTTTAACATAACAATATCTTAAGACTGCCTTGTTGGTCTAGTGGTTAGCATATGCGTCTGCGTCAAGAGGTCTTGGGTTCGATTCCCGAGTCAGACCAAATGTTTGTATGATCTACAAAAATTTGTTTCAGAGTTTGGGTGTTTTCTATGTAGGATATTAAAGTATAAGTATATGTATTTATATCAGTTGTCTAGCGCCCATAGTACAAGCTCTGCTTAGTAAGGGACTAGATGATGATGATAGTGTCAGATGTCCGAAATGTCACAATGATTGTAATTAAAGAAAGCGTCTTAAAATTAACCAAGTAAATATTATGTGGCAAATCTAAAAGCATCAATACATGTTAAGACTAGGTACATAGAAACACACATACATATGTTTATATTTGTCGTTCAGTGAATATTTATATTGCACAAGTACGAACATCGGCTCACTGTACGTAACGCAGATACGACCTGTTATCAGGAGGAAGATGAACTCATCGCCAATATCCATCCGATAGAAGCGAAATTAGGCGAACGCAATATCAAAGGGATTTGAGACGCGATGCTATCGCCGCTCGATATCAACAGACTTGATTGGATACTGATGCAAGTAAGTTGATATCTTGATAACCTCGTAAACCGAATTAAGCCCTAAATGTTACTTGTATGTTATGCTTACTCCGGATAAATGACCCAGATTATCCATAACTAACTATGATAACCAAATGAAAGCAAACCTGTAAGAAAATACTAAACTACTATTAAAAATGAAATAATTTATCCATATAACTACCAGAGCTTTTTATTTTATTTATTTATTTAATCTGCATATGCGACTGCTAATCAAGAGGTCTAGGGTACAAATCCCGGGTCGGGTCAAAAAAGTGTTGTTGGGTTTTTCTTACAGGAAATTCTTAAGTTTGGAAGTTTGGCGATGATTTACGCCCGTGCCTCGGAGAGCACATTAAACCGTCGGTCCCGGTTATCATGAATATTTATGGCAATCGTTATTGAGAAGACAGTGCCCTCAAATATACTGACAACTAGTTCAATCTTCGAATTTCAGTCCTCCCTTAGGGTTGCGGAGGTCCGATGCCAGTCGCTCCGTGGAAAAACTGAAATTTAGGTAAAACCGGTTGAACTAGTAGCCGACCCCAAATAAACCTGGGAATAAAGACTAGGTAGATGATATTTATTTAAATAAATAAATACCAGTTTTTTTTATTTCTTTGTGTATACTTTAGCACAGGGAGCCACACGATGGCGGCCTTTTGAGATGCTTCTACAGCATTGGTCCTCCGGTCTCGCCAACCAACCACCAACGATACACGACACCACGAATGCTGTCAGTTTAGGTAGGTCTTATGTGAGAGGGTACCACCCCGGTACTACCCCGGTACTACCCCGGTTGAGTTGGCCCTTTGTGCTGAAATTAGCGTGGCTCAACTACTATGCAATTTAACAAAAAACAACGAGGGAGTGACGTCATTGCGACAGTTCTGTCTGTCCCGCGAGCAACTTCTTCACCTATTATCGTTTGTTGAAAGTATACAATTGGATTGTCTTTAAATAGTATAAAATGAAGTGACATCCCATTCTTGTGCGCTTTTCCAGATCTCAAAAGAAACATTTATACGTATTATACATGCACATTACACTTGCCATTACCCTTAATAACATCCTAGTTAAGCACATAGAATCCTTCCTAAAACCGTTACAGGCTACTACTACATAAACGAGAATTATATTTGAAGAATTATTAACAAAAACACACAATAAACTTCACTTAGTTAAAGCTTCAACGTTTTAAATTATAACAATAATAGTCAACTCTTTGTGCATAAATGGGAAATGCATTTTATCCACAAAGCGTCGGAATGAAAAATAAATATCTAGTAAAGCTAGTGGCTGTGGTCGAGTGCTCTTTAAAATGATTCCATTTTACCGGTTAAACAAACACACTGCAATTGAAATTGGCCGATAACCGATTTATTAGTTACGTATAACTGGAGTTAATCGGAGCGTCGGCAGCGTGGGCGTATGGAGCGGATACAGGGAATTGGTACCGATATCGGATCCCAGTATTAACGATTACTGTTTACTATTTAATATTAATAAATAATTTGTCTGAGGTAAAATGAAATATGTTTGGCAACTAGGTTAAGTAACGAATACAGTTTATAGTATAATCGTGTACAAAGGAGTAATTTATTTCCTTGACTTACTTATTGGCAATCTCGACCTGGTTCTCGACTCTCACTCTGCCTATGGATATATGTAGATGTCTTTTTGTTTATGCTACAAGAAAAAACTTAGACAAAACATTAGGTACTTCAGAAATGTTTGCGATGCCTCTTTATTATGGATGGCATCACCACCTCACATCGAAACAAATACCAAATCTTTCAATACTAAACGAACAAAACTTCTAACAATTAGTATTCAGTCAAACCATTCAAAGACGTAATCAGTCGCGATTTACAAACACTCTAAATTACATCTCTCCACCACGCCGACCGTCTTCACTCCTCACTACACCCCCTTCCTCCTTATAGCCCACTGCTGACGAGCCGTAATCAATACAGTCTCATTGTTAGTTGATTAAACAAGCTCGCAGCGATAAATAAATAAAGTATTTCTTTGATTAAATGAGATAACGTCACAGCGAATTATGCCAACCGTCTTTGACGTCACTCGGTGTAACTCACAATCACAAAACGGAACCGAGTTACGTTAGGAATGTCGCTCGCTTGACAAGAGACGTGACGTTTACCTTCGTTATCGAAATGCGATCTCATTTTATCACCAATATTACAAGTGTGAAGGTGTGAGCGCGTGAACGTTGATTATGTAATAAACTTTAAACCTATTTAAAATCAAGACAAATCTAACAAAGCAGTGAAAGTTATTTTTGTTCAAACTGCCCCACTCTTCAACGTTTCATTTTGAAATGAAAAGACGGGTTTAAATTCCCGCTCAGTATAAAAAATTTGTACTTTTTATGTCATCATGATCATCATTATATCACCTTTAGTGTTTAGCTTCCTATAGGTCAGTTGTACACCACTGAAAGCGAGGGTACGATACTTGCCGAGACGATACGGGCAAGCATTGGAAATTAGGTTTAGTAGTACTATACCATGCTGGCCAGACGGTTTCGTATAGAATTTGTTTCAAGTTTTCCTTTCCTTGCAGTGGCATTATACTGCGTCTTTGCCTCTCTTACTCGATGTTACAACAGCACAGTATGATTTTTATTAATCTTTCTTACTGTGTCACTTTCAATCTTATTCTTAATCTGTCACCACTCCGATAAAATAATAAAATTAATGCATCTCGCCATACTTCTTGTGATGGTGATCGTTAACTTCTGGAAGATGTTTCTGTGCTGTTCCGTTTTATATTTTCTTTGATTTTATTATTCATATCTAAATAAAGATATATTTTAGAATATACTCAGGTACAGAAAAAAATATCGAGCTCATTGTTGCTTTACAATCATAGCCACGATTACTGCCCTAGAAGTTAGAATCGTTTACCAATAGACCAACAGATTGTAGATAAATGATTTAGTATAATATGAATTTAACGATCAAACGCTCATAGCGTTAGGTGATTGGAAACAATCACCGAGGGTAAGCAACGAGGGCGCGGTCAGACCTGGATGGGTGACCGTTTGTTGCATGATATGTTATGAGCGTTTCTGTAATTCATAGGTCATGTTAAGCACTCGGTCCCGGCTGTTATCAGAAGATAGCAGTTATGAAGCTAAGTTGGAGACCTTCGGCGGTAACATCCAGCGTTAAGATTCATCATCATCAACAGTATTTAACAGTCCACTGCTGGATATAGGCCTCTCCTTAGAAAAGAGGTTTTGGCCTACTTTACCACGCAGGCCAGACGTTAAGTTTACGTGACCGCAACGTCTTGCCAGTCCTCAACCCGCACTCGGCCAAATGGGGACGTGTGGCCTTAACCCTCACCTGAGAGGAGACCCAGGCCCAGTAGTGGGACATTATTGGTTGGTGATTGATTGATGAATTTCGACTTTATTAAATTATTTATTTTTCATGAATAGAGCTGTAGATAGTTATCAATAATAATGTAATCACATCATGACATTCGAATAATACGTATTACCTATCTTAAGAACAACGATCGCTTAATTTTATGTAATTTACAAAACTGCAGAGTATTGTTCGTCTAACAAAGGTAAGATCAGGAGTTAGCTAATCATCAACAATATTTCCTCATCAATAATCTAGCTACCCTTTCAGTGTATGGTTTTCAACGAGCCCGAACATGCCGCGATAAATAATATATTGTCCCGCCGAGGCAACGATCAGCACCGCAATTTAGGGCGCGCGCGGCCATGGCAGATCGCCTATTTATTACCACCACCGACACAAACCATTAAATTTCAACAATTGTAATCGTAATACCAGGATTTTGGACCTCGCCTGTTACAATTAATGTTTGTTTAGACTTTTTGAACTCATGTTTTTAAATATGGCAACTTTTGTAAATTCTTATTTTCAATGTATTGCTTTTAACATCGTTTTCTAAGTCACCTTTTTGTCCCTTTTTGTTAACTAATGATGTATTGTCGTGATGTTTAATAGTAACTACAGACTATCTGTCTAATTTTTACTCTCCGAAACTGTGCCTGCTTTTAGCTTGAAACATGGGAAGCCAAGCCGGCTAGCAGAATATAGTGATTTACTTCCAAGCTCTTCCCTTTCTACAGCTCAATATCTATAGTTAAAAGTTTGTAAAGTAATATTTTAATATCCTAATTAATTAAATATAAAATGAACTGAACCGCAGAGTCAATCAAATGCCTCAAACATCATGAAACTCCGTTCAACATTATAATTATACTTTATTTACACAACACATTAATTAGAAAGCTTTGTGCAAGAGTATTTCATTACTGAGCCGCTATTGTTATACTTTGTCTAACAATGACTGTTAACGGATCCATTATTCGCTCACTCATTATAAGGATTTGGAAGACAGATCCTATCTACATTCATGTTGTAAATATCTTCTGAACGTCAAAGGATGTTTGGACATTTTAAAGTTTCCGCTGTCTTGGAATTGCTTTAATGGTGGTTATATAAATTAATTAATGGAGATCTGAAGCAGAACCATTGCAATTATAGTCAATTACAATGTGGTGTTTATAAGGAAACTTTTTATTATTACTGATACATTTCATCGCTATTTATCTATCTATCTAGCTAGCTATCATGGGAGGATGACGCTTCCGCACATATGAGTTAGGCTTTACAAGAGTGACACCGCGATTTCACAGGAAACTCGTGTTTTTCACAGAGTGACTTCCAAGTCAGGTGGTCAGTGCCCTCAGGGAGAAGAATTCGTAACCCTCAATGTACCACAAAAGTACATACAGCAGCTTTCTCTTGCAGTGTTGACAATTCCCGTTGATACACACTAATACTAATCGTTCAGGCAACGGCAAATACCTCAAATGTGTCAAACATTTGATATATGAGAGAATGTCTTTGTTACCCAACGATATCAGGAAATAGTGAACAAAGGGATGATTGTGCTTGAATGTGTCTGTCCGTTTAGTGTACGGATGTAATTCTCCAAAGAAATAGAAAAGGCCTATATTACAGCAGTTTCACAAACATTTTGGTTAAAGGGCTCGAATTTATATGTAGTTTGTTGAGAGATATTTTAAAATTACCGACAATTAATTGTTGTTTTAGAATATTCTATCCTTTCAACCAGCATTACAATTATCAGACGGTCTTATTCACATTTTACCTGTGCCATATGTAATTTAAATTAGAAAGAAAGAAAAGAAGTTACTTTGAATTAGAATAATAGGCTAAAGATCTTAGAAAGACTTTTATTAATATGAATTGATAAGAAACATATTTCTTTTTACTTTGGGCGAAGAATCCGTCACGGGTTTCCTCTAATACGATTATTCAAGAACTTGTATGACAATTTTAAATTAATATTATTTAGTATTCAGTTCTATTACCAAGTCATCATAGCCATAGTGTCGCATCCTTAAGGATGGGATGACCGGATTACGCATTTAGATGTACATCGCCTGAAGTTGCTTCTGCGGTATAGATTAGTAGTCTTTAAAATTTGAAGAACATTATAATTGCAAAATAGAGATAAATAAAAATAATTCAGAGCTTTAGCTAAAGTACATATAGTACACAGATTATGATGCAGCAACTAGTTGTAGTTAGTGGCAGTTAGTGGCATGGCGTACGCCGCTCACATGAATATTACACTCAATTAGCGGCCGCGTGTGTGTGCCTGCTATTAGCCGTCTAATTAGAGTAGCGATGCATAGACAATAGGATGAAATATGTCGCATAGAAATACGCATACATCCTCTTAGTTTTGAGTATTATTACTCATTTTAGGGTCCCGTAAGTCTGAATAAAAAAAAGAAAACTTTATGGAATCATTGGAATCAGTGCGTTGGTCAGTCCAGTTCGCGTAGTAACTGCCACGTTGGGGCAGTTCGAGTGTAAGCCCTTGATTGTGGCCGCGGGTGGACGGGACGGGTTTTCCTCTCCATCCGCATTAGTTTGGCCAGCCGCGAGGGAGCGGCGTCCGTGTGTGCCGGACGCCGCCTAAGAGAGGGTCGTCGTACAGAGACGAAGCCCGCATCAGGAGCGTTGGGAGGGGTCCTGAAGGAGATCTCACCCTAGAATTCTCCTCCTCCTAAATGAGAAGCGCAGAGAGGGCACACCGTGTGGCATAACAATATCGTTGGTATAAACTTATATTTGCAATTTAAAACCGAATGTCATAAGATTCCTTGATATACATATACAGGTACCTCGATCTTACTGTAACAATATTTTTTTACGTACCTTTGTTAATTAAATAAAAGTGGCAAAAGAATGCCTAGACTTTAGATCTTGACAAAATTTAATAAGAAATAGTTCATAATCAATGAACAAACAAAATCAAAACTATCGTGAGTCAACTGTAAAAACTGGCAAAAACATTATTAATACTAAAACATTACTGATTTTTTTTTCACAGTATCCGTTTGTGTATCACATAAAATAATATGTTCACAAATAAAACTATCATATTTTAGTGTCTTTTATCGTTCAACCGACCAATAATATAGAAAACAAATACAATTTCCTTTTATGATTTGATCATTTGAAATTTATTTAGTTCACGTAGAGACAAGACAGATCGGACTTTAGTTGGTTGATCATTTCTTAATATACTGATTCACATCGTATCTCCGAGAGTCCGTTAAGTCGTTGGTCTCGGTTGCCATTACATTTTTGCCAATCGTCACGGGTGGTTGGAACCCAATAAAGTACGACACCTGTCTTTCACTGCGATATCGCCTTTATTTGGGTTGTGATGTGATGGCACTCCACGTAAAAAAACAAATTTAGTTGTATTCAACCTAGTATATGAAAAAGATTCATAGGCAGGTGTGTATTGAGTTGTATAACGATTATTGCTCCAACACCACTCACGCGATGCCAGAAAAATAATATTTGTACAGTGCCTCTAAAGTCTTTCATCTCGAATTTTATAAATTGGCGGGAGTTAAATCCCTGGTTCCCAGATTTTGTAAGGATCGCACGGATTAAGTAAAAAAAATAACATTGTGAATATTTTATCCCTATTCACCCCTTTGAGATGTTTCGTATCACAACTGTTCAGTGTCCTTAGAGGGTAATATAAACAAAAGTAGTTGATGAAGTTAACAAACTGATATTTCACAGCAGAATATATGGTATTGATCAAAAGCACAGCTTTACTTTTTTACAGTAATGTAACTGAGAAATACTAAAAGAGATAACCAAAAAAAAAACCAGAATCGATTGGGACTAAATAGGTATCAGTAGGTTCATTATAATGCACAATTTACTCCACCGTAAGCGCAATGCCGAAATCAATGGGGTATATGAGCTATAGGCTGACAAAATATGTATGAAAAAAATCATGAGTTACTTGTTGATTGATGATGAGTTTCCAGTTTTTACAAAAACAATAATTATTACTGATCAACAATAATAATAGGATTACTGTAAAAGTTATAACATTCAACTGAGTAATCACTACGTCGAGCAGTAATATGTACAACTAGTTTAGAGTCCAATACAAGCATTAGTATAGTATTTCAGTAAAACGGCGTCATAAACTAACAACTCTCTTGCATGCTATTGTCATTTCTTTCTCTTATCAGCTCAGTAAGCAAGCTCGAATTGTTTTTTTTTTAATGTTATTTTTTTGGGTATTGAGTAATAATTAGAAACTTATATGGTTGATAGTAAACAATAGTATAGTAATCCTGTCATTATAGTCGTAAGAATATCGCTTATATTCTATAAACTGATAAGAATCACAAGTAACTCATGATTTTTTTATAGACTTTGTCAGTCTATAGTTCTTATACCCCATTGATTTGGGCATTGCGCTTTCGGTGGGGTACATTGTACAGTATAATGAAACTACTGATACCCATTTAATCCCAATCGATTCTGGGTTTTGGTCCATACTTTTTGGACCATCTCCTTTGTCTAAGTAAAACATTAAGAAAAGTACACTCCAGTACGCAATGAATCCAATACAGAGTGATCGATAAAGTAAACTTTGCATAACTGTTTGAAAGTGCAGTCACTGTTTGAAAATTGAAATTTTTCTATGAATTGTATTTTTTTGTAAATGTAATTTAAATGTTATTTGTTTTCAGTAATCCTTCTTCATCCTGAGTTTCCTAAATTTTTATTTTTCAAGATAAATAATAATTCATGTTCACTTCATTTTGAATAAATTATTTTTTTGAGTTAAAATGTCAATAATTTTACAATAATATTTTGTGTGAATAATATTAAACAACACTAAAACTAATCTGAGTGTGGGAAACCTTACAGACAACACAATACAGTCCGCGTTGGCTAAAAGTTCGTCACAAGTGGTAAACTACACTTGTTAGGTGAACTCAAAGTTTACGTAGTTACGATTTATGGCCGCTTCATGGGCGTTTGTCATCATTTGGCGGGAATTTTAATGGTCAAACTTTGATATCAACCGTGTTTATAACCTATTATTACAAACACAACATACTACTTAGGAATACATACGCACGTCTAAAACCATTATTCACAATTGTGAATATATTTATAAATTTATTATTGTAGGGGTAGTTTCCCTAACATTACTGATAGTTGCTCTTGATAAATGAGTAGACAACTTTACCGAAAGATAATTTTATTGCTACTAAATAATGTACATAATGATGCGCTACAAGTTAAAGCATGAAGTAATATGAGTACTATAGCGAACTTATATCTTCTTGTTCATTTGTCGGGGTCACCAATTATAGCGAACTTATTTCTTCTTGATTGGTCTTTCGTAGTGGTCCACGATTATGGCGAATTATAGGTGGATATCGAATAACAATGATCGTGTATTCTTTTGGAGCCATCTTTATTAATTAATTACTGTTCTCTTATTCTAACCTTACGTGCTAAGGTATGTACATGGAATCTCTTAGTTATGATCTTATAGCTACATTATATATTATAAATATATCGTTACGTTGCACAATAAACATGTCTTAATATTAATAAGGAAATGACAGCCGGAATCCTACGTGCTCGATAATCGGCACATATCTCAAATCTGCTGATCAGAAATGTTTCTGTATAATTTCCGTATTTAATTGTTATTAATTTATGACGCAGGAATAAGTACAATACAAATGTGTTAATGTAAGTTAATTTCCTTAACTGTATAAATGTACGGGTTTGCTCGTACAATTATGTCTAAAAATGTTTATTCATGTAATATAATTTAATAAATTTAACGAAATTAGGACAAAAAAGAACGAACTAGGGAAAGGCTTGGATTTAAAAAAAATATCAAACTCGAAGGCCTATGGCCGTTCTGTGAGTCAAGACTTCAAGAGTCTTAATAAAGGTACTTAAACTAACCAGTTTAAACCTTTATGATTCAGTATTTTTGTCTGCAAGCAAGTTGGTAGTCTCCACTTTCAAAATTTGGTCATATTTCCCTCAAGAGTCATTTTAGCAGACTCTAAAAATAGTTCAGTAATTAAAATATTGTTTATACTTTACATATTTGCAGGAAACTTTAATATTACAAGTTTATATTTATTTTATGCAGTAGTGTTATCCTGTGAATTTATGAAGAAAATAAATCACGTGAATGTTGAACTCCGTCATGACACCATAAGATTATCGTGGACCCCGAGGTTTTAATAATTCCATCAGTAGATATTGCACTCACCTGAAACATGTTAGATTCAAAGGTACACAAGTCATGTTTCCTTGCCCGGAAAAATGGACTTTAGGACAATACTTAAAAGTTGTATTTCATAGAATGAGAAGCTTGAATTGTGTACGTTCTTACAACGTTATGGTTGTCAGGCAATTTCCAGTCTCGGTCACATTGAGGTTCGACTTGCTCCAGTGTTGACTCTGCGAATAATTTTCGACTTGCGTAGTTATATTATTTCAAAATTGTCTCATTATATTTTACGGCTGATATTTTAATATAATTGGATTCAGCGTCTGTTTTGTTCTTTTAATTTCCATTTATTTCATTTCTTTGTTCAATCCGAACGCAGTTGTTAATCGAGGTGGAACAATAATTGAAACAATAAGTGAATGGCTAATATATTTTTATTGCACGACCGTCGATCCTTAAGTTAAAGTTGAAAAGACCACTGGTTTGGTATCATTTGAATTCCAGTTCCAAAATTTAATGAGAATACAACATACTTTGATTTACCTTTGCCATTTACATTTGCATTAGCAATGATATACAATGCGTAAGTAGGTACGCGTTGTAAGTGTCATGGTACGTTTCTGTGTAACGTGTGACTACGGCGGTACACTGATAATTTTACTGTTATTTAAATCTTATTTCATTCTTTTTCAACGTCGTTTTTGTCATTTGGGTTTCAATTTTTAAATATTTTTTTAATTGTAAGAGTATTTATAGCCAGACTTAGTACACACTGCGTGTAGCGAGCTGCAAATTGTAAATGATAGTAGGTGCTACATACCCAAATAACTACTATCAGATAATACAAACATTTGACTGCCTCGTTGGTCTAGTGGTTAGCGTATGCGGCTGCTGATCAAGAGGTCTCGGGTTCGATTCCCGAGTCGGACCAAATATTATTTGTGTGATTCACAAATATTTGTTTCGGAGTCTGGGTGTTTTCTATGTATAATATGTATGTATTTACAAACAAAAAAGTATGTTTATGTATTTATATCAGTTGTCTAGTACCCATAACACAAGCTCTGCTTAGCTTGGGACTAGATGATGTTGTGTGCCAGATGTCCAAAAGATTTATATTTATTTATTTATTTATTGGCCCAACCGAAGATTCGAACCCCAGACTTGTTTGGCAGTTGATGAATTTAATCGTGGTTTCGAAGTGTACTTTTCTGTGTGTTAACGTATTCCAGAGGCCAAATGTCAGTCCCAATTTAAAAAAACTGATATTCAGGTTGACCCGGTTGAACTAGTAGCAAACTCAACTCAATAAACTTTAGTATAATAAAGATAAGGAAGATTATGATATTAGGGTTCCGTAGCCAAATGGCAAAAAACGGAACCCTTATAGATTCGTCAAGTCTGTCTGTCTGTCCGTCCGTATGTCACAGCCAATTATTTCCGAAACTATAAGAGCTATTCTGTTGAAATTTGGTCAGTCGATGTATTCTGTGAACCGCATTAATATTTTTACATAAAAATAGAAAATAACTTCCCCATACTTGGAACCGAAACTCGAAAAATTTTTTTTCATCAAACCTATACGTGTGGGATATCTATGGATAGGTGTTCAAAAATGATGTTGAGGTTTCTAACATCATATTTTTCTAAACTGAATAGTTTGCGCGAGAGACACTTCCAAAGTGGAAAAATGTGTGTCCCCCCCCCCTCTAACTTCTAAACTATGAGAGTGATAAAACTAAAAAAAATATATGTTATACATTTCCATGCAAACTACCAACGAAAATTGGTTTGAACGAAATGTAGTGAGTAGTTTTTTTTTAATACGTCATAAATCGTAACACGCAATTTACCTTTCATCCAATCAATACACTAGTATAAAAATATCGATGAAAGTTACAACGAACTACAAGAACTTTTCTATGATGTTACTTGCTGATACGGAACCCTTCATGGGCGAGTCCGACTCGCACTTGGCTGCTTTTTTTTATTTTGTTATTTCTATGATAATTTGATGCGTAAATCAGTTTTTTCATAGAAAAATACATAAATATACTTATGTAGTAGACATACTATCATGGATGCCTGTGTGTATCTGTGTAGGTACCATGTCATATTAAGGCTAAGTTATGCTATAATGGTGCAACTCGCTGTACGTTCGCCGCGCAAACAGTTCTTTAAATAAACACATTTGATACCAAGTGCAGTGCTACTTTTATTCGACATGGACGGCCGACCAAAAAACCTACAGAATTAACTTTGAATGCCTACAACTATTATTTTAATTATCAAAGCAATTACTGAAAAGCCATGAAGGTTGACTTTCATACTGACTTTATTCACTGAATCACCTATGTAACTCAGAGTGCAAGTTTTTTCACATCAACTCGCTGTGATCATGGCAACAGCGCAACAGCGCAACTTTTCGGCAAAAACAAACACGGTGAACGTTGTGCACACTGTAATGTTTGGTGTCCTAGCAAGATATTGAAGAACACAACCACGTATCTACGAAAGTAGTTTATCAAGTAAAATACGTTATTCAGTAATAAACAGAGATAAAAATAAAGAACTGTATATAAATAAGTTAACTATTTAGCTGGTTATTTGAGTCACTCTCATTCATTCCAGAAGTAAAGAAACATTCTAAGACGTTTTACAATTTACGAGGATTCATTATTTACAACTCATTCACGGTGAACGAGTGTTCTCATACTTAGAAACTTATTCTACAACATCAGATAGCACAAAAGCATAAGATAATATCGCATAACAAAGACCTGGAAAATACTTAGTGTTGAATAATCCAGTGGGAGTTTTCGCGGAGAGCGCTCAGACTGCACGAAGAGAGGCGCGAGTGGTGCTTATCATTCAGTGTACGTTACAACTTGACAAATATACGGTCACAATAGTCACAATAATAGCGCTGCTGTTGCTACAAAATTTCAAACAAAAATATCACATTTAACCATTACCTTGGTAACTACCAATTTCTACTGGAGACATGAACACCTCGCCTGGACGGACGATCATGCCTTTGTGTTGGACCCACCTGTACCACATATCGCTATATATTTTAAATGGCATATTTCTAGACGATGTTAAATAAAACCACTTATTATGAAGTCGAACATATAATTATTAAATAACAAAAACGCCAAAGAGCGCTTTACGAGTCGAGTTGAAGATTTTTTAAAAAAGTGAGATCATCATCGAGACTTTTGTCAAAGTAGCAGTTGGAGGGCGTCTCGTTGTGGCTGGCGAGGCAGCGGTGCTGGCGCAGCAGCAGGTACAGGAGCAGGTTGTACTCCGACGTCGCGTTCTGCACCATCTTCAGCGTCGCCTCGTGCTGCTCTTGCTGTTCATCCCACGCGCGCAGGCGCTCCAGGCTTGCGCCTAAATATTGGTTTAACTGCAAATTATGAAAGTTAATAGCACTAGCAATTCGAAATATAAGTCTCGTATGAATTACAATACAATCATTTTATTTATTTCTGCTTCCAGCAAACACAAAGCTTAATTTATTTTTAAATTTAGTTTTATTAACATCCCCGTGGGGATATTATTATACAGTTACAAATCAACCACAAAATACCTTAACAATTCTTCTTTCCATAAGTTTTCTCTGTATCCATTCGCAAAGGTATGTGAAGAAACCAAGGAACACGAGCGTGACTGTGACAAGTAGGTCAAGCGGCGGCAACTTCAACACCGCCAAATCAAACCAAGTGAAGCCGGTAAGGGTACTTTCTGGCTCTTCCGTGTGCGCTAAAGGGTCTTCTGTACCCAAATACAAGTCTGGTACATAGTACTGCACTGGTAACAGCAGTAACGCTACTACCGCTGTTACCACTAAACCATTCGAACATCCGTTTAACGCCATTATCAACCTACCTCCGCCCACAGCGCTAGGTACAGGTTTTTACAATGTGTTATAAACATAAAGCTGTCTATTCATCTGGTATTGTTAATTTTTAAATATATCAATGTCCTATTGTTGTAGATTTTTGACACATGTCTTTTCTTCTTCTAGACGTGACAGAATTTCTGATCTATTACACAGAAGTTAGAACCATAGAACAGTTACATTAGTTTCGCTTCATAGACTAGGACGATTATAATGTGTTACTGATATTCAGTGAACAACACTCCATACGTATTTTAGGATTTGTAACATATTTAGTTTAGAAATCATCCTCAAAATATAAATGTACAAAAGGAAACTAAAGATACAACTACTCAAACATTTCCTTGAGATTAAAGAAAAGACTGAAACAGCTACTTTCAGTCTTTTCTTTAATCTCAAGGAAATGTTTGAAAACATTTAATAATTCATAAAAAATACAACGGAATGTTAAACCATTAACAGCATCGTCTGCAACGATACACTGAAAGACCTAATCACTTAAAATATTGCAACCTGACTACTGTTTTCCATATCCATTAGATTTAACTACATCGTTACGCATTTATTTACTATCACCAACTGTACGGTTTGTTAGGAGTTAATAGAAATAGAAACTCCTTTTTAAAAAAAAATATACATAGACAGTGACAATAGGTGTCTGACTTGTGAAAAAAAAAACAATATAGTTCGCGCGGTTTTTTTTTGTGAAGTAAAAGAAAGTGTCATATAAACTGTGATTTCGATATAATAAAATATTCTAAAAACATTTGAGTAATAAATTGAACTAATATATATAAAAGTCTATCAGTATATGATTTCGTAACTGCATGTGCTCTGCGATTTGAAGATAGGACTGGTTAAATCTTCAAAAATATATCAGGTTACGGGCCCAGACTACGAAAATGGAAAGTATTACAGGAAAGATTCAGATCGGCCTCCTAGATGGAAAAAACTGGGACACATGGAAGTACAAAGCTATATGCTTATTACGCACCGTACCGTCGGCCCTAGAAGTGGTTGAAGGATCATTCCAGGAACCCACTCGTCCACATAATGGAAGCGGCGATGCTGAATTGGCGGCTTATCAACAACTGAAAGATAAGTTTGATAAAGCTGATGCCAGTGCTATCCTAATACTTACCACCAATATGCAAGAAGACACACTTCGAAAAGTTATGCGGTTCACTAAAGTACGTGATGTCTGGTTAGAGCTCCACAGGCTGTTCGACGGAACAAAGAAGATGAGGATAAAACCTACAACCTGTGTATGAGTTTCTTTAGCTTTAAGAAGGATCAAGCAGATGACATAGCCACCCACATGTCAAAATTAAAGAACATCTGGACTGAACTGAATCAAGAACTCAAGAAGGACAGTAACCAAGAGCTACCCGAACTCCTACTTATTTGTAAAATACTGGACACGCTTGAGGATACATACTTCAGCTTCAGAAGTAGCTGGCTACTCCTGCCCAAATCCAACCGTACGGTAGAAAACCTAACCAGTCATCTCTGCGCATTTGAAAGGGCACTGCAAGGTAACAACGCACCCTCGCATCAGTCGGAAGCCCTGATTTCGAATACGGAGATGAAGAAGGACAAGAAGCTTAAATGCAACTATTGTCTAGGTATTGGCCACAGAGTACGCAACTGTCAAAAATGGATCCGTGACGGTAGACCTCCTAAGAGCCAAAATCCGACCCAGACAGCAACGCCTTCTACTTCAAAGACCGCTAACTTATTACTCATGTCTTTAGAAGACAACCGGGACAACGAGAACTGGTACATCGATAATGGCGCAACAAGCCACGTCACCAACAGAGCTGACATTTTCCAGACCTATGAACATTTCAATGAGAACTACACTGTTACAACGGCCGCTGGTAATGAAGTCCGTGCCAAAGGCAAAGGAACAGTACAGCTCAGAGGATATGTTAACGGGAAACAAATTGACATCAGCCTGCAAGACGTCTGGTACGTTCCGGCCATAAGCAAGAACCTCTTCTCCGTACTCGCACTTCACGACCGAGTCCCGAATAGCACCTTTTCATCCAGGACAATTGAATGTAACGACATTGTCAACGGGAAAGTATGCTTAATAGGTAAGAGACAAAAACAAGGTGGCTTATATCGACTGGAAGTAAAACCCGTACTGCCAGAAACACCACCCGAAGTCTTTGCAACTACTGCAACGATGCAACTGTACCACGAGAGACTCGCTCACCAAAATAAAAGACACGTAAGAGCGACGATCTAACGGGAACTAGGTCTAAACCTGCCGATGGTAAAAGAGACCTGTGAAGGCTGCATTTTTGGAAAAGCGCATCGACTTAAATTCGGTACAAGAACCCGAGCTACCGCGCCCGGAGAACTCGTACACACCGACGTTTGTGGACCGTTTCAACCTAGCTTCTCAAACTATAAGTACTACGTTTTGTTTAAAGACGACTTTACTGGCTACCGTATGGTGTACTTTATACACAAGAAGTCCGAAGTCAAGGACAAGTTAGTTTTGATGATCGCTCAAACTAAAACAGTCGGACACACCATAAAATGCCTTTTGAGTGACAACGGCGGCGAATTTGATAATGCGTCCATAAAAAGTGTTTTAGACACTCATGGAATAGTACAGCGACTCGTCACCCCGTATACACCGGAACAAAACGGAGTAAGCGAAAGGGAGAACAGAACCCTTGTTGAGACAGGCAGATCGATGATGTATGCTCATGAGCCATTACCACAAGTGCTTTGGGCAGAGCTCATTAATACAGCGGCATACATCCTAAACAGAACAGGTCCCTCAAGTTCAAGTGAAAAATCTCCGTATGAACTTTGGTATGGTAAGAAACCTATTATTAAACATCTCCGAATAATAGGTTCAACCGCATACGTCCATATCCCAAAGCAGAAGCGTAGAAAACTCGACAAAAAGGCGATAAAAGGTCGACTTATCGGGTACGATGAAGATTGCTACCGTATCTGGGTCACAGACGGAAAACACTCGACGCTCGTCCGCTCTCGTGATGTAATCTTCGATGAGAAACCTCTTCCGATCTGTAATAGTGAAATTCCTAAAACAGAAGATGAGACAAGGGAATACCCGATTGCCATAACGCCAAACATGAACTTAGAAAGAGAAGCTGCAGCTCCAGAGCAAACTCACGTTCACGAGGGAGATACACACGAACCAATCTCCGAAAACCATGATCATGTTCTCGAGGGAGAAGAATCGGATCAAGTTGTCCACGAAGACCATGACCATGAAGACGAAACGACAGTCTCAGAAGAATTTTATGACGCTCAACCACCGCCAACCGGCTATAATCTTAGAGATCGCTCACTGATTCGACGTCCTGAGAGACTAAGAGATTACATCTGTATCACTGAAACATTCCCAAATAATTTCGCAGACGCTATGAAAAGGGACGATCGCAAAGAATGGCAAAGGGCAATGGATAGCGAATTGAAATCCCTTGAAGACCTGAACGTTTGGACGCCGTGTGCACTGCCAAAAGGACGAAAAGCACTTCCCTGCAAATGGGTTTTACGGATCAAACGTAATCCAGATGGCACGATCGACAAATACAAGGCTCGAATTGTCGTAAAAGGGTACCGACAAAGGAAAGGAGTAGACTACGATCAGACCTTCAGTCCTGTGGCACGCCTAGCTACTGTACGAGCACTACTCAGTGTTAGTGCGCAGGAAAAATTACACCTGGTCCAATTCGACGTCTGCACAGCCTTTCTGAACGGAAAGCTCGAGGAAGAAATATACGTTCAACCGCCAGAAGGGTGCAACCTCACGGAAGGAACGTCTACGTCTACCGTTTTAAAGCTTAACCGTAGCCTGTATGGACTTAAACAAGCACCAAGGTGCTGGAACTCTTGCTTTCAAGAGATTCTGTTGGATATGAACTTCAAACAGTGCGAATCTGATTGGTGCTTATATTCAAGAAGAGAATTAAACGGAAAGAAACTACTGATTACGCTGTACGTTGATGACGGATTAGTAGCTGCCACTGACAAAGACACGGCTAACGCCTTCTTGGAAGATTTGAAGAAGAAACTGCGCATAACGACGAAACCATTGACATATTATCTTGGTCTTCAAATCCATCGAGGAAAGGATGGCTCCATCTTCATCAACCAAGAGGCATACGCGAAAAAGGTATTAGACCGCTTTCGAATGAGTGACTGCAATCCCGTTTCTACACCGATTGAGAGAGAGACTCTTCAAGAAGGGAAAGAAGAAACGGAAGATTCCTCTTTCCCATATAGAGAAGCTGTTGGTGCTCTGGCATACTTAATGGTTGGTACTCGACCCGACATTGCATATGCCATCGGAGTTGTCTCAAGAAAGTTGGAGAAACCTACAAAGACAGATTGGCTCAAGGTAAAACGTATCTTGCGCTACATCAAAGGTACCATTTCGCATGGGATCTCCTATAAAGCTGGTCTCAAACCTGGAATCCTAGAAGGATTTAGCGACGCCGACCACGGAGGTGATCCAGAAACTGGACGTTCCACGACGGGAGTGATCTGTCGCTATTCTGGAGGCACAGTTTCATGGATCAGCCAGCGACAAACATCGGTCGCTATCTCCACTACAGAAGCTGAAATTGTGGCAGCCAGTGAAGCCGGCAGAGAACTATTGTGGCTTGCAAGAATTTATCAGGCATTGACTACAATTGCGGACGTACCTGTTCTGCATGTGGACAATGAAGCTGCTGTTCGTCTTGCTCACAACCCCGAGTTTCACAAGAGAACGAAGCATATCCGGCTCAGACATTTCTACGTCAGAGAATTGGTAACTGAGGGAATCTGCAACGTTGTAAGGATCGGAACAAAGGATCAAGTCGCAAACATCCTCACCAAAGCACTACCTCGTCCGTCATATGCAGTTCTACGCCAGGCGCTAGGATTGTGTACTATGTAAATGTTTAGGGAAAGTGTTAGGAGTTAATAGAAATAGAAACTCCTTTTTAAAAAAAAATATACATAGACAGTGACAATAGGTGTCTGACTTGTGAAAAAAAAAAACAATATAGTTCGCGCGGTTTTTTTTGTGAAGTAAAAGAAAGTGTCATATAAACTGTGATTTCGATATAATAAAATATTCTAAAAACATTTGAGTAATAAATTGAACTAATATATATAAAAGTCTATCAGTATATGATTTCGTAACTGCATGTGCTCTGCGATTTGAAGATAGGACTGGTTAAATCTTCAAAAATATATCACGGTTTACGTACACTTAGGCAACTATACCTAATATTATTTAGCTGATTACGCAAATCGGTCGATTCCTTGCCTTTCCGTCGTAATAATCTTTTTCGACTCAGTGTGCGCTTTAACTTGGTAACCTAGTGTAGGTTTGTCACGTAGTCTCCACTCCGGAACACGCATAATCCATCGGTTCTCTGTTCTGCGACTTATATGACCAGCCCATTGAAACTTCAACGTATTATGGGCCTCAGCCGTGTGGTGACGGATTAAGAATACAGTGTCACCACTCCTATTCATCCCGCGGTGATTCAGTAAAAGGCGACTAAAGGATAAACTACGCAAGACAACATCGATGCCAAGAGAAGGAAAACTTGAAACCAACCCTATACCAAAACGTCTGGCCAGCGTGGTATAGTAGGCCAAAACCTCCTTTCTAAGGAGAGGCCTATGTCCAGCAGTGAACTGTTGAAAGCTGTTGATGATAAAGGGCCTCAGCACACTAGCTAATTTTAGCATCGGCGCTCGTCGATTTTGCGACTGCATCGATGCTGCATCGCGTTTTAGCGACTTCCTGCGTTCGATCTCGGTATCAAAATCACATGTCATGTTGCATCATTCGCGACTTTCTGCGTTCGAACGATGCCTGGATCGCGTCGGCTGTAGTGTTGTCTATAATTTTCCGACGCCAAATCTACCGACTGCTACCGGCATCCGAATGTGTGCGGAGAGTAGCGTTCAGCTGCTGTGTCGCGCTTCTAAAAAACGACTGAATCTACGCGTTTGGCGTTTTTAAGTGTGCGGTGTGGAGCGTACGGTCGCCGTATTTAGCTTCTGAAAAGCGACTAGTTGCCGATCTTCGATTCTAAAAGTAGCTAGTGTGCTGTGGCCCTAACTAAAACATAGTTTATTACATCCTCTTTGGTACTACCTTTTATGAGCTATGTCGTTCACCTTAGTTCTCTGACGGATCATAATTTATTTTTGATAATTTATTAATATCGAAATTAGTATTAAATTATTTTTACATTAATTGTCCAAATAATTTACATTTCTTTATTTGTTTATATTTATTTATTAATATACAAATTGTGACATAAAATTATCTTAGGACATGAACGCTGCTTAGCATTGAACCATCACTCAATATAACAGTACTGTCAGTGTCAGTAATGTCACTCAGTCTCACTCACTGTTTCATTCAAACTTGTCAACAAAACTTTCAAAAATAATATTTTTTAGTAAATTTAAAAGTTCTAAATAGGAGGTATTTGAATTTAAACACATAAAGCCATTACCTAAGCATATCGAACACCTCACATGACAGGTATAACAAATAAATTCCAAACTACAAACCTGTTTTGCCCTTTCATATAATATATTAGTATGCAACACAATACTCTTACAATTTCCTGCTTTTTCAGGGTCAGTTGTTATGTGGAGTAGCTCGGTGCAGGTACATTTAACATATTTCTCACTAACATGAAGAAAGTTATATTGTTTAAGAGTGTGTCTGAAGATTACGAAAAAGCATTTCTTAACGTGAACTATGAAGCGTTGTTCGTCGAACCGCTTCAATTTGACTTCATCAACAAAGAAGAGCTATCGGATAAATTATTACAAAAAGATTACTCAGGGCTCATACTCACCAGCCCGAGAGCTGTCGAAGCCGTATCTAAATGTTGGGACCCGACTAGGTTTGTCATATGGAACACGAGAAGAATCTACACAGTAGGAGAGGTGAGCTGCTACAAAATAAAGCTTTTGTTAGGCTTAGAAGCAGTCGGCGCAACATCAGGTAGCGGTGAAAACCTGGCCAATGTCATTGTTAAGGAGAATCCACAGAACTCCAAGTTTTTGTTTCCATGTGGAAATCTTAAGACTGAGATATTACCAAATATTTTAAAGACCTCCAATATTACAGTTGATGCCCTGACAGTGTATGACACTAAAGAAAATGAAAATTTAAGAAGTAACCTGATGGCCATCAGTGAGAATGCCGATGCAAGCTGTATGGTGTTCTTCAGCCCCTCAGGATGTGAGTACATATATCGTCAGCTTCAAACTTTCAGTAATAATTTGTCTCAACTACCCCATTTTGCCATTGGGAATACCACTGCACACAAGATTGAGAATCTGGGTGTAGAAGTGGCAGGAGTGGCAGCCCGGCCTAAAGCTGACTCTGTAGTGGAAGCCGTTGATAATTACTTTGCACAAGCACCCATTAGTTAGTAGTGAACCATTTGTGATGTACAATAAAGCACAGCACACAATATATTCATTGCTGCTCTCAAATCTAATCTTTAAGGTTCCTTTATATTGTAAATAATAAAAAATAATATGTAAATAAAATTCTTCATTTTTAAATTATTTATATTGATTTAACAATATTATAGAAATTGAGCTTGTATGTGCCTATCAGGGTCTATTGCACCTTTGACTATGATAGGCTATGCCACCTGCGGCCTGTCTGTACCACAGCCTTATAGCTTTTATCCATTTCTTTCATCTGTTTCTTTTCATTACTCAAATGTTTTATATCACATGACAATTTATAACAAAATATAAGCTCACTATTTATAATATTGTTGATATTTTATACAAATTATAGATTTTGGAAAATCATTGTTAACAATTAATCGTTTTTATATTAAATATATTTATTACTTCATTGTCTTATTGATAAGTACTATTTAGAAAGCAACATTTAGTATCACCCTTACATATAATGCATATTGGCTAGACGTCTTGTTCTGTGGGTATGGGTCTGGCCGGCTCGTAGGGCGCGTGTAGAGCGTCCCACCGACGCATCACCGACACATACGTGGTCACAGTGCTACCTAGCAGCATGCCGGCATTCACTATACCTAACGGCTGAAATATATTTAATCATGTAATGATAAAAGCTAATTGTAAAGTCTACATATTATGAGTATCAAAATGGTTTTATGAAGGTACTTATAAAAAAATGATGGTATATAACTAATTATTTTATTTTTATACTTGAATAGCTGAGTTCCGCCGTTATATCGTAAATAGCGAATAACACCATGAATAAAAGAAAATTGCTGACATAATTCATTCATCAGCTTTCTGCCAGTAAAAGTACCGTCAAAATCTATTTTTATAGATGTAGGTATTATCTGAACACTCACACCGTGTACATAGCTGAACGAGTCTGTCATCTTGCACACCGTCATCGTGAGGACAGCCATTACCAAGAGCAGGACTCCCATCACAGTCGACACAATGATATCCTGTAAGAGTTAGTAGTAAGGTATTGACAGTTTTTTAGTTAATCGACTGCACAGTTGGCCCAGTAGTATAAGCGGTCGCCACGCCGCTTACTACTGCGGCAAGTGTTGTGGGTTCAAATCCCACATGGGACGACACTTTGTGTTTTATTTGTTTGTTCTGACTCTGGGTGATTATTGTGTCCATTTCAAGTCTCGATTATGCTTACCAACTCTCATAATCGTTTTCTATTCTATTTCTCAATTCTTATGTTTCATTGGCTAATATTTTGTTTGGATCACGTGACTGAGTAGGTACATTAGCCAATGAAACGAGAGAATATAGAAATACATAGAATACATAAAACAGAAAACGAAAAACGTTTGCAACTAGGTTAGCCGGGGAGCTGGAATTATCATCGGTACGTTGAGTAGTTAGTTTTCCTGGGCGGTTTCCGCACTTAGTCCTAGCTATTGGACCATTGTGGAATTATCATCGGTACGTATGGGTAAGATAGATACTTACAGTGAGTAGGCACACTTGTGGTAAGTACAGCGACAGGCCAAGCACGATGACACCATAGAACACCACTATGATAATCCCGCAAGACAGCGCCACGAAGGCCGCGCTCGTTATGAGCGACGGTGCGTCTCTGCATGTACCATTAGTTAACAGTAAAACGGATGAGACTACGCACACTATCTGAAAGAAAATAAATTCTAATATAATTCGCCAGGTAAATACGTACGGTACCTACATACTCTTTATCTTGTTGAGTTTGTCCCTCTGGAACAAATCAATTCACTCACGCTTAGCTACTTCACTATCTTACCGTCAGGTAGATCCACTTGATTGTACCTCGTTGGTCTAGCTTACTTTGGTGACTGTAAATCAAGAGGATTCTGGTATGATTCCCAGGTCGGGTCAAAAAAGACGCATTGAATTACTCTGATTATACAAATGAAAAGCCCAGACCTTGGGACATTAAACCTGCCTTGGTGAGCACGAGATTTCATTTATGATTACTATCATAAAACAAACCTTTGCGTGCATCACCACATGATGATGATTTGCACTAGTAGCTGACTGTATCAATAAGGAGGTTACAAAATAATCAAGTAAATATTTATCAACTCACTTATCTAGCAATATTGCGGTCTATTTGTTGCAGTAATTTGTAAAGTTTTATCGAAAAATCAAACTTGACTTTTGAATCATGATAGGTCTCACCTGAATAATTATTACTTAGGTTCAACTATACCTACTCATCCTCATGCATACCTACTGATATTGCCGCAGCGACACGCGTAATTAAAAGATTTACTGTAGTATAGTCACTTACTGAACTATACTGATTAAACGCTAATTTCTTTGAGAAAAAGACCATAATGCATCCCTTATACTGGAAGTCTAACCGACTCGTTGGTCAAAAGTGTCAGTTATTTACCAGACAATGTCTACCGGTCTTCGCTTCTTTGCTTAATTGTACTTACTGATAATTAGACGTTGAAAACCAAAAACATTGGTTTTATAACATTAAGTGGAAACTCTGTATGGATTCTTTTCAAGTTAATGAACACTGATAAACTTCCACCTTGACAAGCTTGTATTAAAACCGTCATATTTAAGTAATTTTAGTTCATAGATCTCTGAAGAAAAATCGCTCAGACGTTTAAATTACCTAAGGGACCATTCTAATTGTGAGCATATTCCATACTTACAGCAGATAACAGTTTGAGAATTCCTTCCAGTGATAAAACGTACTCGGTCTCTTTATAGTACTCACGAAATATCCTGTTACCCGGTCGGTCAGAGTGAGCATAAGACACAGTCGTATTTAACCCGGGCTGAGACTGAGACGACGAAGCATCCATCACAATTCGTTATCTCCCAAAAGAAATGCTGTATCTACTAATATATCTATACACCAAGTCATAACATACATTGGATAAGGAAGACGTACCTAAACTTGATTGAAAGACTAATAATTTATAACTGAATATATTTAGATAGTTAAATTTATCGATGTACTTAAGTAGATGGTATCAATTATTTTTAAAAGCAGATAATCCAACCATTCGTTGATAAGCCTCGGCGGAATCTGATCATATCGGTATTACTTATTGTCCATATTAATTAAGTGATAAAGAACTAAAGAAGGGGTGTGATATTTACTACTTAAAACATACTGTGTATAGAAAAAAACGGTAGCCATTTTAGTGAAAGTAATTTTCATATTCATAAAATGTTACTTTAGAACCAATAAATTGTAAGTAATTTTAAGCAGTAGGTAATAACTAATAACCGCACTGTTGTCTGTATGTCGAGTGAATACC
This sequence comes from Phragmatobia fuliginosa, assembly GCA_932526445.1. Taxonomy (NCBI): domain Eukaryota; kingdom Metazoa; phylum Arthropoda; class Insecta; order Lepidoptera; family Erebidae; genus Phragmatobia; species Phragmatobia fuliginosa. Next base: position 410,222 of record OW052072.1, read on the forward strand.
TATTGTGTTCGTGGTTAGGATGTTGATCACTTCATTGCTGAATGAGGGTTTTCCCTAAGGACCGCCAGGCATCATCATCATCATCATCAACAGCCTTTAACAGTCCACTGCTGGACATAGGCCTCTCCTTAGAAAGGAGGTTTTGGCCTACTATACCACGCTGGCCAGACGGGTTGGTATAGGGTTGGTTTCAAGTTTTCCTTCTCTTTGCATCGATGTTGTCTTGCGTAGTTTATCCCTTAGTCGCCTTTTACGACACCCGCGGGATGCATAGGACCGCCAGGCATAGCAGTCTTCAAATCGTCCGTCTCCTGATTCTCCGTGCGAGACGCGTGGACATGAATAAGACAATAATTTAAATAAAATCATCAAAATACATCATACTGTGCTTCTAAGATTCTTAATCTATGACATGATGACATTACTCAGTTTGAATTTTTAAAAAGCTTATTTTAATCACTAATAATGTTATATAATCTTTAGAATCTCGAAGCTAGATTATCTCTAGAAGCTTCTATAGCGAGCGCTGCGTAAACGGTTAGAGGAGAATGGCAGACCCTGTACCGCTAACAAAATTTATGTATGAAGATTAGTAGAGCCAAGCTGATTTCTGACTCGCCGTTTTATTGTAATAGTTACTATGAATTGAATTGACATAGAATTGAATACAATTGAATACAGAAATAAAGGAATATTGGATCGAATTGTGACATGTGATGAAAAGTGGATTCTTTACGATAACCGTAAGCGAAAAATGCAATGGCTGACCAGGTCAAACGCCGCAACAGTGTCCTAAAGCAAAGCTTACCAATAAAAAGGTAATAGTAACTGTTTGGTGGTCTCAGCATGATGTTATTCACTATAGCTTTCTCCGATTTGGTCAAGCAATAACGGCAGCTGTCTACTGTGCCGAACTTCGAACAATGATAGCAAAACTTCATCTTCACCATTATTGCTCCATGATAAAGCGAAATCTCATACAGCACGAGAAACCGTTTTAACTCTACAGGAATTGCAATTAGAAACCATTCGTCACCCTCCGTATTCGCCAGACCTTGCTCCAACTGATAACCATTTTTTTCGTGATTCCAATCCCGCGGGATTTTTTCTGGATTGACTTCGTTATAGCGGGATCCCGTGTAGTTTATAGCTTTTTATGGAATTCAAAATAATAAACTTTACAATGGTTATAATCAACTTTTTAATGAATACACAAGAATCAACAACGCCTTACTAATAATCGATTAATTATTTCACCAGTTCGGTTACTTATTTATTAATAAAAGGTCCAGTCCAGGTCCAGAAACAAAAAAAATATCAATATTTGGTAAAAAATATCAATATTTGGTAAAAAAATATCAATATTTGGTAAAAAAATATCAATATTTGTTAAAAAAATATCAATATTTGGTAGAACTTTGTAGGTACTTTTGTACTATACTAGATACCTAACTAAAACTATTAATTCTAATCTGTATCTGAGGTAGTAGCTTCAGTCTTTTGATATTCACATACAGTGTCATATGAATTTAGTTTACTAATAGTCTTTTAATATTTCTTACCAAATAATTAATCGTAATGTTAGAAATATGAATTAAGCTAAGTAACAAAGTAGTGAAATAAAGCGTTGCTGAGTAGATTAAAGGCGGCAATTTGAATAAATTTGCACCGACAGATGCAAGATATTGCGGGATCCCGCAGAGCATAAAATTTTGCTGGATCCCGCTGGATCGCAGAATCCCACTTTTCTGGATTACAATCCCTATATAGTTGGGGTGCTTTCGGCAAATTCAAAGACGTATTGAAATCAAAAATCCACAAATACTAAAGACGGGTCTTCAACCAATGTGTTCCTCCAGTGATACTTGCGAAACATGGACACACTGTACGGCTAATACATCGTCTGAAAGTCGTGCAAAGAGTGATGGAGAAAACAATGCTCGGTATCTCTTTGCGCGATAGGGTCAGTAACGAGGACATTCACCAACGCTCGCAAATCTTCGATATAGGTAGAAGAATTGCGCAACGGAAATGGCAATGGGTCGGACATGTCTGCCGAAGGAACAATGAAAGATGGAGTCATAAAATTCTATTCCGGCGAGCCCGAACAGGAAGTCAAAGGTGTTGGTAGACCAGCTGCCAGATAGTCGGACGATATAAAAAAGGCAGCAGGGCCGACCTGGACTAGGCACGCCGCATCTAGAAGCATATGGAGAACCATGCAAGAGGCATATATCCAACAGTGGATGCAAATATACTGAGGAAGAAGGAAGAGGTACATATGTTATAAAATATAAATTTCAAGAAGACGAAAACATATTTTTGAATAAGGTTAGGTTATTGGTGTAAGTTGATAGATTGGGTGAAGTAGTAAGATTTAATAGAAGGTATCACGTATCAAAAAGCTCGTAATCGAATGATTTTATTTCAAAAACATTATATTTTTTGCTTCTTGGTGACAACGATGACAGATCATTAAATAATCCATGTATTTCATTGTAACCTAAAAACTGAAATGACTTTTTAACGTAGTTCTGAGTCTGGGAAGTATGTTATTGCTAACATGACATACGCAAGGCGGTAAAGTCCCAAACCCACCTGCCATTGCCTTTCACAAAAAAAAATAGTTGGAAAAATAGTTCTATGACTTCAAAGTTCTAAAAAAAATCCATGACAGCAAGTCTATCTTTTTAAGTTGACTCACTATAACCTTTTTTTATGGAAAAAAAATTGTTCTATTATTATAATAATTTCTGCATCATTCTGAATGATCATTGAGAATGATACAAAAACATCCAACCAGGCCGCCTTGGTATGGGTCACAATGCTGCATTGCCTATCCTCTCAATGAGGATGGTGGCCCCTACTCCTAGATTCTACTCATGTTTTCCATCAGACAGTCACTTTGGTAGGTTTAAATCTATGTATTGAAAAAAACAGACGAGTTAAGTTGTTTATTATATAGGTACCACAGACAGGTAGGTACGTCATTACGTTAGGCGTAAGGAGCTCAACTATGAATCAATCCATTCCTCAGTAAATCTAGGCACAATAGTTTGAGTTCAGGCTAATAGTCGAGTGGACAAAACGAGTTCAGAGATTCGGCTGTTTTTTCACAGTCCGTCAGTCAGTCGACAGTCCTGGCACGTTTCCCGCCTCTGATATCCTAGCGGATATGGATATGAGGGTCTATGAACATACTCACGTTATCCGCCAGAATAAAGGAGGGGGTGACCAGGCCAACAGGCACTGGCACAGTGGGGTGCGGCTGGTACAACCGCAGAATGATTACGGGCCAACGCGTTGTCGGTGGCGTTCTGCCTAACTTCGAAGCCTTGGGTAGGCAGGGAGGGAAGTCGCGTCACCTACCGACTTAAGCAAATACTCACCGTGCATGAGTATCTGAATAAGATCGGACGCGAGGAGACGGCACAACGACACCAATGCGCAGCCGACAGGGATTTCGCCCAGCACGCTGGAGGACTGCCTCGCTGAGCGTCTGAACGCGAAGTCAGAGTCAGTTAAATTGGACGAGTACCGTCCCCGTCGACAATCATTGCTGTCACGCTGACGACTGAACAGGGCTGAGGCGTAGTGGTATCGCTCTGTGAAGTAGTAATGCTCCAGAAAGAGACCGCTGAACGGTATCGGGAAAGGGCCGATCTCGAGCGTAGAGAACGCCCGCGGTGACACCGCAAGCTGTCAGAGGAAGGGACCTCGGGCAGCAAAATGAAAATGCTACAGGTTGCGTTACGGCGGTGGCCTGGTCTCAAAATGCGACTAATTACACAACTGCAAATCCAACAGATAGTTATAAAACCTCGATAACATTGGGATAAAGTAAAACGAAAAATATATATTTGTATAAAACCATATAATTACCATATAATTATTATTATCATTAAAATTTTTAAAGTAAGAATAACTGTCACATAATGTTAAGATCGTAGACGAGAGAGACACGTCGCTCGCGCGGTCGGTCGGTCGGTCGGTCGGTCGCGAGACGCTCGGTCCCGCGGGACGGACCGGGCCGAGGCGGTCGGCGGGACCGATACTTTAATGTGATATGTATGAGACACACAAACAGAGGGGACGCCCCGCCACCGAGACGGCCGCGCGACGGACACGCGGGGCGACGCGGCGGTCGGACAATATAAAATTGGTTCCTATAACGACTTAATTACACGATGAACTTTTCCTTACTCGACTACAGCGTACGCTCACTATGAACAATAATAATCATAGAATATCATAATATATCATGCAAACGATTCGATCCATTACAAGCTTACGACGAAACGAGGGACGCGCCCGGGGCGCGCGCGAATCATCCGACGATACGTCGCCGTACACTTCCCTCACGAGGGAACGATCACCCGTCGCGAACGTTACGGGCACGATTACGGCCGGGGGTCGATACTCACGGACGAGGACGAACCGGAGCGACGACGCCTTCGGCGCCGGACCGTCGGCCGGCTCGCGTGAGCGGCTCGCGATTCGACGCCCGACCGGTCCCCGAGCGTACGATCACCGACTAAATCTAAAACCGACTAGAATAAAAATCAGACTCGCGAAAAACAGAGATCGGGGCGGAGGGCGCATTACAAAACTATAAAAGGGTTGCCGGCGCGACTAGAAGTCGGTGGCGGGCGGCCTTCACTATAAGGGGTCGTCGCGCTCGGAGTCGGGCGGCGCGGAGGGTGCGGAGGGCGCGGTGGGCACGGCGCGGTAGGCGCGGGTGGCGCGCGCCCAGCCCCGCAGCGCGCGCGCAGCCATGGCGCCCGCCAGCAGCGCCGCGCCCAGCGCCAGCGCGGCGCCGCCCAGCAGAAGCGCGCGCAGCGGGGGCGGCGCGCGCGCGTAGGCCGGCGCCGCGCTCGCCGCGTGCAGCGTCAGCGCGCCGCCCGCGCCCAGCGACACGGCGCTCCACGCGCTCGTCCACGCTCCCTGAAGGCATACACGAGTGCTCCTTTATACTAGCCTGACGTTCGCTTTACGTTTAAAGGTATATCGCTCATATATAAAAATATGAACGCTATACCCTAAAACATAACCAAATCATACGGATAAGTGCTCATAATGTGTAAACGAAAAACCCGGCGAGACCCGAGACGCGCGGATAGATCTTTAAATTCTCGATGGACAAAAAATCAACATCGAAAGAGAAGAACCTCACTCGTTACCTTATTTACATTAGTTAAATAAGATTCCCTATTTGAGTATGACTACGGGTTCTTAATCTAATTATTAAAAATTGCAACTCGTAATCTCTGGGTTACGAGAGGCCACCACGACCGACTGAAGCTGGCTACTTACAACGGACTCACGCTGTTATACCCCATATATATAACCCATAACCTTCACTCACCATAACCCTCGAGTCAGGTCACCTAATGCATAGTACTTCCGCGAGGTAGAACAACAATCCCAAGATGGCATTAGGTTTCTGATAAACAAATCTACTGATATAGCTAACAACGTTGTGGAAATTTTCAGTATTTCGAACAGGGTAGAGTACCTCATTAATAAGCTCACTGAAAGGTATAGCCTCAAGGTCGTGCACTAAGACGTGCGTACTAAGACCCACTACAACGTTCAACGTTAAAGTTTTGGAGCTGGAGTCAGGAAATCATAGAGGGCAAATGCAAGCCAACCTTTTCGAACGCGCGAAGAGAAAGAGAAAACCCACCCGTCACTTCGTTGGCATAGAGAATACTAAACCACTAAACCATCAGCCAACTCGTGTCGAAAGAGCGATCGAGCAGAATCGGGGCTCAAAAAATTTCGTAGAATCTCTGGGAAGAAGTCAAATGACGAAGTTGATCACAACAAGTTTAGAAGTTGTTGAACAACAGGTTGGATTTCTGTGCCTAGCATTCGTGGACTATGAAAATTTCTTTAGACACATTCGAGATCTGGTCTGTCCTGAAGTCGTTCCAGCGTTGCCAGGTGGGTGGGCGATACATCGAAGTGCTAAGTTTTCTCTACAATACCGCCACAATGTCCGTCGAAGTACAGAACCAGCAAAAAAGGATCATACCATTGCATCGAGTGACACATAAGGACTTTTTATTTCCCTTAAATTATTCCCAAATGCAATGGAGGATATGTTTAAGATGCTGAAATGGAAAGGACTTGGCATTATCCGGTTGCACTACACAGTACCGTTTTCCAGATTGTTCAAAAATATGTCTACCTTTAGAAGACATTACGGTTAGAAAAAACCTCGAGGACGAGGTGAATGGAAGAATTGAGCTAGTTTGGGCAGCATTTCGAAAGCTACGTCGAGTCATCTTGTCTTCGATCCCACTTACTATGGCCATATTAACCGCAGAACTGATGACCGTCTGGGTAGAAGAGTTCTGGAATGGAGACATAGTCTCGGCAAACGTAGTGTAGGACGCCCACAGGCCAGGTGGAGTGACAACTGCGCAAGATGATCGGTAGGAGCCGGATACGAGAAGGCCAAAATCGAACAGAGCGTTTTGTAACAGGAGAGCCCTACGTCCAGCGGTGGACTACGATAGTCTGTCGATGATGATGAATAATAATCCAGGAAGTAAGTGAACGATAGAGATGAGGTCACCTACGCACCAGCTTGTTCCAGTTGAGCGGCAGCAGCTGTGTGAGGCGCGTGACGTGCATGACGAGCAGCGCGGCGTGCAGCAACGCCGAGGTGAGCGCGGCCAGCAGCAGCAGCTGCAGGCGCGAGGCGTGCGGCAGGCGCGCCACGCTCCGGCCCGCGGCCGCCCACACGCACGCGCACGCGCCGCAGCAGCACAGCACTAGCAGCGCGCGCGCCGCGCCGCCCGGCGACAGCAGGTGGCGCAGACGGCAGTAGAGCGGCGCCAGCGCGCGCGGGTGCGGCGGCGGCGCGCGGCGGTACTGCGCGTGCGAGTCCCACGAGCGCTCCGTAATCTCGGTGCCGGCCGGCGAGCGCCCGCCGCCCGCGCCGCCCGCCCCGCCACACCCGCTCCCCGCTATCTCGAAGTCCTGTTCCCACACCCGCACGCGCACACACTCTTTACTACACGGTATATATATACCAACTTACACTTTCTTATACACTATGTCTTATTATTACCTAATTACTCGATTTTCATAAGTTCTAAATTTTTTAATACACCAGGAACTACTATATACTTTCCATCCCATGGTAGCCTGGAAGAGATTGCCTTCGGGCGATAAGGCCACCACTTGTACCTCCTAGTATAAGCTACCGTTGTATGTTATTATTCCGGTGTACAATAAAGAGATGTATTATTATTATTACTATTTACTCTAGTTACAAAAGGGTCTTTCTTAAAAGCTCAGAACTTGTGCTAGTATTAAAAAATAATTGGTGCTTAGTCGTTCAAGTGTTTAGATTCAATGGAACACCGTGCCTCACACTGATCATTCTGAGATATGAAAGAAGCTGCACAAAAAGCAGAGCTAGTGCAATCAACTTTTGACTATTATTATTTACATACTAGCTAAGTCCCATGGTGTGACTCATTATTCTTGTAAATCACAAGGAACTCTGTAAAGCAAATCTAGTCTAAAAAAATTGCCTTATTTACAAGTCTTTAGCTGATCCAAACTGTAGGTGAAAGTACCGTCAAAATCAGTCCAGCTAAGCTACAGATTACACAGAACAAACAGACAAACTGACAGACAAAAATTTAAAATAAAATTGATTTGATGGTAGGCACCATATCTTTTTTCATATGCATTTAGAAAAATAGAGAGTTATCTGAAAATGCCCAATCCTTACGAACTTCCCAATGTTTAAAATTGGTGGAGAAGAAACAGTGGTCTCACCCCAGCAACTCTACCATTGATGAAAATGTTACAAGATTCTTATAAGAATCTGTTACAATATTGTTTCAAATAACAAAATGAAATTATCACCATCATCATTTTTAATAGTGCAATGCCTTAACAAATGACAACTCCTGCATTACGGAGACAATGAACACCCAGTCACAGTACAATAACCTGTATATCAAATTTGTAAAATTTGTAAAATACAAAAACTCTGTATTGACTTGGAAATGTATGTAACTGTCTAATAATGTAAATAACATGTATTTACATTATTAGACATTTAACTTATCATTGACCACAGTGATTGATTTAGTTATATAATTATCCTTCAAAAAATAGCGTTAGTTTGAAGATATTTAAAAAAAAAAAAAAAAAAAATTATTATTCCATCTGTCTGACAAAAATGGCTATATTTTTGGAACGGAACAGGATACGAAATTGCCTGTAAGGCTCAAATATGCGGCATGTTTTAGGTGTTTTGAAAATAGGGAAAAGCCAATTTCGCCAAAACCAGACTTATTTAATTTTCCCACTACAGGGACGATATATGGTTTGCACCCTCAACATTTGGCACAGTAGAAAAGAGCTGGCAAGCACACAAGCCAATAGTGAAGTCAATTTTGGTGCATTGTACCACACCGGCCAGATAAAGTCGGTGTAGGGTTTGTTTCAAGTTTTCCTTCTTTTTGCAGCACTGGGATGAAAATGGGTGGATAACTTCATATATAAACTACAAAAATCCTACTTTAACCTTGTAGTATATGAGTTATAAGAGATACTGACAACCTAATTATGAAATCATCATTTCAACAAGTCTAGCTAATAGGATTCATCATAAATTGTTACTCTGTCATATGAAACATATCTTCATGAAATGCATATACAGAAAAATACAACATTGATGATACATCATGTATTTTCATTACACAAAGTAACATATGTTCAATAATTTTAAAGATTACATAGAATTAGGAATGTATGTAGTATGAACTGCACCAAAATAAACAACAAATTTCACTGACATAGGTCTTGTGTGGGTCAACCCTAACTTCATTTATAATGCACTCTTGTTTGAACGGGGAATGGAAAAATTTCAGCGCGCTCTGTATTGACTTGGAGTCAATACAGAGCGCGCTGAAATTTTTATACACTTTACCTAAGCTAGTGGTATAGAATCTTTACTTACACGAACATTTTATGAATTGTTAAAATTGGGATAGAGAAGTGAATACCTATTATATTGCAGTCACAGAGCAAAATACCTGCAGGTCTTCGCCGCGACAGCTCGTGGGCTCCAGCTCCCTGATCTCGTCCAGCAGCAGCTCCACTTCGTCTGTCGAGTAGAGTTCGCTCACTGAGACGTAGCGCGCCGGCGCCGATTGCATATCACCCACCGACTCGCCTACCGCCGAGCGCCTTCGCCCCGGCACCTCCTGCAACCGCCGACCACGCACACGCTAGTCTTACCCCTTATAATTAATGTACACATATACTCTGCCCTACCTTTTCCGCCCGTTGACATTGAGACGCCGTCCTTTTGTATGTGACCACATAATATGTAAGCGTGATAGCATTTATGGAGGTGTTGACTTAATAAACAAAATATAATGACGCTCTAATACCCGCCATGTTTGTTATCATATTTTTTCATGCCGTCAAGTCGGTATTGCCATTTGAAAACATGATCGTACCAATGTCAATGTGCACACTTTCTGATCTGCCACAATCTACTAAAAAAGAGCCGGGTGTACACGAAATTAAAATTTATCCGACTCCGACTCCTCCGACTACGGCAGAGCTAAAGGAAGGTGAAGAACTGAAGAAGCAGGACAATAAAAGCAAATAACTGTAGAGACATACACATATTCAAGTTTGAAAAGCCGAAGTTTTTGTTAAAGTGGTATGGTACGTTTCTTTCTCTATAACGTGTAGTACTGTGTCCCGAAAACCTTGTATCATACTTTTTCAGCGTCGTTTTTTGTCGTAGTTGGGTTTTAGTTTTTACTTCTTAGGATTCCATAGATCATAACTCGGAACCCTTATGGCTTCGTCATGTCCGTCTGTCCGTCCTCGATTTACCGTCCAAACGGTTAGTGCTAGAAAGATGAAACTTTGCATGAAATGTTTATGTCACGTCGACACATATTCTAAAATCACGAAGAATATTTTTATTTGGGGAAGTTCCCCTACATGTAAAGTGGGGATGATTTTTAACCAGAGGTGTGCCCTAATTTAAGTGATCAGAGTCACCTTCCGCACCAGTGTTTTTTTTTATTTTTTATTTATGCACCTTGTACAACGGCGGACTTAATGCCCAAGGCATTCTCTACCAGTCAACCTTAGGGTGGTGAAGAAATCTTGTAGGGAGGTGCACAGATAACTAGTGAAAAATACTACGCATACATAGACATATACATACATACATATAAAGATACACATACATATATACATGCACTTAAATTAAAATATATAATATTCGTACACTATGACAACATGATATTGTGTTCCATCTATCGATTTAAACAATCTGCCATTTCGTTGAGAAGGAGATCATGTACCTTCTTTTTGAACGTATAACGGTTTGACAGCTCGTTTTTGGTGAGAGTCGCCAGAGTTTGGAACGACCTGTCTGGGTCTATTTTTCCTGATGAGTTGAACTCTGGAGCCTTTAAGAGTAGAGTGAACAGGTTTCTTTTGGATGGGCGTGTAACATCTTCGTCTTCATGTACACTTTCCATCAGGTTAGATGGAAGACAAACGCCTATTCCATTACGACAATAAAAAAAAAAAAAACATCCAGACTGCGATGTAACACCCTACAACATATTTATTTGTCGTATTTCTTTTCATCTGCTACTAGCCGCCTTGGGCACTGCAGCATCCTGTGGCAGTGGTGCTTCTCTGATCCAGCTCAATATCAGGTTATTTAATTAATTGTTAAATTGTTATATATCACCGTGCTTGTTGTGTTTAAGTAGACTAGGCGTTGCAGGAAAAGGTCTTGTAACTTTCTGTAAACTGACATTTTCTAAAAGAGGGTCCTGACTAGCTCAACTTTTGTCGGTCTGTGCGATAAGGGCGCAAAGGACGGCTGACACGCAATTTAAAATAGTGCATTGTTTTAGTCGTTTCAATTCCAACACACTACTCCGCTGCAAACCCGGGTGGGATGTCTACTCGAAATTGTTTATACACGTAATCCGTAGTCACCCTTAACGGTATGTATGTGGATTTAAAATCGTATCCAATAGATTTATTATTATTTACGTATAAACGAACGACGAACGAACTAACATCATGATTTTTTCCAGATTTTTTGAAACAGTCGTTTAGCTTTTAGAGGGAGGAGACTACCTGTTTTTACAAAAAATGCCTTTTAAAGTGAAATAACTCGATCGAAATACTTAAATCAAAAAATCGTCTTAGTAACCTCTTAATGTTTTTAAAAGACTTATCTAATGATATCCCACACGATGGGGTAAGTAAGATTCAATAGACGGTACTGGAGGACGCGGATGCTATGTATTGTGTAAAGTAGATAACAATATATATTTTGTAGTTAGTTTTTTACAATAGGATTATAGAAAAGCAAGGAAGAATAATCTAGAATGACTGTGTTGTCAAGGCAACGGATAACGGCCGGTGGCGGCAGCACGCATGCGCTAATCTGCCTATAGAGCACGGAGCCACCACATCCTTGTCGCACTGCAGTTAAAATCATATTCTCTATCCTTTTTTTAGGGTGTTAGGTTTTTTCGTTACGCAATTTCTTGATTCGGTCGCCGCGCTCAAAGCCCGCGATAAAAGCTATAACAATAGCTTAAAAATATTTTTTGTGATTTTACTCTATCAGTTTGTCCACGTGATAAAAACAATATATCCATGAAGTTTCATGTTTCTAGCATTAACCGTTTCGACGGTAAGTCGAGGACGGACGGACGGACATGACGAAACTATAAGGGTTCCGAATCATAAACTTCGGAACTCTAAAAACTGTAAGCTAATAAGATTAAAGTTGTTGATCCAATATTTACAAAAAAAATGTTTATGTATTTACTGCTCAGTTTGGGATTGGATGACGTTGTGTGTAAGATGTCCGAAATACTTATTTAGTATATATACAGTTTAACTCGTTAATGAAGGGGATAAACAAAAACGCAATCCGTTTATTCATTACTTTCTGCAATTCATTGCATTAGGCCGATTTAATGACATGGCCATTTTCTTAGGTAAAGGACAACGAGAAAAGCTATCTTTATACCACTGTTCCACAGTTTGTATAAGTAATCTGTAAGAAAGCTTCGTGTCGTCTTGCAATTTTTTCTCCTTACAAGTATGACCACTGTAAACTCAAGTCGTTCCTCCGAATAACGGAAACTAGTCAGGTACTGGGAATCGACGACAAATTAGAGTCGAAAGTGGTTAAAAACGTAACATTTGAGAGATTGGGGTTTCCATAGAGTAGAGAGAGAGAGAGTAGAAAATTAAAAATTATCAAAAATAAATTGACTCTTAAAATTTTAGGGTGATGATAAAATAATTCAACAGAAAACGCGAAGATAATCCCGAATTTACAATTCTTTAAAAATATGTGTCAAGTGTAAGCAATCAAAAGTAAAACACAAATTTCATTAACATATTTAATCAATCAACATTTTGTCACTTTCTCCTCGATTTGATTCATACATTATATCACAGGATTGAACAAATATAAATCTTACAACGAATCAAATCAAGTATGTATTCTTACAAAAATGTAAAACTTAAGACTAACATTAGCTGTAACATACTGTTTATGTTTTAATTGTTTTGTAAAACAACATACGAATCAAACTTGAAACTTAACATTAAAATACAATATGTACTTGCATTGACAACACTACGATAAAGTTGAGCTAATAAACATATTCATTAGCTTTTTTCTTAACCTATTACATACATTCAATATTGTCAGTGTGCTTATGAACTAGATGGTAAAAAGTAAAAATTATATCAAATTTTTTTTTAACAAAAATTGGTCACATTCAAGTGAGAAACGTAGAAGATGTAGGCCTGGCCTATAACTTAAATCTATTTTATAACAAAGTAAAGCTAACCAAATCCTTAACAGGATGAGGTACGAGGTAGAACCCATCCGGTTTTGCTCTAGTAAAGATCAGCGTTCACAAGAGTGAGGTAGACTAGTGTACACTTATAGATACAGTGTTCCCACTCGTGGGGACCGATAGCTCCGAGAGATTACATTTTATATTTAAGTCACGTTACAGACAGACGGTAGCACCCTCACCGATATTATTCATTTTTCTGTTCAACCAAATCAAATATAATATTCGCACCGCCGCCCACTTTGGGCTACTATATTCATTATCAAAAATATAGTTTTTTATAATACTAAATATCAAATACGCTAATCTAAACTATATCGACGAGATCGTAAGAGGCGGTAAACGAATCAAAAGGAACGGAAACCGGGAGGCGGACCTATTCGAACAGGGGGATGCAGCGGCAGCCTCGGCTGGGGATACGCGGGAGGGGGCGGGGGATGCCCGTGAGGGGGTGGTGGATACCCGTGCGAGGGTGGGGGATATCCGTGAGGGGACGCGCTATACACCGGAGGGAACGGAGGAAACGCGAGGGGGGACGGAGGCACGAAGCGGGGCACCGCCGTCGCTCGGCCCATCGCACCGACCATGAACCAATGAGCCGCCGCCGGGTTCACGTAACACAAGCTGCGATAGGTCTCGCACTCGTCCAAGCTCAAGGTGATGCCGGGGGGTAGCACAGGCCCGTAGGGGGGCGAGCACTGGGGCTGGGGCAGCGCGGGCCGGTAGGGAGCGCCGGGCACGTAGGCAGGCGCCAGCGCCGACAGGCTCGTCGTCCGCTCCTCCTCTCGAGGCGGATCCGGCCGATCGTGAGGCGAACACGGATGCTCCTTTTTAGTCTCCGACGAATCCGATCCGATCGGTGAGTCCATGTCCGGAGGGAGCGACGAAATTCTTACTGGTACACCGGAATCGGGCATCGATTCGGTGACGTGGAAGAACGAAGAAGGATCGAGAGTCTCCGCCGGGGAAGAATCGAGAGCGTCCGCCGGGGAAGAATCGAGAACGTCCGCCGAGGAAGAATCGAGAGCGTCCGCCGGAGAAAAATCGAGAGCGTCCGCCGGAGAAGAATCGAGATCGTCCGCGGCGGATCGGGACGAGTCGGACGATTCGTCGGGCTCAAGCTCGGACTCGGGCTCGACGGGGCGGTGGGGCGGGGGCGGCGGCACGTGGTCGCGGTAGGCGGGCACGAAGTCGAGCGAGATGCCGTCGCGCAGGTAGGCGTGCACTTCGGCGTAGTTGGGCGTGTCGCCGTTCTCCAGCGCCTTGAACCTCGGGAACAGGTACACGTCCAGGGTCTGCAACATGCGACACGGTTAGGGAGCCCCTCTCCGAGGTTCGAGGCGCGACCGCGAGACAGACGCCGCTTCGCACCACGTGTTTCTTATCGTTGAATCATAATTGTAATGCGACTTTAGATTTGAAATAAATAAAATGTAAAATATACTATCATACATGCAATCGTACTACACCAGTCGATATAGAAGATTCATACACATATATCACATAAAACGCTCGTCATAAGGTATAGATCGATTTCTGCCTTCCGGGTTTCGCCTGGGGTATCGGATGGAAAATCGCCCTATGCGGTATGTATATTATGAGAAAATGCAATCATCATCATCGAGCATTATCTCGTGAACGCCTCTCTATGTATACCGGAGAGCGCAACCCTATAGTCTGCCCCTGTCGGTCAGAGGTTGTCGAGATAGTGATGATATTAACCGTCGGCTCTCTCGTACGGGTAAAAGATAGGCATAAAGGGTAACATTATTTACATTTTACTTAGCGATTACATGTTGAAAATAATTTCATAAAACACTCCAGCCGCCGTTCGTCTCGTTCCAACCGTTTGAACTAGACAATTTACGTGGGACGAAGCTAACTCTAAGAGATTTCGGAGAAGGTACTGTTGTGTCTATCACAATTAGAAAGTGAACCTGAAGGTCAGGCGGTCGCGGGCCTGTGGGCGGAGAGGAGGCGGCGCAGCAGCGGGCTGGAGAGCGCGGGGGAGGGGTCGGGCGCCGGCTCCCACGTGCGCAGGCGGCGCGGCACGCGGCCCTGCAGCTGCGAGGCCGAGGCAGAGGCCGAGGCCGACGCGTCGCTGGAGGAGGGCGGGCTACTCACGTGCAGCGCCGAGTCGGGGCGCGCGTCGGCGTGGCGCGCGCGGACCAGCTCCGTGCCCACGCACACGTCGAGCTCGCCCGCCGTGTCGATGAGCAGTACCTCGGCCACCGAGTGTTCCGGGTCTATCGCGACCACGTTGGCGACGAGGCGGCGGTCGGTGACGAGCGCGAGGAAGGCGGTGGCGGCGGCGTGCGGCCAGCGCCAGCCCGAGGCGCAGGGCCGCACGCCCGCCAGCCGCGCGCGGCACGCCTGCGCCGGCAGCGCCGCCCACTTGCGCCGAAGCGGCTTCAGCGCGTCCACGCTCAGCGTATCCACCGTGCCGTAGTCGATGTGCCGCACCTTTACATACACCGCACGTTTACATTTCGAATGGTACTTTTTGTCTCTTTTTGTCTAACGTGTCAACTCATCTGTTAATCGAGTTTCATTATTTGTTACAGACTTCGATATCTCACTTGAAATTTCTTGTACATAGCAAAAATAGAATTAACATGACTTTTTTTCGCTTCGCGTCTCATTTTGCAATATATGGATCGAAGCTATTGTAACGTAGTGGAATTTGCCTAGGCGACCTCTTTTGGCAGTATAGGGTGTCAGTTCCGCGAGGTGGTTCTTAGAAGCGCCGATAGATGGCGTTAGTGTTGGTTTTGCTTATATGCTCGAAATAAATGAATTTAAAAAGGGTTAAAATAGATAAATATTTATATTATAATATTGATAAAGCTCAGTGTTCAAAAGTAATTTTCTTTGTAACGCAAAAAACAAATTATAGTTGCCTATGAGGAATTCGAGTTGTTCCAGAAAGGTCGCGGAGTTGACAGCTGACAGGAGAGAGGGCTTTTCCGGTGAGTCGAAGAGTTTTTTGCTTTTTGGTTTTGGGGGAAGATGGCTGGATAGTCGCGAGAGGCGCGTGGCGAACAAATAACGAGAAATTAGACTTCCAACCGGAGAGGTGGATCAGGAAAAGCGATTTGGCAGCCTTGTCGAGGCTTGCTTACGCCAATCGGGAGCTGAAATCCGCTGGGAAGAAAATCTAAGCCGGGCTTGTGCCGGCCACGTCGCCACATGTCAAAGTAAGGTCTCCTTTATATTATTTTGTGTGTGGATGGAGTTCCTTACGCTCCAAATATACCTAGTAGCAGACCTGTCGCCTGCTTGCGACATTTGGGGACCGTCCGTGCTGTCATGAGACGTGGACGAGATCGCCCTGTGCACGTGTTCGGCTTCTGTAGGGACAGCCATTAAATTGTTCGCATCAGTTCTTTTCCGTGAGCATAGACTTCTTGAAATCATGATGGACTACCACTAGAAATTTATATCAGTTTAGTAAATGAGTGACAAATACAGATAATAGTTAAATATAGGTCCCAGTGCGGTCGGGACAAACATGTTTATCACCATTTAGTGCGAGCGAAAGGGCTTAGAACCCGCCCTGTGTGTGTTGTTTTCTCCGGGTCTGTGACAGAACAAATGTAATGAACTGTAAGAGTCTCATAATAATATATTGTTGCATATGTACCTCTAGTATTAGTTTGGTTAAGACCATAACAGGTTAATAAGTAGAATTATGTATAACCCTTCCCCAGGGAATTGTATATTCCTATATGTCTGTTAGATATAGTTGATTAGGCAGTAAGATATTTGACTACATTAAAGTTGAATGTACCGATGAAGTAAAGGATTTTAATTTCTCAACCCTGCATCCCGGATAGGACATTCATAGAAATATTTCTGTGGCGTGGTGGTAGGGGAGCTCGCACTCTAAATATAATCACCCCGCAGGCCACCAGGTTACACTATCCTAGAGTCACTTAACCGACACGGTACTACCCTGGAAGTGAGCCTGTACCGAGGGAGCTCCGAAAGCTTTTCGCCGCTTCCCGTTCGAAGGACGAACTCCGGAGGCGTGGCGTGAAAGTATAGTCGTCTTGTTCTTCGAGAAAGGTGACGAGACCATATTTAACAACTATCGGCCCCTTTCCCTTCTTAGGTGGCTACGAATCGTTGTCAAGGGTCATCACGAACCGTCTTACGCGAAAACTCAACGAACTTCAACCACCAGAGCTGGGCATGGTATTCGGAATGGATATAGCACCAGACCACATTCACACACTGCGGCAGATTATACAGAAGACCGAATAATATTATCAGCTCCTGTGTTTTGTATTCGTGGATTATGAGAAGGCCTTTGAGAACTGGTCTGTTCTGGAATCCCTGTAGCGTTGCCTAGTGGACTGCCGATACATCCAAGTGTTGAAATGTCTCTACGAAGCCGGCAATATGTCCGTTCAAGTACAGACTCTGCAAACGAGGCTCATACCATTGCATTTTGAAACGGGACAAAGGGACGTCTTAATTCCCCAGAATTGTTCACATATGCAATGGGCAATGGAGGACGTGTTCCAAACGCTGCACAGGAAAGGGCGTGGCATAAACATCAATAGCGAACACATCTATTAAACATAAACATCAATAGTGTTAGTTGTTAGTTTATGATGAAAGACGCATCGGGAGGCAGCAGTTCTGGCGACGGCTGGGGTAGCACAAGTGATTGTCAGGAAACGGCGGTTGGGCCTAGAGGTAGTCTTACACAAATCAGAGGCTATTTACTTCCATGGGCCTCGAAAGGCTCCACCTCCAGGGTCCCATATTGTGATTGGAGGCGTCTAAATCCCTATCGAGCGCACAATTAAGTACCTGTGACTCTACCTCGATAGCCGATGGACTTTTGGGCCGCACTTTAAGCAGCTGGTCCCCAGGCTTTTGAGCACGACTGCGGCTCTTGCCTAACTTGGGGGGACCCAATACATCCTGCCGAAAACTGTATACGGGGATCGTGCAGTCGATAGCACTCTATGGGTCACCAATGTGGGCAAACAGTTTGACGAGCCGAAATATCGCGATACTGCGACGGCCGCAACGAGTGATGGCCATAAGAGTGATAAGAGGATACCGTACGATCTCTTTCGAGGCGGCCAGTCTACTTGCCGGATCCGCACCTTGGGATCTATTGTCGTATTTATAATTAGACGAAGTCAACTGACCTTTATTGTGTTGTCAGTTTTTGATGAAATAAAAATAGGACTGTCCTATTTTCAATAGGTACATCATGTAGTTGAATAGCGACTGCCTTGTTGGTCTAGTGGTTAGCATATGCGGCTGCTGATCAAGAGGTATCGGGTTCGATTCCCGGGTCAGACCAAATATTTGTGTGATCCACAAATATTTGTTTCGGAGTCTGGGTGTTTTTCTATGTATAATATGTATGTATTTACAAAAAAAAAAGTATGTTTCTGTATTTATATCAGTTGTTTAGTACCCATAACACAAGCTCTGCTTACTTTGGGACTAGATGATGTTGTGTGTAAGTTGTCCAAATATTTATTTATTTATAAAAAAAAAAAAAAAGAATAAAGCAATAAAATTGTTTTATTTGTGAGGTACGCAAAACTTTTAATTTCGCCGTAGGATTAGCAAGTCAAACTTGTTACCTAAATGTTTTACGATATTTGATATAATATTAATAAACAAGCGTGTCTGTCTCCAATCAACTTTTGTTTTTATTGAACCAAACATTTTGAAGTCTGTTACGCTATCCAGGCGTTATTGCTAGTATAGGCATTGGCCTCGGTTACACTTGGTCACACGCTTTATTCAAAACGCTGACATCGCGCAACGTGACGAAGACGACACCTCGGTGCAACATACATGGGAATCGAGGAGCGTCGTCACTTTTTAGGTCGATCGCCGACTTAGATAGTCTCTTAGTAATAAGTTAGAATAAGTAATTGTAATTTGCATTTTTATTAAAGTTAAGTAAAAAAGGTTTTTTTTGCAACCTCTGCTGCCACCTAACGTAATTAGTCTACATTTGAGGCATCGAAAAATGGACAAAAACAAATTTGGTGAATTAGTTTAGCGAAGTCAAAAACAAAGTTAGCATCATAGTATAACACGTGGCCTACGTGGTATAATGTGTATGTGACGAGATTCGTCTTTTGTGTACCGTGTTTAATTGCAGTGCAGACCTTTACTAGGAATATGTATTGATGATGGATGAGTCGATATTACCTTGACAGTGTCGCTGTCGATGATCTTGACGATGAGCGAGCGGTGCCAGTCGCGCTCGTACAGCGAGGCGCAGTAGTGGCCGGCCCGCACGGCGCCGCGCGCCAGCACGCGCTCCCGGCCCTCGCCCTTGTAGTACGCCCTGCCCACACACACGCACACTCACTAATTCTCCTCTACTCCTCTATCGCTCCACCGCTGGAGCTGGACATACATCTCTCTGTACAAAGGCTTTGTTTTAACTTTTCTTTCTCTTTAAAATGAAGTTGCCATTTGCAGTTG
This sequence comes from Phragmatobia fuliginosa, assembly GCA_932526445.1. NCBI lineage: Eukaryota > Metazoa > Arthropoda > Insecta > Lepidoptera > Erebidae > Phragmatobia > Phragmatobia fuliginosa. The sequence goes on from OW052072.1 coordinate 429,607, forward strand.
GCTCCCTTAGTCGGCTCGTACGGACTCATACGAGATGAATAGGATCGGTGACACTGCGACGAAGAGATCGAATAGTTGTAAAAATTTCACTTGACAAAAATACACAATGAACAATGCCACAGGATTTGGATATAGGGATTAGCTGCCCTGAAAGACCTTATTCTACCAAACCTTATTGGTCTGTCACAGTTCAATGGAACTCATTAATAAAACGTATTTAAGGGAACCCTTTTCTTGAAACTTAATCTGACCAGGCTTTGATTAATACTCACACGGCTTTGATTAATACTCACACAAGTCACAAGGCACTTTTAGTTCCATTTGATTGACGTTCGATGTCTGACAACTAGTGTTTTCATTTATTACTTTACTTGCAATTTTAACATTTTCTCTCCTAATGAGAGCTCTCCTTGTGCCTTACCGAAACTGCGAAGGAAAGCCATTCTCGAGGTTTTATCTTAGCTTAAGGCTCGAGTTTATACCATCATACTTACGTCATTTCGTCCATTATATCTTCCATGGCGACGTTATAGTTTTCCCCCACCCGAATGAACCAGAAGTGTGACGGGGAATACACCTCGCCTATCATCACTTCGACCATCGCCCCGGGTCTGAAGTCGCTCATATCCATCGACTCGATAGTCTCCATGAAGTGCATGCAGTCTTCGGGGAACACGTCAGGGTCCTGCCAATATTTCAACTATTGTATTCCTTACAAACGAATACATGCAGATCGAAGTGAGCTGTCCTCTTTGTGACAACAGCAGTACTAATTAATTTTCATTTTTACAGCTTCCAATTCTCTACTTTTTCTTTCATTATTTATGGAAATCAGTAACCTAAAGTTAGATTTTCAGTTACTAAGAACAATATTTCGAGGATACAGATAAATCGATAAAGTGATTATCAAGGGTTCGTTTTTGAGGAACGGAGCATAAAAAAAGTACATTAGTAGATTGTTACACAACGGAGGGAGTTTAAATATAAATATTCTTTTCAAAATTGAAGCGATCAAGCAATGTTATGAAGCCGTAAGTAAAGAGAGAGGGACTCACAAAGTCGATGCCGGGCAGCGCGTCGTCGTCGTCGACGGCTGCGCCGGTTGCGGGGGTGGCGGGCGGGAGTGCGGGGCGGGCGCGGCGGACGGCGGGCTTGGGCCGAGAGGGGCGGGCGGGGCGGGAGGGGGACGCGCCCTCCCCACCCGTGCGCACGCGCAGTAGCCAGTCGCCCATGTCCTCGGGCCGCGTGATCTCCACGCGCCGCTCCAGGCAGTACACCAGGCTGAGGATACTCGTGCACCCGAACCGACTGAAGTTTAGCTCCCGGTTGTAGCGATTCCTGCGAAACGGCTCCTCGCGTTATAAACCTGCACCCTTTTAGATACTAGTCGTCACCTAGATATCATTTATTGATACATATGGCTTGTGGTGACGGATGAAGAATACAGTGTCACCACCCCTATTCATCCCGCGGGTGTCGTAAAAGGCGACTAAGGGATAAACTACACAAGACAAAATCAATACAAAGAGAAGGAAAACTTGAAACCAACCCTATACCAACCCGTCTGGCCAGCGTGGTATAGTAGGCCAAAACCTCTTTTCTAAGGAGAGGCCTATGTCCAGCAGTGGACTGTTGAAGGCTGTTGATGATGACATATGGCTTTCGATTTTAACTTGACTCGATTGAGTGTTATCGTTTTAAAATTGGAGACGCACCGAGTAGACTCAAAGTCAGCGTGCGCTTAGACCTTTGACATCAAAACACAAGTAGAGTTACTGCCTAGAGATTATAGTGATATTAGTTTCTTGTCACTTATTTTATATTTTAACAAAGTCTGAGTTTAAAAACTGAGTTAACAAAGATCTATACTTAATGATATCCAAAGATTACAATATATTTATACCACCGGCACACTATGAATGACTTTTTGACATATTACAATTGTGATGTGAAATGTCAATTTATTCTCGAAAAAAATTTAATGAAATCTGTAAGTTTTTATTGCAAGTAGTACCTGATTAAAAAGGTTTAATAAAACTAAAATATAAATGCTTACATAATACATTTGAAGAATGAGAATATTGGAATGAAAATGAATATACATACTTTATATGCACACAAGAAACAAATTAATATCAAAAGACCAAAACAAGGTACCACAAAAGGCTATATCTAATCAGATTCGTCAATACTGCTATTTCAATCATCAATATAATAAAGAAATCAATGTAATAAATACATTTTGTGTCCTAAAATAATACATTTGATGAATTTTATGGCTAACTGCATGTTAGTATTGACAATAAAGAACAGCAATTAGCTCCTTAAAATGTAATAACTAATTAATACGAAACTTAATGAGCTGACAAATGTCAAAATGGCCATCATAGAGTACCGGTAGTATTGTGAATGATCTTGCTTAAGTTAAAGTAGACTCGGAAAACTCAAACACACTAAAACTAGGAACAGTAAAGTGACGGTAAAGTTCAATTTTGACTACCGGCAGAAACCAACCAACGATTTTTTGGAAGGTCTTGTTATTAACTATAAAAATAAGAGATACATACTTGTACAGGTCAATCAGATCGGTGCACCACAGCCCATCCGGTGCCTCAGTAATCAGAACCATTATCTCTTCTTTTAGCTGCTCCAATTTCTTTGCCTTGGCACTACTACTACCACCTGTGAACATATAACTATTGTAGTCAAAAACAATAAGTTTAAAAAACTATACCATAGCTAGATAGAGACTTTTGTTACAATTCACCCGTGCCATTATTATAAATATCTTTCATTAAAATTGGTTTTACATAAGGTCTGATTTTACCTATTGTCGATTTTGACAATCTAAAGACGATATGGTTTGAATTTACCCAAGATACCTAGAGACCTAGGGTCTGCCATGGTCAGGGTAGTTTTTATTGGGGTCACCACCCCCATGACTTTTAACATTTAGAATATAGAATAGGTTTTACTATTAAAAATGATCAAATTTGCTGACTTACTAGGTGATGAATATATCCCAGAAGCTTCATCTTGTGTTGTTGATTCTTCGCCTAAATGTTGTTTACTATCATATAGAGGAAGCCTTTTTTTTAAAAACTTCTTTACAGCTTCTGTACTATTGATAGGTGTATCCTCAGTTTTACTGTCTGTTTCATCCTTGTAACCTCGAGCTTCACGACATTTCACCACATTTATATCTCCATTGTGCTTAGTTTGATCTCTATCTACATTGCTTTCTGACTTAGATGGTATACTTCCATTAAGTTTGCTACTTGACTTGCTGGGATGTTCACTAGGACGTATACTCGGATTGCTGGTTGATGTATAAGATTGAATATGTATAGGAGGTTTACTTGGATTGCTGGTCAATGTATGAGATTGAGAAGCAGGTATACTAGGTTTGGGAGCTGATACATAACATTTTTTAGGCCATACATTTTCTGGGCTGGAAGATTTTTCATGTGATTCCTTAGACAATTCTGTTGGTAGTGATAATATATGGTGTTGGTTATTTGTATTAGATAAAGATTTCTCCCGATTAATGTTCACTATTTGCTCTGGTACACTTCTTCTTTTTGGATTACTGTTGACATCACAAAAAAAGATTATGTTAGGTTAGAAGATTGATACAGGGGTGATTGGTGGCGCTTGTTACAGATAAATTACACTCAGCACTTATAGTAGATGGGAATCAAACACAAGACTTAAAAGTCAGTCATATTTGTTTGACTGGCCTAACAGGACAGTCTAAGTTATAACATTAAGTGAATTTTTATTCTTACTGTCTATCAAATCCTTCATACAGACCTTGAGACAAATAAGATACAAGAATGTTAATGCAAACAATACATGATGGCACATTTAGAGACATTTTGACATAATATATTGACATGAATGTTATTCAAACAGTGCTAAGCTCACTTGGTGACTACTGGCTAGTCCCAAAGGAAGTTGAGTTGACTACAATAATACACTTTAATGTGGTTCCCACTCACTGAAGTCTATTTACATTACACATATGACAGTTAGGAACTGTACTTACAATCTGTTGACACTGGATGATTTCTGTTTTTGCACAAATTTGTCTATATGTTTCAATGTTTCAGGAACTATTAGTGTTAGTACAGGATTGCTATCAGCTCCACTAAACTGTAAACAATAAAGGCATGTGTTAATTTAATACCAGATTTGAAAAACTATCACTATTTATTGAATAAATGAATTACCAGAAAACAGTCACTCAATCTCTCTTTAAAAAGCTCTACGGGGTTTCTATAGCCATATTTGCGGAATGGCACTGGTGAACCTATCATATTTCGGTAATCGCGCATAAGCGATCGGACGTCAACCTGCGTGGGGCTGGATACCACTAGCGACCTGAGCACCGATTTTAGTTGTTTGATTTCTTCTTCCATTATCACCAGTTAATAATAAATTTATTACTTTCAAATATTAAACTACTTATATGATTAGTTCGCCGTTTGCAATATCGAACTTTACTTGAACTTTCTTAACATATTTGGATGAAATTTTGGTTATTTACTTAGCACAATTTAAATTTGAACTAAGTTGTAAGTGTTATATATGTCATTAATTAATGTAATGTACGTTTATGTCCACTTATCTCAATATGCACTACACTTGCTTTCAAAAACACTTTTTAATTAAGCACAAACACAAACTGAAGATATCGGCGGGTGCTTTATTAACACACTCACTGACTGTCCGACGAGTCCCGACTTTCCGACTCACAAAGTCAAAACTGACATTGACATGAGTGACAATAAACTTAAAGTTTGAACCATCGTTTGTATATTGTGGTTCGTATTGATAAATTATTGTCTATTATATTATAATGATCACTTATTATTCACTTTTAAATAACAATTGATCACTACACCACCATGCAGGCTCGTCTTTTTAACAAAAACAAAGGTTTCTTTATAATTATCTCAATAACAAAAGTTGCCAGCTTGTGTTTGTAACAAAGCTTTTATAAAATTATCTCGTGAAAACAAAAATAAATAAATTTATCAAAACTTGTTGGAGGCATAAAGTTAGAACTTTTTGAAACAGTTGTAAATAAAGTGTAAAAAAGCACTATAAATATTTAAGTTTATGAACCATACAGTGTTATCACATGTGGGTTTTGAACTTGACAATTAGCGAAAAGCGACGAGATGGCCACTTAAGTCATTTAATAATAATTGGTAATAATAAATATTTCTGGACGTCTACCATACAGCACCATCTAGTCCCTAAATAAACAGAGCTTGTAGGTAGTGTGAATATTACTTTTCTAAATAGTTAAACTAGACAACTGTGTGCTTAGTGTGAGTTTCAATAAACAAATCGAATGACTTAACCACCACGTTAATCGAGTTTACGGCAAACGGATCGACGAGCGAATACTCGCGAGTGTGAGTGCTTACCAAGTCTTTCGCGTCGATCGGCGTTAACTCACCGTGAGAACGTAAACTTTTTTGTCAATGTTGGCAGCACTATAGAGTCCATGCGATAAACCAACTCAATTAAATACAATGATTTTCGAACGCTATTTCAATAGAGGCGTTGTATAATCAAAAATAGTCGGGTTACGCTCGGCGTCACTTGTTTGATTTGGTTCATTTTTGTGTAAACAATCTATGCGAGCATTAATTGTTATTGTTTAACTCAACGATAAAATAAAATGTAAACAAGTCAATATCAATTTGAATTATTAGTAACTTTTATGGAAGAGTAAGTACTTAATCAAGATATTTATAATAGTGAATGCGAGTTGTTGAAGTAAACTTGTGATATATTTTGTGTTATTGTTTTCTTTTGGCTAGACATGGAGACCTTAGTAAGCCAATAAGAAATGCAAGAGGTAGGATCGTGGCCATTCAGCATTGGCAGGAGCTTACATCACTGCTTAACAGTGATGGCAGTGGTGATACAAAAACCACAGAAAAGTGGAAAAAGGTTTTCATGGTAATAAGTGATCCTTCCCATAATATGTAAAACAGAACTCTTTTTATCGCATTATCAATATATCTTTTAACAAGGTGGACGAACCTATAATCGGGCTAATCTAATAAGATCTTAATATCATATATATCAATACATCATCAACACAAAAATTATGTTAAAAACTTAGTTAGTTTTCACTCTCACTACCAAAAGCTAAGTGACAAAGTTAACTTGCTCGAAAGTGAAGGAGTTAACAATACAACTGTCAAAATTGACTAACGTTGCAACTCACACTCACAAAAGCGTCATTCGAGCTCGTTTAAATACTCACTTCGATAAAGTTATTCGACACTCACGATCGTAATATAAACAAACAATCTCGCACTCACAAAATATGTCTTACAAACGTTCCGCTAGGCGGCGCTGATCCAATTCAGTACAAATTGGAGTTTACTTTAACGCTGTCGAGTAGTTAAAAAAACTCGCACTAAGCACACTGATACAAATAGTTACTTTTTTTTGTAAATACCTACATAGTATACATAGAAAGCACTCAAACTCGAAAACAAATATTTCTAGAAATCTAGATCGTCAAAACATTTGATCTCACCCGAGTATCAAACCCGAAACCTCATGCACAGCAGTCGCAAACGTTACCACAGTCATTTAGTTTTGTCTATTTGGAACTAATCTACATTTATTATTATTTAAAAAGAACTAGATATTTATTACGGCCTTACTTTCTGTTATCGGAACGCTCCATGTTAAATCAATTGACACTTCACATTTGACAGATAACTGACATATCGTGGGTCTTGTTTTGATGGAGCAGGGTTGTTAAAATCCAATCGAATTACGTAAGGTAAATTTATTTGATTTTGACTTTATCAGAATGTCGTTCCTCTTAAAACGCGCCCTTGGTGTGGGGTGCTCAATGGGGCGTAATGTTTTAAACAACGCTAAGAGCCCGATGATCCAACGGATCGTTACAAAAACTGAACAAGCCGCTCCTCAAGAGGAAACTCGTCCGACTGTTGCTAAAGTGGACCCTCTGCAGAAGTCCCAGCTCGTAGATTTCGGTAAATACGTTGCCGAATGTATGCCTAAATTTGTTCAAAAGGTGCAGTTAACGGCTGGAAACGAGTTGGAAGTGCTTGTGCACCCAGAGGGAGTCATACCCGTATTACAATTTTTGAAGGATCATCACACAGCACAATTCGCCAATTTGGTCGATATTGCGGGAATGGACGTTCCCAGCCGCCAATACAGATTTGAGATCATTTACAATTTGTTGTCTTTGCGTTACAACTCTAGGATTCGTGTAAAGACGTATACCGACGAACTCACGCCAATCGAATCTGCCAATGAAGTGTTTAAAGCAGCTAACTGGTATGAAAGAGAAATATGGGATATGTATGGTGTATTCTTTGCTAACCATCCTGATCTGAGAAGAATTTTGACTGACTATGGGTTTGAGGGACATCCCTTCAGGAAGGACTTCCCTCTCAGTGGATATGTAGAAGTACGTTACGATGACGAGCAGAAGCGTGTGGTTGTGGAGCCTCTTGAGTTAGCGCAGGAGTTCCGCCGCTTTGAGCTCAGTGCTCCTTGGGAACAGTTCCCCAACTTCCGTAGCAATCCTGCCTCAGAGGAAATTGTTAACCCTGGGGATGATAAACCCAAACAGTAAAATAAATAATTGATTAGTAAATTTAAAGTGATGTAAATAAAGGAAAAGAAGTAAAATGGTTTTATTATTGTAAACAAAGGAAACGCAATCAATCTTTAAATCTTTTTAGCTTAATTGCTATGACTACGTCTACATGCATACTATTGTAAACAGTAGTATCACTGGTCATTAGAGGAGTGGTTGTATGTTTAATCTACTTGTTGCTTGTAAATCATTTAAGAATTTTGTCAAATAAATGTAGATGTCTATGTAAACATTACTTATTAATTACATTGTCACAAAACTGTTAATTTGTGACATTCATTTGTTGAATCCTATTCATTGAGGACGTAGTTCAAACAGTCAGTCACAGACAACACAGTGTTTTATAAAATGTACAAGATCAGATTGTTCACTTCATTGATAATTTAGAATAAGTAATTATAACTTTATTGAAATGTATGTACAATGTTGGTTATAAACTAAAACTAAAACAATGAAACTAAAACAATGAACCTAATTAATTAAATAACCTAACCTATTGAATTATTTAGAATTAAATAATTCAATATGCTGTTTCTTACCATAATACCTCTCAATATTTTTTTAAACCGTTTCCCATTTTATAATAATAATAACAATATTTATTGCACAAAAACAGATACAATTTGTTCAACTTAAACACTATTAAAATAATTTATAAAGTTTATTTTTTAAATAATAAGAATGTACTTATTTAGTGCTTTGCAGAGTGAATATTTCAAAACTAAAGATTAAAAAATTAACAAGTGGCATGTTTATACTACTCCCTTACTATCTAGCACAAGATATAGAAAAAATATAGAAAGATTCTGATTAGCATTATCAGACAAACTTTATTCAAGTAGACATTTTGAAGTGGGTGGATGGAAATCACATTTTAAGAAGGTAAAACTAAAAAAACTTCTAAATAACAAAATTGTTATAGTTTAGGACTTTAGGTTTAACAATCATCTCCTGTAAGAAAGAAAGTACTGAAAACCGAACATATTCATTTCTTCAACTCGGCATCGTTTTTCAACTAATTGCTGACTATATACTATATACTTTCACACTATATAAATACTTACGTGTCTTTCGACGTTAAGCGCTACACATAGTCGCAACAAGTACATTCACCTCCTAGCAATGATCTAAAACTATTCGGGTAGGTACTGCAGAAATGTATACGGCGTAAACCCTTTAATAATGATTAACGAACGTTTTACATACCCTTCATCACTCCCGACAGTTTATTAATAACAATAAAATATTATATTCATTTACTTACAGACCAATTATTATTTGATTCGATATTTTAATTGTATCATTCAATATTGCACAGTGCACGTGTGTTCTTAGCATAGTGAATTGTCGGTATTCTGATAATAAAATGTTTACCGTGGTAGCTAGTAGGTATGTTAAAATAATATATTTACGTTACACGCTAGTATTAAGTAGGTACCTATGTTACAAAGTACCTACTTTAAGTAGGTAGGTAAATAGTTTTATTGATGTATCCGACACTGAAACCCACGTGATTTGTATTTATGATAATAACTTCAACAATGGAGCAAAAACGGGAGAAAATTATTCCTTTTGAGGGCTTCCTTTGCAAGCGCTCTTTGATTATAAACTATATAATCAAAGCGTGCGCTGCGTAAACGATAAGTTTCACAAAAACAATGTATTGAAGAATTGTTCCCCTTTAAAAGTTCTAAAAGAGCCTGAGACAGCATTATGGCTACCGTATAGAGTTAGATCACGATGACCTGTTTTATAGTAAACAAATATGTTTCCGCGGCAAAACATTACGCTACGGGTAATAGAAGGCCCTGATGGGGCTGTATGACTCAGCTAGTTTGAGATATTAATGCCAGTTTTGTGTCATTGGAAAGGGCGTTACTTGTACATCTTAAATATATATAGTAGCATTTGCTCGTGACTTTGTCTGTGTTTATTCGATAATTGTGATTTGCCATAACATACCTTATAAACTACTAGCTATAATTGTTAAAAGTTGACTAAGACAGACAATTTTTTATTCGGTTTGTTTTGTTAATTACAATATATTTTGTAAATTAATTCGTCCGTGTGGTGACGATTAAGAATACAGAGTGTCACCACCCCTATTCATCCCGCGTGGGTGTCGTAAAAGGCGACTAAGGGATAAACTACGCAAGACAACATCAATGCAAAGAGAAGAAAAACTTGAAACGGGTTGGTACCAACCCGTCTGGCCAGCGTGGTATAGTAGGCCAATACCTCCTTTTCAAGGAGAGGCCTATGTCCAGCAGTGGACTGTTAAAGGCTGTTGATGATGATGATTGCAAATTAATTAATGTTACAACATCATCATCATCAGCCCATCTCAGTCCATTGCTGGACATAGGCCTCTCACATTGCACACCACTTTGATCGATTTCGGGCATCTCGCATCCAGCTCCTGCCAGCCATCTTGCGCAAATCGTCACTCCACCTGGCCTGTGGACGTCCTACACTACGTTTGCCGAGACGTGGTCTCCACTCCAGAACTATTCTACCCCAATGGTTTAGATTTAGACTGCCTTGTTGGTCTAGTGGTTAGCGTATGCGGCTGCTGATCCAGAGGTCTCGGGTTCGATTCCCGGGTCGGACTAAATAGGTATTTATGTGATCCACAAATGTTTGTTTCGGAGTCTGGGTGTTTTCTATGTATAATATGTCTGTATTTACAAAAAAAAAGTATATTTATGTATTTATATCAGTTGTTTGGTACCCATAATACAAGTTCTGCTTAGTTTGGGACTAGATGATGTTGTGTGTGAGATGTCCGAAATATTAAATTATAATGGTCATCAGTTCTGTGTCTAATATGGCCAGCCCACTGCCACTTCAGCTTACTAATCCGGTGGGCTATGTCGATGACTAGTTCTCTGACGGATTACCTTATTCAGGAATAATACGACCCCTAAGAGAAACGCCGAGCAGTCCTTTCCATAGCACGCTGAGCAACTTTGAGCTTGTGGACCAACCGCACCGTAGGTGTCCACATCACGGCTCCGTATGTCATGACAGATAGGATGCACTGATTAAAAACTTTCGTTTTTAGGCACTGTGGGATTGACGACGAGAAAACTCGAAGTAACTTTCAAATGCTGCCCAACCCAGCTGAATTCTTCTATTCACCTCGTCCTCGAGATTATTCCTACCCAACTGTAATGTCTGCTCAAGGTATATATATTTTAAAACCTCGAGTTCCCCTTTCAAAGAGGGCAGTGTTGAAGAGCTTTTGGAGCTCCCTCAGTACGGGTTTTAAGAGCTCTGATGTAATACCATCCTCTCCAGGGGCTTTTTCATTTTTAACGTTGACTTTTCAAAAGTGCCGTTGTATTGGTGTATTTGAGATAAAAATGGTTTGATTTGATTTAAACTGTTTATGAGCCATCTCGATTTCGCCAGTGCTGACTTCTGGCAGGTCTAATGCGGCTCTGGTGTCCTCATTTTCGGGATTTTTCATTTCAGGTCGCGAAGCATGCGAAGCGTATAACCGGCTATAGAAGGTTTCCTTTTCCGAAAGGTCTGCAGGTTTTGCCGGTGTTGAGGCAACAACAACGATTCTGCTCGATTGCTCTTCCGATGGAGTGAGTATTGAAGCACCGGAGGTCGTGTCGTACGAGCTTACTAATTGCTCTGTTCAGCCTCCTCTTTGCCATCGAAGTGACGGATGGGTTTTCACGCCGTTCCCACATTAAGCTTAGAGTCCTCTTTAAAAGTTTCGACGCAATACGCAGATTCTCGCGCCTTCTTCCCTGAGGATTCGGATAACATTTCCGAGGTTCTGGTTTACGTCTGTTGTGGTTTCCACAGCAGCGAATCGGTTTTCATGGTTTAACTAGAACGTTTCAGATCCTATCATGGTCTGCGGCAGAGTAGGTCGGAGCCTGGCCTTCATCAAGCGGGCACGTTCAACCTTGAAGTCGATATTCAGAGAGCCTCGGTCAAGTCGGTGATCGCTGCCGGTTATAAACCTATTAACCACTGAGACGTCTCAGTATATGTGCCTCTTGTTCGTCATGATGAAGTCAATCTCGTTTTTAGTTATAGCGTCGGGACTTTTTCACGTCCACCTCCGTTGGAGCTGTTTCTTGAAAAACGAATTCATCAAGAAGAGAACCTCGCGTTCGAGGAAGTTAACTAGCATTTGCCCCCTATGATTCCTGACTCCAAGTCCATGAAATCCTACTACTGATTTGCTGAAAATCTGTTTACGATACTGACATTATAAAAGCAATTTTTTTAACTTTTCTATGGAGAGAACATGTCGGGTTATTTGCAGCCGCATCAATTGGGGTTCGGGACGAGGTCGGGCTGCGAGGCAGCCATCCACGCTACGCGAGCGTTTGTGATGGATCCGGCGAACGAGGGGAGCATCTTGCTAAAGCTTGATATTCGAAACGCATTCAATACCTTGGAGAGGGACGTAATTTTGAGAGAGGTTAAGGAAAATGTTACTTCCCTCTTTCCATTTCTTCACCAAGTTTATAGGCTGCCATCAAATTTATTTTTTGACAACAACTAAATTAGTTCTCAGGTTGGAGCTCAGCAGGGGGACCCCTTGGGACCGCTTCTTTTTAGTTTGGCTATTCACAAAGTGATAACTAAGCTTAAATCTCCCTTCAACGTATGGTATCTTGACGATGGTACTATCGGAGGTAGGCCAGAGGATGTACTACAGGATTTAGAATACCTCATTCCTCGTTTCAAGGACCTGGGTCTGGAAGTAAACACTTCGAAGCGCGAATTTTTTCCCTGCAGCGTAGGTATTAATATTCACTCCTCTCGTATGAGCGCAGTTTTACCTGGCCTAAGAGAATTATCCTCTCTCGATTTTACCCTGTTGGGATCTCCCGTCGTTCTTGATGCTGTTCCCGGGGCAATAACCTCCAGAATGAAACTTCTCCTCGCTACCCACGAACGTCTGAAGGGCCTGTCCGCTCATGTTGCGATTGTCCTGTTGCGTACGTGCTTTGCCCTACCGAAAATTAATTACCTTCTGCGAACCACTCCTAAATGGCTTTGCCCCGAGGAAGTTCTTTTATTGGACAAAGCCCTGAAATCGATTGTGGAATCCGTCCTTAACGTGTCCATGGATGACAACCAGTGGTGTCAAGCGAGTCTTCCGATCAGATGTGGGAGTGCGTAGGATGAAGGACGTGGGCCTCCCGGCTTTTCTGGCATCTGCGAACGGTGTTGCGAGCCTTGTCACTGTCTTATTAGGATCCCATGGTGGCGTGGCAAACATACCGTTTTTATCGGATGCTGTATCGGCGTGGTTGGCTTTCAGTCCGAGTGTGGATTTGCCCGGAGCTTCGCATGTGCAGCGAGAGTGGGACGATGTGGGGGTGAAGCGGACCCAAGGCGCCTTATTAGAGAACTCTTCGGGAGCAAGTATGGCTAGGCTGAAGGCCGTGTCGCGGCCTGAGTCCGGTGCTTGGCTGCGCGCGTTATCTTCACCTAACTTGGGGACGTTGTTAGATGACGATTCTTTGCGCGTGGCCGTTGGCCTTCGCCTGGGCTGCAACGTTTGCGAACGTCACGTGTGCACCTGCGGCTCTGTGGTGGAGGCCGACGGCCACCATGCTTTGAGCTGTCGTCGATGCTCGATAAGGTTTCCGCGTCACCATGCCCTTAACGACGTGGTTCGCAGTGCCCTCATTTCGTCTAACATCCCCTGCCTCCTTGAGCCTCCGGGTCTGTGCAGATCCGATGGTAAAAGGCCGGATGGGATGACTCTGGTGCCCTGGAAGAATGGCAAGTGCTTGATCTGGGATGCTACTTGCGTCAGCACTGTTGCCGCCAGCCACCTGAGCCGCACAGTCCGCTCCCCGTCGGCCGCGGCGGAGGATGCTTGTTATAAGAAGAGGCAAAAATATGCGGCTTTGGAGCAACACTATCACTTCGTCACTGTGGCGGTGGAGACAATGGGGAGCTGGGCTGCTGAAACTTTGGGCTTCGTGGGGGAACTGGGTCGTAGGCTATCTGAAATAAACGGGGACTCTCGTTCCTGCTGCAAAGGTTGGCCATTGCCATACAACGCGGCAATGCTGCTAGCATAATGGGCACCTTTCCACCAGATGCGATCGGGCACGGGTTAATTTAAGTATTGTATATGACGAAACGGTGTGCCCGGTGATGTTTTTAAAAACAGTGACGTCATTACAATTATTATTATTGGAGGAATTAATTTTCAGAAATAACTTTTCTATCCGTTTGTTCTGAATAATCCCAGAAACGGCTTTACCGATTTTGACGGACCAACTATCACCGCTGGCAACACCGCGCGACTTAGCTAGTGCGTTTATTGATAAATATATACCTATATAAGTTACATAATAACGACAGTTTATAGATCAATTGTATTATAGTAACCAGTATCGTTCATTGGGTAATTTTTCAAGAGGTCGTTATAAATAAAACAATATGTAATATCATAATAGATTTATTCGGGCATGGTCGGTGGAGACAGGGCAGGAGGGCAGAAGGCAGGTGAGTGCTCACCGCCTGTAGCGGTAGCGCTTGAAGTGGAACCAGAGCTGGAAGATGTTGTTGTGGAAGTGGCAGCGGAAGCCGCGCTTGTACGAGTACTCCCACTCGCGATTGACGATCTTGAACGCGATGTCCTCGTACGGCGGGCCCGCGTGGAAACGAAGCACGGCGAAATCGGGGTTCTCCGGACACGGTTTCTGCACAACAAACACAACAATCATTACATTAACATTTTTTATACCTTAAAAAACACGCACTGCGCACGTTGGCTGGCAAGAGCTGGATACGAGAAGCCTAAAATAGATCATAGTGGTGTGCAATGGAAGAGGTATATGTCTAGCAGTGAAGTAGAGCCACGCTGATTCCAGCACGAATGGGCCGGCTCGACCCGGCCAGTACTACCCTCACACAGAAGACCATCCTAATAATGACAGCATTCTTGCTAGAGTATTTCGTTGGTGAGTGTGAGACCGGAGGCCCAATCATTCTGCATCATTCTCCCGCCCTACGAAGGCCGGGAGAATGATGCAGAATAATCTAACCAGGCTGCCATGGTAAGGGTCACCATGCTACATTGCCTACCCTCACAATAAGCATGGTGACCCCTACTCCTGGATTCTACTCATGCTTTCCATCAGGCAGAGTAGAGTCACTTTGGCAGGCTTAAATATATAAAAAAAAAAAAAAAAAAAATGTGAGCCGTCACGGGACGCCTGGCAGATGTGAAACATCGCCATTATTTTGTAAAAGTAATATGCAGAAAAGAACTTAATGTAATAGGAACTAAATATGTCATAATGATAAAATAAAATATTACTAATTATTAAAATAGTAGTCTATATGCTGCATATAGACTGTATATATATACCATCGTATAGCGTGCCGTGGCGACGCGTCGCCAATCGCCAGGCCAGAAATCTATTTTACGTGCGCCTATAGACGTTTCACATACGTGCGCCTATAGATGTTTCACATCAAAAAAGTATTTAAGGATATTAATGATGATATACTATACAAGCAGTATAGTATATCAATTTTTTTTCCTCGTACTACTTACATTGAAATGGGTCAATGATAATAACCAAATCAATTGTAATTATCATAATATTTTGTGAGTATTGATCTACTCAAAAACATTGCGTGACATACCAGTGAGAACTCGGGCGTGGAATTCTTGTCGATGAGGTCTGGGTAGAAGATGTTGAACTTGTAGCCCTGCACGATCTTCGGCGGAGGGTTGTCCATGTCGTAGTGAGTCTGGTTGTACTTGTTCCATTCGAAGCCGGTGTGAACTCTGCAGCAATACAACGTTATATTAACGCCACCATCTTTATTATATATATGGAGTTCAATATAAATACAATTCAATAGAGAAAATGCATAAAAATTTTATGTCTCAAATATTCTTAATAGATTCTTTGTTGTCTTTATATTATACTTATACGGTTTCTTTTAAATTTGGTTATTATTTAAACCCCAAAAATATTAAATAAAAATTGAAAAATAATGGAGGGGAAATTCAAGGTTACGAAACGCGTCATGATTTGTCAAAACGAAATATGACGTAGATGGTCACATTGAAGTAGGGCTGCTATCTCTTAAATTTGAAAACCAAGACAAAAGTACAATATCCTCCGACAAACTGCCTTTTTGGTCTAGTGGTTAGCGTATGTGGCTACTGATTAAGAGGTTTCGGATTCGATTCCCGGGTCTGACCAAATGTTTGTATGATCTGCAAATATTTTTTTCGGAGTGTGTGTTTTCTATGTATGTATTTACAAAAAAAAAACGGCCAAGTGCGAGTTGGACTCGCCCATGAAGGGTTCCGTATCAGCTAGTAACATCATATAAAAGTTCTTGTAGTTCGTTGTAACTTTCATCGATGTTTTTATACTAGTCTATTGATTGGATGAAAGGTAAATTGCGGTTTACGATTTATGACGTATTAAAAAAAAACTACTCACTAGATCTCGTTCAAACCAATTTTCGTTGGTAGTTTGCATGGTAATGTACAACATATATTTTTTTTAGTTTTATCACTCTCTTATTTTAGAAGTTAGAGGGGGGGACACACACATTTTTCCACTTTGGAAGTGTCTCTCGCGCAAACTATTCAGTTTAGAAAAAAATGATATTAGAAACCTCAACATCATTTTTGAATACCTATCCATAGTTTGGTTTGATGAAAAAAAATTTTTGAATTTCAGTTCCAAGTATGGGGACCCCCAAAATGTATTGTTTTTTTTCTATTTTTATGTAAAAATCTTAATGCGGTTCACAGAATACATGGACTGACCAAATTTCAACAGTATAGCTTTTATAGTTTCGGAAATAATTGGTTGTGACATACGGACGGACAGACAGACAGACAGACTTGACGAATTTATAAGGGTTCCGTTTGTTGCCATTTGGCTACGGAACCCTAAAAAGAGTTAATATGTAATTGGGATTTTTAATGCCACAATTTAAATACGGCAGCTAGTGTGATAGACATCGAAGCGATCTGAGCGATTAACCCAGAGACCTCGGCACAGAATAATCGTACTGAATCGTGTGATCGATATTAGAGGTCACAAGTCGACACCGCGACAGTACCGGTGAGCAGTAACGAGGGCGGTTACCTGTTGAAGTAGCGCGGCTTCCTGGGGCGGTACTTGTCGGCCCAGAGGCAGGGCTGGTCGGGCAGCGCGTGCTCGACGCTGAACTGCACCTCGTCGCTGGACGCGCCCATCGCCCGCCGCGCCTCGCGCTCCAGCGCCGACCCCTCCAGCGGGGCCGCCCCAGCCACTCCAGCCACCCCAGCAGCTCCAGCCGCCCCAGCAGCCCCAGCAGCCGCCTGCACACCACGTACATACACCAATGTTAATATCTATGTTATACTTATTCGACATTTTGTTTGTCGACGCGAGCAGAACTGCCAATTTGAGATGTCAGTATCCTATTTTAATATAATAAGTATAAAGCGTAACCGTTCTTATAAGCATGTTAAGCTTTCAATTATATTCACTACTAGCCGAATCTCGCGGTTATAGTTGTAAAACGCAAGTAATGACGCGGAGCAGAGCTAGTATAAAATAAATTTGAGTAAGTTATTCATGCCATCAGATTGTTAAAAGTTTAACCCCTTATTAAAATTTGTAAAAATGAGATCAATAAACAAGCTAGATTCGATTATGAATCGATTACATATGAGGGTCATCCGATAAGTACTTAGAGCCTCACCGCTTGGTGACCTTGATATCTCGTTGTACATTCTCGTAGACGGCTACCTTCAAAATTTCAGCCGGATCCGACTCATACTTTTGTTTTGATCGCCTGTGTAAGCGATAGTGTACGCGGATTTTAGAAAAATGAAAGAAGAGCAATATCGAGCGGCGATACGATTCTTATTTTTGGAAGGTGAATCGCGCAGCGTAATCAAACAGTGTTTGGATGCTGTGTACGGTGACTCTTCTACTTCGATGGCGACCGTCAAAAATAGGTTCAACGAGTTTCAAAGAGCTCGCACGTCGGTTATTGATGAGCCACGCCCAGATGCCCCGAAAACGGCTACCACGGAGGATAACGTGACAGAAATCCACGATCTCGTATTAGCAGACCACCGATTGAAGGTGCGCGAGATAGCTGAGATAGTAGCAGTAGCATTTGAAAAGATGTTGTGGGTCATATCGTAGGCTAAGTACTTATCGGACTACCCTCGTATATCCAATGACGTTTTCGTTAATTCAAACAGTAAGTCTTTTTAAGTTTTAAACTGAACAGAGTTTTAAAACCTAGAAAGAGTGACGAAAAAGGAATGCCATTTATAGTGACAGTAAATCCAATGGTCGGTCGAGTTCCCTTTTAATGTTATTAGGTAGTAGTGTGTAGTGACCTGGTCGCGCGCGCGGTCCCGCTGCGCGTGCAGGGCGGCGCGCAGGTAGGCGAGGCGCTGCGCGTCGTCGGCCGGCTCCGTCAGCAGCGTGCCCGGCTCCAGCTGCGCCGGCGCCAGCAGCGCGGGCGAGTAGCGCCCGCTCGCGTACAGCGACGCGCACGCGCCCTGCTCGCCGCCCGACTCCTGCTCCGACTCCACCTCCGCCTCACCCTCCACCTCCGCCTCACCCTCCGCCTCCGCTTGACGCGGCTCCGGCTCTGCCGATCCACCCCTGGTGAAATGCCACGAAAACGATCATTAGCTATTAGGACCTTGAATAAATTATTTTACAAAATAAAAGCTTTAATTAAATTATTAGGAACACAAACGTTTCATTCAAAGTATTGCACATGACTAGCAACCACTTTCTCCCATCTTTATAGTATATGAATTCCGCGTCAGACAAATGACATGTCTTTTGAGGCTATCCAAGAATTAATCATTTTTTTAGCTTCTTCATGAGAATAAAAGCGCTGGTCAGCTAGGCCATGTGCCATCGAACGGAATAGGTTTCTATTTCTATTTTTTAAAAGACAACTCCCGCATTAGGAATATAAATTCCTGTGTCGTGGGGGACTTTACAAACATACATGAAACGGACACAAAGAACACCCAGACCCAGAACAACAATTTGTGAATCACACAAAGTGTTATCCCACGTGGGATTCGAACCCACGACACTTGGCGCAGTAGAGAGCGGCGTGGCGACCGTTTAAACCACTAGGCCAACCGTGCAGTCTTGTGAAAAACAAGAGAGGGCTATGTCAGGTGAATACGGCAGATGAAATCTTCCTATTGAAGCGTTTCTAGGTAGGTTTGACTGATTTTGCAACATGAATAGCAAACAGGGATAGCTTCAAACAATCGGTCTCAACGACGGTAAACCTATACTTATGGTATTGTTAAAAATAAACGAGGAAATAGAAAAAGCGATTGAGAGTTACAACAGTTGCATCCAGCAATCAGCCTGGCATTCTATACCTAAATCATATAAAAAAAATCCTGAAGCTCAAAGGTACCCCAGATATTAGAGATATTGGAAAATTGGTTGCTAAAATGCAAAATACCCAGTACGCTGTGGATAAAAACTATTCTGAATTCATTAAGTAGCCAGCTACGACAGTTACTAGCTGAAAACCGTAACCTGAATATGCAAGCTCATCTAAGAGCCCTAAATGCTAGTACTGCAACCGTTCTGTCCAAACACGACACCCTCTTCGCAAAACAGACAACAGCTGGGATATAAAAGATACAGATATGGATCAGACAATTGCTGACCACCTCAAAAACGTCTTCATGTCAAATACCGATCAGTCACTCGAACCCAATTAGAGACTGCAACACTAAACGAAATACATCAGTTAGATCTCCCAGAAAATAACTTATCTATATACGAAGTTAAACAAACAATCAGAAACCTGGACCAAAACAAAGCACCGGGATCAGATTTATTAACTGCTAAAATACTCAAAGAACTGCCTGAAGATGGTGTACGCTTCCTAACTTACATCTACTATGCCAGACTCCTAAAGATGTAATATCGTACAGACCTATTAGCCTACTGCCAAAACCATCAAAAGTTATGAAGATCTTATTCCTAAAAAGACTAATGCCCATCGTTGAGGAAAGAAGATTAATATCTGATCACCAGTTTCATTGAAGGCAACAACATGGTACTGTTGAGCAGGTACATAGGCTGGTTAAGGACATTGATGAAGCTTTCAAAACCAAACAATACTGTACAGCGACATTCTTAGATATTACTCAGGCCTTTGATTCAGTTCTTATTTGGGAGACCAACACTTTCTCATCCAATATGGTGAAGAAGTTACATCATTATATCCTATACGCGAGGGCGTACCACAGGGCAGTGTTACAGGCCCGATTCTGTACCTACTATACTCTGCAGATCTGCCTACCTCAGAAGCCACTATAACATGTACTTTTATGCACCAACCCATCTGAACAATATGTTGTAGGAAGCCGAAACCCTTTTACTAGAAAGAGAACTATGTCCAACAGTGGACTATTAAAGTGTGATCATGAGAGAGAAGCACAACAAACATGTGACAAAATAATTAGACACAGGATACGAACGGTAGACTAAAAGTAAAATAAATATAAAAAAGGGTATCGTACTCTGCGGGTTCGTTCTTGAGCGCGGCGGCTCCCTGCACGCCCTGCTCCTGCTTCAGCAGCTGCAGCTTGCGCCGCAGGTTGGTCTGGTGCCGGTCTCGCAGCCGCGCGCGGGACATGTGAGCTGGGAATCAAAGTACTCGTTAACTACCTACTTCTCAACAGTAATAACCCATACTAATATTATATACTAGCCAAGTCCCTCGATGTTACTGCACGGTGTGCAGCTAGTCTAAAAAATTAGTCTAAGTTACTCCTTATGTTATCGGCTTTCTATCAATGAAATTCCATCAAAATCAGTCCAGCCATTCCAGAGATTACCCGGAACAAACAGACAGACGGACAAAAATTTTTTTTTTATACTAGACCTGATCGGAACAGTAGTCAATATTCCCTGAAAATTAAAAGAGAAAGTTAGTCTTTTCCTTGACCTAAATAAGCGGGAGGAAAAAATGTATGAAAATCCATTTCTAACGTGTTTTAGCTGGAGAGGAAGTTGTATGAATTTTCATTTCTCATGTGTTATCTTATCTATGGCGCGCGCCTGCCCAAAGAGTTTTCATATAATTTAAATATGGAATCTCCGTGCCACTGACATCCTTTTGTGAAGAATAAAAAAAACAAAAGAAGCGCGAAATATTTATAAATATTATGTCAAATTCTAAGCTAAATTGTGTCTTACATGGTGTCTTACGTTTTGATTTTTTTTTATAAATACTTTAAATGTTCCTCACAGGTGTAGTATAAAGCACTGTGTAGCACTCGGGTGAAAGTCCCATTCCTACCTCGGGAGTATTGAGGCACAGGCTGGCTTTTTTCGTGTGACCTTTCTTAAAACAATTGGGTTATCCAGACGAATCTAATAATATTTTAATAAAATAAATTCGTGGAGTGATTTATATGACATTAGGTAATACCTAATAAACTAAAATCATTATGGAAAGATTCCTGCAACAGTAATAGTGATGCTAACACTACTCGCAAGACGACAGAGGGGTATCACGCGGGGTCACGGTATCATGTTTCATTTTGAGCCAGGTGCCATCTTAGCTCGCACGAGTTATACAGACACTTCAATTTTATTTATTTGTGTACATTTGAAAGTATCCGGCTGTTATGCTTCCAGAGCTAAACCGCTGCACTGATTTCAATAAAATTTGGCATGAAGAAACTTTGATTTGCTGCGATAACCGAAATACACACATGTGATGTGAGGATGTGTGTGTGTGTATGTGTGTGTGTGTGTGTGTGTGTGTGTGTGTGTGTTTTCGTGAGCGATTATACGTTAGTTACGCACAAATCATGTAAGAAATGAAGTTCGCGCACCTTTGAGTTGGCTAAGAAGACTCTCCCAGTAGCCCACGTCGACACCGTCCCGTCGGCCGCTGATCTTCTGCTCGATCTGAGTCTGTAGCGCTTCCAGCTGGGCACCCGTTTTGCCTTTGAATATCTAAAGGAATAATTACACATTAATACATTTTGCTTCAATTTCAAGGACCTGTTATGATAGATGAGAAATTAATTAAACTTAATATTTGATATTTTTAATAATTTATGTTCATACTACCTGTAACCTATCCTTCTTATAACATCAGCTGTTAATAAAAGTCCCGTTAATAGCGGTCCTGCTATTTCAGCGATTAGGCGAAACCAAAAACTTCAGATTTCTTTGTAATTTGTTGCATTTGATTGATTGATTGAATTTTTTTTTCTGACATCCTACTCACAACGTCATCTAGTCCCAAACTAAGCAGAGCTTGTATTATGGGTGTAGCATAGCTATATTTATATTGTATTTTAAAATATATAATTTTATGTTTCTGTTGCTCACTCCTGGCGCGACGACATACGACAGCGCCCGCGAAGTTTGCCGATGGCAAAGCGAGCGGCGCGCGCAGGTCGGGTCGTCGAGGCAACGAGTGGTTGTTGATTTTAGGCTTTACAATTTTAACAATTAAAAAATCTTTTATCATTTATAGTTTGTGTACTTATTATTTATTATTACTACAATAATAATAAGGAGTACTTTTCCACTTCACTGGTGACCCCGAAGAACACAAATATGACCGAACTAGAGCAACAAAGTGGTGATATGTTCCCGAGCATCGCGCATGATGTACAAAGGGTAGGCATTCGAGTACCTCCCTTTTATGCAGAAAAGCCGGCTCTGTGGTTTTACCAACTCGAGAGCCAATTCGCCTTGTCTGGGATTACAAACGATGTCACGAAATTCCACTACGCCATCGGACAGCTGGACCCGGTTATGCGTGGAGGACATTATAGCTGCTCCTCCGGGCCCTGATAAATACGAACGCCTCAAGACCGAATTAATACGTAGACTGTCTGTGTCTAAAGAGAGGAAGATACTTCAATTAGTCACAAAGGAAGAATTGGGTGACCGCAAACCCTCTCAATTTTTACGTCACATTCAACACCTCGCAGGTCCCGATGTACCCTCGGAATTTCTTCGCACAATGTGGGCAAGTAGACTGCCGAACAATATTCAAACAATTATAGCCTCGCAGTCAAAAGCTTCTCTTGAGGACGTAGCCGAATTGGCAGACCGCGTTCACGACATCGCGACACCGACTCCACACGTCGCAGTAGCTTCTACATCGCACGGTCAGGGTGACCTCTGCAACCAAATTGCAGAACTTACGCGCCATGTACACCAGCTGTCTACTAAACTGGAAAGGATGTCACGTTCTAGGATAAGGTCTTCATCAGGCAATCGTGAGCGTGTACATTCGCGTATTAACCGTTCCCAATCCAACTACAGGAAATTTCCAGTTTGCTGGTATCACTGGAAATTCGGTGAGAAAGCATCTAAGTGCGTCAAACCTTGTGATTATACGGGAAAAGTTTAGGGCAGAGTGTAATGGCGGCCGACGCCTGCCCTAATGCGGGTCGCTTGTTTATTGCTGACTACAATAGTAAAATACAATTTTTAGTGGATACCGGTAGCGATGTTTGTGTGTTTCCTCGTAGTTATGTTAAAAGAAATTGTGTTAAAACTAATTATGAATTATTTGCAGCCAACGGCTCCGTTATAAACACGTATGGGTATGCACATTTGGTTTTAAATATAAAATTACGACGTGACTTCGCCTGGCGATTTATCATAGCCGATGTAACACGAGCTATAATAGGCGTTGATTTTTTGTCATTTTATAATTTGATTGTGGATGTGCGTAACCAGCGTTTATTAGACGGTAAGACTATGCTCGCTACCGCGGCTTCGGTCGCGGGTTTTTCTGAAGATGTTTCATCGGTTAAGGTGACATCGGGTGATATTTCGGTTTACCATGCTATACTAGCGAAGTACCCCGACATCAATCGACCTTCAGGCATGCACCGCACAACCAAACACAAAGTACTACACCACATACGTACAACACCTGGACCACCAGTATCGTGTACACCTCGCAGGTTAGCGCCGGATAGACTAAAGATTGCGAAGGCGGAATTCGAAGCCATGTTACAGGTTGGTACGTGTCGGCCTTCGGAGTCGTCTTGGGCTTCTCCCCCCCACCTCGTACCGAAGAAAGACAACAGTTGGCGGCCCTGCGGTGACTACCGAATGCTGAACGCCAGGACCATACCCGACAGGTACCCCATCAGACATATACAGGATTTCGCACACAACCTGGCAGGATGTACCGTGTTTTCTAAGCTTGATTTAGTCAAAGCGTATAATCAGATCGGCGTCCATCCGGACGATATCGAAAAGACCGCCATAACTACACCCTTCGGCCTATACGAGTTTCCTTACATGACGTTCGGATTGCGAAACGCTGGGCAAACGTTCCAACGTTTCGCAGATGAAATGTTGCGGGGACTCGATTTCGCGTATCCATATTTGGACGATATTTTAATCAGTTCAGTAGATCAGAAATCTCATGAACAGCACTTGAATCAGGTGTTCACCAGACTCCAAGAATTTGGTATGGTGATAAACTCAGCGAAGTGCATATTCGGTGCTTCTGAGATCACTTTTCTGGGGTATCGTATTTCTGCAAGTGGCACCATACCAGCTTGCAAACTGAGTCTGTGCAAGGCTACCATGCTTGCCCACCCAGATTGCAACACGAAGCTTGCTTTGGTGACGGATGCGTCAGATACTGCTATTGGAGCAGTGCTACAGCAACTTAGAGAGGATACTTGGCAACCCTTAGCCTTTTTACTCTTGTAAATTGTCTCCATCGCAAGCCAAGTACTCACCATACGACCGTGAGCTCTTAGCAATATATGAGGCGGTCAAACACTTTCGTCACATGGTCGAGGCTCGAGATTTTGTAATATATACCGATCACAAACCTCTTACATTTGCATTTCATTCGAGGAAAGAGAAGTGTTCACCGAGACAATTTCGTCACTTAGACTTTATTTCACAGTTCTGCACGGATATTAGGCACATTTCCGGGAAAGACAACGTCGTAGCTGATACCTTATCACGTATCGAAGAGGTTAGCTTACCGATAGACTTCCGGGACTTAGCTGCAGCACAGACTACTGACTCGGAACTAAGCCAGTTCTTAAGTGGCAATACCTCACTGCGTCTCGAGAAAGTGAAATTACCTGGTACCGACACCTTTCTATATTGTGATGTAAGTCACACTTCACCGAGACCTTTCGTGACAACAGACTTACGTAGACAAGTATTTCATAGCCTGCACTCTTTAAGCTACCCTGGTGCGAATGCCTCTATCCGTTTGGTCACGGATCGTTACATTTGGCCTGGTATTAAAAGAGACTGCAGGGAATGGGTGCGTACTTGTATGGCATGCCAGCGGTCAAAGATACATAGACATGCATCTTCACCGTTTGGCTCGTACAGGCTACCTCGAGCGAGATTTAGAGATATCCACATAGATCTCATCGGCCCACTGCCTTTATCGCAGGGATACCGATACTGCCTCACGGCGATCGACCGCTACACGCGTTGGGTAGAAGCAATACCATTAGCAGATATAACATCTGAAACCGTTGCTAAGGCACTGCTCAGTGGTTGGATCGCCCGTTACGGTTGCCCCACAACGATCGTCACAGACCGTGGGAGGCAATTTGAATCAACCCTGTTCAACCATTTATCTCGCATTATCGGATTCAAACATAAAAGAACCACAGCTTACAATCCCAAGTGTAATGGTATTCTGGAACGTGTGCACCGCCAGGTAAAGGCGGCAATAACCTGTCACAATGATAGTAACTGGGTCGAGTCTCTTCCACTAGTGTTACTAGGTATACGCAGCACATACAAGGAGGACTTAAAAACATCACCAGCTGAATTGGTTTATGGAGAACCACTCCGTCTCCCTGGTGAGTTCCTTAGTCCAGAAGATCTCGGAGACCCTGACGTGACAGACTATATAGCACGTATGCGGCAGTTCGCAAGTCACTTGAAACCTTGTCCAGCGACTCGTCAGGGTGTTCAACGCTCACCATTCATCTTCAAAGATCTGGCGACATCCTCCCACGTCTTCCTGCGAGATGACACTGTTGTCGAATCCCTAAAACCAGCATACACGGGACCATATGAAGTTATCCAGCGTGGTGATAAAGTATTTAAGATACTTATTTGTAAGTTTATCACGGTATCTATCGACAGACTAAAACCTGCGTACATACTGCGTGATCCAGACGCTACACCTACGAAATCTACACATCACCATACACCTGGCTCAAAAACACAAACTCCCACAGCTATCACACATTTCACTCACACTAGCCTGAATTCTAACTTACCTTATACTTCTATGTCTAATACCAATGATAACGTCGTCAGAAAGACTCGTTCAGGTCGTCATGTAAAATTCCCAGATTTTTATCGCCCTTAGGACGGTCTCTGGGGGAGGGTGGTGTAGCATAGCTATATTTATATTGTATTTTAAAATATATAATTTTATGTTTCTGTTGCTCACTCCTGGCGCGACGACATACGACAGCGCCCGCGAAGTTTGCCGATGGCAAAGCGAGCGGCGCGCGCAGGTCGGGTCGTCGAGGCAACGAGTGGTTGTTGATTTTAGGCTTTACAATTTTAACAATTAAAAAAAGCGGCCAAGTGCGAGTCGGACTCGCCCATGAAGGGTTCCGTAGCAGCAAGTAACATCATATAAAAGTTTTTGTAGTTCGTTGTAACTTTCATCGATGTTTTAATAATAGTATTTTGATTGAAAGAAATGTAAATTGCGGCTTAAGATCTCGTTCAAATCAATTTTCGTTGGTAGTTTACATGGTAATGTACAACATATATTTTTTTTAGTTTTATCACTCTCTTAGTTAAGAAGTTACAGGGGGGGGGACACATTTTACCACTTTGGAAGTGTCTCTCGCGCAAACTATTCAGTTTAGAAAAAAAAGATTTTAAAAACCTCAATGTCATTTTTGAAGACCTATGTATGGTTTTGATGATAACAGTTTTTTTGAGTTTCAGTTCTAAGTATGGGGACCCAGAAAATTTAGTGATTTTTTTCTATTTTGGTGTAAAAATATTAATGCGTTTCACAGAATACATCTACTGACTAAGTTTCAACAGTATAGCTCCAATAGTTTCGGAGAAAAAGCGGCCAAGTGCGAGTCGGACTCGCCCATGAAGGGTTCCGTAGCAGCAAGTAACATCATATAAAAGTTTTTGTAGTTCGTTGTAACTTTCATCGATGTTTTTATACTAGTGTATTGATTGGATGAAAGGTATATTGCGTGTTACGATTTATGACGTATTAAAACAAAAACTACTCAGTTGATCTCGTTCAAATCAATTTTCGTTGGTAGTTTACATGGTAATGTACAACATATATTTTTTTTAGTTTTATCACTCTCTTATTTTAGAAGTTAGAGGGGGGGGGGACACACATTTTTCCACTTTGGAAGTGTCTCCCGCGCAAACTATTCAGTTTAGAAAAAAATGATATTAGAAACCTCAACATCATTTTTGAACACCTATCCATAGATACCCCACACGTATAGGTTTGATGAAAAAAAAAATTTTGAGTTTCAGTTCCAAGTATGGGGACCCCCAAAATGTATTGTTTTTTTTCTATTTTTATATAAAAATCTTAATGCGGTTCACAGAATACGTCGACTGATCAAATTTCAACAGTATAGCTCTTATAGTTTCGGAAATAATTGGCTGTGACATACGGACGGACAGACAGACAGACAGACAGACTTGACGAATCTATAAGGGTTCCGTTTTTTGCCATTTGGCTACGGAACCCTAAAAATCTTTTATCATTTATAGTTTGTGTACTTATTATTTATTATTACTACAATAATAATAAGGAGTACTTTTCCACTTCATGGGTATAAAGCAACTGATATAAATACATAAACATACTTTTTTTGTAAATACATACATATTATACACAGAAAATCGAACCCGAGACCTCTTGATCAGTATACGCTAACCCCTAGACCAACAAGGCAGTCAGAGAGAGAAGGCTTTAGAGAGTAGCTGATAATATGAAATAACCACTTTACATTACAGAGTGATATTAAAGTATATATCAGTAATATACAGGTATATGATGTTATTTAGTCCCAAACGGTAGCCGGTGAGTGGGAGGAGGTGTAGGTAGAGAGTAGAGAGAGGGTAGGCGCACCTGCGTGACGTCATCAGCGACGGCCTGGTGCACTCCGTCGCGTCTTGCGTCGGGCGCGGCCAGGCGGCGCAGCTTGTTGAGCTCGTCCAGCACGATGGTCTGCACGTCCTCCCAGTACGACACGTTCGCGTTGTTCTCCAGCTCCTTGTACACCTGGACATAGGACACGCACACCTCTATGAGTCTCCTAAGTCGGACTTTACACATAAAACATGCCGGGGACTCACTCTTAGAAGAAAAACCGAAAGGATTCACAGACTGGTATTTTTTAAACTACGTGAACAATGTTAAAACAACTATGTGAGAAAGATATAGAGTCCGTGTTGGCATTTTTAAGAAAAGACTATATTTTTGAATGAACTATACAGGCGAAATCAAAACTATGGTCTAAACAACAAAACGTACTTGCATTTACTTTTATCAAAAGAAGGTAACCTTGAAAATAGTCAGCGAGATACAATAAGTTTCTTCGTCTTATTCCCAAGTTTATTTGGGGTCGGCTACTAGTTCAACCGGTTTTACCTGAATATCAGTTTTTCAATAACAATAAGTTAATACCTCATTTCCAAAGAGAGGCCTACATAAAAGTAAACTATTTAAAGCTATTCTGAAATAAAAACATCATCATTCGTACCTTGATGTCTTCCAGTAGATCTTCGAGATCC
The DNA here is from genome assembly GCA_932526445.1 of Phragmatobia fuliginosa. Taxonomy (NCBI): domain Eukaryota; kingdom Metazoa; phylum Arthropoda; class Insecta; order Lepidoptera; family Erebidae; genus Phragmatobia; species Phragmatobia fuliginosa. Next base: position 458,095 of record OW052072.1, read on the forward strand.
TGTGTCTGCAACCCGTTGAGATAGGTGTAAGGTTCGTGCATTTCCAATGCGTCCACGCACTCCTCCGAACTGACGTACCACGCCAACAAATCTATCGGTTTTGCTGTACAATGAAAACAATAAATATAAGTGTATATTAATACAAGCTTCGCCTATGTGTTATTCTGATGTATGAGTTTATAGTACTGTGAAGTTCAATATCAGTGCCGTTCAGTAGCTTTTAAATTAGTAACAAATATCCATATATGATCACAACTTTTGCTATAGTGTTAGTAGGAGTAGGGTATTAGCTAAGATGTTTTATAATTAACAGAAAAAAAAGGAACTTGAACTTATAAGTCACAAGAGCGTTGCTGCTCTTTCAAGCCCGTCTCTCATTATCCGCGGTAATTCGTGGTGCTAAAAAAATTTTTTTGTAAGTTTTGCTGATTTCGATACTCGAAATATTTAAGGAATACAAAGGAGATGCAGTGTTACCACTCTGATAAATCCTAGCTCATGATAGCGTATCTAAGCATTACATGACTGGAGGATCATCACTCCTAATTTATCTAGTAGGTAGTACTGTTATGTGAGCCGAGTAAGGAAGCAAACTATACCATCTGACCAATGTATTCGGATCGGTATATCGGGCAGTACTATCTTCACGCAGAAGACCAACTTAAATTGACAGCTGTCATCTTTAGTTGGTGAGTGTGAGACCGGAGGCCAAATCTATTTATATCATTCTCAGGCCTCCTGAAGCCGAGAGAATGATGTAGAAACATCTCACTAATCCGCTATGGTGCGGGTCACCATGCTGCATTGTATGCAGTCACAATGAGGTTGGTGGCCCCTATTCCTGGATTTTACTCAAGCTCTTTACTAGGCAGAGTGTGTGTAGCAGTGCAGTGGTGTGAGTACCTCGTCCGTCGCGGATGCGTATCTGCGAGCGCAGGCGCGCCTGGTGCAGGTGGAAGGCGTCCTCGTGCTTGGCCCAGGTGTGGAACTGCATGGCTTCCCGCGCGCGCGCCGCCTGCGCCGCCTCCGCCTCCCGCTCCGCGCGCTCCGCCTCGCGCTCCAGCCGCCGCTGCTTCACCTGCACCGCAACACATATATTCACTTAACTATTTCATCATCACACTTCTCCATACAACTAGCTATTCTTTTTCCATTCATCCCTTCTTTAATCCTCTTACGGGTGAATATTTTTAAAAACAATTTCTGAGTAAGTGTATCCTACTAATAATATTTGTGAGTATATATGTATGTTTGTTGCTCTTTCACGCAAAAACTTCTGAAGGGATTTGGATGAAACTTTACAGTAATATAGCCTATATATCAGAATAACACATAGGCTACTTTTTACTGCAATAATCGAGATACAAGGTCGAAAACTAGGTGATTTTAAAAATACATAAATCGTAGATGTCAAAATGTTTCACTGTTTATCTCCTGTCGAAACTTCACAGGTTGATATGCATAACACACTTGCATAGCAACCATAATGATAGTTTGTAATGATGTAAATGGCTAATTTAAAAAGGAGTTCTGGATAATCACATATGTAGGCTACTTTTTATCGCGAAAATATGCGGGAACACCGCGGGGCGCAGCTAGTACAACATAGTATCAGCTGTGATATGTATGAGGGATTTAGTCAGTCAGGGCAAGTACTCTCTATATATCATGATATATAGAGATAAATAAAATTGAAGTGCCTGTTTATAATTTCAAGTTAACATCATTGCACTAAATATGTATAAAAATATATTAATTACGGCACAGTACGAGTAAATTTCGTTAATAGTTAATTTTTCAAATTTCATCTGTCTATCCGTTTATTTATTTTGGCTAATTTCTAAAACACCTGTACCGATTTTAACGAAATTTTCACTAACAAATATCTGATGATATAAAGTATAACTTAGACTATATTTTAAGGTTCCGTAGCTCACGAATCATAGTTATAGTTTCCTTATGGCCAATGCCCTTAGTCCTCGACTTTCTTTCCAAACGGATGGTACATGACGTGATAAAAACATACTTTTATGCAGTTTAGCTGCATAAAAGTATGTTTTTATCACGTCGACAAAGAGCTAAAAAAGAAACAAAAACCTCTTGCACTTAAAATAGGGTAGTTTTTTTTTCTGGCGTCTACCCCGTCATGTGAGGTATCATAAGAGATTAAAAGAGCTATTCTTTTAAAAATATTGAGAATCCGCAAAGTTAATTTTTTATTTAGGTATCCATTTGCGAATTATTTAACATAAAAATCTGCAAAAAGTGTTGATAACTTTATTAGTTCAGGAGTTTAGAGGCCTAACTTGTAAAATGCGCTTACATGGAAAACTTCGTATTAAAATAAAAATAATAGGTAAACAAGAATTTCTATTGGACACGATTTTAAGTCCACGTCACATTATGGGCGAATACGGAACCCTATTCTATGCGTGGCCTGACACGTACTTAGCCGATTTTTTATATTTTTAGACCAGCTTCGCCCCTCAGGGTTACGCGCGATTATTCTGTGCGATTATAGCACAATAACAACCGTGGGTAACAGCACAAAGCTTAGCTAGTTTTGTATATAACAGCAGTAAAACATACCTTTTCCAACTCAATTTTGTTTTCTTGTTGCTTCTGTCTATTCTGTGCTTCAATTTCATCTCGAGACACGTTCTTAACACCTTCCTTGGCAAGTTTCTTGCCCCATACAAATGTATTGGTGAGTGCAGAGTCTCCGAAGGGATTGTCCTGGTTGGTATAGCATTGGTACTCGTTGTCCCAGCCCATTCGCTCGCGACGCTTCCGCTCTTTCTCCTGCTTTTCGCGGAGTCTGCGAGCTCTAGAAACAGAGAATGAAAATTGATTTATTCAATGAGCTCTGTTAGTCACAAAGTAGCAGCATTATTTCAATTTTATGTATGAACTAGCTAAGCCATTTTGTAGCTGGTCTAAAAGAAGTAGCTTATTAACTTCTTATATCATTAGCTATTAGCCAGTGAAAGCCCCATCCATATTGTTCAGCCTTTTCAGAGGACAAAATTGTTTTTTTATGTGAGTACTATATTTTAAGGTGAGTACTATATATATATACTTTTACAGCTAATTTGTCAAAAGCATGGGGATGTATGGCCTAAACCCTCTCTTTAGAGGAGACCCAAGCCATTGCATTGGGTTATGGGTTATTAAAGATTGATTGTAAAAAGCTCTTATTTTGAAATGACTAACAGATAGATCATCATCAAGAACCCATAACATCACACTGCTGGGCGCGGGTCTCCTCACAGGAATGGGTTAAAGCCATAACCTCCCCCAGATCAGTCTCCAACACACACTTGGATGGCCGAGTGCGGATTGGAGACCGGCAAGAAAATGTGGTTATGTATATATATACAACAGAATACATAATTAATGTGTGGTATCTATTCCAATGAATCATATTAACATTAATAGCTGTGTACAGTTTTAATTGGAGTTCAGACCAAAATATTGTAAAACTGTAAATGTCTAATATTTGTCTGGCTTTGCTTGGTTGTCAGTTTCTGTACCTAATAAGTAAAAAGAAAATAAAAACAAGTAGGTATCTGTATAACATAATAAAAGCTACATGAAACTTATAATCAGACTGCTAACAAACATAGGCTTTTTGCCTAGTTTAGGACCAGATGACCTTAAGTGTGTAAGATGTGTGGGGATATTACCATGATTCTTCTCATGTGTTTCATTTACAATTATATTGGTAATCTGACAGCTTTAGTTATGTGAAATATGAGTAGTGTTAACCAACCTTGTCTTGTCAAACAAAAATTTAATATGAAAGTTTTTAAAAAAAAATATGTATGTAAATGAATGAATGTGTGATGACTTCACAAGATCATCTTGTTTTATTTTGTTTTGGTTTTTTATCAGTTTTATTATTCTTTCCTCAGGTAGGATATTTAGATTGAGGAGATGGGATTTTCATTTTTATTATTCTTAATGAGAGAGGCCTATGTCCAACAGTGGACTGTGATGGGCTGATGATGATGATACAATATTTTTATTTTGTAAGTTTGTGATCATGAATGCAATGCACAACTAAAGCCTATGGTCATTCTCACCAAGGCAATCCAAGAAGCAGCAAATGCTTCAGAAGCGTACTATATTTCCTTACATTACTTTAACAGCCTAGCCATAGTGCCTTAGATATACTGATTCTATATATTACATATTAAAAACCTTTAACAATTGTTTACCTTTTCTCTTCAGGAGTTTCATTGGCTTTCAACTGCTCCTTTTGCTTTTTCTTCTCCTCTTTGATTCTGAGACGTTCTGCCTCTAACCTCTGCAGTAACTTCAACTCTTCTTCATCACTGTCACTACTTGAGCTACTGCTAGATGAGTGTCTGCTCTTTTTCTTTTTTTTCGATTTAGTCTTCTTCCTCTCCCTACTCGAAGATCTATGTTTAGACTTCTTTGATGAGTGTGAGTTTGATCTGTGTGGCTTTGGTGACTCCGACCTATTTCTCTCCCGACTTCTGTGTCTGCGGTCTTTCCGATGTTCTATTGTTCTACTTCTGGACCGTTCATCTCTTTGCACTTCATATCTAGACGACCTGGTTGAAATATACGAAAATAATTAAATTGTGACGTTCGAATGTGTGTTTACATGGGCAAGATGTTGAGCAACGAATATGAAATACATTTTACTTACATTATAGTTAAGATACGCTGCACACTTATATTACAAACAAAGAGAAACGTATTTAACGAACATGAATATATTGTTATTAAGAAATTATCACTTGATTTCCACTTTAAATTAATGTAAAATATATCATTTGTCACCAAACATCTATTGCAGATGACATTTTATATGTCAAGTGTCATTCACTCATGTCAAATGAAAAGCAGAGATGCCAGCATGTTCACATGTAAATATCTCATTGAAGGAAATTATAACACTCCTCTATAGATATGAAAACTAATTCGTTCAAAAAAATGATCAATTCTAATGTCTAAAAGTACTGAACTTGTATTTTAGTGATTAATATTCTAATTGTTAAATCTCATCAATTCTTCGTAATTCGTAACTTCATTGCTCATAGTTATATCCCATACATAACAGGCAATTTTTTATAAGCCGTTTAGATTTTAGAATTTTAAAACGCATTGTTTTTGTAAATACAGCCCGATGCGTTTTAAAGTTGAATAACTCGCAACTGCACGGTTGGTCTAGTGGCTTAAGTGGTCGCCACATCGCTTCCTACTGCGCCAAGTGTCGTAGGTTCAAATCCTACTTGGGATAACAATTTGTTCTTCTGAGTCTGGGTTTTCTTTGTGTCCGTTACATGTATGTTTGTAAAGTTCCCCGCTAAACAGGAATTTATATTATTATACGGGATTTGTCTTCTAATTAAGTTGTCTTTTAACGGATGCCTACATTGAAAAGTGGTTTTAGGAATCTTGTAATGTTTACAAAAGGCCCATCTAATGACACCCCACATGATGGGGTAGACGGGAGAAAAAAAATCATAACCACTTTACGTGTAGAGTAAGTTACCCAAATAAAAATATTTTTCATAATTTTATTGTAACACTGTCGACGTAATTACAATACTATATTTATTAAAAAAATTATCTTTCTAGCTCGGTTGGTGCTAGAAAGACAAAATTTACAAGTTTAGTACTTGGGCGGTAGATTCATGAACTACGGAACCCTAAAAAGCGTCCAAGCTGGCCATGAATTGTTCTAATTCATTTGTTCATAGTTCTAAACTAAAAATTATGAATCTAAAATCCTCTTATTTTGGTGATTCAATTCATTTTATGGGAATATTTTGTTATTGAAGGAAATGTCTTAAAAAAATACATTTTCTTAATATTTGCTTACTATTATTTCTTATGGTCTGGCAGCCCTACTACACACTGTGCTGCATCCAGCTGTCAATTGTCATGTTTGTTGACTGAAAGTTGTAATTGTACTTGAACATCTATAATTTAATTATTTCATTTACTCTTTATTTAATATCAATCGGCTATATCCAAGGTTTTTATATTCAATAACCAATCGATCTCTGTATGAAAAAGCAATCCTTAGGTTTAATTTATCATTGTTTCGATTAGTTGAACTGTGCAGCTGTATTGCACAAGAAACTTTCGAAAATGTCGTTCTTGCGAGGCTCAGAAAACTATGTTTGGTGTACGACCAGCGTGCTAGGGAAAGGCGCAACGGGTGCGGTGTTCCAGGGCGTCAACAAGAACAATGGGGAACCAGTGGCGGTGAAGACTTTTAACCAGCTCAGTCACATGAGACCTCACGACGTACAGATGAGAGAATTCGAAGTGTTAAAAAAAGTAAAGCACGAGAACATTGTGAAGCTCCTCGCCATCGAAGAGGAACAAGAAGGGCGGGGAAAAGTGATTGTTATGGAGTTGTGCACTGGAGGTAGTTTGTTTAACATCCTAGATGACCCTGAGAACACGTACGGCCTTCAAGAACACGAGTTTCTCTTAGTGTTGGAGCACTTGACAGCTGGCATGAAGCACTTACGAGATAATAACTTGGTGCACAGAGATCTGAAGCCAGGTAACATTATGAAGTATATCAATGAAGATGGAACTACAACATACAAGTTGACAGATTTCGGGGCAGCCAGAGAGTTGCAAGAAGAGGAACAGTTCGTTTCACTTTATGGCACTGAGGAATACCTACATCCCGATATGTATGAACGAGCAGTGCTCAGGAAGCCAGTGGGGAAGAGCTTTGGAGCCACAGTAGATCTGTGGTCTATTGGGGTCACTCTGTACCATGTTGCTACTGGTCAGTTGCCTTTTAGACCTTATGGGGGCAGGAGAAATAAGGAAACCATGTTCTATATCACTACTAAGAAGGCATCAGGGGTCATTGCAGTAAGTAGAATCAGAGGTGATATTATCTATGCTTTATGTGAGGTATTGTTATTTTTTAATTGGGAATTTCATACTAATGAATTATTCATTAGTAATTATAAATAACTCTATCACAATTAATAAAAAAGAAATATAGTAGGTTAAATATCTGACTAAAAACATAAGTTTCCTACCTTAAGTTTATAGGTCTAGTTGCGAGTACCATTTAAAGTTTGGGTTCTAGCTACTAGTGCTCTAAAGCTAATTAGTCAATAATTAAATCACATTCATTAATTCTATTATACATTCATTCTAATTTAAAAGATTGTGTTTTGTGTTCCCAGGGCACACAAACTACAGAAAATGGCCCCATAGACTGGGCACGTGATCTCCCATCCCACTGTCAGTTAAGTGTGGGTCTGCGCAAACTTGTAACACCACTGCTGGCTGGACTATTGGAGGTGGACCCTCATAGAATATGGAGTTTTGATAGGTTCTTCTCGGAAGTCCAAGTAGTCACGTCTACTAAAGCGATGCACATATTCCATGTTAATAAAGCTGCCAGTATAAAGGTAGGAAATGTTTTTAAGTTAATAATTAACCTGCTTCCTAATTGTGCTAATATCCTCAATTCTTAACCCTTTATAATTTACAACTACTTCCTTATGCTTTGCACCAAAATATGAAAGATTCATATAAAATAAATAAATTTCACAACCAAGTTACCTACCTACCTACCTTCAATTCACAGTTTCAGTTTGGAGTCAGTTCGGAGTGGAATAGTTCAAAGAAATTATATTTTGTTGGTGACTGTCAGACCAGAGGCTCAATGATGCAAGAGCATCTCACTAAGCCACCATATTGTGGGTCTCCATGCTGCTTTGTCTGTACTCATAATGAGGATAGTGATCCTTACTCTTGGATTCTATTCATGCTTTCCATCAAGCACTTTAGAGTCACTTTGGTAGGCTACAAATGGAAAAAAAAACCTGTATGCAAATTTTCTGCTTCATTTATAGTTGATATATATGAACATTGATAGATGACATCAATAAATGTTGAACTGATAATGAAATATTGATTATAGTTGTTATATATTCAACTACTGTACTAGATTTTTACTAAAATTTTATCCAGAAATCTAGGATATCAGGATTATGTAAAATTCTAGAACCTAGAACTTATGCTGTGTCCTTGGTTACTTGTATTCCAACTATAATTAAAATTGCATAAAACAAAAAATTTAAAGTGACATGCTATTCAGAACACACAAACATAGAATGTCATGTATGTATGTATTGAATGAATGTAATATGCATATTTATATTAAGACATGATTGCAACAGTTTCATTTGTAGTCTACGCAGAGGTTAAGGTAACAGCTGTTTCAGCCCTCAAAGACAATAAGAATGTAATTATATGTGCAGCATTTTCAATATCATTTATTGTTCTTATCTATGAACTTGTTAATATAACACTGCTTGGTTGCACACTGTTTGATTACTTTACCCTTGGTGAGGTGATATACATAAGTATAAAATTACATAATAAGTAGTTTTATAATTATATATGAAGCAGGTGCCAATTCTGTTGTTGACATCACTAAACTAAATTTTGCAAAAAAAAATGTAGTGGATTATATTTTGCTTACAGTCCATTTTTCAATACCGCAAATTTTAGATTGCACTACACATATGCATATTAAGCTCATTATGAAATAAATAAGAAAAATCAATCGAAGATTGTGATTGTAGTACCATAACAAACCAGAATAATAAAATAAACCAGATAAGTCATAAAACTGACGTGATAATTTACTTAATTGTGATTTGTAACGAGGAATATCATCCTAAAAAAAAATACATTTCTTAAATAAATCTACCACCAAAAAGCCTTTGCCGCCTCATAACAGAGGGGGGAATTCATGGAAAGAAATGTTGAACATACAGTGTGTTACGGTTTTAATGGCGATAAGAGGACGATAAAGAACTAGATAATTTGGTGTCAATGAACACGTACATAGGCGAGGGTATACAGAGTGAGACAGCTGTAGCCTGAAAAGCAAGACACCCCGTAACTCTTTTCTGTGATGAGAAGACTACGACAGTAAGAATATGTTAGGAAGTAGGTGGCACCGTTTAAAGTTTATTATCTTAACAAAATGACTGTAACAGTAATGTCGGCCATTGCGCCACGGCTCGTTATATTCGACCCAGATTATGTTCGCCAAAAACAATGCGCGTAGACACCAGACCATTGTGTTGAACTGTGTTATTTGCAACGGTGTAATAATGTACGAAATAAATGCAATTTGATAGGGTGTTCGATGTTCATGCATGATTGGTGTTCGCCTATCTTGTTTATCGCCTGTGTTACAGCACACTCGTGCTAAGTTATAGATCGTATAGTTATAGAAGTTTGCTAAATTATAGATCGTCTATAATTTAGCAAACTTCCTTTTTATAATAGGTAGGTTCTTACTTTTGAAAAGCGTGGTAAATAAGCATTTGATACACAATTTCAAATTAACAGATTTTCACTAAATGCATAAAAAAACAAAAAATATTGTGTCTGTTTCTTCAGGCTAATCTCTGCAACGGCTTGACCAATTTTGACGCGACTTTCACTGGGCTAAAGCTAATGACACAAGAACTACTTTTTTAGACCAGCTTCGCCCCAAGTCTTATATGTACATTTCTACCTTTACCTTTCTACGCGGGTTAAGAAAGGGCAAGGCTTTAGTTGTATGCGTTGTCGCGTGATCTTTACTGAATGTGCCAGATTGAGGAGAAAGAGCACAAGTCAAAGTTAACAACAAAAATACTTTGTAAATTAAAGGAACGGGTAAGGACTACAAAAATACTTTGTGAATTAAAGGAACGGGTATTTCCAATTGTCAACTGTAACAATTGAGGTCCCTACCGTAGACTACAGCTTCTAGTTCTTCCTGAATAGTATCATAACTGGTTAAATAGACATAATGGAAATAATATTGTGTTTGCAGGTATTTTTAAAACTAGAAGAGAAATACGAACACCTGCAGACGTATATTTGTGAGCAGACCAGCGTGGTGGCTGAATCCCAGATATTGCTCTACAAGGACAAGCTCATGCTCACAGAAATCAATGAGAACACTTTGGGTATGTGGCACAAACATTATAGTAAACTGCAAGAAATGTGGTAATGGTGGGGGGGGGGGGGGATATAAATTATGATCTCCTACTCTCTATACAAGTCTAGTGTTGCTTCAATGATCATTTCATTATTCTGATCCTCTTGGATAATGACCATGATGAATGAATGTATAGATTTTTTCGGGACATTGACAGTAAACAAAGATTCAGACAATTTTTAAGGCCTGTATATCTAAAAGGTATGTGTTGCAGGTAAGGACTACCCGGACACGACGGCGGAGGAGCCGCTGATGCTGTTCAATAAGAACAACAACAACGTGAGCATGGCGCCCGAGCCTGAGGTGCCAAAGTTTCCCGTCTTTCCAAACATCGTCTCTGTGGAGAACGACGCCAGCCAAGCCAAGGTATTGACAGACTGTTTCATTAATGCAGAGCTTAAATTGTTGGTTACAAACAGTCAGAAACATTTTTGAAATTCGTTTTTTTTATATAAGAGATGAATTGTATTATGTCTGTTAGTCACGTAATAATAAATAATCAGGCGAGAAAGCAAGGGCTATAGTTAGTTTTTTAGAGTTTGGGTAATTAGTAAATAAACTTCTTAGTTTTATAATAGTAAAAAAGTCAATGGTTTCAAATAAACGTTGGATACATCCCTTTTTGTTGTTAGTTCTTCCGTATTTTTTAGCATTGTTAAATTTAATTTAAATTTGTTGCTCAGAGTCAGAGCGGCATTCACGCAATAATTTACTTCCATCCTGTAATTAACATTCTTTAATGTTGTATTACAATAATATCTTCGTATTGTTTATAAATATGTTATTTAAACTGGTAGATTTTAAAATTTACTAAATTTTGTCGCAGTTTTGTAGTAATCGTCCGGTAATATTACAATCTATTATTGTGTGGTGTGAGGGGAGTGTGAGCGTGTGTATGAGCGTGTGGTGTGGTGGCAGACGGCGTGTAGCGTGGGCCACGTGATCCGGCGGCGCATCGAGGCGCTGTGCAGCGCGTCGGTGCTGTGCGGCGCGTGCGTGGCGCGCTGGGGCTCGCTACTGGGCGCGCGCGTGGCGCGGGTGGCGGCGCGCGCTGAGGCGCTGCACGCGCACGCGCAGCTCGCGCACTCCACCGCGCGCGCGCTCGACCTCGCCAGGAACGCCGCCAAGGCGCACAACAGAAACGCGCAGGTATATAGCGGATATTTCACAAGACACCCCCCCCCACACTCTCAGATTAATTGTATTGGTTTGGTTAGTGTTCATATTTTTCTTTTAAAAGATTTGCATGAACAGTTGTAGTACGACCCAAAGATGATACAGTTGTAGTAATTAAAGCTCGGTTTATACGTGCAAGTAGCGAAGACGCGTGGTGGTGGCGAATAGTCAAAGTAATACAGGTAAAAAGATATGAAATTCTATTCGGCTCGAAGGACCAAATAAATCTCATATATAAAATTCTCGTGTCACAGTTTTCGTTGCCATACTCCTCCGAAACGGCTTGACCGATCTTTATGAAACTTTATATGCATATTCAGTAGGTCTGAGAATCGGCCAACATCTATTTTTGATACCTCTAAAACGCGAGCGGAGCCGCGGGCATCAGCTAGTAATATATAAATGTATAAAATTCACAAAATCATTGTCACGTTAAAGGGGGCTTTGTGGCAAAATGATGAAGTAAAATGAGAGAAATCAGAACTCTTTCACGAAGGCCCACAAGCTATTATTTTTTTACTTAAAGTTCGTAAAATGAAATCACACTGCAACTTAATCTAAGGTAAATTAACTATTTATTCAATCAGTCCCAAATAAAAATTTACATCGGCCTTATACACGATATGTGGCAACGAGACGATAGCGCGATTCAGCCAGAAGGAACAACGCCATCTATCGCGACTATATATATCGCCTGTTTTGAACAAACTACAAATAAAAATAAATTAATTATTATTCGCTAAGTTATTGAGCTATCGTATATCATGAACCCCAACATGTCGGTCGTACTCGTACCGTTAACTGTGTCTCAGTGCGTGGAGAGCTGGGGCGCGCGCGCGGCGCTGGTGGCGGGCGAGGCGGGGTCGCTGCGCGGCGCGGCGAGCGCGCTACTGGCGCGGCACGCGGGCGGCGCGCTTTGCGCCGAGTGGCACGCCGCCGCCGCGCACGCACCCTGCCCCAGCGACCTGCGCCTGCACGTCAAGGCGCGCACGCTGGTGGAGCGCCTGCGTGACTCGTGGCAGCACCTCGTACGCGACCGCGCCACGCGCTCGCTCACCTACAACGACGAGCAGTTCCACGTGCTCGAGCGCATCACCGTCGCGGAGACGGGCCGCCGGGCGCGCGCGCTGCTCACGCGCGCCGCTCCGCTCGCACGGGCCCGCGCCGACGCCATCGCCGACTGGTCAGTGCCGCTCCGCCCCCACCTCCCCGCGCCCCGCTCCTCACCTCGCCCGTCGCCCTACAGCGCCTCTCTGCCCGCAGGTACAAGGTGGCGCAGACCGTGTACCTGCAGACGCAGATCCTCGACAAGGACGTGTCGAGTGCTGAACTGAAGCTGCTCACCCTGGCGACGCGGCTGCAGGACGCCGAACTCAGCATCAGAGACTGCGTCAACGACGCGCAAGCCACGGTAAGTTACTGTCTCTATTAAATTCATTGTGATACATAAATTTCAGGTCATTACATAGCAGTGAGTTCTTAACGCCTTACGACTTTTCACACCCATGTCGAGTGACGCATAATTACATTTGACGTAATTCTGTCGTCGAACTTGGAATAAAACCATACACATTGTTTTAAAAGTTATTTGACGAGCCCGTTCATCATAGTTTTAAAAGTCTCATTGACGTATGTACAGTCTGCTAACTGTACAGCTTGGGAATGATTGCTAAATTGATAATTGATAGACACTGATATATTTAACTGATATTTATTGATAATTGCTTAATTAGGTGAGTGACATGTACGTCGTATGAACGCGAGTTGTGCACTGATTTACAATAAAAATGGTAGTAATGTAATGATACAAATATGATGAGAGCGCAGTAATTGTAGAGTACGGTTGCACCGTACATGCTCCCGGGCGCGAATTGCGAGATGATTGATGCTGTGAAATGATGATGTTAGTATGACCTGATGTTACAAGGTGATAATACAATTTTACTTAAATCTCTAAGTTGTTAGATGATGGCTTAAAACTACATTTTCTAATGATAGGTGAAGTAGCTCTATCGGTTACGGAAACACTTAAATTTTTTGGTTCTTTCACACACTGATCACTACGAATTACGTCACTCGCGCACTGAACACTTTGATTTGGAATAGCACTTGCACATAGCTCACTAATGCTGGCACGGTAGTGTACGTTAGGTTCTGCAGGTGAACGTTCTAGCTGAATGGTGCGGTGCCGGCGCGAACGCACGTAAACATAGGCAGCGAGGGCTAACCCTGCCGCCCCCACACAGTAGATGGCGACGTAGTGATGGACATCGAGGTATGATACATCCTGGTCGATATCGAGTTCCTTGTTGGAGGCTGCTTTCAGCTGAATTATCTGTTCCGAGATATTTTGCAATGACGTCTGTTAATTCTCTTCACTGTTTTCAATGTCATTTACGGGTACTGATAAGTTGATAAGGTGGTTTATGGGCGCAACGTCTACGGCTACAATATCGGGTGTCACTTGCATGTGATTTGTTTGATGCTTGTGAGACATAATAGTAAAGGTCTCAGCCTTGATGACGCAGTTGTTCCCTATTGCTATTGTATTGACGCCCATCATATGTTCAGTTGTAACATGATCTTCACATATGATTGGTAGAGTGCAGTGACCGCATTTGCAATGTATCCTACACCGTTGATAAGACCTCGTCTCGTGCGCGTACGCGCCTCAAATTGCTGACTAAGCAACATGCGGTCATAGTATTCTAGTTCTGTGAATCCGTGACGTAACTGCAACATGATTACGTCACAATAGGATCTCCTCTCTGTTTGTGTACATAGTTGTTCAAGGTGATTCATGTAAATGCTAAATATGTTAGACCCATGCCAATATGGTTTCATATCGTAATAAACGATTATTTTCCACTGATCTTGTACTAAGCTCATCTCCGATATCTTATCAAAATAAATTGCCTGATTGCCTTTTATTTGAGTTATGTTGTAAGCGGCTTGTACGTTGCATATTAAAGATAATGCAATAAAAAGTAGTGTTATTATAGATGTAAACGTATAACTCGTCTTGTTCCGAATTCTGGTATGTGAGGGTTGTGTTGATGCTGTGTGATCTGGTAGATCTGGTGATGGTGGTTGTTCTTTGTTCTGTTCTGAACAATCTAATAATGGTGTAAGCTTGACGATTGGTCGTTGCATTACACCGTTTTTTGTTTGAAGCGTGACTACTCTGATATATCCGTCACTTCCTGGGTGTGTTTGTATCACCCTTCCCATTGCCCATCTTCCAGGAGGTAAATTGGCGTCGTGTATCAACACCAAGTCTCCAATCCTGATGTTTTGCTGGGGGCGTCTCCATTTACTTCTTGTGTTTAATTGGGTCAAGTATTCACTACGCCAGCGCTTCCATATATCCTGATAAATTCTTTGTGATAAATTCCAGCGGGTACGTAAGTCCCTTTCCGTCTCAAAGAGTGTCAAAGTTGGCCCACATGATAAAAAGTGAGCGGGTGTAAGGTAATTTAAATCTGCTGAATCCTCGGTTAGTGGACATAGAGGTCTGGAATTTAGACAAGCCTCCAGCTGATAAAGAATTGTGCTAAATTCTTCGAATGTTAACCGCTGCTCACCGACTACTCGTTTTAGGTGATATTTGAGGCTTTTAACAGCTGCTTCCCATAGCCCTCCTGCTGACGGCCATGAAGGTGCGTTAAAGTGCCATTCAATCCCCAGCTTTGTTATCTCTGCCTGAAAATCTTGATTAAATGTGCTAAGGATATCCTTATACTCTTGTCGTATGATCTTGTTTGCTCCAATGAAATTAGTTCCTTGGTCACTATACAAATTGCTTGGTAAACCTCGGCGGGCTATCATTCTACGGAGAGCTGCCAGAAATGCTGATGCTGTTAAATCTGACACTAGCTCCAAGTGAACTGCTTTAGTTGCCATGCAAATGAATACAGCCACATAACCTTTAAGAGTTTTTATTCCGCGACCTTTGTTGGCCTTGATATAAATATGACCTGTATAGTCTACACCAACGTTTTGGAACGGGCGTGAGGGGTTTGTTCGTTCTAGTGGTAAATCTCCCATTATTTGGTGCTGATTGATAGGATTGTGACGACGACACTTGACGCAACGACGCAACTGGAATTTAACGGCTCTGATTCCGCCAACAATCCAATACTTTTGGCGTATAAATGCCGAAGTTAGCTGAGGACCACCATGAAACGTAAAAATATGTGATTGAGTTATTATAAGATCGGTTAAACGACTATTTTTTGATAAAATGATTGGATGTTTCATTCGGGGGTCGATGTTGGCGTGCTTGAGCCTCCCACCGACGCGAAGGATGCCGTTTTTGTCACAAAACGGATTCAAATTCAATATTTTGCTCTTATTAGAAACAGGCTTGCCTTGCTGTAAGTTATTTATTTCGTCTGAAAAATCAGATTGTTGTACATGTTTAATTAACTTCAAGGTTGCATTTTGTATTTCTTGTAGAGTAAGATGTCTGCTCTGTACCCTTTGTTTTAGTCGTAATCGTGTAATATATCTCAAAAGCATTGCATAAACATTTACAAGCTTAGAGAATGAACTGTACTTTGATATTATGTAATCTAATACACTGCTATTGTATTGTTGTTGGGTTACGTTTACTTGTAAATTATTTTTCATTTCTTCGTTTGTTGTAAAAATAATTGATTTCTGCTCCTCTAGGGGGTCATATGTTGAAAGCCACAGAGGACCCTTCCACCACAGAGTGTGACCCTCGAGCTGACCTGCATCCAAGCCTCGGCTAGCACAGTCAGCTGGGTTTTCAGATGATTTAAGGTAACGCCAGCAATTATTGGGCATGATTTTAATTATCTGATTTACACGGTTAGCTACAAACGACTTCCATCGTGCTGGATCCCCGTTTAGCCAACCCAATACTATCATTGAGTCAACCCAACCGTATATGTTCAAATTGTAGTTTGACAAACATTGTTGAACTTTAGACATGAGTTTTGACAGTAGAAGTGCACCTGATAGTTCTAATCTCGGTAATGAAACTGATTTGCTGATGGGTACAAGTCTTGTTTTCGCGACTAATAGCGCGGGTGGTGATTGTTCATCTCCTGTGATCCGGCAGTATATTACACATGCGTATGCTTTCTGCGATGCATCACAGAACCCGTGTAATTCTATACTGTTACGTTTATTTGTTGTGCCTATCCAACGTGGCACTTGTAAATGATTCACGCGGACTAAATTATTTTTGATATTTAGCCAATCTGATAAAATATCTTCCGGTAGAGGCTCGTCCCATTTGATATTACACAACCATACTTTTTGAAAAATGATTTTCAGTTTAGTTGACAGTGGTGAGAGCCATCCCAAGGGGTCAAATAATTTCGAGATGTCTGATAATAACGTTCTTTTTGTGATAGGATTAGGCGTTGACTCGAATTTCAATTCGTACCGGAATGTATCATTTTTCGGATTCCAGATAAGGCCTAATGTTTTTGTTTGTTCTGATTGCTTAAAATTAAAATTATCTTGAATGTTGTCATCGGTTTGAGTGTGGTCCAATAACTCAGGGACATTTGATTTCCATTTTCTGAGATTGAAACCTCCCGATTTTAATAGTTTGATAAGATCTGAGGTGAGTAACTTTGCTGATTCGAGTGAATGAGATCCGTGTAATAAGTCGTCGACGTAGAACGAGTTTTCAAGGACCTTTGTTGCTGAGCTGTTCGCGTAGTTGTCTCTTTCATCTCGTGCCAGCTGTTTCAATGTCATCATAGACAGGAAGGGTGCGGCTCTGGTGCCGTATGTAACAGTGGTTAACTGGTACTCCTGAATAGGATTTGATGATGAGCTGCGCCATATGATTTTCTGATAACGCTGATCGTCTTCATGTATCCAAATTTGTCGGAACATTTTTTCAATGTCAGCAGTATATGCATACTTGTACTGCCTCCATTTGAGAATTAAGGACTGGAGGTCCTGCTGCAGATTAGGTCCAGCTTCCATAATGTCATTTAGGCTGTTGCCTGTTGATGTTGTAGCGGACGCATTAAACACTACTCTAAATTTAGTAGTGGTTGCGTCGGGACGCTGTACGCAATGATGGGTAAGAAAACACTCAGGTTTTAAGCTGTTACTTGCTAATTTCATGTGACCCAGTTCTGAATATTCAGTCATGAATTTCTGATACTCATGTTGAATGCTGGGGTTCTGCTTAAATCTTCGTTCTAATGATTTAAATAATGCTATTGCTTTGGGTTTAGAAGATCCTAACATATTTGTAAAGTTTGGCTTAAGAGGCAATCTGACTTGATAACGACCATCCTCTCGCCGAGTTGTAGTTTTCTGATAAAAATCTACAGTCTGTTGATCTCCTGATGATAGAGACGTTTCGTCAGTGATGTCCTCTATTTCCCAGAATTTCTGGATTTCATCCAGGTTATGTATAACGACGTTACAGTGCAATGATTGTATGATATCTCCACTCAATATCCAGCCTAAGCGGGTATTCTGTGCTGATGCACTGTACTCAGATTCTCTACAGACTCCTTCTAATAATAATTTTGAGTATATGCTGCTACCAAGAAGTAAATCGATTGAACGACTGACGTTAAAATCAGGATCTGCTAGTGTGATATTATCTAAGTATGACCACGTAGGTTTTTGGAATGTATGATTGGGTAGATTCTTTACTAATTTGTTCATGATATAAACGTCGGCCACAAACTCAAAGTTACCGGATGTAGACGCACAGTTGATTGTCATAAATCCCTTGCAGTTGGTTTCCTTTTCACCAACCCCCCAAATAACCCCTGGGCATCTTTTGCGAGGTAAACCCAGAAGCTGAGCTGCCCTTTCACTTATAAGGGAAATTTGGGATCCCTGATCTAAAAATGCACGTAAAGTATGAAAAGACCCATCGTTTGATTGTACTTTGATTATTGCCGTCGGTAAAAGTACATCTGGCATATTATTTTTCAGTGATACGTGTGAATTGCCGCGCGATAGCTGCGGTGCTTCGGATTTCAAAGCGCGTATCGAGTTATCCGTTGCCTTTGATGAGTTTGCAGTGGAATAGTTGTAACTCGATTGTGTAAATGCTGCATGAAGTAATGTATTATGATTTCTGTTACATTCGCGGCATCGTTTGTTTGAAATACAAGCGTTGCCGTTATGCGAATAAAGACAGTTTTGACACACATTGTATTTTGCTATGGTTTTATGTTTTATTTGCGGCGTCATTTCCAGAAATTGTTTACACTGAAACAAGCCGTGGTCATTTGTCTTGCAAATTGGACACTTATAATTTCTGCTTGAATCGGCAATTTTGTTGCCTGTCGGTTGTGAAATAACCTCTCCACGTGTTGAAAATGATTGATGTAAATGCTTAGATTGATACGATGATTGCTTGTAGCTGCTGGGATTGATAGATCTATGGAAATGATTGTCTAGCATTCTGCGTGACGACTCCATATTCGTGAATTTATCTTCTAAAAATGTTAAAAAGTGCTGAATTTTTGGTATACTTCTGGAATCCTTTAATGATGAACTGTAGTCATCATAAGTGACTACATCTAATTTTGGAGTTAAAAGATATTCAAGAATAAGGTCCCAAGAGCTTACGTCCACCCCCATGTTCTTGATGGCTTCTAATGTCTCAATCGTTGTGTCATGCAGACGTTTGATATGATTGACATTAGCATGTTGTGCTGCCGGAATGCTGAATAATGAGTCCAAATGAGCCCTACAAATCAATTTAACATTATTGTAGCGGTGATTCAGGATATCCCAACTAGGAATATAGTTGTCTGATGATATTTTAAGGTGTTGTATAAGTCTCTCGGGTTCTCCATTCAATTTGTTTTTGAGGTGTTGCATTTTCTGTGCCTTTGAGAGTGAATTATTGTTGTGGATTGTTTCAAGGAATAAATCCTTAAATGTAGTCCACTGCTGATAAGATCCGCTAAACACAGGTATATCCATTTTCGGGGTTGATTTTATCTTGTGAACAACAGATCCTAACTTGCTATTGATAGCCTTTCTCAGCTTGTTGTATACATTTTCCTGATTAGAATATGTTTGCTCATACTGTTCGTCTAATACTCCTAACTTTTCGTCCAATTCCCAGTGAAGTTTGTCGATTACAGACCATCTTAATTGTAATTCTTTCAGGGCGTCTTCCAAATCCCATTTCTCCTCGATTTCGTCCAATTTCAAATTAGCTACGGTTCTTTTAAATGCTTTGATATTGCTGCTTTGTTTTCTGTACATATCGTCCGACTTGCTAGACGTTCCTCTAGAGGAGCGAACTGGAGATGCTTGTATTGATGATGGATCATCCTCTCTCTCTGCTGAAACGCCGTATATCTCTCTCTGCTGAGAGACTTCCTCTTGATCTGAGATATCAGAAGGCTTCACCTCCAGTGATGCTTGTTGCTGTCTAAGTAGTGTTTTAATAGACCTGTACAATCGTTCTGCCTGTTCATACTGGTTCTCTAAAAAATACGGGTGAGACCTGCTTTCCTCCGTACAAAGCCGATCATGGTTGTGCTGATAATCGGCCCAGTATGTGGCTAATAGTTCTAAACGCCTTTTAATATAATCACCAGTCTTACGACTAGCACTATCCTTCTTGATGTTTGTGAATAGCTTTGTCATAGCGCCGAAAAGTTCGGCCTGATTTATGTGAATGTCTTCCATGATGAATTAAGACTTAAAGATTAAATGGAATGATCTTACTTGAAAATGCTGAACTGCAAACACACTGTATGTATGCTGCTGTGCTTACTCCTGGGGCTGCTCCTAGCGAGATGTGACGCTGCTAGTGTCCACAGGTGTGCTGATATTCCGCAATCGGGAGCTCGATGTATCTTGATAGAACACTCGCGTTGTAGTCCCGTGTTACGGTTACACTCGAAGGACCATAAAAGATGTACAGTCTGCTAACTATACAGCTTGGGAATGATTGCTAAATTGATAATTGATAGACACTGATATATTTAACTGATATTTATTGATAATTGCTTAATTAGGTGAGTGACATGTACGTCGTATGAACGCGAGTTGTGCACTGATTTACAATAAAAATGGTAGTAATGTAATGATACAAATATGATGAGAGCGCAGTAATTGTAGAGTACGGTTGCACCGTACAACGTATTATAAATATTAAACACTGTTGATGGTCTTTCGAGCCGGTACTCTTACTGTACCGAAATTTAGTCTCTTAATTTTCTAAATAACGTTTTAGGGGCACATTCCATTTATAATTACTGCACGGTTGGCCTAGTGGCTTAAGCGGTCGCCACGCCGCTTACTACTACGCCAAGTGTCGTGGGTTCAAATCCCACGTAGGACAACACTTTGTGTGATTCCCAATTTGTTGTTCTGAGTCTGGGTGTTCTTTGTGTCATGTATGTTTGTAAAGTCCCCCGCGACACAGGAATTTATATTCCTAATGCGGGAGTTGTCTTTAAAACAAAAAAAAAAAAAAAAAAAAAAAAAAAACATTCAATATATGTAGTTAATACATACGGCTGTACATCAGTACTTATAATACAAAATGAAAAATATTACGCCTCGTTTCGGCACAATGTATTCAAAATGACACGATCTGTTCATGATTACTACTGCATTACAGGTTTATATTCTCTTGCAATCGTCGCGCAAAGGTTCTGTAAATTCACATTCCGAAGTGAACCCTTTACAAAGTTTAACAGTTTATAATTATGTCATCGGTATGTCGTTTTTGACATATAAAGTATTTAACTAGACATCGGATTATTTACATTTAAAAGTTACTAATTTAAATTATTATATTACTAAATAATCACTAATAAAAAGTCACTACATAGTATAAAACAAAGTCGCTTTCTCTGTCCCTATGTATGCTTAAATCTTTAAAATTACGCAACGGATTTTGATGTCATTTTCTTTAATAGATAGTGTGATTCAAGAATAAGGTTTTAATGTATAATACATGCATAATATAGTAGATTATAATTTTAGAGGTTTCTAATGTGATGTCGTAAACAAACCCATTTTTTACGATTACATTGCAAACGCTTACTAGATAGATCAAAATAATGTACTACAGTATTGTACATCTTCAAAATGTCTTCAAAAAAGTCCGCGATCGTACATGTCTATCTCTTAGGAATAACCCACAATAACCATTTTTATATTTTTTATTTTTACGAGAAATAATGACTTATTTACGAAACGATTTTAAGCAATACATTATTAATCCTTATCCAATTAAGTACCTTAAATACATTGTGTATTTAATATAGATTAATATGGCCCTTTACAGTATGTAATTTAAATTAATACTTTTGAAGATATTACAGATTTAAAATGCAGGAACAAAGCGATTGTGGCGGTACTGGCCGGGGCCCGTTAGTTGACGCTGCTGTCGATTTGTCACTATCAGCTAATAACTAAACACAATACTTTATTATGAATTAATATTCTAAGGCGGTACGAAGTTCGCCGGGTCAGCTAGTTAGTAATATTTTGGAAGTTTGAGAGTGCTTTATTAGAATTGTAATTATATGTATACATAACTATCGAATAATTGTTACTTATCAAATGTATTAGCAGGGTAACGCGTCGCGGTCAGGAGCAGACTCGGGCCTGGAAGGCGGCAACTCGACGGAGCCTCGAGCGGCTCGGAGCGGGGGGGTGTGCGGGGTGGGCGCGCGCGGGGCGGGGCTGCGCGCGCTGCTGGCCGCTCACGACGAGCTGGCGGCGGCGCTGGCCGGCAACTCCGCGCTGCTCGCCACGCTCGACCACCTCACGCACCACCTGCAGCCCTAGCCACTAGCGCCGCCTCCAGCCGCCCGCCGGTACGTCACACCCGCCATCCCACTTCCCTAGGGCGTCGCACAGGACGTACACCAAACGTACTAATTAATCAT
This sequence comes from Phragmatobia fuliginosa, assembly GCA_932526445.1. NCBI lineage: Eukaryota > Metazoa > Arthropoda > Insecta > Lepidoptera > Erebidae > Phragmatobia > Phragmatobia fuliginosa. Next base: position 480,184 of record OW052072.1, read on the forward strand.
ATTTCTTTTCGAATAAGTTTTGAATTTCCAAATAAGTCAATTATAACTTCCGCTTCACAAAGATGTCTCTCGTTCTGCAGCAGCGCAAGTCGAAGCGTAACTCCGTCGTGCGCATCGACGATATCGACTAGCGCGAGCGAGTCGATAGAGTTGAGTCACTCGCTCAGCGTGACGGACGACTCGGACGAGTCGGCGTCGATGGGGGCGGGCACCTCGCTGGAGTCGGGCGCTCGCACCGTCATCTACGAGTCGGCGGGCGCGCCGGGACCCGCCGGCCGGCCCGGTGACCCGCGCAGTGACCTGCCCGGCGGCCTGCCAGCCGACCCGCCCGGCGCTAGCTACCGGCAGGCAGGCGGGAACACCGCCTGTGCGGTCACATGATGTAGGGCCTACACGGACTGTTCTATTCACAGTATATGCTAAGATAAGTAAACCATGTGTAATAAGTGACATACATATTTCGTATCGATTATTGAGATATAAATGAACATGGCGATAAATGCCTCAGCACTTATTCAAGTTCCTATTACTTGTTACACTAAATAAGTATTAACATAACGGTGACGATGATCGTCGCCGTTATCTCCCTCAGATGTTAGTTGTCCATTTTTTGGAAAATAAAAATGGTTGAAAACACTAGCATTTAATAATAGCCATAGAGGTTCGTATAAAAACGTAGACAAAGTTTATGTAAACATAGTCTACGCATTTTAATAAAATATTTTATTCACTCTCCACAATTTAAAGACACCTATGGTATGAATAGGGTTGGTGACACTACGTTTTCTTAATCCATCCCCACATTTAACACAATAATTATAGTTTAGTGACACCCACTAAAATATATTTAATTATTTGTTCTGACTGATAAACATGAATTATATAAAACTAGTTAATAATTCAGATGAACTGCGTGATTACAAGGATCATCTTGTATTGTTACCCGTTATTGGTTACTCATAAGTTTCTGCTCAATCGAAGTTACTTTATAGTATATCGATAGAAATATTTTAACGTGGAAAGAATCATTTAGGAATATTCCAACCGTGCAATGAAAAAAGAATGAAGTAATCCAAGTTTATACAAGTGTTGAAATAGTGCAATGTTAACATAATGTTTTTAGTGTTTTGTTGTAATAACAGAGAAAATAAGGCCAGTAGTACTAGCGCGAAGTATGAGGTACTTATATTGTAAACGCACCTTCAATTTAATGTAAGTAGCAACATTCCTAGTATATGTGTATATACATAAAAACATGCTATAAGCTGCATCAAAACTCAACCGTCAAAATATATCCATTTAACTTTGGAACGAATAAATCATCATCTTACAATAATGTAAAAAAGTATTGCATTCCATAACCGTAAGGGATAATTTTGAACATCACATTTTGTTTTTCCATCTCACTCTGATTACATACTTTCGAACATATCTATGTTCCATATTTAAAATCAACAATAATCTAAAATGTAGGCTCTACAGTTTGTGATGCAGTTGGTAGTGGACAGTCTAGTTGGTAAGCTTACGTCTGGTGCTCTCTTAAATAGGTTTAATGTGCAATAGTTCAACTTTGTGATGGTGTCATGTGATACAACGATATTTATAACATGACCTACTTATTTTAGAAGAATTTTTATACTCTTACGATAGTAATTTTTTTAATGTCATTTAACAAATCTATTGTAGTTAATATAGAATATTAAGGTCACAATTTATAAAAGAATGTGTGTAAATTCTTGCCTATAAAACTAAATTGTTTAATCTCATAAGTAATATATTGCGACATTTCCACGAACGTTGAATACACGAAATAAATAATGAAATTTAAAACAGAATAAACTGTAGGAAACAATGTATTGCGTAAGTGACGATAAATAGCTGCCGCGAAATTGTAGTGGGTTCTAAGAGTATCTTCCGATTTTATAAAAATGAATTTTCCATTTTATAAACACAGCTCAATTTTCTATTATCACTACTCCATCTATTTAAAAAAAACACTGTAAATTATGAACTTACTCCTAAGAACAGCCATTGTCCATAATTTTTTTGAATTTGGAAAAAGATGGATGCCGATGCCATTTTTTGTTTTCAAAATAATACACAATGTTTATAGTAAATATTGTAATTTAATGTACATAGAAATAATAACGAAACATAAACAGTTATTACTACAATTGTAAATTAAACTATATTTTTTAAGTGTTTTTTTTTATTTTTAATTAGAGCTTAGTGGAATGTACTAATATTGTAAGCTAGATGAAAATGTGAATGAAAAAAAGGCTCGGTTATGGGTTGACTTGGCTTGACGCCTTGCTGTCTGACTGACAACACCATGTTTTAATTATAGTGTTATTACTCCTTAGAAACTCATAATTATACTAATTGGCCACAAACTTTTGGTGTCATGAAAATCTATTGTAGTGGCCAAGCCAGAGGTTGGACCCTCTTCCCTCTCACTCCCGTAGATAAATACTAATGTTTGGATGAATGTATGATGTGTTCAGGATGTAGTGAGTGAAAGATTAGTAGCAATAGGTTATCCTGATATAGACATACATTGCGAAGAGATGAGCCAAGTGTAGTAAAGAATGTTTGGAAGTTGATAGATTTAGTAGAAGACGACCAAATAAAAGTGACTGGACGCGAGAAACACGATATGTATGTGAAGGGAGTAAGCAGAGAACTGATGAGTCATAGCTCCTTTATCACTATCAATAGAAGAAAAAAATAAGAGAGTTCAAAGATGATGATGTGGACTACCCCCTATCTTAATAAAAATATATTATTACTTTTCACCTAAAAACACTGATGTCTAGGAGGTGGTCTATGTAGTATCAAACAAAACTAACCACAGCAAACAAGAGGAACACTGAACACAACATAGTTTACAAGTAACTTGTAACTAAATAAACATATACCAGCACCTAAACTTATAAGTTGTTTGAACAAATAAATATACATTTATGTATAGATTGGTAGTAGAAAGTGCGAAGCAAAGTCATGAGTGGTTAATAGGTACCACAGTCAGTGATATTTTACTCTTTATATCTTAAATAATTTAATATACATATATAAGATGGTCTTAACTACCGCTGAGCTACTTAATACTATAAGATCAAAGTTCAAGTGACACTCAAACTTACACAATAGTTTGATAGACATTCCTTGTTCGAGAGATCACGTAACTAAAAGTGTTTTACAATAAATATGAAAACCAAAAAAGAAAATACAGATAAAGTATTAAGATACAACAAACAAACAACAATTTAAATAATTTCGTGAGCGTTTGATAAATATAAATATTACACGCAACGTCATCTAGTCCCCAAAGTAAGCAAAGCTTGTATTATGGGTAAGTGATATAAATACATAAACATACTTTTATTTTTGTAAAAACACATATTTTACATAAAGAACACCCAGACTTCAAAACAATCATTTGTGGATTACACAATATTTGATCCAACCCGGGAATCGAACCCGAGTCCTCTTGATCAGCAGCCGCATACACTAACCACTAGACCACAAGGCGACGGGTAACTTTTCAATCTTGAAGTTTCCAGGGTAATACACATTTGAATACCTACGTAATAAAAATACTTGTAATTTATGTCAATACTATTTGTAAATATTATTTCAAACTAAAATACAACTGGTTTACACTTGTACAGCTTATTTATAGAAGTGTTTCAATATAACTTTGATTGATTATGTAATAATGATGAAAAACTAATGCTAAATTGAGTACATATACATATTGTGAACATTTTTAAAATAATTTTATTATTGCTCTAGCAAGTACTGAGAAGTTCTCGTTTACGTTGCTGCGAGCTCATAACTTAGTTATAAATATATACTTTAGATAATAACAGATCACAAAATATCATCAATTTTTAGAAGCATAAAACTATTTCAAGATAAAATAAAACACCTGTTTACTTCTATTAAAATTATACGGTTGTACTCCCATGACCCCTGCATAAAAGAGCGCCGGGGAATCCCCGAATTGAACACGTAAGTAAATCTTTTATAAATGAAGGATAAAACTGATCTACTTCTAGTATTATCTATTATATTTATATATAAATCTTTTTGGATTTCCTCGTCTTCATTTTAAAATTAATTAATCCGTGTTAGACCTTTCGTATAAAAAGGTGTGGCTAACACTTGTACTAACGAGTGTGTCGGCAGGTACCGTCGGCTAGGAGTATCCCTTGTCTAACAGCTTGGAGCGACTCCTGTCCACCAGCTTGTACGCTCGGTGCGCCGCCTGTACTCGCTTAAAGTCTTCTAACAACTTGTCGAAGTCTATTGATGGTTTCTCGCCTTCATCCTGGGTTGATGTTGTTCTGAAAAATGATTTTTTTTCTGTATTAAAGTTAAGGTGTGTAGGTGTTTATGGTTAGCGGTAGTTATTTGATCACTATCGCGAGATGTTACCAACTCAATTTTGGCCTATTATTGATGACATGGGATGTCACTGACATGTGGTTTCAACAGGACGGTATCCATCTCCATGTAAATTTATTTATTTATTTTATTTTAGAAAACAAAGTTCTTGTTGAAAACCCCGTTATTAGGGGTACTAGACAAGTAATATACATAAATACATAAACATATATTTTTATTTTGTAAATATATACATAGAAAACACCCAAACTCCGAAATAAATATTGCGGATTACACAAACATTTGGTCTGACCCGGGAATTGAACCCGAGGCCTCAAGCACAGCACTGCGCCACGAGCCTAGAGTGAGTGAAGGAAGGGCCGGATAGTTACGTGTGAGTGGGGTGCGTGTGGTGGGGCGCGCACTGCAGGCGGTTGCGCAGCAGGTGGAAGGCGTCCGTCTGCGGCAGCAGCATCAGCACGCCGTACAGCGCGCCCCGCAGCGCACCCGCCCCCTCCCCCGACCCGCTTCCGCCCAGCAGCTCCAGCCGCATGTCTACAACAGTCACGGCCTGTATTACTGCCACGCTGACGATACCATTTGGTTCCCGGTATGTTGTAAAACTTACAGTGCTGTCGTCTTTTGTTATTTGCTCCCTGCGTCGGCTCTTACGACACCCACGTGCTGAATAAGAGTGTTGACACCTTGTATTCTTAATCCCAAAATAACTAATATAATACTATATATTATCAACACATCGCACTTTATAGTGACGATATATTTACCTTTTTTACGTGTAAAAACCCCTATGGGCTGTCACCCCACCGGAGTTTACGACGGTCCGATGTGTCGGAATCGAACCGATTAAGACCACAACACAACACCACACGATTAAAACCACAGGGCATGCCACTCTGCGCCTGAAATAGAACGAGTCCAGGAATACCTGTATTAACCATCTGAACCCGTCCCAGCGCCTGTCCGCACTATCGCGGACACCATCTCGGCTTAAACTCTCAATTTAGGCGACGTACAGCACACGCAGATGTCCAACCATAACTCATATCTACATTAACTTCGCGGAATAGAATGAACAGTTAGCTGTACAATATACTCACATGCAAATATAGGAGACTCGATGAGCTGCACCAATTTGTCTACTTCAGTCAGGAAGTCCACGGTTATTTCTAAGTCACCACTGTTTTTGTGTTAAGGATATTTTTTTATTATATGGCGACAACCACATATCGTAGTAACGAAATGATTTAACAGCACCATGTACCTAAAAAGAGTAACTAATCCTAAATCGCGATATAGAAATTCTCGCGCCGATTAGCATATACACAGCTACCGAACATCAACCGTTGGGCCGTACTAGACAGCTGATATGAATCATGAACATACATATTATACATAGAAAACACCCAAAAGTACTTAGTACAAATTCTTTGGCAAGGACTGTTTCGATTTTGATCAGATGCTTAATTTTACAGAATCTATTACAGCTTTGATTATGTGAAGAACATAAAGATAATCAAAAGGATACAATGTGGAGATGAGCGCGTTGCAGTGGTGGTAGTTGTGCGTGAGCAGACACAGCGCCAGCAGCGACACGGGGCTGTGGCACCAGCACTGGTACAGCGACACGAACAGGCCGTGCGTCGCCTAACACACATTTTACAAAACTATACAGGGTGTCCCAGAACTCAACGTCAAGCCGAAACGGGGGTGACAGGATTGATTGTAACCATCATGAGAAAAATCAAAAATATCTATCCCATGCAGTTTGAAAATTAAAAAAAAACCTAGAAATTTGGTCAAACTTTACCCATTTTTCGTTTATTGTGGTTAATTTTCATTATTTTTGTTAATTTAAACTTTGGAACCGTAATCCTAAATAACATTTCTATAATCACAGTCAAAAATAATTACACAATTGCCCCAAGTTTCCTAGAATTAAGACTATTTGTTAAACTAAGGATTTTTTTTTTAATTTGTCGACTTTTAAAGGCTCTCCTTTAACAAAATGAACTAGAGTGCCTTGGCATGTACCATTAAAAGTTGGCGCATTTAATCAGGATTGTAAAATGGTACAATACTTGTTAGTTTCATACTATAAAAAACGAGCTAAAAAATAAAAACCTCAAGTAACCCGATTATTGCTAACCCATTTTACTCAGTCGAAATGTTTTTTATTCGCTTGTGCCAATAATCTTGGAAATGCATCACGGGCCTTGCGTATTTACCGTGATAGGTTAGTCATCAGGGCTGCCTACCAGAGAGTTTTGAATAATGAGAGGATTACATCCAAAAGACATGGAGAAGGCCTAGAAGTAGATCTTCGAGTGGACGAACAGGTCTTGGCTCTTGTTGAGAGAAATCCTCGGGTTGGAATACAAACTACGGCAAAGTTAATTAGAGGTCATAGAACCCAAATATCGCATCAAACAGAGCATAAGGTTATAAGAAAAAATAAATATAAAAATTCACGAAGTCCAGGCACTACTTCCAGTTTGTGCCATTTCTGGGTCGACCGAGGCTCCCGCAGAATTAGGTAAGTAGCGTGAAGTCACTAGGTAGGTATTTTCGTTAGTAGGCAACTTTACCGACGCCGCGACGCGTAGGTAGTTAAATTAAATAGTTATGAAAGGCATTGACTTAGCTACTCAGTGCGCGCAACACATTGCTGGCTTCTAAAATGAATAAAAATCTTGATACATTGTTTTTTCCGGCTACAATTTTTTTTTAAAGACAACTGTTTGTTTTTTTTAATTAGTTTTGGGGTGCTGAAGCTGCATCTTTCGTTTTCGGAAGTCGTCTGGTTGCACCCTGTATAATTCTTTGTTAAGAATTAGAACACATGTACTTTGTTAAGGATATTCTGATAAGAAAGTTTTCTGAATCAGGGTGGTAAATTTCGATACGCCTAATATGTTATTATTGACAGACAATTGTCGTTGTAGAAAATATTAAAAACGTATACGGGACACAATTGTCCCACATCGAAATCAAAACCATTTTAATAGTTTTCCCACCCTGTAAATTATAGAAACATTGGTATAGAAGCAGTATGTCTACTGACCGGTTTGTTAAAGTTCCTGAGCTGCAGCCGCAGGTCGTAGAGCTCGGCCGAGGTGAGCAGGATGGTGTTGAGCACGTCCACCATGGTCGCCACGAAGCGCAGGTTCTTCTCCTCCAGCAGGATCTTGGATAGAGCCTTGTATATGTCCTCCGCGTTCAACAAGATGCATAGCTGCCTGCAATACAACTTCACTGTCAGTGCCTCTACAATTTTTTTTTAAATTTAGTGTAACGTTTAATTGATTTATTAGGTATTCTTCAAATTATTACCACTCAGATTCTTTTCATTTATAAATTAATTTTATATCTCATTTAAATTTTAAGAACTATGTTCTCAAAAGTTTAATTATAAACCCATTAGGGGTTTATAATTAAACTTTTGAGGTAAATCATAAAAATAGAACAGAATAAAATTCTTAAGGAGGTTCTCAATTTTATAGAATTCGGTTAAGTAGTGCATAAATTGTAGAAAGCTCACCTTATAATGAAAGCCCCTCTATCTTCCAACAAGTTGTCATCGGCTGCCAACAACCTCAACAAGTTTTGTAGGAACTTGTAGTAATACGGACTCGACTCTAAGCCTCCTGGGGAACACATATCAAGCTATCAGTGATAATCGATTAAAGGTCATATAACATCATTGATTTAAAATGCAAAATAAATTAAATTGTTTTGAATTGAAATGAATGAAACGGATATATCTTGCCAATGGTATTTTGAGTATTTGAAGTCAGGGACGACCGTACTAGCAGTGGACTGTGATAGGTTAAAGATGATGATCAAGTTCCCAAAACTATTGTTTCATAAAAGCGTAGAAGCTGTCAGGGTGCGAGCCTTGATCGATGCGTCACTATTTTCATAACGCGAATGAGGTATGATTGAACACATTTTTGTAAAAAGTCAGATTGATGAACGAACATTCGAGATTTATGCCATAATTTGCCTGTTTTCAGTGGAACAAAATGTAATGTAAATGAGTAAGTTTATGGGTGAAGTGAGGCGTGTGCGTGTGTTGTGTGACCTTGGTGTGCTTGTGCGTGCGGTCCGCAGGAGCAGATCTCGGCGAGCACGGCCAGCGAGCGGCGCACCACGTCGTCCGAGCCGTCCGTCAAGCTGCCCACCACGCTCACGAACAGCTTGTCCGTCTCCTCGAACATCTGCACACACACGCACAGGGCTTGGATAAATGGAGGAGGGGATGTCACTCACTTGGCATACGATCACTCATTTGCTTTAATAACGTGAGAAATCTGAAAACTAATTTTATTTCCTCACAGAACGTTATATATTTTACATACTTAATGATGTAAACACTGTAGTAATACGTTAGGTACGCAACGCTAAAATAGTATACGCTCCATTTCAGCAGTCGGTCAACCCCGTTCATTTAAATAGTTCACATCAAAGTGTTTCTTTATAGAATTTAAAACTGTACGTTAGGTTTTATTTATAAATACCTACTTATTTGAAGCAATGAATTTAGCGCCAATAATGATAATACATTGTTATTCCAGACATGTAAACTGTGTGTAATTGTGTTTATATTTACTCGTATGACGCAATACCGTGCTCTGTAATCTATTAAACATCGGCGTGTCTGTTCTAGTAGCTATTCAATACTATTTAAACTACATCAACACAAATTGTTAAAGCCACAATATCTAGATACAATCCTTGTTAGTATTATAAATGCGAATGTAAGGTGCTGAACAAATACTGAGTCTAAAGCTTGAGTGCCCTTTACATTGGCTACTTTTTACCACGGTTACCTAGACACACGCGGGCGGAAGCTACAATCAAAATAAATGTTCAAAAATGTTATAGTTTGTTTATTTCTGTTCCACGTTTTGATTTTGAGTACTAACTACATTTTGAAAGAAACCATTTGGTTCCATCGACCACGTTTTATAAAAAAGAACATCGTTCTTTTAAAATAAATTTAATTTACAAGAATATCAAATCGTCAAAAATTTTACAATTTAGTAAAAATTTTATTTTAATGGTTTAAGAACTTTGGCTAACTTGCCCCAGTGTTTATTACAACAAAAATAAAACAAATGTTTTATATTTCTTTAACAGACCTCTAATCCACTCATAAATATAATCGTATTGTAGATAATGCTATCACTACGAACATTAAAAAAGGTCATAACCGATACCCGAAAGGTACGGAACCTCTTCTTTGTGATGAACATTTTTTTTTTAAAGAGACTACAACCATACATGAAACGGACACAAAGAACACCTAGACTCAGAACGACAATTTGTAGATAACACACAAGTGTTATCTTTTGTGGGATTTGAACCCCCAACACCATAGCGCAGTAAAAAGCGCTGTAACAATCACTAAAACCACTACCCCATTGGTACCTTTAAAAATTTCGGTAAAATTCAAACTACATGTATCCGAACGACATTCTCTTTTCTATATGTCTGCGTTTCCTTGTAATGTACAAGTCTTCCTCTAGTTTATATAATTACTAGTTGACCCAGCGAACTTCGTACCGCCCAACTTTAAAATTCCAGAACTTGATCGCAGCGCCACCTACCGGGTCCAATTGCGAATCTAAACCATTCCCAGATCCCCTTGAACATACACAAAAAATTTCATCAAAATCGGTCCAGTCGATTGAGAGAAGTTCAGTGACGTACACACTCACACAAGAATTATATATATAAAGATAAAGATAGTTGACCCAGCGAACTTCGTACCGCCCAATTTTAAAGTTCCAGAACTTGATCGCAGCGCCACCTACCGGATCCAATTGCGAATCTAAACCATTCCCAGATCCCCTTGAACACACACAAAAAATTTCATCAAAATCGGTCCAGTCGTTTGAGAGAAGTTCAGTGACATACACACTCACACAAGAATTATATATATAAAGACTAGATGACCCAGCGAACTTCGTACCGCCCAACTTTAAAATTCCAGAACTTGATCGCAGCGCCACCTACCGGGTCCAATTGCGAATCTAAACCATTCCCAGATCCCCTTGAACACACACAAAAAATTTCATCAAAATCGGTCCAGTCGTTTGAGAGAAGTTCAGTGACATACACACTCACACAAGAATTATATATATAAAGACTAGATGACCCAGCGAACTTCGTACCGCCCAACTTTAAAATTCCAGAACTTGATCGCAGCGCCACCTACCGGGTCCAATTGCGAATCTAAACCATTCCCAGATCCCCTTGAACACACACAAAAAATTTCATCAAAATCGGTCCAGTCGTTTGAGGGAAGTTCAGTGACATACACACTCACACAAGAATTATATATATAAAGACTAGATGACCCAGCGAACTTCGTACCGCCCAACTTTAAAATTCCAGAACTTGATCGCAGCGCCACCTACCGGGTCCAATTGCGAATCTAAACCATTCCCAGATCCCCTTGAAGACACACAAAAAATTTCATCAAAATCGGTCCAGTCGTTTGAGAGAAGTTCAGTGACATACACACTCACACATGTATATATAAAGATTGGTATACCTCGGCCGTTGTATCTTGGCGAGCCAGAAGTTCGCGCAGATGGTTGCGCAATGACTTTTTTTTTGGACCAATATGGTGGCATAAGGCGACGTACGGGGGACGGTGGTCTAGGCTAGAGATTGACCATCAGTAAGTACAATCGAATCTTTATTCGATGAAATATATAATCGATTAGTCTTATTTAGAAGTTACCGCTTCTTGTTTGTATGAGATATTAAACGAAATAGATTTACGAATATTAGTGTATTTTATAGTTAATAAACGAGATTTAGATTTTAATAAAAAAAAACAAACTAATATTTGTTTTTTTCTCAGTTGAAAGACATAATTTACTTAAATATCAGTTATCTAATAACGTGTACTTATGTAACGACTGTTTGAGAAAATTTAAAACTTCCTTATAAAATTGAAAAAACAAAAAAAAAATTACTTAATTTCAATCGATTTGAATAGATATCGATCAAACAACATCCTCAGGCACGCGTATTGGACATCCCTTTTTGGTTACTTCGTGCTTATTCGGCAATGCTCGGTACACGGTACTCTGTCTCTGTCACACGTTAGCATTGGTGTCGTGTTCGTGTCGCTATCTCGGTCTTGAGCACAGTCGGTTACAAAAGTTTTCGTTGATATTGTCATTCATTGTTTTTATTATTGTTAATTTTTTTTTGTTTAGTGTTGTTTGTTTTATTTGTGTTCTTTTCAAGTGTCAGTTGGTGCTTATATATTATACGCCAAATATGCCACCAAAACATAATTGTGCGTTAAATGGCCAGGCGAGAAAAAATATCTACGATTTAACACAGTATATGAAAAAAGAAGAAGGCCTAAAAGATGTAGATAAAGTTTATTTAAGAGTTGCTAACGTAACTGGTATGTCCAAACGCACAGTACAGCGGATCGCAAATGAAGGCAATATTTCGGGATTACTTTCGGTATTCCGCACGACTGGTAAAAAAAGGTCTAGATCAAAACCTATTACTGATATAGATCATTTTGACCAAGGAGTAATAAAAGATGCATACACAACTTCCACAAAACTGAAAAAGAAATGCCGACCATAAAAAAATTAATTGTAAATAAAAATTATTTAATTTGTACTAATTGGTCATTTATTAGGGAAATTCTTTAGGGAATAAAACAAATGACAATAACAGTTTTCTTCACGAGTGTACATGCGCTAAAGTTCGCAGAGCCTATGTTCACGTCCGCCAAGATACGCCGACCGTATTATAATAGCGTAAAATAGTTTAATTATATAATTACCTCACTAGGTAGTTTGTTATAGAGGTGCAATATCCAATCTAACGCGGCCACCTTGGTGTGGACGGAGCCGTGGTGCAGCATCTGCCTCAGCACGGCCACCAGCGCGCCCAGGTCCAGCCGCCCCTCGCCCTCCGCCGCCTCCTCGCCCTCCCCCTCACCCTCCACCTCCCCGTCTCCAGGGGCAGAGCTGTCTGAACGAGACACCACCAGCTTCGTGAGCTGGAAGTTCACCGTGGCTGCTGTCTCTCGGATACCTGGTCACTTTATAAGGAGTTTATTGATTTGTTTGTTTGTTTGTTCATTAATAAATGGATTCAAGAAATTCATGTATTATCTTGAACAATAATAATATTTGTTAGCAGTCCAGTTATTAGTTATGTACATATCAGTCAAAAGTACTAGGTAAGGCGGGTATCGCAGCTCATTAACAAATATGAAATATATATTCAAAATTACTTCAAGTAAAGAAAACTTAAAAATGTTTTCAAAGGTTGCAACTTCTATGATGTACCTTTGTAAGCCAACATTGTGCTACTGAACGCTCGTTTCTGTCAATTCTTTCTTACGATATCTTTATAATCGACTAGCTTCTGCGCTGCGGCTACGCCCGCGTGTATGTCGGTTATCATAGTAAAATGTAGCCTATGTCCTTTCTCAAGGTTTTATCTATCTTTATACTAAAATTCATCAAAATTGGCTTAGCGGTTTACGCGTTAAAACTAAAAGACAGACAGAGTTACTATTGCATTTATAATATTAGTAAGGATTAAAAAAATTATAATAAGAAATTATATAATCATCAACATCAGCTATCTTTAGCAGTCCACTGCTGGACATGGGGAGATCAACTTAGAATTGAGATAAATAATATCTCTATCTTTTCAATATCATCATCGAAGACCCGTGAAAGTTGCAGCATTGCATATAATGTATGAGTTTTTGGATTATTTCATTTGTGGTGAAGTCAATTCAAACTAAAACCCAATAGTTTTGAAAATGGAAAAACATCATCATCATCAACAGCCTTTAACAGTCCACTGCTGGACATAGGCCTCTCCTTAGAAAGGAGGTTTTGGCCTACTATACCACGCTGGCCAGACGGGAATGGAAAAACGATCAGCAATAATCCGTTAAGTAAAATAAAGCTTTTTATTAAAGGATACTCTTGCGCGGCTCGTCGTGATACGCGAGGCAAGGCAGCACCGCGCACAGCACGCCCGACGCGTACGGCAGCATGCTGGCCCCCGCCAACTCCACGAACTCTTTGATCCACGTTATAGCTGTCAACTGACGACAATTATTTACTTTTATTGTTCACTAGCTGAGCAAATCGCGAGTAACGTCGACGAGCGCATTTAGTCAGCTAGCAGCTATCTATCAGTGAAAATCTTGTCAAAATCGGGCCAGCCGTTCCAGAGATTACCCGGAACAAAGACAGACAAAAATTCTAAAAATTTCATTTTTGATATTAATACCGTATATACTTTGATATGAATTTAGTAAAATACTGGTTATTTGATATTACAAACTGACACTCCAAATTTATTTATTTGTATAGATTTGGTATCTAATTAACAGAGATCGGAATTGGGTGTGTGAAAATACCTAAAGTTTGAAGCGGGACATAATATGGAGCTGTTACAACCACTTAAGTTAAACTGGGTTTGAATTTTACCGGTTTAGTTTTTTTTTTTTTACATGTTCCTTACCTTTGAAACACCGAACTATAAACATTTACAAGCTGCTAATACAGTTCTAAATAAATTTTCTGCTAATACAGTTCTAAATAAATTTTTGTTTTGTACTTTTCCGGCTAAAATTCGGTCTTTTAGTCTAAATTGTTCTTTGTCGGTCAAACACAGAATTTTATATATCTGCAAAATGCTAATGCGGTTTTAATTTCTTTTTTTGATCTGTATCTTAAGTTAAAAAGTTTTGCTACAGGTTGATGCAAGGAAAACGAACATTTTCGCGTCTTTAAATAGTTTTGAAGTCGGCTTTTTTAGGGTTCCGTTGCCAAATGGTAAAAAACGGAACCCTTATAGATTCGTCATGTCTGTCTGTCTGTCTGTCTGTCTGTCCGTCCGTATGTCACAGCCACTTTTTTCCGAAACTATAAGAGCTATACTGTTGAAACTTGGTAAGTAGATGTAATCTGTGAACCGCATTAAGATTTTCACATAAAAATATAAAAAAAACAATACATTTTAGGCGTCCCCATACTTGGAACTGAAACTCGAAAAAAATTTTTTCATCATACCTATACGTGTGGGGTATCTATAGATAGGTTTTCAAAAATGATGTTGAGGTTTCTTATATCATTTTTTTCTAAACTGAATAGTTTGCGCGAGAGACACTTCCAAAGTGGAAAAATGTGTGTCCCCCCCCCTCTAACTTCTAAAATAACAGAGTGATAAAACTAAAAAAAATATATGTTGTACATTACCATGCAAACTACCAACGAAAATTGGTTTGAACGAGATCTAGTAAGTAGTTTTTTTGTAATACGTCATAAATCCTAAACCGCAATTTACCTTGCATTCAATCAATACACTATTAAAAACACATCGATCAAAGTTACATCGAACTACATGAACTTTTAAATGATGTTACTTGCTGATACGGAACCCTTCATGGGCGAGTCCGACTCGCACTTGGCCGCTTTTTTTTAAATTATTAAACCTGCACTGCATAAAAAAATAAATTAAAAACATTTATTTCAATTGCAAGAACAGTGGTTGTAACAGCTCCATATTATTATTGCAAACTTACTGCAAACTTTAGGTATTTTCACACACCCAATTCCGATCTCTGCTAATTAATTTGTAGTGATGGTCTTAAGATTTTAGAAAATATATAACGTAGATCATGATAGTTAGCCAGCCAGATTTAGCCACAAGCTAAAAAAGGAAGAAAATGTTACGGGAAAGATTAAAATGTATGGATTTTTAATTTCACTGAAGTGAAGCGTACATCAATCATCATCAACAGCCATTTACCATTCCACTGCTGAACATAGGCCTCTCCTTAGAAAGGAGGTTTTGGCCTACTATACCACGCTGGCCAGACGGGTTGGCAAAGGGTTTGTTTCAAGTTTTCCTTCTCTTGTGAAGTGAAGCGTTAAACTGTCAAAAATACGTAAGTGTCAAGTTTGTATATCTGACTTTACCTGCATCATTTCTTCGGGCGACTGGGCATGCGTGATAAGAATATTGATCATGGCCTGGAAGTCCACCCTCGACGGGTCCTTCTTTATACTTCTTAGGAATTCGTTCAACTGTACATCGCACCTGTAATCAATGTCAAAGAATTTAAAGAGTTATCATCAGACATAGGCCTCCGGTAATTACCGGTGTTGTGCTCTCCGTATGCAAAAATGAAGAATTTTGAGAAATAATTTAGTGATATCTTACATTCTTCTAATTTCTGAGTTGGTGTCGTCCAACATCTTGAAAAGGCCGTCGAGAAGCTCGGGCAGGTGGACGATGAGGTCTATATCAGGCACAGCGTCCAGCACAGATACCCACGACACAATAAACTGTCGCGCAAATGCGTTGCGCGTGTAGATGCGCTCGCGCAACATCGGGATGAACGACGCCAACTCGAACGTTTGCGACTCCGTCACTATGTCCTGGAGATGGAGTTTTAAATGTCAGGAACTGGGTGTATAATATAAAGTAAATATTATTTTCAATCACTTGTTTACATACCTACATTTCAAAATTTACTGCATTCAGTTTGTAAAGAAGCCAGTTAGAAGAACGTGATCGCGGTCACAGTCGATCGAACATAATATTGGAATATCGTATAAAAAATAACACTGCAAGATACGTAGTGTGAGCGTGTTGGGTTGTCTTTGAATAATTTCTGTTATCGCTATACTTGGCGTTCGGTTGATATTTAGGGATCCTCACTGCAATTCTGTTGTTTTCTTTTTAGTATTCTGTCTAGTAAATCTGACCGTTTTTTACAAAAATTATACCAAAAAGTTGCGTATTTCCTCATATTGAAAAAGGTTTGGGCTCGTTTATATGTAATTTTATAATATAATTATATACATAAATACAACGTATTCACACAGTAGTAAGTATAGGTGTGAAAACTTCACATACAAACGTTGTTTTCCGAATACTGGCAACACCAGACCAACCACTCGTTCTACCGACTGTAGGTACTTTCACCTAGACGTAATCGCTATTACAATGTACTGGTCTGAAAGAGAATACCTGAGACATATGTATATATTTGTGCCTGAGGTATTAATAAATATAGATGAGATGAACGAACAGCCATCTAAAAACAGTCGTATTGTGCAGAACCAGTACAAACAATACAATATTCATTATTTTTCTCAAACTATTTGTTTGGCGAGGACACCGCCCCAAGGGTATTACGATACAACAGACACGTCATTCGACTCTGCATAAATTACAGATAGTGGAAAGTGTCGCACACATCACCGACAAATACAATTTGACTACAGCAATAATCGCTCTGGTATTGACTAGTCCTGCTGGGTCAAATTTATGAGATGATCATACATAATTTAAAAACTACGGAATAAGATTGGCCATAGTTTCAACTTGGCTAATTCCGTTGTATGTATTTGCAGAAAAGTGATCTATTTTGATCAACATCTTTTTAGCATTTTCTAATTTGTACAGCGCATTGCAAAAGGGCCTTCTCCTCTCATGAGAGGCAAAACAACATAAAATATAAATATTTTACACACAACGCCATCTAGTCCCAAACTAAGAAGAGCTTGTATTATGGGTACAAGACAACTGCTATTAATACATAGCTATACTATTTTTTAGTAAATACATACATATTATACATAGAAAACACTCAGACTCCGAAACAAATATTTGCGGATCACAAACATTTGGCCCGACCCGGGCATCGAACCCGAGACTTCTTGATTAGCAGCCGCTTACGCTTACCACTAGACCAACAAGACAATCTTTTCATTTCATGGCAGTCAATTCATAACAATTCATAGCAATCCTACAATTAACATCTCTCCGTGACAATTATATAAATTATTGCAGACTAATAAAAACGTAATTAAAATATTTTTCTTGTGTGGAAGCTTCGAATGTTGATATTTATTTAGGTGGTTTGATAGTGCGTCTTGTCGCCGTAGACCCTTTGCTCGAAGCTATTATGAATTATCACGGAATGAATAGTCACGGAAGAAGATGGAAGCGCAGACACTTTTTTTTGTAATCAAGGGCAAAACTAGTTGACGGGTTCCCTAATGTGAATGTATTCATAACTTTCTTAAAATGTTGCTGATACCTTTACAAGTCTATCGAGTAACTCAGCTCCTTGCTTGACCTGCTGCTCGGGATCAGCCGCCAGGCGCGCCAAGGCATCGAACACGAGCGGAAAGTGAGCGAGGGCGGCTCCTCGCGCTATCTTGAGCACGTTGAACAATGCTTCGGCCGCCTGGTACCTCACACGAGACTCACTCTCGCTGAAGCAAGCCACGATCGGGTGTATCAGCTCAGGTAGATACTCTATGCAGCCCTGATAGAAGATATTTTATTAACATCTGTTCGGCCAAAACTTAAATCTATGGAAAGTATAGAAAGATTTAAAAAAAAGCAAGTAGATGTAGACGGTTCAGAAAGTTCAGATAGAAGAAGACATGAAGAAGTAATAATTAGACATTTAGTTTTACCTACAAGACAGAACTACTGCCACCCCATAGAAGTAGTATTTTTTTTATACATAATGCTGCCAAAATGACTCTGCTCAGCCTGATGGAAAGCTTAAGCAGAATCCAAGAGTGGTGGCAACCGTCCTCATTACCAATGTGGGCAATGCAACACGGTGACCCGCACTATGGCGACCTAAACACTAAATGATTGTGTGACATAATAATTACTCTTGCTGTAAATCTGCAACTTATACTTTTTAAAAAGGGCTATTTAAGACATCAGGTTTTTTTTAAAATTGGTAATCAAAACAAACTATCATAATATGATGATAATTTTTTTTTAAGCAACCAACTGAAATTTTCTGCCAAGGTCAAGTATGTTAATTAACATCATCAATCCTAAAGTATTTAAGTTGTTGTTGAAACGAAAATTATTTAATGATTAAATAGGAACCATCTTGCAAGTACACAAAAAAATCGGTCAAGTTCGTGTCAGGCCCCACATTGAATGGTGTTCTGCTGTCACCCACAATGGCACCTGGATTTCAAATCGTGCTCTATAAATAATTATTATGTTTACTTTTTATTTCTTTATGTATTTACAAGTTAGGCCCCTACAGCTCTTGAACTAACATGAACTACAGAACCCTAAAAACTACCTCATTGTGAGAAGCCTCAGTGATCTATGATTGAGGCAGTACTTGAAAGAATTTTGGTACCTAGGTAAGGTCTTGTACCCTTTGATAAGGGTCTAATTGCTATGAACAGTAGCATCTAGCCTTTGTGGCCTTTATAAACCAAGTGTTTAGGACAGACAACTAACACTTGAAATGCTTAAAAGTGTAGAGAGCTAGTAGGTACATATTAATAAAAAAAAATTTGCTAAAGAGCTAGTATATTATATTACTGGCTAGCTTTAGCCCATTGCTTCACCCCATATAAATCTGTTCGTGCTATAGCCTGTCCTTCCTCAAGTGTCTTCACAAGTTGATTAATTTACTAATCTTAAACAACAAAATAATGCAAAGCAATGAAATATGATCAATACATAATGTAGTTCTCATATTTTATTACAAAGTATCATCAATCATCATCAACAGCCTTGAACAAGTCCACAGCTGGACATAGGCTTCTCTTTAGAAAGGAGGTTTTGGCCTACTATACCACGCTGGCCAGACGGGTTGGTATAGGGTTGGTTTCAAGTTCAGGGACCTACTAGAGGAGGCGGCCATTGTTTGCTCTTGGCTGTCTCCGCAGGCCCCGACCGAGGAGGTCGACGTGGGGGCTGGTCGCTTCGCCGATGCGTTAACGCTCATCTGTGATGCGGCCATGCCCCGCGTTCGTGGCCGTCGGCCTCCTCGGAAGGAGGTCTACTGGTGGTCCCAGGAGTTGGCGGACCTCCGTGCGGCTTGCGTACGTGCCCGGAGGTCCCACATCCGGAGTCGGCGACGTCACCGCGGAGGCGGTGAGGAGGTGGACCGGCTTCACGAGGAGTACCGAGCAGCTCGGGAAACTCTGAGGCTGGCCATCTGCCGCGCCAAAGACGCGTCTAGAGAGGAGATGCTGGAGAGTCTCGAGCGTGACCCCTGGGGTCGCCCTTACCGTGCGGTGCGTCAAAAGCTCCGCACACAGGGCCCCCCCCTTACGGAGACTCTCCAGCCCAGCTTCCTGCAGGAAGTGGTCGAGGGCCTATTCCCGCAGCAGGCGGAACACACACCCCCATCGATGGCCCGTCGTGGTCGTCGTCGGGGCAGCGTGGGTGATGTTCCGCCTGTCAGGGAATCGGAGGTAGGGGCGGCTGTTCTACGGATCCGGTCCAAGAACACCGCCCCCGGGCCGGACGGGGTTCCAGCCCAAGTGATGGCCCGAGCCCTCGACTACATGTCGGACCACCTCAGGGGAGTGTTGGACGCTAGCTTGGCGTCCGGACGCTTCCCTGAGCGTTGGAAGTGCGGGAAGCTGGTCCTGATACAAAAGCATGGACGGCCTGCCGATTCGGTCGCGGCCTACAGGCCCATCGTGTTGCTGGACGAGGCGGGCAAGTTGTTCGAGAGGGTTCTCTCTGTCCGCATCGTCCGGCACCTCAGCGAGGTGGGGCCCGACCTGTCGGACGCCCAATTCGGTTTCCGAGAAGGGCGTTCGACGGTCGACGCGATCCTGCGCCTGAGGGCCGTGACCGAAGAGGCGGTGAGAGGCGGTGGAGTGCTGTTGGCGGTGTCATTGGACATCGCCAACGCCTTCAATAGTCTGCCATTCGGCTGCATCAGGGCCGCACTCCAATACCACGGAGTGCCAGGGTACCTGAGGCGGCTGGTGGCAGACTACTTAGAGGAGCGTACTGTCGAGTACGAGGACCGAGGTGGCGCCTTGAGACGCAGGGCCATGTCGTGCGGTGTTCCACAGGGGTCTGTCCTAGGACCGCTCCTGTGGAACATGGGATACGACTGGGCCCTACGAGGGCGTCTCCCCCCCGGGCTGGGTGTGATCTGTTACGCAGACGACACCCTGGTCACGGCCCGGGTGTCGTCTGCGTAACAGATCACACCCGGGCAAACTTTGAGGAGTCTCCCGGGTGGTCGGGCGCATCGAGGCGCTGGGTCTGCGGGTGGCCCTGGACAAGACGGAGGCCCTATTATTTCATGGGCCCCGTCGTGGTCCGCCCGCCGGCGCCTCGATCGAGGTCAACTCGGTCCTCGTACCGGTCCGGGCCCAGATGAGGTACCTGGGTCTGGTCCTCGACGGTAGGTGGCTCTTCGACGAGCACTTCCGACAGCTTGGTCCTAAGCTGGTGGGCACTGCCTCCGCCCTAGGGCGACTTCTGCCCAATTTGGGCGGGGCCAGTGTCCCCACTAGGCAGCTGTACACGGGGGTTGTCCGGTCGATGGCACTTTACGGTGCACCGGTGTGGGCGGCGGCTCTGTCCGCCCAGAACAGGGCGCGCCTCTGGCGCCCCCAGCGGATACTGGCGGTCAGAGCCATACGCGGATACCGCACCGTGTCCACAGAGGCGGCGTGTGCCTTGGCCGGAACACCCCCGTGGGATTTGGAGGCGGAAGTGCTCGCCGAAGTTTATCGGCGAGTGGCTGACTTCCGGGCGGAGAGCGGATTTCGCCCTCCGCCCGAGGACGTGCGCGAGTGGCGCGAAGCCGCTCGCCGAGCCACCATGCAGAGATGGTCGCTCCGGCTGGAGACCCCACGCGCTGGCTTCGCCGCCGTGGAGGCTCTTCAACCGGTCATCGCGAAGTGGACAGGGCGGCAGCACGGGACCCTTTCCTTCCGGCTGACGCAGGTACTTTCCGGGCACGGTTGCTTCGGAAAGTACCTGCACTCGGTCGCTAGGAGGGAACCGAGTCCCGCCTGCCACCACTGCGACTGCAGTGAGGACACGGCCCAGCACACGCTGGCGGTCTGCCCCGCTTGGGCGGCGCAGCGCCGGGTCCTCACTGCAGTCATCGGAGGGGATCTCTCGCTGCCGGCCGTCATAAGATCGATGGCCGGCAGTGACAGTTGTTTTACCGCGGTCGCAACCTTCTGCGAGGACGTAATCTTGCAGAAGGAGGTGGCGGAGAAGGCCCGGGAGGATGCAATCCAATCGGACCCGATCCGCCGCCGGCGCCCGGGGCGGCGTAGGCGCGCATACCAGCGTCTCATGCCGCCCTGAGAGTGGCCGCGGATGGGCGGGACGGGTTTCCCGTCCGTCCGCAGTGGAGGCCAACCGCGAGGGGGCGACGTCCGCGTGTGACCGGACGTTGCCTAATTAGAGAGTAAAATTCTGAGATGGTGCCCGCAACAGTGCGGGCAGGCGCCGGTTGGAGTCCAGAAGGAAATCCCCTCCCTGGACTCCTTCCAATACAAAGGCGCAGAGAGGGTCACACCGTGTGGTTTTAGTCGGTTCGAGTCCGACACACCACCCCGCCGTAACCCCCGACGGGGTGACGGTCCGCGGGGATTTCCACACGTAAAAAAAAAAAAAAAGGGTTGGTTTCAAGTTTTCCTTCTCTTTGCATTGATGTTATTTTGCGTAGTTTATCCCTTAGTCACCTTTTACGACACCCGCTGGGTGAAGAGGGGTGGTGACACTCTGTATTCTTAATCCGTCACCACACGGACCTTAATCCGTCACCACACGGACTTACAAACTGATTACAAAGTATATACAGCATCAATAACGGAAACTTTACACTTCATAATATATTTTGAAAACTAAAGCAGTGCTATAATTAGCTAGTATTGCATATCACACAGGATCGCACATTAATGATAAAGCTCATAGCATATTATTTAGACACATAGTATGATATCATATTTATGATAGTTAAAACATAAGATATATCTTATAATATATGTAATTAAAAGAATAGTAATTTACACACGCTGATCCTGACCCAACAAAACTCAAAATCGATCAGAATGGAGTGCAATGGGAAAGGCCTATGTCCAGCAGGGGACTGCGATAGGCTGATGATGATGATGATGATCCTGACCCAGACTGCTGGAAAACATACTAATTCTAAATACATACATATTATAAATATATTATATGCAGATACAAAACAAATGATCATGCTCATCATATAATTGTTTGCGGTAGGTAGGCATTGACCATATTTTTACTATAAACTATTAGTCTTAAGAACAATACAATATAAGCAATGTAGATATATGAATGAGTGTAATTCAGATTCTCCATTCTGAATAAAGCCATGGTAAGCATTAGAACTTTATCTAAATTAGGAAAGGTACCTGTTTTACATCAAAGCTGCTACTGACCTTCCCTAAGCCAACAGCCACTGAGGATAAACCCATGAGAGCGCCATTTTTAACATTAGGATTCGTCGAAGACATCAGATCTTGACCGAGAACTCTAATAAGTCGCTTAATTTGACTAGTATTCTTTGCATCATTGAAATCCTTTACCATTCTGCAAATAATTTGATAAACAAATACAGATATGAAAAACACATAACATAAGCATTAACTTTTAGTATTAGATCATCAGGAAATATTAATATTTGATAATATACAGGTGGGTCTTGTAATAACAAAATATGGGGAGGAAATAGTGGGCAAGTTAAAACAAAAACTGAAGCATTACTTTTCAATTTCGACGCCGGCAAATTTACGTTTGTCATATATTTTGTCGCAAAGCCCGTGCACGCAGGCTAGGCTTAGTGGTGCGTAATCTCTCTGAGCCATTATTATTTAACGTTTATGACCATAAAATGAAACTAGACATCTATCTATTACCAAAACACATCAGTGATTCTGAAGCAGATTTTTTGAGAAACCTAGCAACAAAAACTTGTTTTGTAGCATAAACTTATCGTTCTTTTCATTCTTTTCTTAATAAAAAGAAAGTGATGCAACTATTGCGATGTCCAGATAAATAGTAGTAGTACTATTTACAGTTTTCATTTGACGTTTACGAGCAGCTGTTTAAATGACACTTTTGACATACGCCTATGCGCCCAAAAATTATAATCAAACACAACAACACAACAAATGATGAAAAATAGTAACACACCTTAAAAGTACAGAAATTAATGGTGAAATAATACTTTTTGTATATTAGTAGAAAAAAAATGCTTTTGTCTTTTTATTATCTGTATTTATATACAGCTAAAAATAAATAATAATTTATAAACAGCCGTTTTCTGAACGATTAAAGTAAAATAATACCAGACCATATTTAAAATTTCCCCAGCGTTTTAATTCAATGTTTACGTCTCCTTGTATTTAAATCTTATATGAATCAAAATGCTTGCATACTACTACTAATCTGCAACTTGGTTCACAATAGTCTTAGATAAACATTTCGCTACTATATTTTGAACAAATTCAAGTGTCACACAATTATGATACTTGAATTTGAGTTCACATTGTGCAATTTATCATCATCACCAGCCTATTGCAGTTCATTGCTTAATATCGGCCTCTCACAATGCACCCTGATCTATTTTAGGTTTTTCGAATCCAGCTCATAATTAACTAACATCAATTTATCTTATATTATATTTGAACTAACCTCTATAAAACAAAATAAACATAATTTTATTTTTGTATTATCCATGTTTTGGAAGTTGAAGAAGCACATGCAATAAAACAATTTATAATTTCTGTTTGTCAAAAACTAGCTTAAAAGGTTTAATCCTCATCGAAAATCCATTATAAGTATATAAAATCAAAAAAAATTATGTGCAATATAATTTGTAACTCAAGATAACTTTTTACATTTAAGTTGGCAAACTGTGATAAACTGGTAATATTTGACATGTAATAGTGCGTGTGTTGAATTGTGTCTGCTTATTTTGATTCAAACTATGGTGTAAAACAGTCAAATGTCATTAAGTTCTAAATTGTTGTGTATTGTAAGTGTTTATTTGGCGCGCTAGATTACAGTACCGAGTTCGTTATGCCTGTGACATTAGTAGACAGGTTGCCCTTGCCGAATCTCAAGGTTTACACCGCGGGCAGTGTTTCTTTGCTTTCAATTGCTATTTATTACGCTCTAAGTGCAACTAGTGATCCGAACTGGCGGGTGAACGTGACACAGGGTCGGCAAGAAGCTATGGCGGAGCCGGGTGACATTGAGGCAAAGCTGGTGATGACTCCACCTCCGGTTGCAGCAGAAAACGGCACCAGGAACATCTCGGAACAGTTCGTAGATGTCATGACTTTTATGTTGCAGGAGCCACTCTGCATGTGGGTATGTATCTTCATCTACCTCACTTGTGCCCTAACTTAGTTCTACTGTTTACCAACACAAGCTCTTTCTAACACAAAACATTCTAGTTTTTGTTGTTTTCTTTTTTTCATTTATGATAACAAAATAGATTTAAATATTTAGATTGTATATTTACTTGCATGCTATGTTATGATGATGCTGGAGTTCTAGAAATAAAATTTTCTATTAAATATTAGGTACAATAATTTGATGAAAATAAAAATGATTCTAAAATCTCTCAAATATGGAGCCTGGCTCTTGTCAGTGGAGCTATAACCACTACTCTCTGTTTTCTGCAACATTTACTACTTGTCTATAAAACTCTTAAAAGGTAATAAAAAATATTTAAACAATCCATAGACACCATTATTTAACCATTGATATTAAATGTCTGTGAATAGATAATATTGAAGTCACTCTCTTAAAAAAAACCTTTTTTTTTGAATGAAAGAGAATAGTAAACAAATTTTTTTATCAATTGGATATATACATAGTAAACTTTTAGTACCATAAAGTAACTATGGTTGAACTTAAAATTGATCTAAGTGAAGTTACGCAGAGTATATTAGAATACCTGTGTACACTTATTAACATGGTATAAGTACGCTTTGATTAGTTTGGGATTTGAAATTTAGGCTATTATTATTTTAAATCAATGAACCTTCAATAAAATGTATTATAAACCTAAGAATGTAGTCTTTATCATTATTATTCAAACCAACAAGATAAAGATACACCAGTTTATGTTAATTAAATAGACATTGTAATCAGTAGAGCATTTGAAGAGCAATGACTTAATGGCTCAAATTAAAAATAAACTTATTTAGTTTATGGCTCATGTTCGACTTGCACCTAGATATTGAGTGCTATCTTTGTCATAAAGCTGGTACATTTATTATATTATTTTTTTATCATTAAATAAGTCACTCTTTTACAAAAACAATATTTTGATATTGTTATTGTCTACAATGAGCAAAATAAAGTAATTAAGAAACTCGTAATGGGATTTAATAATTAAATTAATTTAGTCAAGCAATGAATATTTTTTTTAAGTGTTTGTATAATTTAAATTTTATAATTTTTAAAGTGGGGTATTAGGAATAATACTTTATGGGACAACCTTTTTATAAGTTAATAATATTTAGCTAGTTTTGATGGCAAAATATTTTCCACTAGCTAATTCACCTGTGGTCATTGTTGTAAATAGCAAGCAACACCACAGAGCAAAGCTAGTTCAAAAAAAAAGAGAGAGAGAAGAACAAACAAAGGGACAGACAGACAGACACACAAATTTTAAAAATTGCTTTTTGTTGTAAGTGTCATATTAAATCTTCATATGGATTTATTAAAAAACTGTTGATTAGATATTACAAACAGACAAAAATTGTTTTTATTTGTATAGGTTACTAGTTGACCCAGCAAACTTCGTACCTCCCAACTTTGAAATCCTAGAACTTGATCGCAGCGCCACCTACCGGGTCCAATTGCAAATCTAAACCATTCTTGAACCTACACACAAAACACATCACACACAAAAAAATTCATCAAAATCGGTACTGCCGTTTAGAAGGAGTTTAATTACAACGTAAAGTTGCATTGATTTTTTTAAATATAGATTAGAACAATGTTACAAAAGTTTTGCCTTGAACTTAAATATCTCCACTCAATGAGTAATCCACAGATGTATTTAGTTTCAAAACAATTATATTATTTCTTGTGTTTACTAGGTTAATTTTTTTTGTCCAAAGTTGTAAAATTTTTACCCAGTTATTAGTGTGGAAACTGTAGTTTCTATTACAATGGAACTAGAACTTCTGAAGTGATAAAAAATATTTAATGATAGGCCAAATGTAGGGCTGTCTTTTGGGCCAAAGTGGTTGTCTACACCCTTAAGGGTTCACTTCTTACTGCACAAATATGTATTTAACAAGTTTTATTTCTCATTTATTTTGATCAGTGAACTTGTAATGTCAGTGGTTGACAAATACTAGCTGACCTCGCTATTTAAGCTTGTAGGATGGTAAAATTCTAGTCTCTAGTTGCTCGCCAAATACGTCAAAAACATGAAATCTGAACAGCCTCGAAAAATAAAAAGCCAAGTATGGTAAACGTATATCAAAAGCCACATAAATATTGAATTCAAAATGTAAAAAATTAAGATACCTTGTTGTTGTACAAACATTTTCGAACTCATAATCAATATACAAGGAAATGAAATACCAATTTACATTCCCTCATAAATGGCTGTAAAGAATTACTTTAAATATAATATGAAACTGATATAAGATATTTTATCTGTGATAAGGCGAGCGATAATAGTTCGTGGTTGTCTAGACTAGATAAGACGATATTGATAGCGTTAAACGAACCCTAATATTTTCTTTTTCGTAATCAGATTTCTGAAAGGCAGCAAGACATACAATAGTCTTTCAAGACCGATTCCCCTGTTATCGGTTATTGAACAGTGTGCATGTCAGCTAATTAAAGAAAAACAAATGTCATATATCGCGCGGGAATTCAGACGATAAAGTAACAACTTTGATATTTAAAATGCTTAAACTCTCGACCCAAAGTGAAAGTAAATGTTCAGGTTTTGTGTTAAACCTGATGTGCTATATGTATGCAGTGCTACAACTAAACAGTGATGTAATAAGAAAGTTTTAATTTAATGAAAAAAACAAGGCATTTGATATCCTAGCTATGAATAGAGATTGATCCGCAGCTGAGCGTGTGGGGCTGATGTGGGCGGTTGATATTTTTATACAAGAATATCACACAGATATGTACCGACGCCAGATCTACATTTCACACAAAGATATCCTTGTATACACACTTGGCACATACTACTTCAAGATATTGTAATAAAGATTTCCAGTCCCATACCTGGGAAAATATTGATGCCTTGGTTTTAAGTTTCTCTGCTAAACAAGGATCCCTTGCACCACCTGAAAATGAACTCGTAGAACCTAGGACCAATAATTTAATTCACAATTTAAAACTATCACTAAACACTACCATCATCTTCTGCTACTGAAGGATATTGACTGCACGCCACTTAGTTCGATCCTCGGCTACTCGCGTTCAACTCCTATAATGATTTTCATATTTAATTGTAAATACATAATATGTATTATATGTATATTATATATCCTATCCTAAACTATAGGTACTCATCTGAAATTATATTTATATTACTCACGTCGCTAAACCAGAAACAATTTATTTGCTTACATAACGAATACAAAATGGAGTTTAGTTCCGTCATTTCGATATGGGTATGCAATGTGTGCATTCACTGTCCACCTTTGAAGAAAAATATGGCTTAAAACTGTATTCAATCCTAATAACCAGTTTTGTTTTAATTGATGACGAACGCGGAACAGGAAGAATAAATAAACCAATGTCAAATTGTTCTATATATTAAATAATATTCGCTGTGTTTAATAAATTTGCATATATGACAAATGAATATTATCGAACAATAAATATTTCGGACAGCTTACACACAACGTCATCTAGTTCAGACCAAGCAGAGCTTGTATTATGGGTACCAGACAACTGATATAAATACATAAGCATACCTTTTCTTTCTAAATACATACATATTATACATAGAAAACACCCATACTCCGAAACATTGTGGATAAAACATAATATGACATTGCCATAACTGAAACACAAAAAAGAAATGTTCTCATAGCTGTTACGATGCGGTAAGTGAAAGTTAAGCTCTTCATTAGAAACTTGAAACGATTATATTTAATGACCAAAGTTACGATCACAAAAGTGGTAATGGGTATTGTGATGGCATATAATGTTCTCAAAATTGTTTAAACTAACACGAAACAGTAATACATGAGGCCATGTGATCCCAAATAAGACAGAACCGGTACTACACGACGGTAATAACACAGATAATAGGCATACTATATATTTATATACATACATAATATAGATAAATAACAGCCGGTGATACGACTAATAAAACGTCCTCAAAACGCAATTGGGTTGCAATCGATTCCACGACCTTTGACTGTTACCAGTTATCACACATTTCACTTTATTGCGCAAATTGTATTGTATATCTAATTATAGCTTTAATTTACTGATAGGTACTATTGTTTTAGGCTGCTTTCACTGTTTCATGGATACTTGTTTTTAATCTAGTTTTTTCACCTATTACGTTAATCTGGAAATCCTTGATAAAACAACAATCAAATTTTGTATTAAACAAAAATATTTTAATATAATTTACTGCATATCAATAAGATCCTAGTGAATAATGAGTGAGTGTCATTATAATAAGAAACAGAGATATTATTAGAAGGCGTAAAGTAAGTTGAGGTGGCTATTTTCATTGGCAAACGGCGAATATTGTTTCAATGGAAATTTTTAAGTATTCCAGAATTCCAAAATTGTCAAAGACTGGATTCCTAGGGCAGTTCGCTACCCTCCCAACGATTTCGAATAGAGAACCTAGCGAGCTGCAAAGTACTTAGCATAATATGCTAAAACTCCTTCCAATTCCATCAGAGAATGGAACACTGTTTGCTCTGTCTCTGTGCACGCACTGCACAATAATCTATCTGTATGTATGTCGTTTGTTTATATTCGATTCGTTTTCAATTTACGCAAATTTGATCACGAATCTCAGAAACGCTCCAAATTAAATTGGTTCCCAATTCGCATATGCAGACAGTTTAACTACCCTATATACTCTGTACTCTTTTCTCCCACTTCTCCTTCATACATATCAGGTCTGATTTTATACACTCCACTTTCCTGAAACAATCTGTACTGCTATGGATCGCGCTCCCTCTCTTGATCAATATGGCAAAAAAATACAAACTTTCAAATAGGTACCTATTACGGTAACACCACATAAACACACTATCAGATCCATCATAATTTTGAACTCTCCTCTTTTACAATTATATTATGTAAAATATATTAAATTATACATAATTTTTAGATTGTATTGTATGTAAATATTATGTATTTTTGTGTATGTATGAATTTCTGTGCATCTACCATGTCTGGCTCTGCATCGCCCTAAGGTCGACTGGGAGAAAATGCCTTTGGCCTTTTGCCTTTGCTGTCTTTGAGCATAAAGATTTAAATAAATCAATAATAAAAATATATCACCCACGTAAGAAAAGTGTTTGTCCTAGCGGCCATATCCAGTGATACGAGTGTAGCAACCATCATACTAATATTTAATTAACAGTCATCAATTATATTATTAAAATAATTATCATTACGGAGTAAACGTTTTATTTGGAGTTTAATATAGATCCTTCCAACACGAGTATGTGTAGACTCAACTTTTTAACTTTTACGTCATCGGAACTATCTCTTCATAAAACTTAGTTTATGTTAAATGTGAAATAGTTTTATTTTGGCCTGTTTGATGTTTATTTGCAATATATATATGCGTTTGTGTGCAATATTGCATCAAGTGCAAAGCGTCAATTGTTTAAAATAATTGAGTAAAAAAAATTAAATACATGAAAACTTAAAATATTTAGAATAAGGCTTGTTTTAAAAATAGAATTAAATTTAATTTGAACAAAGGTTCTCACACGCTATTGCGTCAATATGAATTGTTCTTACAACCAAGGATACTAATACTACAATCAGACACGTCATCACCAGCCAGGGTAATGTGACTCATCTAATGATATTTTGTTGGCTGATGAAATGATGTTTGTACCCACAACACAAGTTGTAGCCAAAGACACGTGTCGCTAAGTTAGCGTGCAGACCAACCAGAGCGAAAACGTGCGCGTGCGTAACGTTGGCGTGAGAAATAGTTGAAGGTCTTTACTCACTGTGCTGTGATTAGCTCCGAATCACTTGAGTGCGCTAGTTAACACCTTTTATCCAATTATGTCGTAGGTGATTAGCCAATGATATGTGTGAATATAGAAGAGCTTGTTATAAGACAAGCCTCAGCACTTGACTGCGCCATCCCATCACCTAAGATCACAATAATCCATCTATACAAATAAATTTACTAAATGCATATGAAAGTTTTTAAAATTTTTGTTACTCCGCTTTTTACAACAATAAATGTGGGTAACTGCGGGATTCAGATAGTATATCATATAATTAGGACAATTCTAAATCAGTCCTCTGTCGCTTACATCATGGAGAGTGTTCTGAAGAGTTGTTCCAACTGGTCCCCCCTTCCCCTTTCCTATACAGGACAACACGTGCTGGCCTTGGAAGCCACCGCTTCAGAGTGGTTGACATACGCTCTCGAACTAAACGGTTCGGCTTTTCCTTTCTCTGCCGAGCAGTTAAAACCTAGAACTCTCTACCAGCGCATGTGTTTCCTCCCCTCTATGACCCCGGGTCCTTCAAGCGGGGCGTGAAGAAGCATCTTACTAGGCCGCCATAGTGTGGGTCACCGTGCTGCACTGTCCGTTGTGGCAGTGAGGATGGTGGCCTTCACTTCTGGATTCTGTTCGTGCTTTCCATCAGGCAGAGCAGTCATTTTGGCAGCTAATATAAAAAAAAAACCTGTGCCTACAAGTATAGCTTTGCTTATTTATCAATCAAATCATGTGCCTTTTTATCAATCAAAGCGAAGACAAAACCGCAAAAAAAACTATATTACAAATATGTATTAATACATATTTGTAATATTAGTTTATTTTTTTAGCGGTTTTGAACCTCGATATATTTGCATAGTTAAGCAAATATATCAAGGTTATAGTACCACCGTATTTCCTTTATATAATATAGAGTAGAAACGAGCACTCTGGATGATACCCGTCAGTGAGTGGCTACCTACGCCTATGAGCGTAGGTAGCCACTCAAGAGTGAGAGCGCCACGCTTGCTACTCAAGAGTCTCAAGAGCGGTCCCGGCCTTTGAGGTAGCCCTCCTACCTCTTTATTGTAGGCTTGAAGGCTGTATCGATCCAAAAATATATCAGATGACTTTTTAAAATGAGCGTAAATAATTTACTATAGCTGATTAATCCAAATAAATATTACATATTTAGTTTTTAAGTTAATTGATTTAAATAAGGAATGCTTTAAGCCACTTAAAAAATATTTAATTAGTAATTACATTATTACCTATTATTACCTCAGGTGGACGCTAGCCAGTATTGCCAATAAACAACGTGTACGGAAATCGTATTCTTGGTTTTATGACGTAACTTAATAAAAAAAATCATGACACTATAATGTTAATTATAATATATTAAGAAACGACTGTCCAAATAAACGAATTTAATATTTGTCTCTAGTGGGTATTAAAGGATACATTTTTGTAATCCAAATTGGTAAAAAAGCGGCCAAGTGCGAGTCGGACTCGCCCATGAAGGGTTCCGTACCAGCAAGTAATATCTTATAAAAGTTCTTGTAGTTCGTTGTAACTTTCATCGATGTTTTTATACTAGTGTTTTGATTGGATGAAAGGTATATTGCGTGTTACCATTTATGACGTATTAAAAAAAAACTACTCACTAGATCTCGTTCAAACCAATTTTCGTTGGTAGTTTACATGGTAATGTACAACATATATTTTTTTTAGTTTTATCACTCTCTTAATTTAGAAGTTAGAGGGGGGGGGACACACATTTTTCCACTTTGGAAGTGTCTCTTGCGCAAACTATTCAGTTTAGAAAAAAATGATATTAGAAACCTCAACATCATTTTAGAAGACCTATCCATAGATACCCCACACGTATAGGTTTGATGAAAAAAAAAATTTTGAGTTTCAGTTCCAAGTATGGGGACCCCCAAAATGTATTGTTTTTTTTCTATTTTTATGTAAAAATCTTAATGCGGTTCACAGAATACATCGACTGACCAAATTTCAACAGTATAGCTCTTATAGTTTCGGAAATAATTGACTGTGACATACGGACGGACAGACAGACAGACAGACAGACCGACAGACAGACAGACAGACAGACAGACAGACAGACTTGACGAATCTATAAGGGTTCCGTTTTTTTGCCATTTGGCTACGGAACCCTAAAAAGGTAGTCTTGAAAACGACATCGTCGGCAATCATCATTTTCCATTTTTAGGGTTCCGTAGCCAAATGGCAAAAAACGGAACCCTTATAGATTCGTCAAGTCTGTCTGTCTGTCTGTCTGTCTGTCTGTCTGTCTGTCTGTCTGTCTGTCTGTCTGTCCGTCCGTATGTCACAGCCAATTATTTCCGAAACTATAAGAGCTATACTGTTGAAATTTGGTCAGTCGATGTATTCTGTGAACCGCATTAAGATTTTTACATAAAAATAGAAAAAAAACGATACATTTTGGGGGTGCCCATACTTGGAACTGAAACTCAAATTTTTTTTTTTCATCAAACCTAGACGTGTGGGGTATCTATGGATAGGTCTTCAAAAATGATGTTGAGGTTTCTGATATCATTTTTTTCTAAACTGAATAGTTTGCGCGAGAGATACTTCCAAAGTGGAAAAATGTGTGTCCCCCCCCCTCTAACTTCTAAATTAAGAGAGTGATAAAACTAAAAAAAATATATGTTGTACATTACCATGTAAACTACCAACGAAAATTGGTTTGAACGAGATCTAGTGAGTAGTTTTTTTTTAATACGTCATAAATCGTAACACGCAATATACCTTTCATCCAATCAATACACTAGTATAAAAACATCGATGAAAGTTACAACAAACTACAAGAACTTTTATATGATGTTACTTGCTGGTACGGAACCCTTCATGGGCGAGTCCGACTCGCACTTGACCGCTTTTATTTGAAGAATCTAGCTATACAGGTAGTCCATGTTTTATACAGTATAAAGAATTTTCTTGTATCTTCAGTTCTTTGCTATTCTCCTTTTTTCTTTTCATCACATAGTCGTTTAGAGACGAATAAAAATAAGTGGAATTGTTGTAGTTCTTTTTGTAAAGTCTGTTGATAATGGAGACGCAAGTTGGATATATAATACGTACTTAATAGTCGCATACCCGTATCCTTCCTAGACTAGTTAGTGACAACGAAAATAATTATTATACCTAACTTGGTAATGGTAAGTGCGGTCGAGCTGTACATATCTTATTTGACCGAGATATTGATTCGCATTGTGCCAATTTCTAGTGTAGACAGCATAACAACATATCAGTCTTATCGATAATGATAAAATTATTAGGTTGTTTAATGCGGTGTGTTGTTTACGAAAATAAATAGCGATAAAGTTATATCTGAAAGTAGCGGAGGCGGTGCCAACAAAATATTTATGTCCGATTGTTTGTGCGTCGCGGCGGCCGAGTCACGCCAGTGAACGTCGCCCGACGTCACAGACCATTGCTGGCTCAATAACAGATTACAATGTTTTTATGTGTGCAATTGTTGTGCTCCACACTATTTCTATTCACTTTATACCTAGTGTAATTCTGTGCACAATGCATTGTAAGCTGACGGTTTCACGATAAGTTCCTTCGACGAGAAGAATGTTCTTTAATTAAAGGTGAAGTTGTTTATTACTTGGCATACTTGCCTCGTTGATTTCATTTACAATAACATCCTTAGTGCATTGTTGTTTCTTTTTAAATGGGTATTAATTACAATATAGCATATTTTTTTATCGAAATTATTAACAGTAACTAAGAAAACCGGGTTACCCTTATCAGTCGTTTTCGGTGGTTGACCTGTACAGTGTACACTAAAAAGAAACGATGTACGTTTCTAATGGGTAACTAAATAATAACTGAAACACAGGAGTTCTTCGTCAGTGGTACTCGAGACAACTATTTTCTGAGGGTTTACAATTATAACATTATTGTGGTCACATATTTATATTTTTTTACACAACGATCAAAAAAGAGTCGTCTGCTCCGGTGTAGTTTTTAATCACACCTCATAGTCGGCCATGTTTTACACTCATTTAAGCCTTTACACTGCAGTGACCGTTTCAAAATTAAAGTAGGTATAATAATTATCTTAAAGCAAGTTTTCTTTTTAACTGAACTTTAAATATGAGAGCAACGAACTTGTAAGGCTCCAATCAGAATTTTTTTCCGCAAAAAAATAATCAGATGGTTAGCATAGAACGTCGTCGTCGATGTTGTGTCGTTCGTGCCTTTCCATATTGTGTTTATAAGGGTCGGTAGGGAGGGGATTGTCTTCTGGTAGTCTCACTCGTTGCGTGAAAAGCGACTAGAGTAGCTGTTCAGCATTTCATCTTGAATAATGATATTACTCCGCACGAGCCGACTCATTTATTCCGAAGCTTGGCTCTCAAACTATTGACTTGACAAAAGTGCACTTCCCAATTTTTTTTCAAGTCGACGTAATATGTAACTTTGTAAAGGATTTTGGCCAGTCTCTCTACGGCCGCCCGACTCGGGAAACAAATGGTGCCAGGGAACTAGAGTAAGAATAACCACGAACCTCGGAGAAGAAAGGAGGACAGACCTCGGATGATGCATAATTATACTAGAGACGCCACTGAGACATACTCAAGTCATGTCTGAACTCTGGGATGTTGGATGAAGTCAAACTAATAACAAACCTTACTTACCTACACTCTACATGGTCGACTAAGTCAATTAAAAGAAAGTTGAATAAAATTATAGTGTAATGAAGACGTCTATTGTGACTCACAAACTGTGTACCAGTAGTACGTGAATATGAAAATGTATAGCTGAGACTTATCAGCTATGGTTGAGACATTGACATAGACAATATTAAGTAGTAGGTAATTATTCGCGTCAGTGTGTTTCTCTTTGTATCTAAACAGTAATATATAAATAAGTCGTCGCCCTCTCGTGTAACATTTTAATTTATTACACAATACCAAGGTTGGCTGGTTTATTTTCGTTCAAAGTAAAATAAAAATAATAAGATAAATTATTTGAAACCTAAACTTTTAAGTTGCAATCAATTTCAAAAGCAACAGAAAATGATATTTAAGAAATAGTTTATAAGTACGAAGGTAATTGATTTTAGCAATAAATATTTTTAACGCGACTGCCACGAAGCCAAAAGTATAATATATTTATAATAATATATAATTCATTAATTCAGACCACTTTGTGTCCATTTTCTGTTAATTACAATTAACTTGATACTATGGGTACTAAAAATATTTATTTATAATAACAATCAGAATAAAAATCATAAATAAGTAAAGGCTTAATAATTTTGTAGTCTCTGTATGGTTTATGTGTTCCACCTTAGCGCCTAGATAGCTGTACCGATTGTAATGAATGAGGTGTCTATAGATTGTTTATTAATGTTTGTGTCTGAAACTGAGACTTCCCTCGAAAAAGTCGCAGAATGGAGTCGACTCAATTTGGTCCAATTTAACCTCACAAAGACACAGGTTCGCGCGACACAGCAAAAAAAATTGCCGTTTGTAGTATCACCTCGTTTTGAGAGCACTCCCCTAACGGCCTATACCAATATTGGAATTCTTGGTATCGGCATATCGAGCGAGGTCCAGTTCCGTGGCCATTTGGAGGGTAGGGCCAAATTAACCTCAAAGAAGCTTGGTGTGCTCAATAGAGCGAGACGGTATTTCAAACTGGCGCACTGCCTGCTACTTTACAAGGCGCAGGTTCGTCCGCATGTGGAATACTGTTCTCACCTTTGGGCCGGGGCACCACAGTACCAGCTTCTCCCTTTGGACCGCATTCAGCGGAGAGCGACTCGAATCGTCGACTGCCGGGATATTGCAGATCGGCTTGATTCCTTGGCACTGCGTAGAGATGTAGCATCACTCTGTATCTTCTATCGCTTATACCACGGAGAGTGCTCCGAGGAATTGTTCGAGTTGATCCTGCCGCTTCTTTCCGTCATCGTCCCACGCAACAGCATTTCCAACCCCATCACTTAGATGTGCGTTTTTCCAGAAATTTCCTGCCTCGCACATCTAAATTGTGGAATGTCAACAGTTAAAAGTTGTTGATGATCTGCTGTGCTCTACACTCAGCCATATTTTTACACGCATTGTGCACATTTACATACATACGACCACTCAAACGTGTAGAACAAGTGTATGTATAAAATCACAAGTCCACCTTGTAGCGGTTAGCCTTGCGACAGTGTCGGCCTACCGTAATTAACATAATAGCTCCTCTTTCCATCCGTGTATTTCCTTAACCGCAGGAAGCGTTCTTAGCTGTAAGAGATACTAACGGTATCGGAACAATTTTTGTGTAAGTAGTGGTGACACAATACTCGCGAAAATTACACTGTTTAAAAATAAACCATGTTGTTTCTGTTGTATCATGATACATACAATGTATAAGGGTATACAGTGCTAACGGTAACTATGTCTTTTAAGTTAATTATTTAAACAAGCCTTAGTTCTATAATTTTACTACTTTTTGTCGTCGGCTTAACTCACGCGTTATTCTGATGTATATGTATAACTTTTCACCCTCTCAGGTGTGAAATTTCCTCAAGGAACACACATGACAAATTTCTGTTCTGCACCCATTAGTTTGGACTGTGCATTGTCTGTTAATTGATATTCAAGTAGGTGTTATAAACACAATAATATAGACATCCACACAAATTAATAAACAGGAAGCGTCTATTTGTAGTTTCAAATTAATAGCTTTTCACTAAATGCTAATAAAAATACATTATACTACACCTGATCGGAACAGTATTCATTATTCCCTGAAAATGAAAAGAGAAAGTTAGTCTTTTCCTTGACCTAAATAAGCGGGAGGGAAAAATGTATGAAAATCCATTTCTAACGTGTTTTAGCGGGAGAGAAAGTTGTATGAATTTTCTTTTCTCATGTGTTATCTGATCTATGGCGCGCGCCAGCCCAAAGAGTTTTCATATAATTTAAATATGGAATCTCCGTGCCACTGACATCCTTTTGTGAAGAATAAAAAAAAAACAAAAGAAGCGCGAAATATTTATAAATATTATGTCAAATTCTAAGCTAAAGCTAAATTGTGTCTTACATGGTGTCTTACGTTTTGATTTTATTTTATAAATACTTTAAATGTTCCTCACAGGTGTAGTATAAAGCACTGTGTAGCACTCGGGTGAAAGTCCCATTCCTACCTCGGGAGTATTGTGGCCCTAGGCTGCGCCTTCGGGCCACAAACTGCTCCCTCGCTAGTAATCGGTTCCTTTCTTCCCTCGGTGAACAATGTACTATTATAAGATGGCTACATAAAAAAAAAAATTATTTACAAATTTATTGTACACCGTTAAGGTATCAAATTTTGTACACAGATATTAATATTAATAGAATTTAACAATGTGCACACTAATACAATATGCGGTCTTATCGCTCACGGCACGGCAATTTCTTCCCGGCAACCTTTGGACGGATATTGAAGAATTCGAAGATTTAATCTATGTAATTAATAATAAATGAAAACACTAAATGTATCTACAGTAACAATTCTAATAATATAAATAATTACAAAAACATACACGTCACAAATATATAAATACACACCGTCTGACTATGACGGGCCTTTCATTGGCAGATAGGTGATGAATGTGATGATTTATGTAGTAACTTAGGCTACTTTACGAGCTTCGCCCGAACAATATAAACAACAAAAACCGCGGGCAACAGCAGGGCTTAGCTAGTAATAGCTACAATAAAATACAGCTCAATACTTGGAATCTATAATTATATTGTAATAGGTGTTTGTAATTATCACATCTTGTTCAATAATATCAATCTACAATCTATTCATCTCTACATCTATATATTTAAATAAAATTGAAGTTTAAAAAAAGGCAATTTAAAAAAAACTGTATGTTTCTTCCGGGTAATCTTTGGAACGGCTGGACCGTTGACGGGACTTTCAGTGACAGAGAGCTATACATATACTTAAGGAGTAACTTAGGAGCTGATAACATTTTTTAAAACTAGCTTTGCTCGCCGGCGTTACTCGCAATTGACAACAATATTGGCGGGTGACACCGCGGTACTTTACTTCTAATAAAATAAAACTGTAAAGATTTTGTTTGTATGTTAAATAAAACGAGATAACCTTTAACCATATAAGTTATATTTCAATTATTCTTTTTACATTCGATAGAGTATTTATAGAAAAAAATATCAAAAGACTATAATTAGACGTCAAGCTACGACCTTTAGAAGCGATATAAATAATATAAATGAAATAACACGGATATTAAATATATAAAAAAATTACAATAATCTCATCAGTTGTATGTTAAAAACTTCATATTTACTATCTGTCCATGCTTACGTTTTAAATGCAACCTTCGTTCTCTATGCATCGCAAATTATTTTGGTTCACCTTCCAACTTCCGTCCGTCCGTCCGCGTCCGTCATGTTTTGTGATACCCATCGCAACAATATCCACTTAGCTTGTTTTCCTGTAATGTCTTGTTTTTGAAAAACCTTGCCTGATATGATTGAGATTATCTATATTATTATCGTATTAGTGAGCCTTTTTTAAATATTAGAATAGTGTTGGTTAACTTGTATAAGTAAATGTCTTACCAAATGCCACGAAAAAATATACTTTAATGCCATCTAACGAAAAGACACCGAACTACTGAGTATTTTTTAAACGAAGACAACTCCCGCATTAGGAAGGAATATACATCCGTGTCGCGGAAGACTTTACAAACATATTATATGAAACAAACACAAAGAACACCCTTAGCACTTAAGTCTGAATTGCGCAATGAAAGTTCTCACTTATATCATACAAACATTGACTTTTAGTTTAACTGTTCTTCGTTTTGAAGCTGCGCCGTCAATCTGTAATAAAGTACAGATTATACAAGTTTGTAATAAAATAAGTTATAAATTCAGAATTAGAAAGGGTATGTAATGATGTTGTTGATGCTTACTTATATAATACACGTAAGTCCTTTCAAGACCGACAAGATCGGAAGAAAGCGATCCGCAGTTCACTTGACCTCATCAATAGCGCTTTCTAAACCGCTGATCGCTGACTTCAGATTATTTTATCTTATACCTGAAGCTATCGATAGTCTTATTGGAAGTTTTATAGTTTTTTTAGTATCTGTAAAAGGTATAAAATAAAAATTATATATTATTCTTCTTCGAAGAAGCCCTTGATAAGTTTAATGTATATGTATAAGTTTTTTCCTACTTCTCATTTCAAAATGTAAATCAACTTATCTCACTTCTCTTAATTTATTTAATAAATAAATATTTTGGACATCTGATACACAATATCATCTAGTTCCAAACTAAGCAGAACATGTACTATGGGTACTAGATAACTTATATAAATACATACACCTATACTTTTTTTTTGTAAATATGTACATACATATTATACATACGAGTAGAATACCCCTAAATTCCGAAACAAATATTTGCAGATAATACAAACATTTGGTCAGACCAGTAACGCTAACCACTAAACCAACAAGGCAGTTCAAAATACAGGACGGTCTATGGCAGCCATTGGCTATGCATAACTCGACACTAGTTTACTCCTTGCTTGTATACAAAAAAAAAACAACAGTCTGTGTTTCATTGTAATGCTACGGAATTCGTTACACCATTTTAAGTTGAGTTTTGTACATCACCATCTATTAATAAACAGAAATACATTAACATATAAAAATATAAAATATAATTTTGAACTGGTTTAATTTTATTTTCATATATTTTGTAAAATAGAATATTTTTGCTGACAGAGACGTTCATGTTCAATTTCACTAACAAGCTTAATAGTGTCTACATCACAATAACAATTAAAAAGTTATGATGATAACTTAATTGCGACATATATGTCGACAAAAAGGTTGAAATACTTTAGCTGTTTGTAATATTATTTATTGATTGCTTGCCGCGGTACACGTAGCACACAGCACCATGTGGCGTGATGTCGTTGACCGTTCTCGTAACCAGTTCAGCCATACCTAACCGAGTACACATTATATAGTCATGTACAGTAACTGCACTCTTACTCAGCTGATCCATCTAATCAGATTTCATTGCAGTGATGCTTGAACCGGTTTATCGTGAAAGTATCAATTACAAATAATCGCATCACTAGCCTGATGGTGTGAATTGCTGATGCTTATGACAAATAACTTTTGAAAGCTCCAGCTCACAGGCCAACCGACACCAACGGGTTGGCGGGTTTCCACAGCAGTCTATGGAAGCACGTTAACCTGGTGGTTCCGGTTGAGCTCGGTTACTACGCCAACACTACCCGCTCCAGGAGCTGACAAAAACAAAAAATATTTAATATCGGTTTACTGGTCAAGGAAGATTTGAGTGACATGCCAGTGATCAGCGCCAAGTACAGTGACTAATCATCACTAATATTATGTCACTGTGAGTGAATTGTAATTTTCTTAAATACGAGTTTTTACGGCACTTTTACAGTCTCATTGTCGTCAGGTACAAACAACCATCTTACATAAACCGGAAAGTAGAAATACACCGACGAAAGTTATCTAGAAAGTTTCATTATTGTCGAACATGTATTTATAGAATATTTACAATTTGTATTCTGTAATGTTCTTACACGTGTTGTTATAATACATTTCGTTAATTAATTTCGACCAATCTATTATTAGCCTATTTGAATGAAACACGTAATTCCATCAATATACATATGTACATATACTGTTCCGTTACTGACCGACTGACAGACAACGCACGCATGTGTGTTCCTTGAGGAGCGTAACGAGCACTAAGACCGCTCTTTTTTGGATTTAGAACCTCTCAATTTTGAAAAACTCCATCCCTAAGGTTGTGAAAATAGCAATCAAAGTAATCAACATCAGAATAACACGTAGTCGAAGCCGTTGGCAAAAGCTATTTTAATATATTCACAATGTCACTAAATAAATACCTAATTGTTGTCTGGTGATTATTCACAGGTCAAGGCAAGTTAAAAATAGGGGTCCAAGTGTTAAGTAATACGATTATTCAAGAGTTCCTTCCTCAACAAATGTACATTAATACGTTCTATTTATAGACATTATATGTCACAGAGTTCTTTATTTAAGTCTTAAGCCTGGGTATGGTCATTATATAACTTATTAGCCATAGATTTATAGGTATAAGCTTTGAGAATCTCGTGGTGTCGTTAAGTCGAATGCTGTTCTATTAACAGATTGCTTAAAACTATCCTTAAGTAGATAGTAATGGAGAGTACTTTTTCAGTAGTTTAATAAAACAATTCACATGCTGATCTGATCCTACTTTGGATCAGATACTAATTTGGGGAAACAAGGTCGGATAAGGACGAAGTTCAATGAAATAAAGAAATGGACGTTATTATAACTAATTTCATAGGTGAGTTAGATATTTCAGGTGGACTACTTTTAGTCCACCTGAAATATCTAACTCACCTATGAAATTATCTTAATCTTTTATCTTAAAGTTTTAATGCACTTAGCCCCTTTGGGCTAAGTGCATTAAAACTTTAAGATTGCCACTTGTACCTTATCACTAAGACATTGTTGCAATTGATCTGGTGTACAATAAAGCGATGTATTATTATTATAAGTTTGATAGACAGTTGACCGTTATAACAGTTACTTGAACGCTGATCGAAATATAAACAATATCGCAGTTCTGTTATTTGGCCAATTTTATTGTAGCTGCAATGTCTGGGGGTTGTTGCTAACGATGATAATGAATCGTCGTTGTTACAAATCTTATCGGAATAGATTAAAATTAATCGCTGTTTTCTAGGCCATGTGAATCTAATGTTGTTTACATATAACTGTGCACAATGTTGTATTATTGCCAAGAAAGTTTTGCGCAGCAACGGAAAATGTTTTAAAAATAAATGGCTAGGTACAAAAGTTAGTCTCAAAAATGATTGTTTACTAAGGAATGCTCGATGGACAGTGATTACTGCTGTAGACCTAGTGAAGGGCATGCTTCGTGGGGTAAACGAAGGCCCTGTGTGGAACTCCCGGAGAAACCGGTCTACCCGCTAAACCCCGCGGCGGCATACCTCGGCAGTTAGGAGGAACGCATCAGCGAGCTTACTCCTCTACGCTTTTGTTGGGATTATTGGCGCAGAGGATAATGAAACACATTCTAATTCATTAAATATATATACTAAGTATCATAAGAATACATTAATGGCACAAGTATTATCAAACTCCTCATGCCTCGGTCCAGCCGTTCTAGAGATGGCCGGTGTTTTTGTTGCAGGTAACGCAATGAGTTTATTGTAACGTATAAACTTTCATAGGAATTTAATAAAATGTTTTTAATTTCATTAGAAACATACTACAGTTATATTTACTTGTATAAATAGATAAATTTAACTTTGCCCCATTAAAGTTTTATAGGTTCAATAAGCATAGGAATAATTATTCGGTAAACTTATGTTTAAATAAAAAAAACTGTATTTTTATTATTACGCAAACAATTATATTTTGGATAGGTTTGACCTTTGTCGGGTATTTAAAATATTAGCACACAAGGACCTTCAAATACTTAGGAATGAATAATTTGTTCAAGTGTTTATAACTTTGTTTATTATAACCTTTTGAATGGTACCGATAAATAAAATTAAGCTATCGACAACAGAGTCGCGCTCATCAACAAAGAAACTACTTCATAATAGTACACAATCGACACATAGAATGTAATTAATCTATGTTTCCCGTATTATTTAAAACTAGCTTTCGCCCGTGGCTCCCCCCGCGTGTATCTCGATTATTGCAGAAAAAAGTAGCCTATATGTTATTCTGATA
This sequence comes from Phragmatobia fuliginosa, assembly GCA_932526445.1. Lineage (NCBI taxonomy): Eukaryota > Metazoa > Arthropoda > Insecta > Lepidoptera > Erebidae > Phragmatobia > Phragmatobia fuliginosa. The sequence goes on from OW052072.1 coordinate 523,468, forward strand.
TATAAGCTATATTAATGTAAAGTTTCATCCAAATCCGTTCAGTAGTTTTAGCGTGAAAGAGCAACAAACAACATACTCACAAACTTTCGCGTTTAACATATTAGTAGGATTACCGTACCAAATTATTTCTAAAGCATTGTATTGTCGGCGTGATGAACTGGTGACGGATTAAGAATACGGAACGTCACCGCCCCTAACGATGCCGTGGGTACTGTAAGGAGCAGACTAGAGAAACAAATTTAGAAAAACTGTAAAGAAAGACAAAAAACTGTTTACACCACATACCGTTTGAACGGCATGATATGAGGCCGAAACCACTTGAAACCTCCTTTCTGTGGCGAGGCCACAGATTACCTCCTATTAACTATTCTTGGGGGTTATCTGTGGGCGAGGCTTATGTCTCTAGTAAGGAACTATTTAGAAGAATAGATTTTTTCCATTAAAAACAGGCACCCTGAACTGAATGTATACTATACCTATACCGTCTGAATAAAACTAGCACACTGTGCATTATATTTACATACATATGTCGTAAAGTAACATATCGTCAGCTAACTGTTAATCATAATTAACCTTAATTGTTACTTTTCATTAGGTATCGTAAATCCTTACTAATATTGTAAACGCGAAAGTTTGTTAGTATGTATGTTTGTTGCTCTTTAAAACAACAACTACTAAAAGTATTTGAATGAAACTTTACAGTAATATAGCTTATATATCAGAATAACACATAGGCTACTTTTTAATGCAATAATCGAGATACACGCGGGCGGAACTGCGGGCGAAAGCTAGTTGAATGCTGGTCACAGGCCTCTCAGATTGCCCGCTACGCCATATTGTGTATTCAAATGCTGTTATAAATAATGTTTAAAATATAAATTTAAAGAAATAAAAAACTTCCATCGGTCAGTGTTTGTTTGTTCAATTGACATTGCCAAGCAGTTTGTCACGCTGCCTGCCGTGCTGCTACAGTCGCACTCGGCTGATATAAACACGCGATGACGTCATATGCGTGACTAGTGCTGTTACATAGTAATAAACTACACACTATATCATATTTTTTGTTTACTAATATTTTGAAACTGACAGTACGGTTGGCCTAGGCCTGGTGTAAGCGATCGCCACTTCACCAATTGTTGTGGGTTCAAATCCCACGTGAAAAACCACTTTGTGTGATTCACAAATTGTTGTTCTGAGTGTTCTTTGTGTCCGTTTTGTGTAAGTCCCCGCGACACAGGATTTATATTCCTAATGCGAGAGTTGTCTTTATGAACAAAAAATAAATAAACTAACAATTCTAATTACCGCTATAGTAAATAGCTAGGTATTATAAGTAATATCTATAAAAACTCCCTGCTGAACTTTGAATTTGTTAATAATCATCATTATTTCCATCAACACGTTATTTTTTTCCTCCATGTATGTTATTCAGATTTTTATTACAAAAAAACATTCAAATACTCTATTAATTTAACGTAAGTACATACTTTTTTCATGTTCAAGACGCTAACTAATATCTCGTTAGAACATCATGAGTGAGTGCATACAAAAACTTCAATTGCTAATAACGTTTTTTACCTAGTTATATAATTTTAAATTCAGATAATAAATACGTTTATTTTTAAACTAGCTTTCGCCCGCGGCTCCGTCCGCGTGTATCACGATTATTGCAGTAAAAAGTAGCCTATGTGTTATTCTGATATATAAGCTATATTACTGTAACGTTTCATCCAAATCCGTTGAGTAGTTTTTTGTTTGAAAGAGCATCAAAAAAGTTTGTGAGTATGCATGTAGCATACTCACAAACTTTTGCGTTTATAATATTAGTAATAATTAATGTCTACTGTCCGTGTGGTGACGGATTAAGAATACAGAGTGTCACCACCCCTATTCATCCCGCGGGTGTCGTAAAAGGCGACTAAGGGATAAACTACACAAGACAACATCAATGCAAAGAGAAGGAAAACTTGAAACCAACCCTTTTTTTTTTTTTTTTTTTTTTTAATGTGTGAAAAATCATCATGGACCGTCACCCCACCGAGGGTTACGGCGGGGTGGTGTGTCGGACTTGAACCGACTAAAAAACACACAGTGTGCCCTCTCCGCGCTTCTCCGTTTAGGAGGAGAAGTCCAGGGTGGGATCTCCTTCTGAACTTCTCCAGCGCCTGCCCGCTCCTGATGCGGGCACCGTCTCTTTACGACGACCCTCTCTTAGGCGGCGTCCGGCACACACCGACGCCGCCCCCTCGCGGCTGGCCACATAGTGCGGGTGGAGGGATAACCCGTCCCGTCCACCCGCGGCCACACTCAAGGCACTTGAAACCAACCCTATACCAACCCGTCTAGCCAGCGTGGTATAGTAGGCCAAAACCTCCTTTCTAAGCCGATGTCCAGCAGTGGACTGTTAAAGGCTGTTGATGATGATGATGACTGTCTACGAGGATAAAACAATAGAGAAGATTTCAGCTAATGTTTCAAAAGTAATAATGACTTGGTACAGGACTCTAAAATGTTAGATCAATCTCGGCTACTACTATTACTCATTCACATGTGAAACCATTAATAATATAATTATTAATTAATAGACTTGTCCGTGGTATTAATAAAAAAATAACAAAAAAAACACATTATCACTGTGTCATTAAATTATTTTCAGTATTGATTGCCAAACATAAAAATAATCGGCCAAGTGCGTGTCAGGCCACGCATAAAATACGGTTCCATTGATACCCATAATAGCAAATACATATAAAATCGTGTCCAATAGATTGTTATGTTTACTTATTATTTCGTTATTTTTGTACGAAGTTTTCCAAGTAAGCATATTTTACAAGTTAGGCCTCTAATTCCTAAACTAACAAAGTTATCAAAGCCTTTATTTATAGTTTGCCTTTAATTTCATCACATGGACTACCATCATTATTTTGATTTTTAGGGGAGGGGCCCCCCTCTCCAACTTTAATGGAGCATCTGTTTTTAATAAACAGATGCTCCATTAAAGTTGAGTAATTTGCGAATAAATACCGAAATCAAATAATCGTGTCAGCAAACCGTGCAGCAAACCCTACACGAGTGGGTAGACTCATAATAAAAAAATATATCTGTTTTTGGGTTCAAACTTTTTTCTAACAAAACCTATGAACATACATCGTCAGGCGGAACTTATAGAATATAATTAGTTTCTTTCATCCGATTGGCTATATTAAAACTGTAAAAAATATATCGGTAGTGGCACGAGGTATGACTCATTTCTGCAGATATGATCATGTGAACGAACCAAGAATGTTCGCTGTCAAATTTTATGAGTACCACTTTACGAGTTGTATAACTTTCTTCTCTCTCATGCAGGCTTTTTATTCATGTAATATTCTTTTATTTTTATTATATTGTTTTTTTTTTTACGGAAGGCCTTATTACTTGTTTTCACATTATGCCAAGGCTTTAGAAAGGAATACCAACGCATATTACTTTAGCAGAATGGGATGTGCGCTCAAAAGTTGTAAGCGGGAAAACGAATTTTGTGATACTGTTGCTAAAATTCAATTAAAATACTCACAATTATAAAATATTGAGTACTTAGGAAATAATGTACCCACTTAATTTTAATCAGTTTCTTTTGTTTTTAAATATCCTAGTTAATGGGTTATAAAAATATTTTACATCTCTCATGTTCGGTAAGTAGCTTCTTATTACCTCCAAATGGGGGTACCTCCAATAGGTGACTGATTAGCGCTCTAGGGTAATAATGTAGCTACAAAAGCCCTAGGGCGGTAAGTAATTAAAAAAAAATCACTTCTTTCTTTCAAAAAAGTTCAAGTACATCAAACCATCATACTGGCAATAGACATCATGCATTCAGCCCAATGACCAAAGAGGTCGCTTTGCTATTCAGCCTTGTCTTCGTGGGAGTATTATCGTTATCAATTTTAAATATCGAACGGCGAAGCTCAATTTCGTTCTTGAAAAAAAAAAGTTCTTTGATTCTTTTTAATGAAAAAAAGCGGGAATAGAAAACTTTTACTTTAAAATGTTTCACTCTTATAATGCCGGTTTTTTCCACTTATCTCACAATCGAGATGTAAAGCGGAATAGTTAGCTCGGGTGTAAACACCAATTGCACCCTCGTACTATAAAATAAATATCTCGGGCTGCAATTGATGCCTTACAGCCCTTGGCTACTAATCTCCTATTATTTAACACTGATAAATTTTGGGCTAAGGCTAACTATAGACAATGGCGCGAAACGAGTACCGGGCCATGACACCAGTGTTGCCAACTAAATGACTCATTTTCAATTAAGAAGTGGGCACTCATACTAGAGTAAATAAATACGCGAAGACGACAGCCTAAATATGTTTTTATTATATTTACAGTTGGGTTGAAATCTGTTAAGAATTATGTTTATCTCATCTCAATCCTGTTTATTCACTGCACTTTTGAACTTTTTTTACTTTTGAACATTGTCTGAGACTGTCACTTTATATATTGACTGACATCACTCATCCTCAGGTCATTTTATTCGGTTGACAAATAAAAAAATTATATCAATTTAAAAAATGAACACGATAACCGACAAATACGTGGGCCGAGCCACAGACAAAAGCTACTGACACATATTTGTATTTGAAGTGATGCAAGGTTACAAGTGAAGGCTCGGGGTACACCACTTATGTGCTTTAACAGCCTCTTGCTGTCTTGCTCAATAATTATTTACATTATACGCGATATGACTTAACTGTCCAAATTCATTTGTTAGTTCAAGCGAAGTGTGGTGTACACCACACTGGCACCGTACTAGAGCCAATGATTGCCACTTGACACTTAGTTAACAATCTGAGCAAATCTTGGAAACTAATTTAAATACTCGTCTTTTTTTTCGTATAGAAATGAATTTCAGTATAATTTAATGCATAGGCAATTAAGAGAAGTGATAGATACTGAAATTGGATTCTCAGAACAGATCTGATGATGGGCCAAGAGGTAGGTAGATAGTGAACTCTTTATTGGCTGCTACGAAATAATTACAATGTTTTTGTATGAAAGCTTGTTCGATACTACGGATCCCTTTGGGTCCGTTATTCAGCCGGTGTTTTAATTGATACAAGTAGTGGGTTTCATTAAAAGTAGTTGAACAGCTGAAATTAAACCAAAACCCCCAGTTTTCAATATTAAATTTCGGTAAAAATACAGTTTCGATCTATTCTCTACCGCAATAATGTCATGAAAATAATTTGGAAAAAAAAACGAAAATCAAAATATTTGATGCTTCAACACCTTCACCATCTTGCCCCTGAGCAAACTTCAACATTACATAACTCGATCAAGTGTATCTCGTTCTAATCACATCATAAACGGCCTCCACTGTCGAATACTCGAGATATCGTGACATAACACGTTCACTAAGGTCACGGATATTTTAACAAGGGCAGTTCAGTGTCAAGAGTGGCCTAAACACACCGGATTATTTCAACATATCAGTGTTACTACGTCTAGCGGTAATGTAATGGTCGCTTATGAAATCCTACTTATTAATCAGCAGGATATACGTAATTTTAATTTTTTAAAACGTTTAAATGCAACAATGTTCTCCTTCCTGTTGACGATCAGCACGGCTTTGTTTTGCCAAACTGGTAATTATAAATATAACGAAAAAATTAAAATGCTAATAAAATTAACACTCGCTGTAGGTACTTGTTTTATTGACGCGTTTTATTTACTTTAGAGAATGTTATGTCGCATAAAATCTATGAATTATCTTCTTGTGATAAAAGGATAGAAATATTTTTCTTTGTATTCCAATTTAAGTACCAGACAAAATCGACCTGTGATAAGAAGCTTATTAAAATGTTTGCGTTTAAATAATTTATTTGTGTTTTTAGTTACTTCTGTGTCTGTTTCACCAAAGTGCTTGATACTCAGTGTCGTTGATATCTGCCATCTCCTCCGTAACTTTTGAGGCGTGTCATTGTGTTGTTGTACTGCGATGTCATACGCATACCTGTCATCTGTGTAAACAACCTGAAAGTGCAATTGGTTGTTATTTTCCTTGACTACCTGCATACAATATGTAATGATTTATGTTGGTAATGACGCTCGGTCATTACCGTTCATAGCGTAGGAAGATTGGAGTGTAATTTACCGTGCCTATTACTATTTACTTTATTCCTTTATACCAAGATAATATAAGTATATTATTTTATTTTTTTAAGAAATTGTAAAACTTAGATGATATGTTAAAGTCTAGACGAGGTCCTATTGGGTCTAGTTTTACAAAAAAAATCGCTTTATAGTAATAAAAGTAAAAGGCACAGCTGTAAACAATTATAGAGAGGAAGAAGCGCTTGAAAAATAATATCGTCATTATAATTGTTTTTCTAATACACATTCATGTAAAATTCCCAGGCTAATTTGAAATTTACATTCTGGTTTAATTAATACGTGACGTTATAAAGAAAATAGTATATACTTACGACCTAAATCTAAAAATAGAATTAGGTCATAGAATTGGTAGACTTAAATATATAAAACAAAATATGATATATTGTATTAAACGTGAGTGTCTATAATACGTATATACTTACTAGTTCAGTAATTGGGTCAACTCTTAGGCTAAAGCACTATTGAAAGTAATTAGATAAAGCCAATGTTTGCTGTAATCTGATATACAGACTTTGTTAAGTATTATTTGAGCTTTGGTTGGTTACCCGATACGCACACAAAATTTCATACAAGTCAGTCCAGCCGTTTCAAAGGAGTTTGGTAACAAACACGAGAATTTTATATATTAGATGTCCGAAACTCTGAACACTCACTATGCTTTCTGGAGGGTGACCGTTATTTATCATATTTGAGATGTTTGCGGTCATTCACCAGTAAATATTATCATATACCTACCACAACCACTTAGTGTATTATCATTCATAACGAACTATAATTATATGAAATCCTAGTAAAGATTAAAAAGATAATAGGTAAGCACAAAACAGTCGTAGAAACAGATATTTAGTGAGAAATACTAGTTTTAGACAAAATACCACCAGCATTGATCAAATTTAAATAGGAGATTTTCCGTACTTCTCCAAAACCAGCTAGAAAGCTTGTTTTATTGATAGTATATTTTACTGAATTTTCTAATATATTAATGTAAAATGTTATAATATTATCAAATACAAGTAAAGTGCGTTATGTAAGGCAGATATAATCTATACATAGATTATACAAATTAGCCACATTATCACGTTGCATGTAGGTAAAGGTCAGCCGCCGACAAACTGGTTTACGCACGCTTACCTCCACATCAAACAACTGTAAAAAGGTCGTTCTTAGTCGATGTAGGTAACTAAAAAACTACTGTAATTATAATGCACTAATTTTCGTAAATATACGCACTAGCTATTGCCCGCGGTTCGACCCGCGTCTATGTCGGATAACGTGGATCAAATCAGCCTATGACCTTCCTCAGGAACCCAAAGTATCATGTCTAATGTAATTGAAATCGGTGAGTAGTTTGATAAACAGAATTTATTTATAATATTAGTATGTAGTGAATAGCCTATGTCATTACTTATTGATCAAAGTGTCTCCATGACAAATTTAATTCCAGAAATCGGTTCACCGGTTTAGTCGGGAAAGCGTAACAGACAACCATATTTTGGAATTTATAATATTATTATAGTATGGATCCTCGGTGCATAGAGCCGGCTGTTGTGAAGAGCCCTGAGGAAAAGATGTCCACTGCTAACCCATGTCTAGCAGTAGACGTTAGTATAGTTTGAATAAAAACTACGCGCGTAAATTTTGAACACACATAAATTCATATTTAAATGATACACGACATTACTCATGTATTTGGGAGATCCCCGACCAGTTAGTGCTTGACTTGATACCGACACAGAATATCGCCTCACACCTTGACAATATTCAGACGTCGAGTGTAAACCGTAAACCCCCGTCCGTAAATTTTCGAAGCATACCATATTAACGTTTAAAATTAACCCAATATGACATGGCAGGCATCTACAACACTGCATGGCCTTCAAAGACGTCGCCGTTAAAGATTGCAAGTAAAACATTCAGCGCACATTTGCACTCCGAGTGAATGACCTTAATAAACAAAACCGCTATATTATTTAACCGACTTAAATCTTCATCTGCGGTTTATGTGAGAACTAACAGTTTTTAGGGTTCCGTTGCCAAATGGCAAAAAACGGAACCCTTATAGATTCGTCAAGTCTGTCTGTCTGTCTGTCTGTCCGTCCGTATGTCACAGCCAATTATTTCCGAAACTATAAGAGCCATACTGTTGAAATTTGGTCAGTCGATGTATTCTGTGAACCGCATTAAGATTTTTATATAAAAATAGAAAAAAAAACAATACATTTTGGGGGTCCCCATACTTAGAACTGAAACTCAAATTTTTTTTTTTCATCAAACCTATCCGTGTGGGGTGTGTTTTATGGATAGGTGTTCAAAAATGATGTTGAGGTTTCTATTATCATTTTTTTCTAAACTGAATAGTTTGCGCGAGAGACACTTCCAAAGTGGAAAAATGTGTGTGTCCCCCCTTCTAACTTCTGAAATAAGAGAGTGATAAAACTAAAAAAAATATATGTTGTACATTACCATGCAAACTACCAACGAAAATTGGTTTGGACGAGATCTAGTGAGTAGTTTTTTTTAATACGTCATAAATCGTAACACGCAATTTACCTTTCATCCAATCAATACACTAGTATAAAAACATCGATGAAAGTTAGAACTACAAGAACTTTTATATGATGTTACTTGCTGATTACCCTTCATGGGCGAGTCCGACTCGCACTAGGCCGCTTTTTAGGGTTCCGTAGCCAAATGGCAAAAAACGGAACCCTTATAGATTCGTCAAGTCTGTCTGTCTGTCTGTCCGTCCGTATGTCACAGCCAATTATTTCCGAAACTATCAGAGCTATACTGTTGAAATTTAGTCAGTCGATGTATTCTGTGAACCGCATTAAGATTTTTATATAAAAATAGAAAAAAAACAATACATTTTGGGGGTCCCCATACTTGGAACTGAAACTCAAAATTTTTTTTTCATCAAACCTATATGTGTGGGGTATCTATGGATAGGTGTTAAAAAATGATATTGAGGTTTCTAATATCATTTTTTTCTAAACTGAATAGTTTGCGCGAGAGACACTTCCAAAGTGGAAAAATGTGTGTCCCCCCCCCTCTAACTTCTAAAATAAGAGAGTGATAAAACTAAAAAAAATATATGTTGTACATTACCATGGAAACTACCAACGAAAATTGGTTTGAACGAGATCTAGTGAGTAGTTTTTTTAATACGTCATAAATCGTAACACGCAATTTACCTTTCATCCAATCAATACACTAGAATAAAAACATCGATGAAGGTTACAACGAACTACAAGAACTTTTATATGATGTTACGGAACCCTTCATGGGCGAGTCCGACTCGCACTTGGCTGCTTTTATCTCTGTGGTCATGGTGCTTTTAAACCAAACGCAAGGTCATGACACCTGAACGACTTGTTTTACTTTACGTTGCGAAGATTGCGGGACGAAAAGTACCGTAACATGAACTGAGTCACTCTAAACACAGTGAGCACCAACTACCTAATATGTAAGGATTCGTTTCTAAATTGCATCCGTTGTTAGAAAACTTGCCAAATGTCGATGATACGATCTTATAATTTGCAGGGGTAACTAAATGCCTTTTCCTCACGGCACAGGACACAGAGGACATTTTAGATATAGAGTGTTGAGTGTAAGTAATGATGACAGTTACCAAAAGATCTCAACAATAAGAAAGCAGCAACAGATAATAACAAATTGTAATGAGAGTTTCATATTACTATATTTGTTATGCTATCAGTTTTGAATTTTTCCGGTCTGAAACGGAATTCCTTCGCCTAATTTTTAAGCAATGACGGCGCGGTTAGTCCCTGGATGGGTGACCTTTTATGGCATGATATCATGAATATTTTCGTGATTCGAAAGTCACTTTAAGCAGTCGTGAAGCTTAGTTAGAGGCCTTCGGGCGGCTTAAAAACATCAGACGATATTATATTGTCTTGCCAGTCCCCAACCCTCACTCGGTTACCTTGGGGACATATGGCCTCAATCCTCTCGTAAGAGGAGACCCTAGCCCAACAGTGGAATGTTATGGGTTGTTGAATAAAGAGTAGAGGAATGTTAATGATTCTCTTTTGGATTAGTGTGTACAATTCAACTTCATTATCATCTTCGGTTGAGAGATGTAATCTCCGACTCTCATAATGATATACTTATATGTTTTGACATTTACACCCACACCTATATACTCGTACACACACCCTTATAGGTATGTACGAACTTCGCAAATCTTGAATTTCATTATTGCATTATTTTAAGGTCAAACAAGATTAATTTCAGATTGTTTGAGAACTCATTATTATGTAATTGCAGTTTCAGGTTTTTAAACGTGGTTCATTTAATTACAATGTTTACACTACAAATTGTATACAAATAGGTTAGCAATATATCAAAATATATTGCTAACCTTGGGATGAGAACTCTCGGATATAACAAAATGGTTATTTATAAATAAATAAATATTTCGGACATCGTACACACAACGCCATCTAGTCCCACACTAAGCAGAGCTTGTATTATGGGTACTAGACAATAACTGATACAAATATACATTTTTTTGTAAATACATACATATTTATACATAGAAAACACCAAAATTCTGAAACAAATATTTGCGGAACAAACATTTGGTCCGACCCGAGAATCGAACCCGAAACCTCAAGCTCAGCAGTCACATACTATTTATCGAATTATTACCCCACAAGAACGTGAAGACAGGCAATCTATTTTACATGTAAATTTAATTGATACGATTGACGTTATCGGTTATCTTTTAGGCGTAACAATTAAACATAATCAACTTTTTATTATCAAGAAAGCATACATCTCTGATAAGCTGTTTGACACATAATTATTTCTATCTACTTTTCCCTTTTGCAATCACTTAAAAATTCATATTACTTACAGTACTCACCAGAGATCGGAATTGGGTGTGTGAAAATACCTAAAGTTTGCAGCGGGACATAATATGGAGCTGTTACAACCACTTAAGTTAAACCGGGTTTGAATTTTACCGGTTTAGTTTTGTTTTTTTTTTACATGTTCCTTACCTTTGAAACACCGAACTATAAATATTTACAAGCTGCTAATACAGTTCTAAATAAATTTTCTGCTAATACAGTTATAAATAATTTTTTGTTTTGTACTTTTCCGGTTAAAATTCGGTCTTTTTGGGACTAAAAGACCGAATTTTAACCGGAAAAGTACAAAACAAAAATTTTTTTATAACTGTATTAGCAGAAAATTTATTTAGAACTGTATTAGCAGCTTGTAAATATTTATAGTTCTTTGTATTGTTCTTTGTCGGTCAAACACAGAATTTTATATATCTGCAAAATGCTAATGCGGTTTTAATTTCTTTTTTTGATCTGTATCTTAAGTTAAAAAGTTTTGCTACAGGTTGATGCAAGGAAAACGAACATTTTCGCGTCTTTACCTAGTTTTGAAGTCGGCTTTTTTTTAAATTATTAAACCTGCACTGCATAAAAAAATAAATTAAAAACATTTATTTCAATTGCAAGAACAGTGGTTGTAACAGCTCCATATTATTATTGCAAACTTACTGCAAACTTTAGGTAATTTCACACACCCAATTTCGATCTCTGGTACTCACTCACTCACTCAGTAAATAATTGTTTTTAATAAACGTTTGAATTGGTGCCAAAAAACAAACAAAAAATGTTTTAACAAAGTCGACACCTTCATAAGCTTAATAAATATTTTTAAGAGAAAATGTTAAATAAACAGTCTATATTGAAACACATTAAACTTATTAACACACCAATGTTCATAGTAAACGATGAAAAAAACGACGAACGTGCATCGTGACTTGTCTTAATCTCAACGAAATGTTAGAAACTGTTACTATAATCTATACAAATATATAAAATTGGAGTGTCGGTTTGTATTAACAAATAACCAGTTTTTACTAAATGCCACGTCCGTGTGGTGACGGATTAAGAATACAGAGTGTCACCACTCCTATTCATCCCGCGGGTGTCGTAAAAGGCGACTAAGGGATAAACTACCCAAGACAACATCAATGCAAAGAGAAGGAAAACTTGAAACCAACCCTATTCCAACCCGTCTGGCCAGCGTGGTATAGTAGGCCAATACCTCCTTTTCAAGAAAAGGCCTGTGTCCAGCAGTGGACTGTTAAAGGCTGTTGATGATGATGACTAAATGCCTATCAAAGTATTTACGGTACTGACATCCAAAATTGATATTTTAAATCTTCTGTCTGCCTGTTTGTTCCGGGTCATTTCCGGAACGAGTGGACCGATTTTAACGGGGTTTTCACTGGCAGATGGCTGATGAAATAAGGCTATTTTTTTTAGATTAACTTCACTCCGCGGCGATACTCGAGATTGACAACAATAACCACGGGACTCGGCTAGTTACTTATAAGATTTGACCATATGTGGCCTACATACTTGATAAGTAAATTTATGTCTAGCAAGAGTTGATATTCGTCTGACTCTGACAGAGTAATATTTTATTTATGTTAGCAAGGGTGAAACATTACATAATATACTTATGTAATCCGGTGATTATCATATCAGTTATTCTCGGACTGTAAATGTATGTACCTGCTGTTTATATTTTGTTGAAAAATGTTTGATCAGCAATCAGACATGGTCTGCCGTCCGTCAGCGCCCTAATATGGCAACTTGCACAGCTGTGCTTACCAAACAAGTATGCAAAAGCTGGATATTTAATATGGTGAGCTTTTGTTGAATTACATTTTTTCGATCGTATTTTGTAAGTGTGAGAATGAACTATGTGGCATTGTTTCAGTTTTGGTACAATTTCGTAACCGTTTATAACTCTTGAATCCTCACATATTACAAAAAAGTCTATGCGAAACATTGTGACGAAAGTCATAAAATTTTCTGTAAAACTGTAAAAAAATACATTGCTATAAATGTATTCAGTTAAAACATGTATTAGCTAATTATATAATTTTAACAAAAAGGAACCGACTTCAATGAAAAACTATTCCGAGTAGCCAAATCGCGACAAATGTGCCTATAATATTTGAGGAGTTATCTCGATTTCCTTGGGTTCCCATCATCAGATCCCGATATGGTGACGATGGGACCACCTTTAAGATACGCCCATTCCAATGCAAAAATTTTGAAATCGGTTCATAAACGACGAAATTATCTCTGAACATACAAAAAAAAAGATTCCGACGACTTGAGAACCTCCTCCTTTTTTTTGAAGTCGGTTAAAAATAAAATTCAATTGGTTTTTTTCTCCTGAAACGGTAACTGTAGTATTTTACTCTTTGTTGAAGAAAAAAATTGAAACGTAACAATCGCTAATTCGTTTCATTGCATTTTAGTTTTTGTTCATAGAAATATGGTTAATTCATACTAATATAAAAAAAGAATATTAAATAAATTTAACGTCTAAGGTAATATTTAATCAAAGTGATGTATTTCCATCAACATATAAATAATTAGAGATGATTAAATTTTATCATATCTACAGAACTAGTAATCTCGTCACCTCCTTTTTTATCAAACTGAACCAAAAAAGAAACGGAGCCCATACATACATTCATCTTAAGAATCAAGTAGTAAGAAGCAATAACTTTTAATTAAGCCCAACTTAATAACATGACCATAATATTAGGGAAGCCGGTAACAGAGATACGTATGGTGAGAATATCTTATCCAATTCGTTAAGTGGGAAGCAACTTTGCACTTATATTTTCACTGTTATTCATTACGTTAATAGTCCTGTAGTTGTTCAGTAAATTAGTATAATAATACCAATACTAATATCCAAAATTTTCGGGTATCATTATTTAACACGGATCATTGCTGTGTGTATCAACGAATTAAATTCGCCTAAATATGATAAATCGACGCTGCGACGTCGAGACGACTGTCTGACTGTCGCTAATTGACAATATGGAAAAACACCTCATGTCCCAGACCTGTATTATCAAGTATTGGGTACCTAGATATAAATATGTAATTCATGACTTGAATACAATGTTATATTGTATGATTATATATAGATAGTATCCGTGCATATTTTAAAGACGATGTCATTTCATGATGTCTAGCCAGCGTTATTGCATTATTAACCTGTTTTTATACGTTGTTTCAGACTCTGATCAACCTAGCGTACTGCTCACTCGCCGTATTCGGCTTCTGCGTACAACGACTCGTGTTCGGCCAGCTCCGAGTCGCTGAGGCTCAACGCGTAAAAGACAAATTCTGGAACTATGTCTTTTATAAATTCATATTCGTGTTCGGGGTCATCAATGTTCAATACATGGATGAAGTACTTCTGTGGTGCTCCTGGTTTACAGTCGTCGGATTTCTTCATCTACTGGGACAATTATGCAAGGATAGGTACGAATACGTAAGTATCAATAATAACTTAGTTAAGTAACTTTAGTTCAACTAAAATTTTGTAATAACGGTCTCTTTGAGATTTCAAACTCGGCTGTGTTACTGAGGTCACGCCGCTCAGTTACCGAATCACCGTTTCAGAAAAGGATTTGAAAGGTAGCAAAAGGTTCCTCTCATATCTTGTTGGGGGTTACAAAATCCATGGCATAATTAAAACCTACATTGATAAATAAGTAGTCTGTGAACTAAACCATCTTATTTTCATGTCTTAAATCATATGAAAATTACGTACACTTTATAATTATACATAGGTATAGTTTAAAATTTAATGTACTTGTCTGTTTAGATTATACTTAATTTTTGGTAAAAAAAACTGACTTCTAAGATACAGCATGGCCTAGTTTAGGTGTCCGGGATCATGGGTTATTGTAAACACCCAGTTAACACAATATATGTTAAGAAATTAAATGTATTAAATGGGTATTTGTTAACAATAAACTTATTTTTAGCTCGGCCACTATTGAGATATTTACGCCAGTACCCAAAATTCATCTTTCGCTCGAATGCCATCTCTCATGTACAATGTGAAATTGCACTTTATGAAAAAGGGTTAGATTCCAATATTGTCTGGTCACCTTGTCATCAGAACATTAGGTACTTGTTATTAATAGTATGTTATTAATAGTAAATTCGAATAAATATTATGTGGAACTGAATTGATAACGGGATTTACGCGTGCGCTGACCCTGGATGGACTACATCAAAAACACTAATAAAGAGTTATTGACTAATGAGATTATCAAAGACATAAACATCTGGTGTCATTATACTCGTTGAACTGTTTAACCAACATAGTTATCTGGGATTTATTTATGCAAATAGTAGATATGTACCATGATTCATCATCACTGTCGCAGTCAATTGCTGGATAAAGGCCTCTCTCGTTGCACACCGCTCTGATTGATTTTGTAGCATAACTACTGATATTAAAATATTTAGGCATTAAGTTATGTAATGTAACGTTAATGTATGGAGTGCAATAGAGCCCACGGGAGTGACCTGTTAGGGTGATGTTCCCTATCGCTAATTGAAATTACTATTAAAGCAGCGAAAGAATCGTAATACTAATACCACAACTTCTGTCTATTTCAACTGCTTCTGAACGACGAAGGCCTTCACTGAAGAGTGCCAACTACACCTTAGGCTAAGTACGGTGATTACCAATTCTTTCATTGCCTTATATGTTTTACTGTAAGCAGATTTCGGGAACTTCACCGCGGCCAGTCTCAACGGAGACCAACTATGTTTTTACTGTAACCGGTAGGTAGGTATCATAACCTTTTTAATATTATCGGCGAATAAGTCCCGTTTACAGTAAAAAACATGAGTATGTGTAAAAGTCGCGAAGATCTAAAAACAGGAGACTAACTAATTACGAAGGAGTTAATATAGTGCACAAGTCTGGACGTAAACACAAGTGCATTCTCTGTTCTCTTACTCTCTCGTAATTCGATGTGACGCCCCATATACCATTATGGGGGACCGGATGTCATGTTAATCCAAAACAAATGTAGAATGTTCCGATCGGTCGAGGTGATCATGCGTGGTGAGGCGCGCCGCAACTGTTGATGTTCAGAAGTAGTATGCATGATAATCAGCGCGAGAATTTCTATATCGAGATACAAGATTACTTTGTAGTTCGGTGTGTTTTCGGTAGATGACGCTGTAGTGTAAATAAATACATAGTATTACGATCAGTTTCAGTTGATTTTCATTTATGATTAATGAAGAGCAATACAATTAAAAACAGAACGTTCCCAATTAAAATGTAGGCCATAATAAACCTTCGACATTATTCAAACGCAGGTGAATGGCGTCCAGTCGCACGCCTTTCGAAAATACTAGAAGGCAGTCGCCTTGAATAGACAGGATTCGTAATGGTATGATACCACACTGATTATATTAAAAATTATATTACTGATGTTCAAAATAGAATAAAATTGCATAGTTCTAGTTCGAAACGCTCTGTCTGATGTCATAAATCTATTAATCTTGAAAAGAAGGTTGCGGTATTTATGCAATATGCGTCTGAGGTTTAGTGTGATTTCGCCCGCGTGTATGTTGGTTATCGCGGTAAAAAGTCTATGTCGTTTACCAAGGTTTCATCTATCTCAATACCACAATTCGTCAAAAACGTTTCAGCGGTTTAGGCGTGAAATTGGTAAAAGTATTTTCAAAATCGGTTCGTTACCTCATAAACTTAATTCTTTTATACTATGACTATAAAATAAATGTATTGTAAATGGATATAGAAATATAAGTAGGTATCGATTGAGATTCTGTGTTAAGCACACTGTAAGTATAATTATTGTTTCTCTGTATTGTGAATTGTGGGTCATGAATAAATAATTTTCAGTTTAGTTACCATAGCGCTTACAAAAAGTAATGTTTTGTCTTTAATTTCAAATTAATAGCTTTTCACTAAATATATCTGGAAATTTAAAAAAAAATATTTTGGACATCTTACACACAACATCATCTAGTCCCAAAGTAAGCAGAGCTTGTGTTATTGGTACTAAACAACTGATATAAATACTTATACATACTTCTAACCTATTGTATAGCTTTTATCGCGGGCTTTGAGCGCGGCGACCGAATCAAGAAATTCCGTAACGAAAAAACCTAACACCCTAAAAAAGGATAGAGAATATGATTGTAACTGCAGTGCGACAAGGATGTGGTGGCTCCGTGCTCTATATGTGTGCTGACGCCACCGGCCGTTATCCGTTGCCTTGACAACACAGTCATTCTAGATTCTTCTTCCTTGCTTTTACTGCATAAGTTGATAAAAAATGCTATGCAATAGCTTTACCGCGGCAATCCCCGAGTGCCACACGACTTTTTTTTTGTAAATACATACATATTATACATAGAAAAACGAACGTTACTTACATCAAAAAAATAATTTTAAGCAATTTTTTTGTCTGTCTGATTTTTGGCTAATCTCAGGAAAGGCTAGACAAATTTTGACAAGATTTTCAATGGCAAATAGCTGATTATTTAAGAAGTAACTTAGACCACTATTTTTACTAGCTTCGCTAAGCGGCATAACCAGCATTGATTGTCGTTGTTTTAAAGGTATAATAACAATCGAGGGGTTCCTCTTCAGGGCATTAAATAACAAGCAGCTACCGATCCAGTGGCGTAACAATAGGGTGGCAGGGCTGGCAAAATGCCACGGGCCCCCGACCCAAGAGGGCCCCGGTCCAAGAGGCTGCGAGCTCAATAATTTTTTTTTTCACTGTACCTGAGTATTTTATTTTATTTTAAAAGTATATTTTTATAAGTTCTACTTAAACTCCAAAGTGAGACAACTAAAGATCATAATACAATTTCAAGTTAATTGTTAAACATTTCAACCAACCTAATCAAAAAGATGTTAATTCATTTTTATAGATGTACACGATACTCGTGGCGAGTAATTTTACCGTCAATCAAAATACCGGTAATTGCACATCTTTATTCATTTTAGAACGCATCCATTGGTTGCTACATATTGTGTCGCGGACGCGGTACGTTGGTAGCGCGGGTGAGCATTGACGATCGGGAAATTCCCCGTTTTGTTTTCACTTTTTTCGTGGCGCTGGTGCTGGGGCGAGCTAGCAACACTATGTTAGGGGAATTCCAGATTTGATTTTTTTTTATGAGGGCTCTACTGACTGCGTATTCTTTGTGTGATTATTTTGACAATTGGTGATTTGTATCTTTGATTTTTCGTATTTGCTTTTTTATTGAATATGAAAATGGTGTTAAAAAAGTCAAGTTGATTGTGAAAGTTAGATATTAAAATGTCTAGTTCCAAAAAATATTTGAGTGGGAGCGAAAAACGAAACAGAAAGAGGGAGACTGAAGAAAACAATAAAAAGCTACCTAAAATTTGTCAGTACTTGAAAAATGAAGACTTAAAGAATGAAAAGTCGAGTTAACAGTGCTCCAAAAGTTAAGAATTTAACCTTACTAAAAGTATACCTGAATTATCAGATGCAGCACCCAACACCAGTGACTATCCAGATCCAGAACAACCACAACAAGGTACTAGCAAAAATCAAAGAAAATAATATTTAAGCATGAACAATATTGTATCTTCGCCATTTGTTACTGATAAGGGTAATTTTAAAGAGCCAACTGATGTGTGACAAGTGAAAAGGTTCGTGATTGAAAACAGACATTGTTAACCTAAGGGCCCTTTCTTAAAAGATAGTGACAATAAATCTTTTCTAGAAAAACATTACTATATTGTTCCAAGTCTGGCGTGAAACTTGAACGTACATGGCTATCCTATTCTTTAATACTTCAGAAGGCGTATTGTGAATCGTGTTGGTTATTCGCAAATTGGGCGTCTAAGAAAATACAAAATGTTAGGATTGAGGGCTATGACAACTGGAAACATATTGGAGATGCCATACATAGACACAAGACATCAAAAATTCATCTGGATTCCTGTCTTACGTATCAACAGTGGCGGCTACATGGAACACTCCATGAAGAGCAAGAGTCTATGTTTAAAAAAAAAAAATCATTTTGGCGCCAAGTACTTTCTAGGCTCTTTGATGTTACTCTGACACTTTAACGTGTTCTTTAGCCTTTCGTGCCCACAGAGAAAACGCAGATAGTAGTGATCCAAGCCCCAAGGAAATACGACTCGATTTTAAAAGAATTGTTAAGTAAACCAAAGGCCAGATAAAATACTTAAGTCCAAATATACAAATTGAGCTAATTTCTGTCCTGGTTCTAAAAGTAGAAAATTCACTGATAAATGAAGTAATGCCGCACCATTCTACTCTATCATATTCGATAAAACTCAAGATGTTTAAAAAATTTATCAAATTTGTGAACTTTACCGTTATTGTATGATCGAAAAAGATGGTAATGGGATTCCAAAGCCTTGTGTCAATAAAGAAACATTTATAGGATTTCATGAAGGTAAGAATCAAACTGCCTTGGCAATGTCCAAGCAAATTATTAAATCCATAAATGACAAAAATATTCCACTACAGTGTCGAGGACAAGGATATGATGGTGCTAACACAATGAAAGGGACTTATGGTGGAGTTCAAAAACTCATAAAAAATGTCGAGACGAATGCCGTATATGTTCACTATGCTGCTCATAATTTAAAATATCTAGTACTCAATTATATAGTGAGAGAGGTTATTGATATGCAAAAATTTTTTTAAACAATTCAACAAATTTATATTTTTTTTGGGCATAGTATCAAAAGATATTCCATATATTTTATCAAGTTTTATATCTAATAAAGAAAGTGAGTCTTCACCTTCAATAACATTAAAAATATTAAACCCTACTAGATGGGCAGGACGTTATGATACCGTTTTTGCTTTAAAAGTTCGGTTTGTTGAAGTCCAAAAAGCGCTAACTCTTATATGGATGAATGTGAAGTCTCCAATACGCATTGGGCTAGCGTGGGGACTGCAGACCACTCCCTCTCGCCTAAGAGAGGAGGCCTATGGCCATTGGTGGGACATATACAACGTGTAATTTAGTACGATGAAAATATCGAAGTTTATTAAAATTAAACTGAGTACAACGTGACGATTTTTATTGATAGGGCCCCATCATAATAATTTGCCACGGGCCCCAGATGGTATTGTTACGCCACTGTACCGATCACTCTGTTAATGTCAAAGGGGGTAATGAACAACAAACTAATTATCTATACAAATAAATAAAATTGTGTATGTAATATCAAATAAAAAGATTCTTACTACATGTATATTAAACTAAATACCGTACTAACATCAACGGTCTGTCTATCTGGCTGTTTGTTCCGGCTTATCTCTGGAACGTTTGTACCGATTTCGACGGGACTTTCATTGGCAGAAAACTGATGACCCAAGAAATAACATAAGCTTATTCTTTTAAGGCTAGCTTCCCTTCTCGGTGTTTCTTGCGATTTACAACTATAAACCAAACAGATGACTACGTATTTAAAATATATAATAAAACTTGAACTGCTTGATGAAAATAGTACTTGAAATTTACAAATCGGAAACTTTAATTATCATAAGTCATAACATTCATAAAATAATATGACTACTCGCGCACATATAAGTTGACTGTTCCTGATGATTTTCTGCTGAATGCTTGCTGAGCACATTAACTAATATCTCGCTTTTTCCCCAGCTGTCTTCATCGCCGAACACGGGAGGGTGGGTCCATGTGCGCCTGGCCTGCCTACTTGGCCTCATCTTGACTGCCGCCACCGCGCTGCTTGGGGCCGCCGCAGCCTGGGGATTACCTGCTGGACGGGATACCTTTGCCTTCATGGCTGCTGAGGTGCATAATATTCCTTTTAACAACAATTATATCAATGTAGAATAACATTTAGTGTCCTTGCAAAACTATTTTCGATACAAAAATAGAATATTTACGAAATACAATTTTGAGATTAAAAAATTGGGAAATATAGTAATTAGCAATTGTTTTTACTTTAAATTCGACCGCAAATGGCTACTTTTTTTATATTTAAATATATTAATGTTTTTTTTCACATTTAAATGGATAAATTCAAGTACATAATAACAATTTTGCTTTATTTCCCAACTTATAAATAGTATATTTAAATTGTTTTATTGCCATTGTTAAATTTAAATAAAATGATGTACATAGATTCATCTACTTGAACTTGAATGCTGTGCTGATTTATGATAATGTTACCTCAGAAGTTTCGATTTGGTGAACCGATTTTGATAATTCTTTTTTTTTATATGAAAGCTGCTGGTGATCCTGTAATAAGGAAACCAGGATATTATGATAGGATCCTTCAGAAATCGAAGGAACTCCTCAGATATCATAGGCACACCTGACGCGATTTGTGTACTCGGAATAGCTTTTCTTCAAAGTCGTTTTTTTTTGTTAATATTATACACCCAGTCATTTATTCGTCTTATATGGAAATCAAAACAGGGTAGACAAGATGGAAAAACCAAGTCTATGCAATCAAGAACGTATCTAGGACTGGGAGACTAGGCTTTAACATAAAATGATGGCACTAAAGAACAATGAATGAATATGTATGTTTGTATTGTACGTACAGTGCATACTGGTGCTGGTGGCGGTCCTGCACGTGGTGGCGCGGTACCTGCTCCAGCTGTACGAGTGCGACGTGGCCGGGCCCGTCGCCTACTACACGCATCTTGTATTCGACGTAAGTCACATTATATTTATATTGTATTGAACAAAACCCTAGTGTACGACGTCCACAGGCCAGGTGTAGTGATGATTTGCGAAAGACGGCTGGCAGGAGCTGGCGAGTAGCCGAGGATCGAACTAAGTGGCGAGTAATTGGAGACGCCTATGTCTAGCAGTGGGCTGCGATAGGCTAATGATGATGATGATGAACAAAACATTCCTGGTGGCCGGTCTCAAACCCTGAGTCTGATCAGAGTCTTCAACAGTGATGATTTTAGGTCCCATCCCGGGGGAAGGTGCAAACTTCCCTCTCTCAATCGCTAGTGGCAAAATATTAAAATGGAATAAGTGTAGTTTGTTTATATTAGTAAGTTAAAGTAGGTTGCTATAATACTAGGACGAAACTGTTCGCTAATATCACATTAATTTTGTTGTAATTGTTAATGCTATAAATTTTATATATTTGAGAATTTAGAATATTACTGAAAAGTCTTTTTAGATTTACTGGTTAATCACAAAATATATCCTAATCGTAGTTTGGCAATACTATGTATTTAGAAAAAATAATAAGACCACTTTTAGACTTTTTAGTTCGAATGAATACATTTGTATTTTTATTTTGTTATCAGTGTACCTACTAAATTGTTTATTTTTATTGTTAGATTACCGAAAATCCGTACATTATTTTTCGCGTCAATAGTGAACACTGAATTATTTTAGTAATAACTTACATAAACTAAGAGCTCCTTTGTTAGCTAATAATATTGTTTTTTTTTTATTAAATTATGGTTATGACTAACTTGAGATCAATATGTTCCGTTGTATCTATAACAATAGATACGACAAAATACATTACATGCCTCTGAGGTTATTCGTGACGTTAGCGTTTAATTATTTGTAATAATATAACAGTTGCGCAAAACCCGCTTCATTAAACGTGTTGATTGCGTTAACCTTGCTATCAATTAAAATATGTAATTTAATAATAAGTTATTTCTTTGTTTATCATTAAAAATACATTAAACACTTACAAAATCCATCATCAACAACCCATCATGTCCTAGTGCTGGCCTCGGCTCTCCTCGCAGTAGAGGGTTAAAGCTGGCCGAGTGCGAGTTGGGGACTGACAAGAAATGTTGTGGCTACGTAATCTTGCCGTTGGATGTTTTTAAGCAGCCTGAAGACCTCCAACTGAGCTTCACGACTGCTATCTTAAGATAACCACCGGGAACGAATGCTTAACGTGACCTCCGTATCACGGAAACGCTCACATGATCGCGTGACCGCGCCGTCGTTGATTACCCTCGTTGATTGTTTCCATTCACCCCCACTACAGTCGCTTAAATCCATATTAGAGATAATTGATTGATCCGTACATACAGAACAATGAGACTTATATACTGATACTAGTTGACCCAGCGAACTTCGTACCGCCCAACTTTAAAATTCCAGAACTTGATCGCAGCGCCACCTACCGGGTCCAATTGCGAATCTAAACCATTCCCAGATCCCCTTGAACACACACAAAAAATGTCATCAAAATCGGTCCAGTCGTTTGAGAGAAGTTCAGTGACATACACACACAAGAATCTAATATATAAAATTCTCGTGTCACAGTTTTCGTTGCCATACTCCTCCGAAACGGCTTGACCGATCTTTATGAAACTTTATATGCATATTCAGTAGGTCTGAGAATCGGCCAACATCTATTTTTGATACCTCTAAAACGCGAGCGGAGCCGCGGGCATCAGCTAGTTATATTATATATATACGCAATCATGTCTTAAGTATTCCATACGTTGAAAACCTGACGTTTCCAGCAGGTCGCATTGGTAGTGGTTAAAGAGTGACGTTAGTTTGTATGTGTTGTTGGTCCCCAGTCGGTGTCGCTAGTGGTAGAGCTGATCCACGTGCTGCACATGGTGGTGTACAGCAACATGCTGGTCTCGATGGCGTCGCTCGTGCTGCTCATGCAGCTGCGCCACTTGCTGCACGAGCTGCAGGCCAGGGTGCGTCGGCATCGCCTCTACACATCGCTCGCCACGCATATGTCGCGCAAGTCAGTACTTATATTAATGACATTAGTTTTTTTTTTATTTAAGTCTGTCAGAGTGACTCTACTCTGCCTGATGAAAAGCATGATTAGAATCTAGGAGTAGGGGTCACCATCCGCATAGTGAGGGTAAGCAATGAAGCATGGTGAAACATATCATAGCGGCCTAGTCGGATGTTTCTGCTCAGATCAGCTTCCAGAGGCCGGGAGAATGATGCAAAATGATTGAGCCTCCGATCTCACACTCACCAACGAAATACAACAGCAAGAGTGCTGTCATTATTAGGATGGTATTCTGTGCGAGTATCTGTAAGGGATTACCGCCGATTATTATAAGTTTAAAAAGAATTAAAAACGACAACGGAATCTATATATGTTGGTAAGGATAATGCAGTGATAGCTCATATTATGCCTACTGGTCGGTAATAAAAATAATTTGAAAACTTCCGCCTCGACTGTCTAGTTGGTTTAGCGGTTATCTTGTTAGACTTCAGATCTAGAGGTCATCCATTCGATTCCCTGATTGGGTGAAGAGTGTTGTAGAATTTCTTTTGAAGAAATTTCCATAACATCCAAGATAATTGGAATTTGGTGGTTCACACTCATGCCTTTGAGAGCACACATTGTCATTAACATCTAGGGCTATCGTTGTTGCGACGTCAGTGCCTTCAAATATACCTCCACGGCTAGTTCGAATTTAGTTTACCATCGGGGTTGCAGAGGTCCGATACCAGTCGCTCCGGTATTCAGGTAAAACCTATTGAACCCAAATAATCTGCGGAATAATTAAGGCTAAGAGGAAGAACATCACCAGACATCTCTCAATACTATCTACTAACATCAAAAAATTGGTTTGTATGCTTAAGAACAAATTAATATCGTATTTTAGTTAAATAACCGCAAGATAGCTGTGGCTTCCACATTATCGTTATACAATTCTTATCAAAATGTAAGCTAACAAACAAGTGTACGAGCCTTAAACAATTTGTCGGTTTAACATTGTACTGTCAAAGTATTTTTATGTTTGTCAATAGTACACCTACGTTTGGTAATGTATTAAATAAACAATCTTGTTTTGATACTGAAATATACAAACACGTCGTTCGTAGTATTCAAATAACTAACGTTTTTTTAACCGACTCAAGCCTAATAAAGTCACTCAACTCTGTCTGATAGAGAATCCAAGAGTAGGGGTCACTATCTTCACTGTGGGTATAGATAATGCAGCATGGTGACCCTCACTACAGCGGCCTAGTGAGATGCTTCTGCCACCAGTCTCACACTCACCAACGAAAAATGACAGCACAAAGCTTTCACTTTAAGTTGTCTTCCATGTGGGGGTAGTAAGTACCACCCCTTTTGGAACACCCCTTGAAAACATTGTTGTGTTTCGATTAGTTTCCGTTATTTTCTTAAAGGAATCAACTCGAACATATTAAATAGAGAAGGTAAGATTCAGAAAAATGGATAGGGAGGTAGAGTAAGTGGTTTCCATTAGGAAAATGGAGTGTGGTGAGATCTACATGCAAAAAAACAATATTCTACTTCAGCGCCGTCTATCGAAAACGCACTGAACTTCAGAGTGAGTAACTGTATCGCGATATGAAAGATGGACACTTCGCCACGCCAGGCAAGATTATCTTGCCTGGTTGGAAGACGAATCCCCACTTTATGCGGCATGAACAATGGCACCCCTTCCTCCACGCTGTCACTGATGCAGCTTCAAGAAAGTCTTTACTAAGATATAAAAATAAATAATTTTGAATTTTAGAACGGAAAGTCAAATTATTTATCATAAACACAATATAACAACTCCAAATAAAATTAGAAAAAATAAGGATAGATTATAACAAATAAATAAATATTTCGGACATCTTACACACAACGTCATCTAGGCAGAGCTTGTATTATGTGTACTGGATAACTGATACAAATACATAAACATACTTTTTTGTAAATACATGCATCACAATACTCAAACTCCGAAATAAATATTTATGAATTACACAAATATTTAGTTCGATCCGGGAATTGAACCCGAGACCTCAAGCACAACAGTCGCATACGCCACCACTCGCCATTGAGGCATATCGTTTGTTATGTTGTAATTTCCCTTTAATTATAAAAGTGATAAAATATTAACAACGTAGTAGTTTATACCTAACTTTCGATAGCCGTTCAAAGTATTAGGTATACATTTAATTGATTTCTTACTGGAGTTTTTCTTCTCTGAACAATCATTACGTTTATATCGTTCATTTTTAATTATTGTTCATTTGTCTATTAACTTAATTCAATAATCGATTATATATCAATTCATATTGCGTTGCTTAAACGTTGCTTAAATCATCTGAAAAGATGTAAAGGCCTGTTTTATCAATTCATAATTTGTTAATAATTGTCTCATTGTATCTTAGTATTTGATACGATAACTCGATTCAGTAATTAGACCGACTGACAGTAGAATTAAAATATACGTAATTGTTAGCTGATACAGGTGCACTTCCTCTTTTCTCACTCTTGTAATTCGATGGGACGGCGCTGGACCGACGGCTATACGTACTCTCCGAGGCACGGGGGTTAAGGATCTATTTTCCAAACTCCGGGCTATCGTTCAGTATCTTTATAGTCAGAAAACACTCTTTGACCCGACTTGGAATTCGAACCCGAGATCTCTTGATCGGCAGTTGCATACGCTGCCTACTGCTAGACTAACGCGGCTAAAAGTTACTTCTAATGATTTTCTAATCGTATACAGTTACCCGATGGCTAGTAAGGAAGAAGTTGAGAAGAATCAGGACAACTGCGCAATCTGCTGGGAGCCCATGAAGGAAGCAAGGAAGCTGCCTTGCTCACATCTCTTCCACAAGTAAGTTTTATAGTATTGTCTTTTCATATTGTGAAATATTTAATGTGGTGAACCCTACTTTACTTCTCGAATTTACTCTTATCACTTATACCTATTGTATGACGTAGGTATATAAAATAGTTTATATTTCATTATTACATTGTAAGTGATACGGTAAAGGCTAATTTAAGTGAACCCTAGGACGATTGACAAGAGTAAAAGTACTGAAGACATTGTCTTAGGGTTGCCAGGCAAATGGAGGAAATGTATACCAGGTCAGTTATTGGTAATTAAAATTCGGTATAGAAAATTTTATCATTTACTAATATAAAAGTAGAAATGTTTTTTTTTTTAAAGTTATTTCTTTATGCCACGCTCAAATTGACAGATTATTGAAATGTACACTTTTTTGGACGTACGTAACATACCTTCTCTTAGTCTGACGAGCTCGAGTTTTTCTGAGGATTGATTTATTTTACTAGACTGACATGTCGCCCTCAACGCACCCTACTATATTGAAGGTACACTACAGAGTGCAAGGTCCTCCTCCTCGCTTCTCCCTACTATTACGAGCACCATGGAAGCAATAGGGGAGGGGTGACACTTGTTAATCAGTGGTAATAGGTGCAGTATAGTGTGTGCGTGTGTGTTGCAGCTCGTGCCTGTGCCAGTGGGTGCAGCAGGACGCGTCGTGCCCCACGTGCCGCCGCGCGCTCAACGGCGCCGCCCCCGCGCGACCCGCCACCCCCGCCACCCTCGCGCCCACGCACCCCAATCACCTCTTCCACTTCGACGGTACGTACACACACCGACATACCCACATACCATCCCACCTACTCACACCGACCAAAGTTTACTTTAGAAAGTGGCTGGAAATCGTTTTCCAATGTGGCGTTTGATATTATTGCCAAACATTTGAGCCAGTCCCCACGAAATACACCAGTGTCGTGCACAAGGTTCATAAGTCTTGTTAATGAACATAAATTATCTTGTTCCATTCATTTTAGTATCTCTGTGTGAACATCATCCGGGCCTGACGCTTTGCTTTATTCTCAACATAAATTTTACATGGTAGCACTGTATGAAATATTTATTCTCAATAAATACTATTATTGAGAATAAATAGAATAGATACTTCATACGGGTTTTTATTATCTATGATAGAAGACGACTATCAATATACACTTTCTGTCAAATAGTGAAATTCCTGTCAGTGCCAACAGAACCAAAAATAAATAATAATTCCACACAATTCCGTATATTCAGATAAAATCAATTATAACAGATGGATACATTCTAAAAGGATGGTATTTTCAAAAAGAACGATGAATACTTTGTAAAGGAGAGCGTGTATCCAAACACGGAATAAAATTAGTATGGATAAATGAAAATCCAGTCGCGGTTCTCTCCGGCGGTGATCAGCTCGCTGTACACCGTGATCATCTTCATGTTGCTGTGCGCAGCTGTGGCATGGAGCATGTTAAATGGTTCTGATACAAACTTTAATTGACATTTACATTGCTAAACAATTCTTGATGTACTGTGAGTTAGGTTAATAAGCCTCAAGTTGGTATTGCTTACCAGGTGCATGGTGCAGCTAATCCGCAGTTAGAACCCAAATAGCGAAAGTGAGGAGTGGTCAAAGTAGGACGAAGTAATGACATATGTGGTGTGTAATGTTGCAGGGTCCCGATACGTGTCTTGGTTGCCGAGCTTCTCCGTGGAGGTGACGCGCGTCCGCGGCGATCTGGCCCCGGGTCCGGCGCTGGACAACACTGCTCAGCAGCTGCAACACATGTTCCCGCAGTACTCACTGGCTACCCTTGCTGCGGATTTGGCGAGAACCGCCTCTGCCGACCTCACCCTTGACAACATTCTTGAAGGACGCCTGACGGCGCCCGATCCTATTCCTGAACCTGAGCCGCTGCCTGTGCAGCAGCAGCCCACACTCCTCGACGTGGCGACTTCCACGATCGAACCCTGGACGCCCCCCTCGTCCGCGTACGTACTGCCCACTACGAGCGCGGCGGGGACTGATACCGTGGAGCGATCCAACACCGCGACGGGACACAATGTAATTGTGCCTGAACATTTGGTGGAGGATGACTCGTGAGTTACTATAATATACATTTACTATTTTATTAAGGCCTGTCTAGTTTCTTTTCTTAAGGCCGAAACATGATTTTTGAATCGATCAACAGTTTTCTAGTCCAGTGCTAGATATAACATATTTTTTTTTATATAATATGAGCCTACAAAAGTGACTCTACTCTGGCTGATGAAGAGCATGAACAGAATCCAAGAGTAGTGGTCAACATACTCATTGCAAATGCAAACATTGCAGCATGGAGAGCCACAGTATGGCGGCCGATTGGAATACTTCTGCATTTCGGGCTTCACACTCACCATTGAAACACGACAGAACGAATGCTGTCACTTTAAGTCGGTCTAGGAAAAAGACACATTTTAACTTGCACTGAGCTTGACCAATCGCAGTAATTCAGTGTATTCTTTTTATCACCCAATATCAATATAAAGTATTTTACAATTGTAAAATGTATCATGTTAATTTTTTTTTAAATGGATATTAAAATATCTGAAAATTGAAATGGTCATAACTTACGTATAAAATTTAAATACATGTGTGAAGTCTTTTTACAATCCAATGCCAATAACGCTGTTCTGAACACCATTTGTCTTTGGCATTCAAAGATATACCTATGCATTATCCATTTTCAACGGAGCATGTAAATTACAATTACTTGGATGGTGTGCTTATTTCTGTAACTGTAACTATAACTATTACTGTGCCAAGATAGGGTACGTAAGCCACACGAAAACCCGAAACTTAGATGCTCAGACTTAATCAGTATACCATAATACGGCATGGGAGTCATCATCATACGGAGCTTAGAATATAATGTATTGTTAATGTTTGATCACACACAGGTCTGTCGCGGCGGGGTTCTCGGGCAGCGCGGCGGAGCGTGCGGCGGCGCTGGCCCGGCGCAAAGAGCGGCTGCTGGCCAGCGCGCGCCTGCGCTACCTGCAGCGGAGCCCGCGCGCGCCCTGACCGCTCCCCCCGCTCCCGCCCCTCGCACCTCTCACAGGCCGCGCCCCGCGCCTAGACAGAACCTTTTCTACTTATAGTGTATGTGAGTGACCGATCCCGCGAGTGACCGGGTGAACGTTCATAATGTGATATTAGAAACTCGATAAATTGTTAAGCGATCGGTCGGCTAGTCGGTATCGAACGAAAGACTATTTAGTTGTATCGGCGACGAAACGGATGAGTACTTATTTATGTTTAATTTTTTAGTATTCGAATTAGCCACGGTCAGTCACTGCGATGACACTTAAAATAACGATGAAAATTGATTCATGACTAGTCAAATAAAGATACGATATATTACGAACCGCTGTTTTTTTTTACTTTTCCTTCCCTCGTAACGATGGTCGAGTGCTCGACTTCGTCAGCCTGTCCACTACTGGATATAAGCCTCTCCGTGTGCACGCTCCTTACTTCAATGTTCGACTTCAAACGAAGAACAATATGTCTGATGAATGCCCTGCTCTGCTCATCCCCTAAATATAAAAAAACAATATTATTGGACTACCTCGGCAGGCCTCCGTCACTCGCTCAACGCCACGCGCTATATACCTACGGCTCGGCGTATCGTTAACTATACAGGGCCGTCAAACGTCCGCCTGAGCTCGTTTCCGCGCTTACGCTTCGTAATGCCGAAACCATGTAATTATTGTGCAGTAGATGGGTGTTAAAGTCAAATATATTTAATAATAAATTATAGTATAGATAAAATACATAGAGGAACTCCTCTATGTATTTTATCTACACTCTCATAACTCCTTTTTCTAACTAGAAAAAGTAATTTTAAATAATTTTGACAACGTTTAATGAATCGGCCTGGTAGCACCTTTTATTACAACTTTTAAAAAACCGTTGATTTTCCGTTGCTTTGTTTTCCATATGATTATTTGTTTAAATATTTACGCGTTTTAGGATATTTGCAACTATAAAATTTAATAACAGAGAATTTAGAGAATGAAAAAAGAATATAAATCAATAGATAAAACTTAAACGTATTTGATTGACTATTAAGAAATATGGTTGAATCGCAACATTCGTTTCATTACAATAATTTTATCATTGGTAGGTAGCCCTAGCGCATTCTTACGAGGACGCGCTGGCGCGTGTCCCGCACGGCGGGCGACACATTATCGACTCTTTGTTCGCGTACTTAAGGTACATTTCTTCTCGTTCTGAGTTTCAGGTATTATTATTAAGATATTGTAGGCTATTATAGCGTAGATATTTTTACGTTTGTATGGGAGAGATGTATCTGTTACGTAGTAACTATTTATTAATCTGTGACCTCGGTAGCGCAACGGTAGTAGTGTATATGACTGGTGGACTTGAGGTCTTGGGTTCAAATCCTAGGTCGGATAAAATGTTTGTATTATCGACAGATATTTGTTTCGGAGTTAACGTGTTTTGTATGTGTCATCATCATCATCATCAGCCTATCGCAGTCCTCTGCTGGACATAGGCCTCTCCCATTGTACACCACTTTGATCGATTTTGTATGTGTAAATAAGTATTAAATGTCCGAAATATTAATATCAATTTATTATAACATGTAGCAACTGCATCATCTGTCTGAAAGAGAAAGCAAACCATTCACCATAAATAAAGCACATTTTAATGTTCTTCAAAGGCGTTCTTAGTATGTTTTTAAAAGAGAAAACTGTCCATTAGTCACTTCATATAGAACTGTACAAATCTAGTGGATAGTGAACCTGACTATTAAACGAGAGATTGTGGGTTCGATTCACACCATGGACAAATAGAGTGAATGATAAGTATAACCATTATTAAGTTCTTTGTTTCTTCATATTTAACTATGTCACTCTACTGGACCGGGTCGGGTTCTGAGCCATATTTCTCAATGTGGTGATGAGAATCTGATTGAATTCAATGCCAAGAAAAAAATTCAAGTTTACGTTGTGTCCCTTCCAGTATTATCCCGGGTTCAATAGGTGCGGCGTGAAGAAACTTCGCACTAGGCCACCATAATAATACTGCATTGACACTGCCTTTGCAGTCTATGTTGGCTCCCAAACTTGGATTCTACTTATGCTATCCATCAGGCAAAATAGAGTAACTTTAGAAGGCTGTAAAAAAAGTCTAGTTACCATAACACAGATTCTGACTATGATGGGATAAGATGTAAAGGTTTTAAAAAGTTCAGAGGATTAATTAAAACATAAATTGGTTAAGAGTTTAGTAAGATACACACAGAAAACTATTTATATTGTGTAAGTAGAGATAAATTATATACAT
Organism: Phragmatobia fuliginosa; assembly: GCA_932526445.1. Classification (NCBI taxonomy): domain Eukaryota; kingdom Metazoa; phylum Arthropoda; class Insecta; order Lepidoptera; family Erebidae; genus Phragmatobia; species Phragmatobia fuliginosa. The sequence continues at coordinate 555,450 of OW052072.1, forward strand.
TTCAGTAGTCTAACATCAAGACACGAAAATAATATTTAAATCTAAATATATATATGTATTTCAAATGTTGATTAAGTACACTACAATTTAATAATTATTACAATACAAATTATAATTAAATGTTGAAAATTCTATGTCACAGAAACATTATGGAAACAGGTTTCGAAAATTAATCATTTAATTCCTGACCGTCTCATTAATAAAACAAAAGCGTGTATTAAATGGCTAACCTGGTGTCATAATAATGTGTGTGAAATAAACACTAAGCAGTTTACTTAATATAAATTGGGGCTAGTTTAGTTACATAATAATAAAAGGGAACAAGAAAAACAATAAATAATTAATAAGATTTATTAGCACACTATCTGCACCGTGCAATGGTACTCTATCTTGCTGTTGTATAGGTATAACAATTATCGCAGATAACATCGCAAGCGCAGCTAATTTCTAAAATAAAAGTAGGTATACTAAGTTTATATCTTATAAAATTAGCTATCTGCCAGAGAAAGTTTTGTCTAAATTATTCATTCATTACAGAAATTAGCGTGAACAAAGAGACAAACAAAAATATTACAATGTTTTTTAAATGTGGATACTGTAAATACTTCCATTTGCATTTAGTGAAAAGCTCATAATTTTGTAATCACAAACAGAAACTTCAATTTTATTTGTTTGGATTATTATAAAGTCTATCATGCAGTTGTGACCATGACGGTACAGACACAAAATATTTTGTCTTGTATACATGATGGTGCCAGTCAAGAGTTTACAAAAATCTTATAAGTTATAAGTATAATATTCATATTAAGTATTTGTAATCCAAGGTTCATAATTTATGAACCTTGCTTCACAGTCAAAGTTTAGGTTTCTTGGGTAAAGAACCAAAGGCTGAGATAACTGTGCCCTTTGTGCCTGTGACGTTACTTGTGAGAGGTTGCTGTACCAAGCCAGGTTGCTTGATAGTCGGCTTATTAGCTGCATTTGGAGCAGCTTGATCCCATTTTGATTTACGTTTTTTCTCATCATCATCATCTGTTTTCTTCACTACACCTGTGATAAAATCTATTTTAGATAATTTTTCTTTTTTCTCCTTTTCTCTTCTATCCATTTCTACTTTCTGAACCCGTGACAGTTCATCATAATATGATTCTTTTCCCCATTTCAGTGGATCATAAATTTCTGGTGGATAATTTGTATCTGATTCATTAATGTCACAAAACTGAATGAGCTTTTCATAAATACTTGGATTCCTAAAATTTTTCTTGTCTTGTATAATCCTGTTCATGTCTAATCCTTCGTTTAACATTCGGCTATAAAATTTTGCAATAGAGTCTTGTAACTCTTTTGGGCATTTCCCTGGTGGTTCCGGAGGTATAGTCACACCATCCTGAGAATCATCAAGGTCTGAGCGAGGGATCGCTTCGTCTGTGTCAGTTTCCATCGACAGTCTCCGCATATCATCTTGATTTTCTGGTGTAGGTGATATAGGTTCTTCATCAGACACAATCGTATCGTCCACATAAGAAACCAATCTTCTCTTCGGAGATGCAGGCGCTGAAGCTGATTGCTTGTTTTCCTCTGTCTTTTTTGGACTCGTAGGGGCAGACTGAACCTCTTTAATTTCATCCTTTTCTGGCGTTGGATCTTCCATATCCTCTTCACCTTCTGAATCGGTGTAAGTTTCAGTTAGAGAGGCTAGAGCCTGAGAAGCCATTGTGTAGCACTTTTGAGACAGAAATGTTTAATACCACAAACCAGATCAACACAGGTTACGTTATTGACCATTAACACTCAGCTTAAATAAAGTACCCACAGGAGGAGAGTATTGATTTCTATGCAACACAATCTCTCTGGGATATTCTGAATGTAAAGATTTTTCTTTGGTTATTTTGTAAAATCAGTTCACACTTCACACAACAGCAACAACTACAATGCTATGACACTTGACATTGACAGTTTGACACTCTTGATTTGACAGTCATTTAGTTATTATAGTCTAGTACTTTTAGTATAGTTCCTGTAGCACATTTAGTACTGTTGTTGATTCGGAGCAAAAAATTGTTGAGATATGCATTTTAGCACGTAATACTCGTACATTTAACCCCGTATACCGTAGTTATTTGAGAACATTAAATTTTCATTTCAATTATAAGGAGTTTGCTGTGAATTTATGTGTTTCTATAGAAAATCGAATAAATTCTAAAGAGATGAAATGAACAAAATTTAACTAGCTAAGTCCCGTGGTGTTCACCGCGGTTATTGTTGTAAGTAACGCAGAACAACGAAGCAAGTCTAAAAAATAGCCTAATTTTTCACTAGCAGAAAGCTGATGACTTAAGGAGCAACTCTAGAAGTTATCATGACTGCCTCAGGTGTGAAGTAGTAGTGTGTGCAACTTCTGTGCTTGAGGTCTCGGGTTCGAGTCGAGGACAAGCTCTGCCTAGTTTGAAGCTAGATGGCGTTGTATGTTACGGCTGTCTGATAGTGAAAGTACCTTCAAAATCAGTCTAGCGTTCTAGAGATTAGCTAGAAAAAAGCGGCCAAGTGCGAGTCGGACTCGCCCATGAAGGGTTCCGTATCAACAAGCAACATGATATAAAAGTTCTTGTAGTTCGTTGTAACTTTGATCGATGTTTTTATACTAGTGTATTGATTGGATGAAAGGTAAATTAAGTGTCACGATTTATGACGTATTAAAAAAAAACTACTCACTAGATTTCGTTCAAACCAATTTTCGTAGGTAGTTTGCATGGTAATGTACAACATATATTTTTTTTAGTTTTATCACTCTCTTATTTTAGAAGTTAGAGGGGGGGGACACACATTTTTCCACTTTGGAAGTGTCTCTCGCGCAAACTATTCAGTTTAGAAAAAAATGATATTAGAAACCTCAACATCAATTTTGAACACATATCCATAGATACCCCACACGGATAGGTTTGATGAAAAAAAATTTTTGAGTTTCAGTTCCATGTATTGTTACCCCCAAAATGTATTTTTTTTTTTCTATTTTTATGTAAAAATCATAATGCGGTTCACAGAATACATCGACTGACAAAATTTCAACAGTATAGCTCTTATAGTTTCGGAAATAATTGGCTGTGACATACGGACGGACAGACAGACAGACTTGACGAATCTATAAGGGTTCCGTTTTTTGCCATTTGGCTACGGAACCCTAAAAACAGACAGGATTCTTTTTCAAAAATACCTTTATTGATGTAAATACCTATCATATATTTCGTAAAAGTTTATTTGATATTACAAGCAATATTCTGGATCATCATTATCATCAGCCCATTGTGGTCCACTGCTGGACATGGGCCTCTCCCATTGCACACAACTTTGATCAATTTTGGGCTTATTGCATCTAGCTCCTGCAAGCCATCTTATGCAAATTGTCACTCCACCTGACCTGTGGGCATCTTCACTAACATAATTTTTGACAATAAATAAATATTAATGGCTAGATTATGTTCATTCTCAAAGTAAATTTGTTGATTTTCATATTCATCTTCATTTCTCATCATCATGTTCTCATCATCATGTTTCTGATAAGTGAGTAATTTGAAGGAAACACGCAACTTTCAAAGGTTGATTGGTTTTATTTTATTTGATGGCCTGCCAAAGTGACTACTCTGCCTAATAGAAAGCACAAGTAGAATCCAGGAACCGCCGTGAATCCGAACCACACTATAGCTGTCTAGTGAGAGGCTTTTTAACACCATTCTTAATGGACCCGGGGTCATATTATGAAGGAAACACATAATCTGACAGTGAGTTCCAGTTTACAACTGCTCTGTACACATTCAATATTTTTAAAATTGTAACTGAAATTTGGTTAACATAATATGCAAAACTTATATTTTTGTATTCACTTTAGACTACTGCATACTTATACTTATTGTACATACATTTATCAAAAACCTAATGCTCCAGGGGACATTATTGCAAGTTCAATAAATCATAATTGCTATGTTATTGATAAAGATCCTAATTGAATATATTTTATTAGTTTATCAGTGTCTTAATATATGATTACAAAACATTATCCTATGAAATTAATAACAACAATGTGAAGCACAAGATGTGCAAATATAAAATCTGCGAATCCTCGCTCCGCACTCAGACCTTGGAATTCATTCTTGTTTTCTGGGTTGGCTTGTAGACGTAGGCATACTGAAAACAAAACGATTCGTAAAACACACACGTTGGATAGGTTCTATTTATGAGTAGGCTTACGATATTTCAAGAAGTTATGCTTACCTCCAAGAACAAATGAGCTGACTGTAGAAATAAAACCGCTCAAGAAAGAATTGAATGGGAATGTGCCGACAAGGCAACAGTACACAAACTGTATAACAGCGGTCAGAAACACATATAGTAAGTACGCATCAATGATTTTCAGCTTCTTAGGAGTTTTAGTTATGTATTCTTGATACAATTTAGGAATAACAGCCGTTAATGAAGACATTTTAATTATAAACTTTTCGATCGGTTTAAAGTTAGTAAATCTGATTTCACCAGACGACAAATTGACGTTTTTGACAGCCTGACAAATAGATTACACGTATTTTTCAAGGATTGGTAATTGGTAAATGCGACTGCGACCCATCAGAACGATAACTTAACAAAGAGCAGAACCAATCTTAAAAAATACTAAAAAAAAATACGGTTTATTGTTCTGGTGACGACTCTAAAATAGGACATTAATGTATTTATTTACATTGACCAGAACTATGACAAATTTATTGTTAGCAGTGAAAATGCAAAATAAATAATTTTTATAACTGATGAACTACATTGCAATTGAAAAAAACTTATGAAAAAAGATATGGTATTAATGGTATCTCTATGACAGACAAGCTTTGTTCCAGCACCATTAACATGTAAGAAATGAGAAATCTTATTTTTTGGTATCTCCCTCTATTGACCTACTAGGTAATGCGTCAGATGAGAAAGCAGAATCGTATGTCAAACTATAATGACAATTAAAATTTAGAAATTTTGTTTAGTGGTCGTGAATTTTTGCGTGTCATTCGTTTATTGAATTTCAAACAAATTGTTGAATTAAGATTATCAAAATGTTGAGCGTTGATGGAAACTTCCCTGAATATGCTGTTCCCGGAGCCAAACAAGTTCGATTTGAGCCGTACGCTGACAATGGAGGCAGCATTGTTGCCATTGCCGGTGAGGATTACGCTGTAATTGGTGCTGATACCCGTCTTAGTACTGGTTTTTCAATCTACACAAGAGAGCAGAAGAAGCTATTTAAGTTGTCTGATAAAACAGTCCTGGGAGCTACGGGATGTTGGTGCGATACCCTTACCTTAACGAGATTGCTTCAGGCGAGAATGCAGATGTACGAACATGACCATAACAAGTCAATGACGACCCCCGCTGTGGCTCAGATGCTTTCTACTATGTTATATTATAAACGCTTCTTCCCTTATTACGTGTCTAACGTACTAGCGGGCTTAGACAGCGAGGGCAAGGGTTGTGTTTACAGCTATGATCCCATTGGACATTGTGAGCGCTCTAATTACCGCGCCGGTGGCTCCGCAGGCGCTCAGCTGCAGCCTCTCCTTGACAACCAGATAGGTTTGAAAAATATGCAGAATGTTAAAGAAGCACCCATCCCACGAGAAAAAGCTTTGGCTTTACTAAAGGATGTGTTCATTAGTGCTGCTGAGCGAGACATTTACACAGGAGACTGCATCTACATCTTGATCATTACTGCCAATGGCATCCAAGAAGAAAAGTTTGAATTGCGTAAAGATTAATTTTGATTAATAAATATTAACTTTGTACGACACATTTGTTTCATTGAATTTTTTCTTTTTCGCAAAATATGGATTCAACAAGTGTTGCTGACAATTGTTATAGAAACATAACTAGATATTTCAATTGTATGAAGTTTTAAAGGATAATTTTAACCTTTCATTTGAATAAAGTTACTTTGAAGCAGGCTACTCAATGAGGTAGGGCCTTATTAAATCAATACATACCACCAATATCCTTAGTATTGAAATCTTGACTGAACAAGACCAAGTTTAGTTGTCAAGTACCCTCACTGATAAATGCATAAATACAACCCACTGTGGGTTGTATTTAAGCAGAAAAATAATACAATTTATTAGAACTGATGGTATTCCTGTCTATGTAGGAATTAATTATATGCATAAGTATTTTACATTGTACCCCTTTATTAGAAACATGAGTACTTTAGTAAGTATACTAAATAGGTGCAACAGCAGATGTAGGCCTTACCTAGTTTGCTCTAAGAAAACTAAGAAATTTTAACTCGTAAGTCCGAAACCTTTTTCTAAATTGAAGTCGCTGTCCAGCATTAGACTATTAAATATGTAATGTGTATTTAAGGAAATTAAAGAAACCACTAACAAATAACTGAATTTATTATTAAAAATAATTACAAGGTAACTACAATATAACTTATACACTTTGTTCTTTACTATTTACAATATACATTAACATTACATATTCTCATTTATTGTACTTAGGCATAACAAATATATTCTGGGGAAAGATCTTTTCAAACATTTCACTTATTGCTTCCTGGCTCACACCACTACCAATGACAGTAGCTTTTAATCGTGGAGGAGTGGTGTTGCCAGCGACTAGAGGGTGAATGTTGTAACATAGCTCCACTCTACCCTTGGGAGGAACTGTAACAGTCAATTTTTTGTATCCAGAGAACATGTAGGCATCAGTACCCTCTACAGTCACACTGAGTCTGATAGGAGTGGCACACTTTCCAAACAGAGTACATTTAAGTGAAACCGATGTAAGCAGCTCTACAACTTCGGGATAATTGACTTCAATTGCTATAGGACAGTCATCAATTGGCAGGTCTGAAAGTGCAATGGTGCTCATCACACACTGACCGGTGGTGGGGCTCTTTCTTCTCCATGTTATGTTGTACAAACCCACTCTTGTAGGGTTATCTCTTGGTTTGTATTTGGCTTGTATGCAAACAGCATCAGATGCTACATTCTTTTCAGCAACTTCTAAGTTTCTGATGCAGGAGCTTGGTTTCTTGGCATCACTGTGTCTAAAGCAGTCGACCACCTCTAAATCAGTATCAACAATCAGTAAGTCCCAAGGACTTAATATCTTTATTTGTGGCATGACAATAAAAGGATCATCCACAAAACATTTAGATATAGGTTGGAAGTTAATAGCTACAAAGCTAGTGGAAACCTCAAATGGTTTGATAACTGTAATTTTTGTTGTAAAATCTTTAGTGCATTCTAATTTAGATATTTCTGGAAGATCAATAATGTAAGAGACCTTTATTTGAACAGTTGTAGTAGCCGTCCTGTTTGTCTTTAAATAAAATGTATTTGAATAACTTTCTGATGTTTGAATACTACCCATATTCAACTTAAGTGGCTGCGTTTGAGGTTCTCTTTCTTTAAGACTCAATTCTGTCACAGAATCTGGGTTTGGATTATCAGGAGAACTTAGTAAAGACAGTGTTATTTTAACATTATAAACAGGGCTATCTTCATTATTAGTAATTGTAAAAGTAGAAGGAAACCATTCGCCTTGGAGTGCTGGACTGGAGTTGTTTACAAGCAATGATAGTTTGCACTCTCTCGATGTTAGTGATGCTACAGTTAAAGGCACAATGCAGTCAAATTCATAATCAGTTTTAGGGCTTCTTATAAAATGTAACAGTTCTGGATGAATAGTTGGCTCTGACACCTTGTTCTCATCTATTTTAAAGTTCATTACAATCTTTCTATTGCAATTAGAGTCTAGGACAAAGGACACACTCTTGATGCGCAAATCTGTGCCACTGTCATGTGGATTTGGCTTAAACTGACAGAGAAACCTTTTGACTTTCCCACCTTCCAATGTTATAATAGAGCTGCCATTTTCTGTAATTGGAATTTCAATGGTTTCGGTGTGACTAGAAATAGCTATAAAGCATTGCTTGACTTCAAGGATTGTATTGTAGGACAGTCGGACATACAACTCTATTTCAATGATTTCATCCATTCTATACCTCGGCTGTTTAAATTTTAGTTTCACTTCCAAAAAGCTAGAAATGTTGGCCATATCTACAGGAACTAAAAGTGGTTCTTTATCTATAGCTGACTGCCAGAGGTCCAGAGCCTTCTGCTGAGATGAAAGTGGTAGATCTGGTTCTGGAGCAGGAATCTTGAGATTAAAAACTGACACAATATTGTTAAATATTCTGTCTTTATCATTGTTTGGCACTTGTATATATTTTGAGAGTGCTTCAATAGACAGCTGTACATAGTCTTGTATTTTGGCTGACAAATATGCACATTGTAATGCTCTGTTAAGCACATGTGAAGCTACAAACCACCACTTCTCTTTTCTGTAGTCCCACAGCATGTGGGTTAACAATGTAAGAGCCTTGCCATAATCAGCTGAGTAGAAGTATTCATTTGCCATCTCAACCACCAGCTGTTTTCTCATTCGAGGAGAGTGGAATGTTTTAAATTGTGAGATTGCGCAACCCAGGAAGCTAATGATCATGGTTGAATGATTAAATACTCTCTCATTGTATTGTAGAGCCATAACTGCTGCTTGTTCTTTTTGAGGGTCATGTGGGTCAGCACTCAAACGACCTGGTCTCCATGGCCTTTGACCATAAAATTCAACAATACCTTCTAGTGGATCAGGAGGAGGTGGATATTGCGTTGCCTCAGTACACACTGATCTCATGGCTTGTCTTCTCTTAACAGTAAATTGAGCTGCGTGTTGATAGTAGAACCCTGGATGCTGTGACTGAATAGCTGGAAGCCCTGCCCGTATTGCCTCATCAAACAATTCTCCAAAGGCACTGTATTGTCTAGCAATCCAAGCATAATGTTCAAACAACAACTCTGTGGACCCAATCCTGTTTTTGTACCTTTCAATGTGTGACTTGAGCTGGGCTATCGCATCCCTCGGCAGATTGAGAGCAAACAGTAGCTTACACAGTTTATAGTTAATGTACCCTGCCACAGTTCTCACCTCATGAGTGTTGGTGTCCACAATCCTAGACTCAAGCAAGTTGTTATATGCATGCATGTAATGCTTATGTGCTGTGCTTAGATCTTGCTTCAACTCATTGAGGTAGCCCAGTTTGAACTGGTGTCTCACAAATAAATACTGGTGAGTTGTTTTATTCAGGTGGTCTCTGTGTTGTTTAATGTTTTTTGTTTCATGGTGGTAATAGTTCTGTGCAATATCATAAAATGCATTCTCTAAACGCAAGATGTAGCCCATGAGGTGATCACTGTGAGGGAGAACGAAGAGTGCCTTGGACTGTATTTCGCAAGCTGCACAGAGGGCCTGAGCTCTCTCTGCGCCCAACATATATTCGGAAGGCGGCGGCGACAGACGACTCTGTATGACAACGACAGCTACCCGCGTCGAGTGTCCTTCAACCGCCGCTCGTATCGACTGCACTTTGGATGCACACTCAATGATTTTTTCATTCCATTGTGGGTCATTCCAATCCATATCATAAAATATTACAACTACCGCCGGAATCAGTGAAACACGCTTATGAATCCAGTTCTTCTTTAAAACTCCTTTAGGAATGTACCACTCGTATGAGTTCCTTTTGGGTTTAACCACTGGAAATTCGAATGTGTTATTGAGTAGTTTGAAACGCACTGGTGTGCGGTCTGCGCGGCGGTTGTTAGAGAAGGCATCCCATATCTCCTTATGCACTGCATTGTTCACTGCATCGAGCCCTGACAACCCGATCAGAGCTAGTGGCTTTAGAATTATCTCGGGCGGAAACTCCGTATAATCACTTGGTTGCGTCGCCATTTTTTAAACTTATTTGGAGTGTAACAGCAATACTATTATTGGATGCGATCTTTTATTTCACTGCATATCACAATTTTTTAAGTGTATGATTAACTATTTCTTTATTCTCCATCTCAACTCCCCCATCATTCGCCAAATTGCCAATCGCTAGTGAAATGTCAAAATCGTAGTGGCACTGTCAAGAACATTGATGTAGGTAGCTGTCTGCTAGTGACTACCATACCAAATACCAAGTGCTAAGTGAAGTGGTTTAAAGTTGTAGTACCTATTTTCGGTTTTTATACGACCTGTGCTTCTAAAAATAATTATTATAAACATGAAATAAACATCTTATCTCATTTATATTGGACTCTTTATAGAGGTCGATTAAATAGGAACCTTTAGTTATTGAGAACTCCGTTGTGCCCACGAGCTTGTTATATTTGAAAGGTTCTGAGTGCATAGTTCCTAACGGCAGGGATCACTAGTCTTGATCTAACAAAAGTTTCAGGTTCGGACAATGTTGGTTAAAAAATCTAATTTCGGTCTTAGTTTATTGGCCAAAAGTTTCAGGCGTGCTTAAACTCGAGTGATCATGAATTATCGTGTGTTGGTAGGAATACTTCGCGGATTTCGTGCTCACTGCTCGCCCGTCTGCTTTGAAAGTTTCAGTTCATCGATGTCGATCGTCAACAGTACTGAGATGAGTAAATGTTTTTCATATAAATGATTGACAAGTCTAATAATAAAATAAAATAATTCAAAGTGATGATATTTTTTTTAAAACTCGAATACCTAGTAAATTATAACTAAATATGAACTAAATTTATTTACCTGTCTGTTTTTTTATCTTTTCAATTATTATTTGTTACTTAATGCTTCTGTTTCTTTGTACCACGAATATAATATCCTAAGTAGTAAAGAAAATATTCACCAACTGACGTAGTTCATAGCTAGTATCAGTACTAAATCAATCTTAAGTGCATCACTTCACTAGAGTTGTCTTAGTGGGGGTAATTTATATCCAATCCACAGAGGGCACTCTCTAACAACAAAGCTTTGTTTGTTTCTAAGTACGTCGTTCGGTACGATACGTATTCAGCGTCCATCTGACGCAGTAAAAGTTAGTTTTGATATAGTGTTATTGTTTACAAATTGTAATGGCCGAGGCACCCGAAAGAGAGCCCGTTCCTTGTTCGAGCGAAACTGAGGTTTCCTCTGACGTAAAAGATACAGATGAGCCTGTGACTAAAAAACGTAAAATAAATGAGAATGAGACGAGCGACAAGCTTGAGCATAGGCTCGGAGGCATCCTGTGCTGCGCAGTATGCCTGGACCTGCCTCAGGCGGCCGTGTATCAGGTATTCCAAAACAGCTGATCGTGTTGATTTTCCTATCAGCTGTTTTACAAATATTTTCTTTTGATACGTTACGTAAGCAGCTGGTAGAACGGTTGCCATGTATTATAAATGCGTCATGGGGAGGACTCCCACACACGTCCTGTCTCCATTTTTAAAATAGTTTTTTTAGGCGTCACTACAATGTATCCACCATTTGGTTGTCAATGTATATTACATGTGTGGTATCTGTGATATGATCTCTATTGTAATGGTTGTTACATATATAAGTTGTGTTCCATTATTTTATTACTGTCTTAGGTAGGTACTGTATGTGTTGCCCATGGTCTGGTGCTATGTATTCTTGAACTGAGCATATTGTATAAAGAGTAGGTGCATTTAGGAGTTAAGAACTTGTCTGTTTATAATATAACATTGAATAAATATTGTATAGCAATTAATTATAGTGTATACTCTTGTAACATTTCAGTTGAATAAAGAAATGTTTAAGAGATTTACTTCTTTCTTTATTCATTGTTCCCCTGTTCAATCCTCATCCTTAGTTAAGAAATATTCCTTTTTTGAAACAGTGATTGTACAAGTTAGAAAGATAAAGTACTGGACATTACATTTTTGATCTCATTGGACACATATAACTTGTTTCCTTGACTGGGTTGCTCTTCTCCTGACAATGACTACTGATCTACAAATAATTTCACTACAGTATGGTAGGGGCTGGTGGGTACTTAATTAGTAGGAAAACTAATTTAAACTAAAGTATATGATGGAATCTGTAGTTACTGTCTGTTTAATTAATTTATTATATTATTTTCTTTTGTTGTAAATGTTTAAAAAGAATTACTTTGACATAATGCGTAATAAAATTGTCTTGTTGCATGAACTGTGAGCAGAAATTGGTAATTTAAAAAAATATAAATTATCTTCAAATTATCAAATGTCCAGTAGTGATCCATCTCTCATACAAAATTCCACAAATAATATTCATCACCTCATAACTTCTGAATGTTCTTTGTCTTTGTACATGATTACTGTTTATTTAGAAAATGATACATTAATCATAGATACAATGATGTATTACAAAATCTTGAAATAATAAAGAATTCCTCAATTGCTTTTATTTTTAACTCAAAGATCATTTCAAGTTTAATAATAACAAACATGTTTTTATATCCAGTTTCTTTTGGCAAAAAATATGACCTTCAAGAAAAAAAAAATAATTCATGGAAAATATTTAATGAAATGTTTTCTGTTACAGCCTATTTTATTGTGTATAGTTTGATTACAGGTGGCACTCTCAACCACAGGCAGAGGTAGAAACTGTAGACAATGCAAATCAACTTAATTACTTTAATACTTTATTTATAGTTGCATATCAATATTTTAAAATAAATGTTGAATATTACCGATTTCAAGATAAACCTTGATTGAAACAATTTGCACATGCGAAAATATTTTGACACACAATTGTTGCACAGCACTGACACTGTTTTAAAATTTCAGTGTAGCAATGGCCATCTGATGTGTGCGCCTTGCTTCACGCATTTATTGGCGGATGCGCGACTCCGTGACGAGGCGGCCACATGCCCCAACTGTCGCGTCGAGATCTCCAAGACTTCGGCCTCGAGAAATCTGGCCGTTGAGAAGACAGTGTCGGAATTACCATCCGAGTGCAAATTTTGCACTTGCGTGTTTCCGCGCCACTCGTTACAGCATCACGAGGAGAACACGTGCGAGGAGAGGTGATTTATCGCTTATCATAACTCGTTAACTCGTAGGTCACCAGAACCGGCTTTATCGCCTCGCGGTTTTTGTAAGACTTAATGGGAAGTCGTTAAACAAATATCAGTTGTATTCGCTAAATAGTTTATAAGGCGATAAGAAGAAATGAATTTCAGAGTCGAGAATTGGACACGTCCGTTTCTGGGTAAAAGCTAGGAGCTCATATGTATATCGGGAGTAAGATTATCATCATCATCGGGAGTAACATAAACGTAGAGATAAATAGTACCTAGAAATCAGTAGCTTTGGATCTCACTGAGGCTACACTTTCTTCCCCCAGGGAATTCAAGTTCTCGCAATTGATAGTCGATACGTCTCCAAAGAAACCGTACTTGGAAAGTTTGGTTCGCATTGTGACCAGTGTGTACGCGCTGTTGGTATGCGCGCTGCGACGCGGGTCGTTCAACGTGCGGGCCCCGCTCAAGCGACGACGCGGCCGCAGGTCTGTCTTATACTATTAACTTCTCGCGTTCATTTTTACTAGCTAACATTTCATTGTACTGCTTTGTAACACCTGGTGTGATGCGAACCGAACTGATCCTGTAATGCTATAAACTTATACGATTAGTGCTAGTTGTTCTGCTACGTTTAATTCGTTGGCTGTTATGAGAATGGTATGATACCTAACCATTGGTGGAAATGTTCTCTGTCTTCGTAACAGTTATTAATCCCGAGATTATTTGGAGTCGACTACCAGTAAAATTTTCTAATATATTTTAATAACCGCACCCTATTAAACATCGTCAAGGTGAAAGTTTGAATTATTAAGTGCTGATCATTAAAATTATAAAGGTGAAATCTATAATGTACTTCTAGTCGATTTTGAGAACGGCGGCCAGTTTCAACGGAGCTCAGTGTGTGTGAACTCAGGTGCACTCTCTGTCCCTCGCACATAATCCGATGGAACGGCTATACGACGGCTTTACGTGCTCTCCGAGGCACGGGGGTTAACACCACAACTTCTAAACTCCGGACTGTTATTGAACATTTCCCACAGAGCTACTTTTTATTCTAAAAAAATTGGTTCTGTGGGATATTTGTCACCTTGTCAGAAACAGACACGGCTAATACGAGTAATAATTATGAAAACATTCACATTTATGCTGTACAGTAAGAAATTCTTAGCATTTAGAAATATAGTTTCGGTAATTTTAAACTTAGATTCATTTTAGTTTACGTATAACGTTAAATTGCGATTAATAATGGTGAGTATATATAATTAAATACCATGTTTCTTTCCATACTACTGTATGCATTCGTGTAATTGATTGTGTGTACATATGTGCAGGCTGACGGGCTGTCGGTACGCATGCATCGGCTGCCCGTGGCTGGGCCCCGCGCACGAGGCGGGGGCCCACGAGGGCGCGTGCGCTCACCCCTTCAAGTCCGCCGCGGACGTGGTCGCCACCCTCGCCGACAGGGACAAGCGCGCCAAGGAAGCCAACGCCGTCTACAACCAGGTCATGGACCTGCTGTCCTATGAGAAGATCACCTTCAATGGTTAGTAAGACTACACTACATAAATACACATACATGTTCGATGAGATTGGGGCCATTTAGGGAACTAAATAATGTAATAGTTTTAAAGAAAAAAATGTTAATCAGTGCAATAAGATACAGAAGAAATAGAAGTCAAATTGTAACGTTTCAAAACATTCTTATTATAAATTTAATTTATGTATTTAATGTTATGTAGGTATAGCTGATATCTATGACAGAAAAATCCTAAATACTTGTGAGAATGTGTCGCAGATCTGCAGCTGAAGCCGTACCGGACCGAGGAGTTCGTCCACAAGCTGTACTATGAGACGTCGCGGTTCACCGCCTTCAGCCACCAGTGGGTGGTCAAGGCGTTCGTCAACAAGAATCAGCGGGACCCCACCCAGAGCACGCAGAGGGAGATCACTTATCAGGTGAAATCAATCCCCATTCCCTATGTAGGTAATATATATCTCCACTTATCGTGTGGTGACGGATTAACCATACGTACTCATTTCGTGAAAGTTGTGATTAAGGGCCACAGCACACTAGCTACTTTTAGCATCGGCGATCGGCGATTTTGCGACTGCATCGATGTTACATTGCGTTTTAGCGACTTTCTGCGTTCGATCGCGGTATTAAAATTGCGCGTCATGTTGCATCATTCACGACTTTCTGCGTTCTAACGTGGTATCGGAAACGCGCGTTTAGCGACTGCTCAGATGCCTGGATCGCGTCGGCTGTTGTGTTGTCTATAATTTAGTTGCCGATCGTCGATGCTAAAAGTAGCTAGCGTGTTGAGGCCCTAATGCAGCAAACTACACAGGAGAAAACCATTGCTAAGGAAAGTTTGAAACCAATCAGTCTGGCCAGCGTGAGACAGTATATCTTCCACCTGTGGACGTACAATTCTCCTTGGAAGTATACGTCCACTGGTGATGGTTTGAAGTCTGTCGACTATCGATGTGATAGGGAGGTAGGGCAAGTGTGAGTGTGTCGGTGTCGGTGTGTTGCAGCTGATCCTGAAGAGCAAGGCGCTGATGGGCGTGTGCGTGCAGTGGCTGGTGCTGCGCGGGCCGTACGGCGAGGCGCGCCTGGCGCCGGCCGTGCGCGCGCATTCCTTCGCCGAGGACAGCACCGACTCACCCGAGCACGCGCTGCCGCTCGCCGACCTCAACGACACCAACCGCCTGCTCTCCAACAAGGCCATACACTTCAGGTACCGCCCCAATCAACCCACTCAGCCCCCCTGTCCCCCTACCCAACTTGCAAATGTTTTTCGTTTTTTATTCTATTTCTCGATTCTCTAACGTCACTCAATAATAGAATAAATAATAGAATAAAAAAACGAAAAACGTTTGCAACTTGGCTTGGGGGGCAAGACCGCCATCGCAACTGTGTTTGGGAACCGCTTGTTTACGACGATTTTCAATGTTCTCTCAGTTGCCAAACACAGTTGCGATAGCGGCAGAAAGAGTATCAGCACACCCTGCTTTTTCTTTCGATTTCTTTTTTTTAGGAGGTAGGATATTTTTTAGGAAACCAACTTTAAGCAGTTAAAAAAGAATATCGTGGTTCTTGCCCACTAGGAGTCATAAACAAGGGGTTCATCCCTTGTTTATGACTCCTAGTACAGGGTCTATCGGGGTATCGGGGATCTCAAGCTACTGGTAGTCGAGATACCTTGTATCTTTTAGCCAGGTAGAATTCACACCGGTGGTTGATATTCGGAGATATTTCCCCACAGAAAACTAAATCTAATTGAAATGTGAAAAATTGATAAAAAATACTTATTTATTTTTAGCGGTTATCTTTATATATATAATTCTTCTGTGAGTGTGTATGTCACTGAACTTCTCTCAAACGACTGGACCGACGACTTTTTGTGTGTGTTCAAGGGGATCTGGGAATGGTTTAGATTCGCAATTGGATCCGGTAGGTGGCGCTGCGATCAAGTTCTGGAATTTTAAAGTTGGGCGGTACGAAGTTCGCTGGGTCAACTAGTTTCTATATATAATTTTTCTCCTCTGTATATATACACATAACTATTTTAAACTAATTGCAACTTATGCAACTTCGTCTTAGTTTTTTCTTCAACCAAGCTCGGTTCCTACTGGTCTGAGCGCAATGTTAACTGTTCCATACAAATAAATAAAATATGTATGTATATAATGTCGACATGACACAAGGAGTAACTTAGGCAAATTTTTTTAGACTAACTTCGCTGCGTGGCGTTACTCGCGATTTAGAATAATAGCCACGGCTAACACTGCGAGACTCGGCTAATAAATAAAAGCTGTCATTCATATTACAACGCTTTATGGTGAATTTATTACTACGCTATTTCTGAGATAGTTTTTTAACACACGATAAACACGTTACTGTAAGGTGCATCACCATTACAAAAGCTGGTAAAAAATATCAGGTAAGATTTTTTGATATGCCATCTTTTTCACACTCGGTGGACATCCGTCCGAATGTGTGATCTCTCTCTCTAAAAATATCGGTTTCGGGTAGGCGGGAGGGGATACGTTTACCTGCGAGCTTATAAATATTTAGTTGTGTAATAAAGAGAAGGTTTTTTTTTATTCACTGACATGTTCAATCGACATCACATACGAGTACTTTATTAGATGCCTTATACTCCTTTTTATTTCGAAAATAAAACTTAAAGGTAATATTACATAAATGTAGGTATATCGGAATTTTTATGTTATATATCATTTTAAAAATATTGATAAAAAATTGCCAGACAAAATATTGAAAAAAAAAATACATGTTTCATTTATAATTCTGGCAATAAATGTCATTCTGAAATTTATCAGAAGTCAATAAAAAAAGAACCATCCTAATTTTATTAAGAAGCATAAGAAACCTGTTCAGGTCCCTTGCGCACAAGTAAACAGAACCCTCACCTCCAGCTAGAGCGGCCGGACGCTCACAGAGAGGGAGAGCGATGACGTATCAACAAATCAGTTTACCTGAAATTCTTGTTCCCTTCCCTTTGTTTACTAGTTCCCGTACTGTGCCAGTGACAGCGATAGTTTGTTTACAAACAGTTGCCCTCAATATCTGCATTAGGTATTTAGCTTTTGTGAGCGGTAAACTACAATAATTTTGAAAAACAGAAACTAATAAAACTAAGCTTGAAATTCGAAATGCCTATACATATTTTTCTAAGAATTTCAAATAGTTGAAATATATTGAAATCTGAGTCCGGCGTTGTTCCCCCCGCAGTTAAGGTAAATCGCGAGAAACGCCGCGAAGCGAAACTGGTCTAAAAAAAATTGCCTAAGTTATTCCTTATCCCATCAGCTTTCTGCTAGTGAAATTCCTGTTTAAAATCGTTCCAGACGTTCCATTACTTGGAACAAACAAACAGACAGAAATACAAAAATGTTTAAAATTGCTTTTTATGTGTGAGTGCCGTATACCGAAAGTACATTCATTAAAAAAATATTTATTTGAAATTCAATACAGACCAATTTTATTTATTTGTGTAGATGATAAATTAATCTCAATAGAAACTTGAATTAGATAATTTTTAGTCCTGTTTCGTAGGTAGTTTGTTGTCATTAGACAGTCAAAGTGACTACTCTGACCGAAGGAGAGCATGGGTAGAATCTGATCCTATTTCTGTGAAGGTTATTTAGGTATCACTATTTATATAAATAATAATAAATAGCATGGAAAAAACACAGAAGCGTCATCTTTTCTGTCGAAGGCTCTCAAATTTTATTTAATATCATTAAAATATACTTTAAATAAAAATCTGCCTGACTGCCTTGATAATCTAGTGGTTAGCGTATGCGGCTGCTGATCAAGAGGTCTCGGGTTCGATTCCCGGGTCGGACAAAATATTTGTGTGATTCACAAATATCTGTTTCGAAGTCTGGCTGTTTTCTATGTATAATATAATATGTATGTATTTACAAAAAAAAATATGTCTATGTAGTTATATCAGTTGTTTAGTACCCATAATACAAGATCTGCTTAGTTTGGGACTAAATGACATTATGTGTAAGATGTCCGAAATATTTATTTTTATTTATTACTCAAATTTGCCCCAAAATTATAAAGTTTGAGAGCCGATAGAAGAGATGACGTATCTTGTGTCACCTACATCATCACCGTGTCTCGGAGTGCCGTACCTTGTACATTGTATTCTAATTTTAAATAACATGTAACCTTTTTGTTTCAGACTGATAATGTTTTTGTCAGCAAAGTGATCCCAGAGGGCCACGACTGAACGTTTTTATCGCTTTACTGAACACGCAGTTACCAAAGATCAATGCAATCATGCCACGACACATTTGGTGCGCATTTATAACTTAAACTGCCTCGCGTCTTACTTCCGCTAATATTACTGTTAATTCTACTTCAAATTTCTGTTTTCATTTCTTTGCTAGAGATCTGCAAATGCGCATCAAATAAACTTATTCCCAGTGCTTCTTTACACTTCACTAACATGTATCATTTTCATCAATTCTTTGTTAATGACAATCAAATATAATCAAATTAAAGTCTGATTTGAGAGTACATTTTCAGTACAAGTCGTAACAAACGGGGTATATTTTAATAGTAGGTAAACTAAATAACTATACAGTTTTTACAGCGCTTTCAAGGCGTCTGTTGAGCATAGGTACCAGTTTTTATATTCGTTGGCAGCTAATATTAGTGTTATCCATGTGACTGTGTTGTATAATAATCATTTGAAATTAAACAATGATTTATAAATTATATACGTATATATATTGATAAGAATATTTTTTTATATGTATTTGATTGATATTGTTATAACGTGTTGCGTTGGATGAAGTCGCGGCGCTACTGATGTATGTGTATTTGTGTATGTATTTAGTTGTTGAACAATCACGACGAGGCTTCAACACGTCAAGCCGCGCTATCATTTGTGTACCTAACATTTAACGAATTTCATCATTTACAATCAAATATTATTTAGTAAATTTGGGTCTGTAATAAAGTGCTAAGTTATTCCAGAATGATTGTTTTATTTTAGACGCTTGACATACGTTGACACAGATGAGCCACGCGCTACCTGTAAGGTCTTTTGAGGGTAGTTGTTTAAATACCAAACAAGTATTTTATGGCCAGTTACATAACAAAGGTAGGTAATAGAGCCTAGCCTAGAATATGTTGTCTCGTCCGGGGCAGTACTACCCTCACACAGAAGACCATCCTAATAATGACAGCATTTTTGCTGCCGTATTTTGTTGGTGAGTGTCCACAATCAATCTGACCAGGACACAATGGTATGGGTCACCATGCTGGATTTACTACTCTCACAATGAGGATGGTGACCCCTACGCCTAGATTCTACTCATGCTTTCGATCATACATGATCGACCATTTTTGTTTTAAATATTAAAACAAAAATGGTGTTCCTCATGTATCACATCAACAGTCGTTAACAATTCACTGCTGGACATAGGCCTCTCCTTACAAAGGTTTTGGCCAATTACCTACACCATGATGGTAAGATGACCAACCCATGTTCATGGTTTCTTTCAAGGCTTCCTGCTCAATGATGATTCCTAATAACTTAATAAAGAATATCATCAATCATCATCATCATCAACAGCCTTTAACAGTCCACTGCTGGATATAGGCCTCTCCTTAAAAAGGAGGTTTTGGCCTACTATACCACGCTGGCCAGACGGGTTGGTTTCAAGTTTTCCTTCTCTTTGCATTGATGTTGTCTTGCGTAGTTTATCCCTTAGTCGCCTTTTACGACACCCGCGGAATGAATAGGGGTGGTGACACCGTTGTTGGTGAGTGTCCACAATGAATCTGACCAGGACGCAATGGGTCACCATGCTGCATTTCCTACCCTCACAATGAGGATGGTGACCTCTATGCCTAGATTCTACTCAAGCTTTCGATATTTAAAACAAAAATGGTGTTCCTCATGTATCACATCAACAGCCGTTAACAGTTCACTGCTGGACATAGGCCTCTCCTTACAAAGGTTTTGGCCAATTACCTACACCATGATGGTAAGATGACCAACCCATGTTCATGGTTTCTTTCAAGGCTTCCTGCTCAATGATGATTCCTAATAACTTAATAAGGAATATCATCAATCATCATTATCATCAACAGCCTTTAACAGTCCACTGCTGGATATAGGCCTCTCCTTAAAAAGGAGGTTTTGGCCTACTATACCACGCTGGCCAGACGGGTTGGTTTCAAGTTTTCCTTCTCTTTGCATTGATGTTGTCTTGCGTAGTTTATCCCTTAGTCGCCTTTTACGACACCCGCGGAATGAATAGGGGTGGTGACACTCTGTATTCTTAATCCGTCACCACACGGATCAATAAGGAATAATATATATAGGAATAATAATAATAAGGAATAATGTAACTACAATATCACATTGGCTTTAATCTCTAAGGATATTGTAAGAAATAAATAATTAGCAGCAAAGAGAAAGTTTAACGGATTTGTTACCGTTTTGTTTTGAGTGTCAGATTCTAAAACAATGCACCCACTTTCTTTCAGTTAGTGACCTGGTTATGAACACATTTGAATGCCAAAATTATTTAAATTGTAATTTCTCAAATTTTTAAACAAGGTCATTAAGTTAGGTTGTTGAACTTGGATTGTTTTGCTATTAAACAATTTATTTTAAACAACAAGTATTTAATTAAAATTTATATATTCCTTTTATATAGATAACTAGCTTTCGCCCGCGGCTCCGCCCGCGTGTATGTCGATTATCACGGTAAAAAGTAGCCTATGACCTTTCCCAAGTTCAGTTCTATCTTCATTCCAAATTTTATCAAAATCGGTTCAGTGGTTTAGGCGTGAAAGCGTAACAGACAGACAGACAGACAGAGTTACTTTCGCATTTATAATATTAGTAAGGATTATATTAATACAAATAAGGTAAAAAAAATACATTAAAAGTTCAATAAACTACAAATGTTTATTTCAGTAAGGTTTATGCCGTTTCACTTGTAACTGTTTCATGGAACTGGACAGCTTCTTAGAGATGGTTCCGTTTTCTGTGCTCTCTCGGCTGGTCCACACGCTGATGAGGCCAGACTCGCCGGTTGTCACCAGCAGGTCACGCTGCAACGACATCAAATAATTCTCTATATAGTAAGACAACACACCACACATGGCAGCCTTTTTTTTTGTTTATGGGTGGAAAAATCCCTTCGGATCTCCGGCTCCTCGGGGAAACAGGAGCCAGGAGTGTGTGTTTTCCATTAAAAACACACCCCGACGATCGGCCTATGGCGCCCTGCTCCTGGAGGATCCGGACTATGTTATTCCAGGTCCTTCCTGAATCGACGCCAGGCCAGTTATCAGGTCCTATCCCGGGGGAATCCACTTCCCCCCTCAATCTCCTCGTGGTAACAAACGGCAGCCTACATCACAAACTAGTGAGAGTATATTATGGTAAGCTGACTACTGATATCAGAACGACATTGTAGGGAGTAACTATATGCGTGAGTTCCCCTCTGTCAAATCATAAGCCCAAATGGGCACATGCATTATACTGTTATAACACAGAATGTTTATTGTGTGTGCGTGAAATATTAAATTTTTGATAATTGTTATTTGTGAGTTCATAGTGTAGGTCTAAAATGTGTGAGGATCCCCCTCGCAAAAAATGACAGGTTGCTATGGCTGATAAATATATTTATATATTACTAACTATATACCTACATATTTTGTAGCTTAGATAATAGTAGACCCACACACATGATCATCAAACAATTATTTGTCCTGAGTGAGAATCCGAGAATCGAATCTACGACATCTGGCCTGAATCTCTAGCTTGTGATCTCAGGTCAAGCTTTCTGACTCAGAATGACTAATTCTAGTAAGCACCATGTAAACTCAATGTTATTAGACTAACTCAATAGTGTTATTTACTAAAAGTTTACAAAATCTTAAAATATTATAATCTGAGTTTATTCTTCCTCTTCTACACCAAGATTTAGGGGGGAGAGTAGGTTTCTGTATCCTCCTCAAAGGAAGTTGGTAACTTACGTGTTTGTCGTACCAGCAACACCGCACCGTCTGCTTGTTGCTGGTGAAGTTAGTGCTCGGAGATAACTTCTTGTCTTCTATGGTTACAGACCTCAACACGTGCCTGTGACACACAACACACTATTACTTACACTTATAGAAGATATCATTGAAATAATCTCTAGAAGATAATAAAGGTTAAGTACATATGGATATTAGATTTGAATTGAATTTATTTACATACTCTTATTTTTTAATTTGCTCATCAAATCAGGTTTAACCTACACAAAGAAAATGTATGTTATAATTCAGTATTTTATATCAATTTAACATCTTTTTACCTAATTCATATGACTAAAATATCAATTTTATTTAAATTGGTTAATTGATTTCTGAGTTTAACGCTTACACACAGACAGATGCAGCGGAGGATTTTATTTAATAATATGTAGTGATTAATTGAAGATAATAAAAAATTGAATTGGAAAAATTTGAATGTACACTTTTTTGAGGCACATATCCTGAGATACACTTAACCATATATTTAGAATGCCGAACGCTTTACGATTCTAAATTCGTTGGGAATGTTATCTGTTACTTACCCATCACCTCCGTACGATCCCGCCAGCAGCACCGCCGTGTCGTCTATCGAGCTGTACAGGTCTACCAGGTAGCAGTCGTCACCTTTACTTCTCTGTAAGCAAAACAAACAATGGCAACATTCAATCATTATTCGCATAGGGCAACATAGACATAGATAGCGACCTATGTCCGGATTTTTTAATGAGAGCTGCCTGAGGCCCTCCCTAAAAGGAGGTTTTGGCAGAATTATTATAGAGGGTTTGTTTCAATCATTATCATCATCAGCCTATCACACACACAGCAGTCCACTGCTGGACATAAGCCTCTCCAATTGCACGCCACTTAGTTCGATCCTCGGCTACTCGCATCCAGCTCCTACCAGCCGTCTTGCGCAAATCATCACTCCACCTGGCCTGTGGACGTCCTACACTACGTTTGCCGAGACGCGGTCTCCACTCAAGAACACGTTTACCTAGCCGGTAGTCGGTTTTGTTTTGCGGCTAATATGGTTAGCCCATTGCCACTTCAGCTTGCTAATCATGTGGGCTACGTCGATAACTTTAGTTCTCTGCCGGATTACCTCCTCCTTACGGACCCGGACACCTCGTTTCTAATACGATCCCTTAGGAAAACGCCGAGCATAGCCCTCTCCATCAATAGTTGGTAATCTTGGGAACACACAACATCTTACATGACATTACACATATTTTTTTGGTTTTGTTGCACCAAAAAAATACACAAACACACTAAAGTACAGTCCGAACACACCGAATCTTACTCAAACCGTCATCCTTCCTAGCTTATATGACCCGTGGGGTTGACTACTAGTTCAACCAGTTTTACTTGAATATCAGTTTTTACACGGAGTGACTGGGTCCGCAAACTAAATTCGAAGACTGTACTAGTTGTCAGTATATTTGAAGGCATTGACTCCCGAATAACAAATGCCATAAATGTTCATGACATTCAGGACCGACGGCTTAAGGAGATCTGTGAGCGTAGAATATAGTAACTTATCAAGTGAAAGTGACCATAGTATTATATTAGTTTGAATGAAATAACTTACCTTTATACTTCTTGACACTTTGTCTCTAGAGAAACTCTTGACCAGGTCTCCGTTATCAGTGTTCCACACCTGCAGGTCATTGGACTGTGTGATGCAGGCCACATGCTTCTCATCTAACCACGACAGTTTCTCTGTAGAGTTCTCTACGTTCAGCGAGTACATCAATGCATCATCTTCTGTTTGTTCCATCACATTAAATATGTTGATGAGGCCATCTAAAGATCCTGTCGCAAGAATTTCCATTTTTGTTTTGTGGAATTTTACCTGTAAGTTGTTTAGATAATTGATTTAAATTCGACAAATTAAATGAGTTTAAGAGTTTTCCTATAGAACAATATTGTCTCAATTTAGGACATGCTATTGTAAATACTCATATAGACTTGCATAATATATTCAAGTAATGCTTACATCTTATAATGATAATCAGCTCAAGATTAATGTATACCACACTTAGTGACAAACAAGAAAAAATATTAAAAAAAAATCATAAAAAGTATCCTATGTTACTTCTAATACCTCCAAGAATATGTGTACAAAGTTTCATGATGATCAGTTTAGTAGTTTTCGCGTGAAAGCAAAACAAACAGAATTGCATTCACATTTATAATATTAGTAGGGATAGTGCTTCCACAGTAAAATTATGTTCTTTTGATTTAGCTTAGAAGAGAAAAAATATTTTAGAAAGTGTATATCTAGTTACTGGTTACTTAATGTACAATAAAGGAACTAGTCGCTAAGCGTTGAGGACATAATAAATAATAACATTCTGCAATGAAACAGTTTCAAAAATGTGAATATCAGCACAAATTTTAAATTCCTTTTAAAGTCCCTCTCACTCCTCCAAGAATACTCCCACATAAGGAATATATTGTGTTTTGAAAACTTTGCAAACATTTATTACATAAAACGGACACTAACACAAATCATTATCCCACGTAAGAAAACCCTATGCCATCTTTTTCTTCTACATCAATATTAATTCCTATTATTTACATCAATTACCTGTGTAATATCATCAGTATGAGAGTTCCAGTAGCCCCCCAGGGGTTTAGTAAGTCTTTGGTCCCAGAACACGAGGTACGCATCATCTTCCACCACCTGGCTACCGGCACACAATACTCGGCCATTGTGTGACACATCCATACATTCATATGGCCTTAATAATTGTTCCTCTTCATCTGAAATAATTTATATTTATTATTGAGCAGTTCAAAAGAACATCAGACTGATTTTATAAGTTCACAAAAGGTATTCTGATCCCAAACCAGACAAAATATGTACTCTGAATATTTCTAAATACATACACATTGTACCCTTGGTGCTACAAAGCTCCGAATAAGCAAAATTACTAAAACTGACATAAGTATGACATATTGCTCATAAACCTTGCCTTCGAGAACAAACAGCATAATATTATTAAGATTAATGTAAGAAGCAATCTAGTAATTAAGAAAATAGATAGAAAAAAAAATATTCATATAATAAGAATACTTAAAGTTGCATGGCATAGTAAGCAGTATGTTATGTACATGTAAATAAATATTTCAGACATCTTACATACAACATCATCCAGTCACAAACTAAGCACAGCTTATAGTATGGGTACTAAACAACTGATATAAACACATAGATACTTTTTTTATGTACACATATGTGTACATAAAAAAAAGTATAATATTGATAGTAGTAAGTATAATAATACTTTAAAAGTATAAGATGTATAATATTATACATAGAAAACACACAGACTCCTAAAAAAATATTTTTGGATCACACAAATATTTGGTCCAACCTGGGAATCGAACCCGATTCCTCTTCATTAGCAGCCGCATACGCTTACCACTAGACCGACAAGGCAGTCAAGACAGACATTTATGTACACATTTATAACTAAATCAGTATTAATAGCAATTCAAAGAAAATATATATAACAGTAACTTGAGGCACGAAAACAGATAAACTTAAGTTCAAGTTTTCTTTCTCTTGACCTGTGTAATTTGCTCCCATAGTTGCTTCTAACAACTTTTTTAATCCATCACCAGACGGGGAAGAACTTGATACATAAAAATAAAATACCTTACCTTTGTATTCCTGGACGCAACTACCACTAGTCCTGGTATCCCACAACTTGAGAACTCCATCTAGCCCTGAAGAGTATATGAGGTGATCTTCTTTGGGGTCACACACCACTTCTGTGAGGCCTTTGGCATGGCCACTTAGACGGCACACTTTTGTCAGAGATGAGTTGTTAAGTTGATAAACCTCTATGCTATTATCTGATTGGCTTACTGCTAGTTTAAGTGATCTGAAATATAAATAGATAGTGTGATTCACTAAGTATGTTTATATGTATATAAAAAAAACCTTGCAGAGTCAGGGCAGGTTAGTAGTTAATTTATTTTACAGATATATCACACACGGAGAAAAAGATCATGCTCATTGATTAAGTGAGGCACCAACCTCTAACTTAAAGCAATTAAGATCACAATCTACAGAATCAATAACCCAGTCAAAAACATATTTATTATACACACATTTTCTTATCTAATTATGAGGAGATTACATTTACAAGGGCGTGCTTAACCCAAACCTGAGTTTTCTTCCAGCGAACCTTGAGTGAATAGAGGATAGTTTAGAACATAAAGGTACAATTTTCTGTTACATTAAGTTACTATTGTTACAGGTAGACCTAATGTGATAGAGAACTGTTTTTAGACTTTTGCGACTTTTACACATACTCATGTTTTTACTGTAAACGGGACTTATTTCGGACGGCGACGCTAAGCTCACATCAGTCTACCTGTGACCACGAGCGGTATAACCCGTTCGAAACGTCAGAAAATAGAAGGTATCGTAACCTTTATAATATTATCGCGAAACATGAGTATGTGATAGAGAAGTTAACTTCTACATCTGTTGCCTCATACTACTTATTTTACAAGTTTATAAAAACATACATTTTATTTACAGTAACAAAACAAAAAAAAATAAAACAAAGCAAAGATGTAATAGAATTAGTGGGAAAAAAAGTCGAGAGAGACAGAGAAAAGGGGGAGAGGTTTATCTTGCTTCATGGTGTTTTTCTAAGTATGATACGCACCTCTTATTCTTTTTCACACGACAGAACGACACAAGAAAGAAAAATACAAGTAATTTATGTTTAAAAGATGAATAGATCAGTATGTACTCACTTGTTCCAATGAAGTTTGTTGATGTAAGACTTCGTTAGCGATACTGCTGTTTCTGTCAGTAGCTTATATTTATTTTTGAACTGTTGGTCGAGAACTTCTTGTTCTACAGTATCTCGGTCTATTTCTTCAGTGTCTATTATATCAGTCATTTTACATATAATAATCGAATAACCAAGTTTGATAGGTTATGTGTTATTGCAGTAGTAGCGACTCGGTGTAAATAAATAACATTACATTTGTGCTTAGATTAGATTAAAGAGTAGGTACATTTGTAGGTTATGTGGCTTCCTGTCAGCATGATTTTGACATTGACAGTTTAACGATGCGTTCGGAATCAGATCGAATTCTTGTCTTTCAATCTCCTTAATACATATATCTGTTTCTGATTTTGAAAATGAAGAGTTTATTTTTAAAATCATAGTTTTTAAACAGTTAAATAAATAAATATGTAAAAATTAAGTGCACATATTAATTTTGAGTCATCATCATCAGCCTATCGCAGTCCACTGCTGGACATAAGCCTCTCCCATTGCACACCACTCTGATCGATTTTGGGCCTCTCGCATCCAGCTCCTGCCAGCCATTTTACGCAGGTCGTCATTTCACCTCGCCTGTGGGCGTCCTACACTACGTTTACCGAGACGCGGTCTCCACTCAAGAACTCTTCTGCCCCAACGGCCATCAGTTCTGCGGCTAATATGGTCAGCCCACTGCCACTTCAGCTTGCTAATCCGGTGGGCTATGTCGATGACCTTAGTTCTCTGACGGATCACCTCATTTCTGATACGATATCTCAGAGAAACGCCGACCCTTTCCATAGCACGCTGAGCAACTTTAAGCTTATGGACCAACCGTACCGTAAGTCTCCAGGTCTCGGCTCCGTAGGTATGTCATGACAGGTAGGACGCACTGATTGAAATTTTGAGTAAGTTATATCAAATTATTTCTTCTTGTCTAGCACATAAAAATGTAACATCACGTAACAATACATAAAGATTATTTAGGATTAAAATAAAATAGAAAATTTTAGTTATAAATACATAATAATATATTGTTGTTATAAATATCTATATTTTCTCATGTAAGTGAATTTTGTATTTATATTCTTTATGAGAAATAAATTATCTTAAACCTGAATAATATAATTAAATACATTTATGTATTTTACTTATTATAACTTTACAGTACAAAAAATATTACTTATGTGTTACCTAACAATCTTAAAATACGCTTTGAACTGATTTTGGCAACTTAAGACAATCAACTAGTATTTGTAAATAATGCACATGGTTTCTGGATCACACTAAGTGTTGTCCCACGGCCCACATAGGATTTGAACCCACGGCACTTGGCGAAGTAGAAAGAGGCGTGGTTACCACTGAGGCAAACGTGCAGGAAATTGATAACAATTATTTTATTATTTATAAGTTGTTCGACGAGTTCCTCGATATCTTGGTCCAACTCTTTCAATATCTCCAGCAGCCAGTCTTGTCGCCAGAACTCTTAAAGAAACTGGAGGAATACTGTTCATATCCGTAGTTGGGTCAGAAAACGCCCAGCGAATATAGCGCTCCATTCTGATGTGATCTTCAAATAAAAAAGGAAATAGGACATAGAGATGGACAATGAATATGTTATAAATATCGATTATTCCAAAAGCGATCAGTAAACTGTGACATAATTACCTATAGCAGGGTCAATTATGGCAAATGCTCTTTTAACGTTTTCCACGGTAACCATTTTAATAGAGGCGTGTTTGCCTCCGAGTTCTCCAACTACCTCTCGGATGTACTTATCCTGGGCCATTTGTCGCTGACGGTACAACTCGCGTGCGAATTCCAGACGATCGAAACCCTCCTCATTCTGGAAAAGAGGTTCTTTAAAATGTGACATCTACGCACTCAATAAAGATATATTTTACAATTTTAACATATGACATGGCACTTAGTATACAGATAAATACGAATCAGAATCTGTTTTCGGCTTGTTAAGTTTTTCCCTCCTCAACTACCAATCTGAGGTTAATGCTCGAAGTAGATTTGTAAATATTAATTATCGCAATAAAAAGAAGTCTACATAGGTCCTTTCTCAAGAATCAAAATTTATCCATGATAATTTTACTGAAATCGATGCAGCGGTTTAACCGTGAAAATGTAACAAACAGAGTTACTTTCGAATTTACAATACTATTATAAAAGTATGTTTCAAAAAAAAAACCAGGAAGATAACGATAATCAATATATTTAAAATTGTTCCATTACCTACTGACTGACCAAACAACGCACAGCCGAAACTACCGTGTGTTCCATGAAGAGCGTAGGCGAGCACTAAGAAAGGATTTGGGCAAACTCCACCATTGAGTGGGTGAGAAAGGCAATCAAAGTTATACATTAGAAAAACACGTAGGCGAAACCGCGGGCAAAAGCTAGTATAATATAATACCAACCTCTTGAAACAGTTTGTCCAAATTTATTTCGTTGCTGTTCATTTTCAATTTAAGCTGTTTGCGTACAACGTCCATCATGTTCTTAATATCCACTTCACTCTTCATCGGAAATACGGATTTAGATATCTTTTCAAATTCGTCTATTGATATATTCTGTAATATATTTTTGGATTGTAATTTTGTTTTGGAATGCAAACCCTTAAGTACTAATACTTCACCGAGGGTAAAGTGCATCCCGTACCTACTCGCAGCAACAACAATCACAATTTGATTTAAATTTGAACCTAACGTTAGTCACTTAGAGCATTTAGATTAGGTACTATAAAATACTGGCTGACTCACGCAAGTTCTTATGTTCAATCATCGGGTCTAAGTTTGATGTCAACTATCCTATCTTAGGTATGTACACCAGCAAAACTCACATTTTAAAAAAAATATTGTTGCGGAGTTCATCGTTTAAAAACGCGACAAGAGATTTATATGTAATAGATAGATGAGAACTACTCATTACTTATAACAAAAATCGGCCAAGTACGTGTCAGGCCACGCACAGGAAAGGGTTCCTCAGTCACCTATAAATGTACAACAATGGTACGAGGATTTAAAGTCGTATCCAATAGACAATTGTTTTGTTTACGTATTAATGCGTTAATTTTAAATGTCGTTTTCCAAGTAAGCGCATTTTACAAGTTAATCCTCTATAGCTCCTGAACTAATAAAGTCATCTAATCCGATATAGTTTTCCTTCAAAGTTCATTATATGGACCTCCATCACGAATTTTTCCAGATTTTCAGAACCAGCCGTTTAGCTTTTAGAGGGGGGGGGGGGGACGCCCTGTTTTTACAAAAAAGTGAAAACAGGGCGTCCCCCCTGTTTCAAAAAGTTTCAAAGAGGCTAATCAAATAGCCTACTCGTACATCCATTAAACTATTTTAAAGAAACTACTTAAAAAAATTCTAAACATAAAAAATATATTTGAAAAACCTCTTTGTCTTTGCTATGTTTGTACAGTTGCTCCTTTAATGACTGCCATTGATTGCGATGACCCCAATAGATGTGTTCATTGAGATGACCATGTAGCACACCCCAGAACAGCTTCACTTGTGGTTCATCCAGCATCTGCTCCACTCCAGCGCAGAGATTGTAAGCCCATTCGGCACGTACTGATGGTTGTTGATACCTGGATAATACAATTAGACGTATTGTGAGCAGACAAGATTGAAATTAAGACTTTCCTAATGATGTAGAAGCAGAGACTGCCATAGTCATCATGCTAAATTGTTGCATTGAGGACATGCAAGGAGTAAGGTGGCTCTCTTGGCTACTTGGATGCTTTCCATCAGATAGAATAAAAACGAATCGCCAAATATGTTGCTATTAGACCAGCTTCGTCTCGCGGGTATATACATATAAAAGAAATACAACAAATGCTTGAAAACAAATGCAACAAACCTATCTTCGAAATATTTTGTAACATAGTCTTGCATGGATATATCCTGGATATGATCCTTCTTGCCGAGCCAGATATCATTGATGATCACACTGATTTCGCGCCGGGACAGCCGCAGATTGCGGACCTTACCTTCGTACCTCAAGTATGGAGGTATGACTGGATCCATACCCTAGAAGACATTTGAGAGCTGGATTACGTGGGTCAAAAGAAAGGTAATTTTATATATATATATATTTCAAGCAGGTCATACAAGTCCATCGAAGTGTTCCAAGTTATCTCCTTCGGCTGCAGGGCCCAGTTCCTTTAACAACACTCTCAGAATATCCCGTGAGGAGAGATTACTTGCTAACTGCCGCCATCTGAACAATATTTTAAGTTTAATGTATTTTAATGTAGCTTTACACAGGTCTTGTAATTTTTAAAATTAGGTACTTGTTATTTCAGATTGAGGCACAGTAAGGTGCTATCGTGAGTGACTTTTTTTGCACCATCGTCTTCATATAAGACTTGAAGATATAATATGAATTATAAAAATAGATAATTTCCTTTAAAGTTAGGTATAGCAAAAAAGAATAGACAATGTTCTGGAAACGGACCAGTGATTGAGAAGTCCTTTCGTCGACCTATCTGTAACTGACACACCATGTATGTATGTATCGTATCGTGTTTATGCTACGAGAATAAATTATGTAGAGGTCATATCTACCTATCTCGTCCACCGCCGATGAAATCAGCACACAGTTCCCACCGCGGTCGTGGAGTACCAGCACGCTCCAACTCACTGCAACGTTCTTTTGTCTCACACAACTCCTCTTTGATAGATGTCTTCGATGCTATAATAATTATTATGGTTGTAATTTTCACATTTTAACTTCAGTTTTTAACAATCACCAAGTTCCAAAATCATTAATGTGTGAAAAAAATAATACTAATTTGTTTAGTTTATCATGCTCTGTTCATAAATAAACTTTGTATTCAAGGGATTACTCATCCATTAATTCATCTTCCTAGCTCTTATTATTCCCAAGATTATTTGGAGTCGGCTACAAGTTCAACCGGTATTACATAAATATCAGTTTTTTATCAAAGCGACTAGCACCAAACCTCCGTAACCCTGAGGGCGAAATGAATTCGAAATTAAACTAGTTGTCAGTATATTTGAGGGCATTGACTTCTCAATAACGATTGCCATAAATGTTTGCCGGGCTTTTATTATGAATTTCTTGTAAGAAAAACCTAATAACAATTACGGTCCGACCTGGGAATCAAACCCGAGATCTCTTGATCGGCAGTCGCATACGTTAACCGCTAGAATAACGAGTCTTCTTAGATGATTAATTAGTGGTAAAAAAAGTACGGAAACATGCTACAAACCCATAAGCCGATTGTAATTCTCCTGAAGAGTCTCTTGTTCTTTTTTTAGTGTTTCAAGTGCTTTGACAAGACCACAGTATTTAGTTTCCAGAGCATCGTATTCGCGCCTAGGAACTGTATCCGCATATTCATCGTTCTTTTTATTCAAATCTAGTTGCGTTATTGACAACTGTTCCCTAAAAATCATTCAAATATGTATGTAAGTACCCGCTCCTTCTTTACACTCCACTACGTAGCAGGTAATGATACATTCGAGGAATCAACATCATGTGGCGACTACCACATACCAAAATACACTACAGCGACATCTAACGAAGACGCGTCGAACCGCGGAGTAACGAACCACGGAATAACTACTAGGTCCTATATAGCGATATAGAAATTCTAGCTTATATACAAATTTCAATTACCTTATATACAAATTTCCAAATTAGCTTATATAGAAATGGATATCCAGCAGTGGATTGAGATAGGCTGGTGATGATGATGAATGATATGTACTCGTAAAACATTGAGTAACTTTCACACTTGCTTTCGTAGTTCATACCTGCATTTATCTAAAGCAATTCTCAATACAACCGGATCACCATATGCTTCGTCGACCTGGTATGAGCTTCCATCTAACTCCTTGATCTTCATATGAAGCGCTAGGTTCTCGAAATAAAGCGTATAGCGGGCGTCTCTTTCTTGCATTAGTGATAGGTAGTCCGAAAAGTTGTCATCAGATAGCTTAAGAAGTGTTAATATAGATTAATTTGTATCTGTCTGATCTACTCGTATCTGCACTAAAGACTGCAGATCAACATACATAAGTATACATGTTTATAAATATATACGAGGCTCATAGAGCACTCCGGTCTGAAGGCCTGTGTTGCTCAGTGTCGTACTTTAGCTAACGCATTCACAACATTGTAGGTTTGGCCTAGTGGTTTAAGTGGTCGTCACGCCGCTTGCTACTACGCCAAGTGTCGTGGGTTTAAACCCCACGTGTGACAACCTTTGTGTAATTAGATTAGATTAGAATAGAGTAGGTACAAAATCACTGTTCTGAGTGTTCTTTGTCCGTTTCAGGTATGTTTGTAAAGTTCCCCGCGACACAGGAATATATTCCTCACTCGGGTAATATCTTTTAAAAAATAATAATAATGAACCCATGACTAAGTCATGGGTTCATTATTTAGCTTAGCAGTAACGATTACTAATCATAGTATGGAATTTTGCCTTATTATCAACATCAAACATGGAGAAAAATGTATCTTTTGTAAGATTGTAAAGACTTTGTAAAGTTTCAAACGCAGTACATTAAGTGGGATCGGGATGACTATTTGTGGATTATACAATTTTTTGCCTCGAGGGTAGCAGTAATTATGTGGACTATTGGTGACGAATCCTGTTTAGACATTGCATAAAAACAGAGCTATAATCACTTTCAGATGAAACGTGAGCTTGTTTAAAAACCTGTTTCGATTAATGCAATTGCTAACAGTTAATACTAAATTTAGCCATTAAATAAATTTGTCATGATGTCTGCAAAGAGAATGAAAATTTGAAAAAGAAACTATTACAACTCGTCTCCCCAACATGATATAGTCTTCTTTCTTCAAGCCTTATGTCGAACAAGGGACCATTAAAGGGTGTAGATGACGTAATTATTATAACTTCTGGCACATGAAACATATTAAGCGTAAGAAATTGTTGTTATTATTAGATTATTGTTATTTCATAGATCTACATCATCAATGACGTAATTAATAAGCATAGCGATAAACTAGTTACGAACGATGATAAGTGTTAACGATATGCATTTACGCATACTCGTGATACACAATTTTTTATTTAAAAAAATTAGAAATTGTGTCATCCACCTAACCCGGGCCTCCACCACCTAGGCCCGGCATAATGTGCTCGAAGCTCAATAAACACGTACGCGCATGCACACCAATCCGCTTGCTATAGCACACTGACGGGGCGCAGCGGGGCGGGGCGGGTCGCATCGCACGGACGCAAATCCGTGTCGGGCCGCAGCGGCTCGACACAGTGTGCGATACTTCATACAATTTGTATTGAAGCGATTTGAGCGGATTTTTGCGCTCCGCCCCGGCACGCTGCGGCCCGGCATAATGTGCTCGAACCTTTAAAGGGATTTTGTATGAAAATAATAAAACATAAATTCTGCAACTAATTCTACGCGATCTACAACTAAATTATGTACGCTCATTTGGCCTTTGACATCAGACACATGACCACTGAAACTCCACATCACAGCAACTACCAACCTTTCCCATATCTTTCTTAAGTTTCGAAATTTCAAATGTCAGTTTCAGATTGTCCTCCCTTAGATCCTCATTTTCTTTTAATATCTTTTTAATTTTGTCATCATTTTGTTTCTTTTTCGCTGATATACCAAAGACTCTCTGTGAACAACATATTCGTAAATAAATAATGACTATAATAACTTGCCACATTTTGGCCGTGCCGAATATCCATCCATCTAGATATAGAACAAATGATTGTGCTCATAATACAACACTTCCACTTGCCGGGAATCAAACCCATGGCCATAATAACTAACCAGTAGACCTATAGGTCAGTCAATTGCATTTATTACTCTCCATAAGCAAGACATCTTTGGTCTAATTAACGTATCATTAATTTAGTATTGCGTCATCTAATGTTATCAAACTTCGAAACAGACTTAGATGTTTTTGTTACTTAATTGGAATTGATAAGCAAGTACTGGCAAAATGTTTATTCATATTAGAAACATTTATTAATAACAATATATTAATTACGAACAACAGTGCAAGTGACATTTACATTGCGTAAAGTAACATGCCCACCAGTCAAACTAGATGGTAAAAACCTTCTTCAAAGCGATACTGTCAGGTATCTGGGATTGCATCTGGATCGTTGCTTGACGTGGAGCAGGCACATTGAAGCTAAGAGAAATGAAATCAATCTCAAATACAAGGGCTTGTACCAGTACAAGCCCCTGCTGGACAGAAACTCTAAACCAACTCCTCATATGCTGGTAAACCATCCTAACCAGTTGGCCCACCAGCTCACATTACCAGACTAAAGCGACATAACATTGGATCTTGGCAGTGTTGAATGAGCCACTGTATTAATATAGGTGATGTTCTACATGTAATACACCTAACCGCAAAATATCACAAACCTCTCTTATATTAACTACGGCTGTGGTCTCTATTTGAGCTGCAGCGAAATGTAGACTCGTCACCGGCGCATTTGCGGCCAATTCCATATAAATCTATGCATTAAGGCTTGAAACTGCGTTAAGCATATACTAAAGTGCTACGTCGCGTGGAAATGCGCGGGCGTCCGTCACGGGGAGGCGCGCCACGCATCCACGCAACGGGGCCTGCCTCCGTGCGACGGAATCCGTCGCGGGGGTACGGGCGGTGCCCGCCAGCGGTAACACGCACGGGCTTGTTCATCGGGAAAATTGTCTTTCGATTCGATACAGAAAGGGTAATTGTGGAAGTGCATTGTCAGCCTGGCTGTCGTTTCTTTGCTAGTCGTCGTTTTGCTACGTAAAAATATAATAAGTTTCTCATCGACACGACTAAACATGCACACCGCAACGGGTCCCCGTGACGGGAACCATCACGTTCCCACAGAGTCCACCCACGTGGCTATGTGTCACGGGCACCCGCTTAACGCAGTTTCAGGCCTAAGATGCCTGCCACTTCAGTCTACTTCGTAACCACAGCCTACTAGTTACATAATGATAAGAAAAAGATGTATGTATATTATAACAGTTTATTTGCTACACTATGTGTATAATTGCTTTCCCCTCTAACATAAAATACTGTTATTTACCTCCACTCTTAGCCTTATCCTCTAACCATACTTGCACCTGCTTTTTAATCTGAACTATATCTGAATCATATGTTCGGCAGCAACTACCTATGTACCTGACCCCGAGGTCTAACCACTCATGAACAAAATTACCAAGAGGTTCACACTTGTCTGCCTCAACCCATCCTTCTTTGGGCTTATACTTCTCTCCTGAGTTAGGGTATGTAATAAAGGGGATGTCAGACTGACTGTCATCATTAATACCTTTGAATAATTTAGATACTATTGTAGGGGGACAGCAGTTCACTCCAACAGCTATCAATTGGTTGGGGTTCATATCCCAACATTTCTTAACAACTTTCTTGAAGTCTTCTCCATTAGCAAGAGAATTTTCATCCTTACAGCTGAACGACAGATACCCCTTCATATGTGGATATTCCTTCAACATCTCTACTAGAACTTCAGCTTCTTTACAACAGGGAAGAGTCTCAAAAGCAATGATATCAACTCCTGCTGCCACTAAGGCCTGTAGCCTAGGGGCATGCCACATTTTCATCTCCTCAGCGCTGACTTTGTCTGCATAACTGCCATCATATTCTGAGCCATCATGGAGATATGCACCGTAGGGGCCAATAGAACCGGCAATTTGGATGTTACGAATTGGTTTGTTACCTTGCCGACATTCATCGTTGTAAGCTATACGCGCGCGCTTTGCGAGGTCTACTGCGCGTGTTATGATGCTGTAACCTTCTTCTGGCGTCACACCCAGATATTTAACGAAGCCAGCGACAGAAGCTTGATATGTATTGGTCGAAATAATATCGGAACCGGCTCGCAGAAAGTCGAGATGCGTCTTGAAAACATCATCAGGATTTGTTTGAAGGAACTTTGAACACCACAGTGGATCGCCGTCCGGGTTGGTGCCTACATGTCGTGATAATTGACCAGAAAAGCCTGCGTCTAAAACATATACGGACAATGTTTTTTTTGAAGGAAGCATGGTATTCAATAGTTGCTTCCAATAGAAGAAATAACTTGAAGAAAATACAGTTATTACTGAAGTCTGTCCGTAACAACCTTATACTTTGGAGAGCAGAGTAATACTACTAACTATCTAACTAATAATAAAATTAAATGGCGATTTCCTATATCGCAATTCACAACACAACTACCAAAACATAAACATAACACCCGTCCGACGTCCGTTTAATGTAAAATAAAATTTGTCAGGTCAGTCATGAAAATGACAACATCAATTAATGACACATTGACATTAAAATACCAGTGCAGAAATTGTAAGGTTACTCTCTTTCAAATTTTTTAACAATTTAACTTAAAAATAAAAACAAACACAGACGTAAGAGTAAAAAATACGAGTTCGACTTCTTCAGTTGGTTAATTGAAATTTAAAAGAGATCTTTCTCTCTTCCTTCTTCTTCTAGTGTCTCTTCAATCTTGAAGGTTGTCCGTCAGCTTCCTGTACTTGTTCCTTCTCTGTCATTGACCAGGCGGAACAGTTGTTCAACGGGGGTGATACCGGTCTTTCCCAGATATTTCGCAGCCACGATTTCTTTCTTCACCCAGCGCGTCTCTTCCCTTCCACCTTGCCCATCATTACTAATTGAACCAGCAAATATCTTTCGTACGTCTGAGCACATGACCGAGGTATTCAATTTTGCGCTTTTTGATGGTTTGTATTATTTTTCTAGGCATCCATATGCCTAGAATACACGCCGGAGCACAATCTCGTTCCTGACCTATTGACTCTCTTCCATAAGCTATGTTTTTAATTACCCTCCTTGGTAGTGACGAGGAAAAGTATTGAAGCTTCACATATATTTACTGTTTTAATCTTTGACTATTAATGTTTAAATCTTACATGAACTTTCGTACAGTGTTTCAGTTTATTTTTCTATGATTTTTGTGTTAAATTTATTTGACCACACAAAACAAAAGTCACACTTTCATACTTACGTCTTGAGTGATGAATTGTGATATACGTTCGTCACGAATTTGTATAGAACATTCATATGCGTCTTTAATTTCATTGAGAAGTTTTGAAAAAGTTTTTGTTCCTGATATTAACTTTTCGAAAGCTTCTTTGTAAATCTGTGGAAAGAGTGTATAAGTAACAAATATCAGATATGAAATGAAGTAAAAATGTTTTAAAATATTTATGTCTTGATTAAGAATAATCATTGACTACTATTACCTCTAAAGTTTCATCACACTGTAGTTGTTGAGTTTCCAACAACTCACTATCAGTTTTCGAAAGTTTCAAAAGATTTTCTGATACCTTTATTTCAATGTCTTTCACAAATTTAGGTATACTAGTCATATTATTAATTTTCTACAAAAAAATCTAATGAAGCCAAAATGATTTAATCTTATCTTTGAAGTGGTTTGTTGTAGTGACAATCATACTAAGTTCATATCAAAATTGGTATGCAAATGATGGTTGGTTAAATTGCCTAATTTTTATTAAATATATTCAAAATAAACTTATTTGATTTCAGGCTTCATTTTCATAATAAAAGTAAAACAAGAATAAGCATGTCGCAGAAATCAACCATCATAGACTAGAAAAACTTTTAAGTCTATAGGAAGTTTAGGTTTCATCTTTGGCATCAACCTAGTGCTGCCTCCTTCTGGAAGCTTTGAAAACTTAAAATGCTAATGTGACGTCACTGACATGACATGAATAGACGGAAATTAGAAATGGCTGCGATAGGTAGTGGACGGGGAACGATGGATTCCCAAAACCAAGTGCAAAGTGATACAGTAGATCGTTTAAAATTACTATATCCCAATGTGAACGAAGAAGAAACACCTTTACCAAGATCATGGAGTTCTAAAGACAAATTCAGCTATATCGGGTTGTCGCAAAATAATCTACGAGTCCATTACAAAGGTAAGACCTTTCAAGGTTTGTTTATGGATTACCAAATCGCTAAACTCTTCGTCAATGCATTTTAAAGGGATTATTATTGAGTTGACTAGAGTATCAAGTAGTTTTCCTTATTCATAAGGCGTCTGACGTGTCATAAAAGCTCATACTGTGGCGACAAGCGTTGCAGCAGTCAAACAAAGAAATCAGCTGATCGTATATTTTGTAACAACACTTGGAAATTAATGATGGCTTTACGTATAAATCTCGAAATCGACATGAAACAACGACACGTGGTTATTTAGTGTTATTCCTGTTATTATCAAATTAAATATGCGCGTTCAATTGAACAAGGTCTCCTCCTATAAAATGGCAGACAAAATTGACTCGAAAATCATAATTTTATTTTGTAAAACTTAGGTTTTTCTAGTTTTTGTTGTTATTCTTTGAAAATGAATATCACTATCATTACATTCTCACGTTACATCTTACGTGTTTTTAAATACGTTGTTAAATTGCCACTACTATATTATTTTACTTACCTTCGTAATTATTACTGTTACATTTGGCATTGAGTGCTGACCACATAACACATAAATTAATATAATATGTATTACATTTACATTCTAGTATTATTAGATGAGGTTCAAAACAGATACTAAATGTGAAGTTAGCAAAAATATTCATGTCCTTAATGATAAATAGTTTAAATTTTTCACAAAAACATTTCAGGACAAGCTTATTTGCAGTAAACTTTTTATATTACATATAAGTTTGCCAAAGTAACTTCTCAGCTTGATGGAAAGCATGAGTAGAATTTAAGTTGTTGTCGGTCGAGCTGAGCCATTTGAGAACTTTGAACTTTGTTTTATTGTTCTATGCAAGAGAAAGATCTACAAAAATGGGATTAAATGAATAGGAAAGTATTTATGTGAAATTAAGAAATGGCTTGATAAAATTATTGTTGCATAGTTGATTGGTAATGGATGTCTGAACCCGTCAATGAAAGTTATTTTAAAATGACATGAGAAAGGTATTCAAATAATTATAGTAGTGGTATTATATAAATTTTTCATTGTATGATCAATAAAATTTAGTGT
The DNA here is from genome assembly GCA_932526445.1 of Phragmatobia fuliginosa. Taxonomy (NCBI): domain Eukaryota; kingdom Metazoa; phylum Arthropoda; class Insecta; order Lepidoptera; family Erebidae; genus Phragmatobia; species Phragmatobia fuliginosa. The sequence continues at coordinate 595,790 of OW052072.1, forward strand.
TGGTCAGTCAAATACCAGCTTGCATTACTATTGTGTAAATATTTAATTGCCATGCAAGCAAAAATTACCTTTGTGTTAGCACATGGTGCCATACTGAGTGTTTAACCACTACTGCTTTCCTACTGAGCTCTACAGTTACACTAAATATTGCCACAGAGGCACTGTTTAAATCATTTTCTGTTGTTAAACATGTATGTTGGTCAGCCCATGAATGAATGAATGCCTTATTAGCTCCAAATTGAACTTTGTGCTGGTCTGCTGGTAATTTATCGCCATACATACACCTTACAATTGTGATTGTGTTGGTTACTCCATGTTTAATAACCATTCAGCTTGTCAGTACCTTTTTGTCGATTAGTAATATTGCAACCCTAGTTCATACGGATCAGTGTGTGACTTATTGCTATACAGATTGCAAGTACCTTTATGTTGGTTACCCCATGAATATTTGCCACACAGCTTGCCAGCAGTTCCTTGTTGTTCAACTCTAGCTCATTTGGATCAGGGCTGGCGTAATTGCTATACACTTTGGATGTATCTTTGTGTTGCTTAACTTGGTTACCCTATGAATGATAGCTACACAGCTTGTCAGTTCATTTTTGTGTTGGTCAGCCATGCATTCTCACAGTAACAGCTGCCATTACCTTTGTGTTGGTCAGCCCATGTATTCATTTCTATTGATGCACTCTCTGCTCCTAAAGGGTGTAGAATAATGTTATTGTAGTCTTCAATAAAATGGCTATCCAATACTAAGATAATTTTTCAATCCAAATCAGTACTTTCTGAGATTACTGTGTGTACAGAAAGTGTGTGTAACAGTCAAATCCTTCAGCCTGATATTTAGTTTATTATCCATACAAAAAAAAAACAAATTAAAATCTCTGAGTGTAAAATTAAATTCAGTGTTTTATTCTAAATTCATATAGAAATATATATGAAAATTACATCAAGATAGTAATTCTGCAATGTATCTCTAGAACGGCTGGATCACTTTTAACTGGACTTTCACTTACACGGCACTTGTGATTATAAAATTGTAAATTGTTCAAGATAAAATTTAGTTATATGAAGTGAAAGAAAACAACCAGTCAAGAAAATGTTTGTGTATTTCATACAATAGGTAATCAAATTACTTCTGTTATATATAATATCTGCTATTTGCTAACTTTGTTATGCTTGTTGTTTATATTAGTTGTATTACCCTTAGTACAGGCAGTATAAACAGGTTTAAAATACATTAAAATGAAATTATTTATATCTCTCCTATACTAATTCCCGCAGAATGCGGACCGAAGCTAATCTAAAAAAAAAAAACTAAGTTGCTCCTTATGTCATCAACTTTCTACCAGTGAAAGATTCGTACTTTTGAACTAGCCGTTCCAGAGATTACCCGCAACATTATTTGCGTAGGTAACTTATGTACTTTCATAAGCACTTAATTAATAACTGTTATTTTGATATTAAATACAGCCACTTTAAATTTTATTTATTTGTATAGATAAGTTATTCTTCTGTTCCATGATCCATGATTGGAAATAAAATGATGAGTCTGTGTCTAACAAATAGCAAATACCAACAATTATACCTATATGTACAACTATAGTTCATTGCCATTTGAAGGTGAACAGTGTTGCCATGCTGTGTATAGCCAGAAACTTCTACCTTCCTGGCAAATGTACAGCTAAATCATAACAATTATGATCATTGTGCATTCTAATAATGCATTGTTTTGTAACTGAATTTAATTATCTAATACTAACTGATCCACGCGACTCCCTTTGCGTCTTCCGATGACCGTAGCATGATGTTCTACCGTGGGAAAAAAAAATATAGTGAGCCAACCTTAAAAGATAGTTAGTTATTTATAGTGATCAACCTTTTTTAGAACCATTGTCTTTTCTTTTTTTTTTAAAAAGACAACTCCCGCATTAGAAATATAAATTCCTGTGTCGCGCAGGACTTTACAAATATACATGAAACGGACACAAAGAACGCCCACTCACCACAGACTCAGAACAGTGAATCACACAAAGCGTTATCCCATTTGGGATTTGAACTCACGACACTTGGCGCAATAAGAAGCGGTGTGGCGACCGCTTAAACCACTAAGCCAACGGTGTAGTCATTCAAGAGGAACAATTCTGTCATACATTATTATGAAGAATCTTTAACCATTTATGCAGCGCACGCAATGGAGCCTTCGAAAGAAATAATTTTGCCCGTTTTTGAAACATTTTTCATTGATACTCTCGTGGCGTGATGTCATATTAGCCTTTCTCGAAAAATGGACTATCTATTAATCTAACGTTGAAATAATATTTAATATTGAGCATAATATTGTTATAGATTGAGTACACCTTTCTGTCTAGTATTGTATACGAGTAAATAGGTACAATGTTATCCACACTAACTGAAAGTTTGCTAGCTTGTGAAAAGTTACTTTAATCTAACGGACCAAGGGTTCATAATTTGATTACTTTTGATTTGTTGTAAGTAGATGTAATTTATATAAAACATGTACATATTTACTTACTAATATGTCCATAGTTGAGTTTAGTAGCCGTGCCTCCAATCTATACAAGTAAATGAAATTGTCTGTTTGAAATATCAATTTTGTATGACAGTATATACGGTACGTACTCCTATATCAACACAGCAATTTAAAACTTTATTGTCTGTCTATCTGTTTGTTCCGGCTAATCTCTGGAATCATTGGATCGATTTTGACGAGAGACACTGGCTATTTGCCAGTGTCTCGGTTCTGATCGCTGATGACATAAGAAATAACTTAGGCTAATTTTTATAATAACTTTACTCGCGATTGACAACAATAAATGCGGTCAATAATATGTACAAGAATTTGCTCAAATAACGTGGTCCATTATCGACCGTAAATGTACCCCCAGAGAAGAGAAAAACTAATTGTAGAAATATTTACGCATATAATAATTCTGGGTATATACATACATATAAATAACGTCGCCTAACAGTTATATTATCTAACTTCTATATGTATACATTTGATATAATGAGAGGACAATAGTCATGAGTTTATCTAGCGATAGTTATGCGAATTAATGGACTCGCTAACTCCGACACAGTATCCTTCCTTAATTTTTAATTGTGAGGTTTGTTGTGTGTTATATATACACAACAACCTATATACCTTATAGATTCGCCATGTCCGTCCGTCCGTCCATCCTCGGCCTACCTCCCAAACGGTTTGTGCTAGAAAGATGAAACTTTGCACGAATATGTGTTGAAATTACGTCGACAAAGTACTACAATAAAATTATGTAAAATATTTTTATTAGGGGTATACCTCCCCTACACGTAAAGTGAGAATTATTTTTTTTTCCTTGCATCTACCCATCGTGTGGGATATCATTAGATAGGTCTTTCAAAAACTTTGCAAGGTTGCTAAAACCATTTTTCGATTTAGACTTTAAAGCGCAAGTTTTTGCAAACACAGGGCGTCCCCCCCTCCTAAAAACCAAACCAAAAAAATCTGGAAAAAAAATTGATAGTAGCCCATATATTGAACTTTCAAGGTAAACATCAACGGTTTTGATGACTTTTTTATTTTAGAAGTTATAGGGGCCTAACTTGTAAAATGCACTCACTTGGAAAACTACGTACAAAAATAAAGAAATAGTAAGTTAACATAACAATTGTCTATTGGACACGATCTTTAATCTACCTACCATTATGGGTGACTACGGAAGCCCTATTCTATTGGCCTGACACGCACTTGGCCAATTTTTTTAGACTAACCCCGCTCCGCAGTGTTACTCGCAGTTTACAAGGATTACCGCGGGTAACATCACACGATGCTAGTGTAAAATAATAATGATAAGTCATGATCATTTTAAGCTGTTAAGTAACAGCACCGGTGTGAACTACTTTCAAGAATTTAAAAGTAATATTGAGCAGTCTGAGACAATATGTTAAGTATCTCATGAATAGGACTTTTAGGTATTTTTATTGCACCTCAAAGTATAAATAGGTATTACTATTAAAATATAATCGACTGATTTAAGAACGTCATTAAACTAATACTTAATGCTCTTTCACGCAAAAACTACCGAACGGATTTCGATGAAATTTTTCAGTAATGTAGCTTATTTAACAGAATATAGCAAATATAAATATATTTTAAATTAGTCTTTGAAGGATATATTGGACGCTGTTAAGCATTTGTGTGTTAACCCACACCGAGCTAGTTTTGAGTAATCAGCTGTTAAAGTTTTTTAAGAACAATCTTCTTTTTCCGCGTATGTTAAGCAAAAAAATATTGTTAAGCGGTATCATTTTTTTTGTTGAAATGCATAGATTATTAAAATTAATGTATATTTCTTAATAAATTAATCATTAAATAGAAAAAGCATAAAAATGATTGATGCTTAAATTGCTGAAGGGTTTATTTCATTTAGCATTAATGTGTTATGTGACTTATGTGCCTTAAGACATTAATGCAAAATTCTGATTTGTTGTTTTAAAATGAATATCTGTACTCATTTTTAAAAAATGTAATAAAATAAACTGCTAACATATTAAAATGTTCATGTACTTATTTATTTAAGTAATTGCTTTAAAATGTTTTGAATCACATTTTAAGTTCTGTTTAAAATAAGATATACAACAAGTTAACGCTTATATTATTTCAATTGTTCAAAAATCATAACCAAAAATTTTAAACTTTTTTTATTATTATTATTTTAATCATATTACTTAAATAAAACCATTTTTTTTTGTATCCATCATATGGTACAAATCTATTATAATCCAAGAAGCTATAGCTTTGCAATCTTCTGGAATTAACTTATGAATATCTTTGAGATCTTTTACTTTGCTGCTGGATAATTTCCTACTATTTGGCCATAACAAAGGCAATGTAATGTTTTTAAAATGTTACATATTTTTAATTTTTTGTTTTTGGACAAGTCTACTTACTATCCTAGGGGTTTCATTTAAAGCAGATTTTATATACATCATGGAAGAAGTATCTTTTTAGGTTTAATTTGAAAAATTTTAAGTCAAGAAATTTTCTTCGTAACTAAATATTTTTTAGTGTATTGATAGCTTTTAGCAAAGGACCTTTGCCGTTTAGCTATTGCATAGCTTTTATCGCGGGCTTTGAGCGCGGCGATCGAATCAAGAAATACCGTAACGAAAAGAAAACCTAACACCATGAAAACGTATAGAGATATGATTGTCACTGCAGTGCGACAAGGAGGCCACATGCGTCTCCGTGCGCATGCGTACTGCCGCCACTGGCCGTTATCCGTTGCCTTGACAACACAGTCATTCTAGATTCTTCATAGGAACCCCATCGAGTTTGGGCTCGTTTGATTTGTCTTGACGAGTACCTTGACACTATATGGTAACCAGGGTCTGATGATGAAGCTCCAAGGTAGCCATAGGAACCCCATCGAGTTTGGGCTCATGTGATTCGTCTTGACGAGTACTTTAACACTATGCGATATAAATGTTATTTCAACAAAGCAAAATATTAAGTTAGCGTGCGTGTAACTTCGTTCCATCCGGGTGTCCCTTGACTTGAGAAAGAACTTGAGAGGTGTCCCTCTCAAATTATTTTTGATGTGAAACATCTATAGCCGCACGTAAAACAGATTTCTGGCCTGGCGACGACTGGCGACGCGTCGCCACGGCCTGGCGACGCGTCGCCACGGCACGCTATACGATGGTATATATATACAATCTATATGCAGTAGTGTGTACTGTACTATTTTAATAATTAGTAATATTTTATTTTTTCATTATGACATATTTAGTTCCTACTACAATATGTTCTTTTCTGCACATTACTTTTACAAAATAATGGCGATGTTTCACATCTGCCAACCGTCCCGTGACGGCTCACATTTTTTTTATTTATTTAGTTTTTCATTCCATAGATATGCTCATATCACTATTTATTATGTTCTCTGTTTAGTTGTCTTTCGGTTAATAGGATGATTATATTGTTTGGCAATAATATTGTTAGAATGTATGTTAGTAAAAAGACAGTGTATATTGTTTTGTAAACTTGAATTAATATCAAAAAAAACAATAAATAAAAAACAATTAAATTGCATAAGTTGATAAAAATGCTATGCAATAGCTTTGCCGCGGCAGTCCCCGAGTGCCACACGACTGTTTTTTTTTTACAGCACGCTACAATTAAACTCTACTCTGGTACTCGTAACTTAATATTTTGCTTTGTTGGAATAACATTCATACCGTATAGTATTAAAGTACTCGTCAATACGAATCAAATGAGCCCAAACTCGATGGGGTTCCTATGGCGACCTTCCAGCTCCATCATCAGACCCTGGTTACCATATAGTGTCAAAGTACTCGTCAAGACGAAACAAATGAGCCCAAACTCGATGGGGTTCCTATGGTGACCTTCCAGCTCCATCATCAGACCCTGGTTACCATATAGTGTCAAAGAACTCGTCTAAACGAATCAAATGAGCCCAAACTCGATGGGGTTCCTATGGCGACCTTCCAGCTCCATCATCAGACCCTGGTTACCATATAGTGTCAAAGAACTCGTCTAAACGAATCAAATGAGCCCAAACTCGATGGGGTTCCTATGGCGACCTTCCAGCTCTATCATCAGACCCTGGTTACCATATAGTGTCAAAGAACTCGTCTAAACGAATCAAATGAGCCCAAACTCGATGGGGTTCCTATGGCGACCTTCCAGCTCCATCATCAGACCCTGGTTACCATATAGTGTCAAAGAACTCGTCTAAACGAATCAAATGAGCCCAAACTCGATGGGGTTGCTATGGCCACCTTCCAGCGCCATCATCAGACCCTAGTTACTAGTTAGTTAGTCCCAAACTAAGCAGAGCTTGCATTATGGGTACTAAACAACTGATATAAATACATAAACATACTTTTTTTTTGTAAATACATATATATTATACATAGAAAACACCCAGACTCCGAAACAATTATTTAATACTAGCTTTGGCCCGCGGCTCCGTCCGCGTATATGTCGGTTATCGTGGTAAAAAGTAGCCTATGTCCTTCCTCAGACTCTAGACTACCTGTGTACCAAATTCCATCAAAATCAGTTTAGCAATTTAGGTGTGAAAACGTAACAGACAGACAGAGTTACTTTCGCATTTATAATATTAATAATAAAATAATAATATAATAAATAATAAAATAGTAGGGAAAATAATCTAGAATTACTGTGTTGTCAAGGCAACGGATAACGGCCAGTGGCGGCAGTGCGCATGCGCACGGAGACGCATGTGGCGTCCTTGTCGTACTGCAGTGACAATCATATCTCTATCCGTTTTCATGGTGTTAGGTTTTTTTTCGTCACGAAATTTCTTGATTCGGTCCCCGCGCTTAAAGCCCGCGATAAAAGCTATGCAATTGCTTAAAAACTTACATGTCGGTGTGGTCAACAAGCCCGCGCAATCCCTAAGCCCGATTTCCACCGCGAGCGGAACGGACCCATTAATGACTCCTTTTACCTCGCAATACAAAACTGCATACATGTGTTTCCACCAACAAAGAGATGACAACGAGGGCGAAAAGAGTAAAAATGAGCTGCGGAGTCATTTCAACTCGCAAATGAATTTTGTAGTGTTTCCACCGAAAAAGAGTTGAGCGGAGCGGACCGAGTAAAATGTGTCCGCTGTCTCGCCGACTAGTTTGAATTTGGAACTGCCGGCGCGGGCGCCAATCCATTGTTAAAATTGTTTGTGGTAATAATATGATTTAGATTTATAGAAGCTGTACGACAATACCCATGTTGTACTTGGACTTTCTCGAATGTGCCGACATAACCAAAATCCATTTTGCACGTTTTTTTCTGAGCTTGAGATATAATAATATATTATTTTTCTTTCGGTATACATAGTCACTGTCCTCACTTGATTCCGTATCACTCGATAACATAGCGAATTCACTCAAAAAAACATTACCGCACGTAACCAGTTCAAAACTCCAACTGAACTCGTTCTCTGTGGAAATTGATATTCATTTCTCATTTTCCGTTCGTCTCGCTCCGCCGAGTCCGCTCTGTCATTATCCGTTCGCAGTGGCAAAACTCTTTGTTGGTGGAAATGCAAACCTATTTTGTTTAAAAGGAGTCCGTTCCGCTTACCATTTCTCGCTCATTACCCTTTCGCGGTGGAAATCGGGCTTTACCGCCGCGCCACCGTCCGCGCTCGCCAAATATTGCATTTTTGTTCTAACCCACAATCCGATTTACGCATTTCTATGTTAACCGTAGTATAACACATTAATGCTTTTTGTTGTAGTCTCATTAGATTTTGGCATTAATAATGTAAGGCACTTGTGACATAAATGCTAAATACAAATCTTAATTTAGGAATTAAGCAATAACAATTTTTGTACTCTAGAATATTCTGCGATTTGTTTTCAATAAAATGGATTGCACTATCGTAAACCTTATGATCTAAAGATTAAGACAGCATTCATAAGTCAAAACTCGATTTTTTGTGGGTTAACACACAAATGCTTAACAGCGTCTATATGAAGGTGTTCTCTCTGACATTTGCCAATTGAAGGAATATTTTCTGGAATTCTGCGTAAAATTGATTTTGTTTCGAGGCCAAGGGCACTGCGGGCTTTAGGTCTCGGCGGGATTTGTAGAAAAAACTTTTTTTAAATAAAAATTAGGCTTCGAGAGTTGGGCCATAAATTGAAATTTACTTTATAACTTAAATACAGTTCTGACCTTGACTAGGTCAGAACTGTTTACAGGTTAAGACCTAGACTCGCAATGCGGTACATCTAGAAACGAAAAGAAAAATTTTAAATTTTATTTTGAAAATTGTTTCAAGTCCTGTTTTTAGACCTACCATTATTTCTATAAATCCAGATCCAACGTACTTATGTGTGCAGTGCAGTGAGCTAAAGCTAAGTTTATGGAACTGCTATGTTGAGTATTTTAATTTTGCTTCTCAAGAAGTGAATGTATGTTTATTTTCTGTTCCCTTCCATCTTCCTGGAAGCATTAGGGCGGTAAGTCACATGAAGCCTGTAACGGACTAGTCTCTAGATTGATCGCTTGCCATCACTACTTTTTCGGGGAAAGCAAGTGACTAAGGTATTTAAACTGCATCGATTATGGAGATCTAAAAACTGAGTTCCTAAGGTAATCTAATCTCAACATCTTACAAGCTCCGTTTTACTAAAAGTTAATATTTAATATTAAATTCTAAAGTGGCTCTTGAGACTCTCGCCTCGTGTAAGCATTAAGTAGACATACATGACTACGCTTTTGACACCGTCTCTTAACACATAGTCTACTTTTACTGCAATAATCGAGAAACACGCGGGCGGAGCCACAGTTGAAAGATAGGATTTTATATTACAATTTTCCTCTTCGTGTCAATAAACGAACACTCCTAAATATCCATCAATATTCCACCATAGCCACAGTATTGTTCGTTGCGAACCACAACTCCAATACTAAGCTCTATATAATGTAAATAGTCTCCTCGCATACAAACAAACTATAGTTTTCTATAATTAACAGGTGTCATGCTTAAAATTCCTTCATCCCCGGGATAATATAGATTGCAATAGTGTTCGAGAAGGTGCGCCCGGGTACAGTATCGATTCGAAGCATCGCGACGGTTGTTGACCGACAACCGGGTGCAGACCCTCCTGGTCCGGTACACGTCAATGCATTCCGCCTAAATCCGTGTCTAGACTCCGGCCAAAGACCCTGGGGAGTTGACTGCTGCCTTTGTTGTCTACTGCATTTAATATTAACTCCCCAACTCCCCCGACAATATCCCCACTTTAGTTGTTACATTAAATGTATCTTACTTCTAAATGGAAGAACGATAACTCTGATACCTTTTTTATTGGTTTTTAAACCAAATATACAAGTTCTTGTCATAGCTTAGGTACTTACCATTCGGAGATAAGTTTTTTATTTAAATGATTAATTTATACTGCCACCGCAGTAAATAAGCTTAAGAATATCAACCTCAGTTTCGTACAGATGATAAAAAAATTCACGTGTTCTCACACCTGTAATGTTTTAATTAGTTAGCAAATGCAATTGTAAATTGATAGCATGCTTTTTTACGGTATTGAGCCTATGACCTTTCTCAGGTTTTAAAGTATCTGTGCAACAAATTTCATTTAAATCGATGCAGTAATTTTAGCGTGAAACCGCGACACATCGGTTACTTTGGCATAATATTTGTAAGGATTATGGCTAAGTACAGATAGCTTTGCTAGATTATTCAGCATTGAATTCACAAAAATAACACGAAACCTAATTACCAGACTGGTCAAATAAAGCTTAAAATATAGCAAATATAAATATATTAAATTAGTGTTTGAAGGATATATGAAGGTGTTCTCTCTGACATTTGCCAATTGAAGGAATATTTTCTGGAATTCTGCGTACAATTGATTTTGTTTCGAGGCCAAGGGCACTGCGGGCTTTAGGTCTCGGCGGGATTTGTAGAAAAAACTTTTTTAAAATAAAAATTAGGCTTCGAGAGTTGAGCTATAAATTGAAATTTACTTTATAACTTAAATACAGTTCTGACCTAGTCAAGGTTAGGTTAAGGTCAGAACAGGATACAGGTTTAGACCTAGACTCGCAATGCGGTACATATAGAAACGAAAAAATAAAAAAAAAAAATTGAAAATTGTTTCAAGGCCTGTTTTTAGCCCTACCATTATTTCTATGAATCCAGATCCAACTTATGTGTGCAGTGCAGTGAGCTAAAAGTTTATGGAACTCCTATGTTGTGCATTTTAATTTTGCTTCTCAAGAAGTGAATGTATGTTTATTTTCTGTTCCCTTCCATCTTCCTGGAAGCATTAGGGCGGTAAGTCACATGAAGCCTGTAACGGACTAGTCTCTAGATTGATCGCTTGCCATCACTACTTTTTGGGGTAAAGCAAGTGACTAAGGTATTTAAACTGCATCGATTTTGGAGATCTAAAAACTGAGTTTCCTAAGGCAATCTAATCTCAACATCTTACAAGCTCCGTTTTACTGAAAGTTAATATTTAATATTAAATTCTAAAGTGGCTCTTGAGACTCTCGCCTCGTGTAAGCATTATGTAGACATACATGACTACGCTTTTGACACCGTCTCTTAACTCAGTTCACTACAATTTCAATAAGTCGAATCATTAAAACGGAGAAATTCAGCTGAGATCGCTACACAAGGCCCACTTCAATAAAGAAGTATACCGACTTAACTGAACAAGTTCCTAACTCCATTCAAACGGATTATTTCACTAGAGCACTAGAGGACTTTATTTTTAGCTTGTTAATTTTGTATCAGGTGTCTACTGAATAACTTCAATTCATTTTTCCTGGAACAAATTTTCATTTATTGTTTTCGCCAATTAGTATTAGCATTGCGTGACGACAAGTTCCCGATTATATTTCACCAATATTAAATTTCTGGTCCTTTTAGGGGTATGGCAACTTTAGGTTAATAACTACTTAACACCATCTTACGATAGGCCGAACTTAGTTAAAAAAAACTATCTATTGTTTCGATGAAACCCGAGTTTCTCTCACCAGTGTTTTACACATTTTTTGCCCTTTCTTTAACTGCATAATTTGTTCCTTATATTGTTAGAAAGTTATTAAAGGTATTTTTGTATCGCATTAAGCTCTGGACCCCAACCCGCACTCGGCCAGCGTGGGGACGTATGGCCTTAACCCTCTCCTGAGAGGAGCCCAGCAGTGGGACATTATGGGTTGTTAATGAAGCTCTGGACACGATGTAGGTTATTCTGTGTATCAATGCGATCGAGTTCATAAACTTATATTATCTTGACATAGTTCTGGAAACTATCTAATTATCGTTAAATGTGATCAAGGACTAACTGCGGTGCCACTTATTGAGGGATCACTATTAGTATGCAACGTAGCTCCTATTACGAACGATCATAGTTATTAATGTATCTTAGTATGTGTGAATGGAATATCTACATGTTAGAACGTGACAAAGAAGTAACTGCAGTGAAGATACGAGTCGAAACTGATTGTTTCATATTTCCCACATTTCAAGCTCCCTACATCACGCCTACGGTAAAGAATACAATATTAACTTATATTTTAGATCTGACACTGAGCTAGGACTGTGATCGGTTCTATATCTCTTGTTAGTGTAAATACCACACGCCATCCTATTTTATTCAGATCCATTTAGTCGGTCTGGTGTCATCGGGAAACAAATGTGCATTCGAAAATATTGGTAGTAAATGTTTGGATTAAAATGTTCTGTTGTTCGTGTAGGAAATTCGGCCATACTTCACCGGATCGCAGATATGATCCGTTCAAACGATGTACATATGTATAAGAGATAAACCAGTCAGTACTCGTGCCACCAAACAGTTGCAGAAATTTCCGCGTACAGTTAAATTGATAAAATCAATATCTCAACATAAACTGTTCTCAAATGAACGTGAGGGGAATTCTGATTGAAGGGATCATACGGCTTTGGTTTGAATGAAACAAATTAGTTCGAACACGCTTCAGGGTATTCCACGCAGAAAAACGACTAAATGTACATAGGTATATTATTTTGAACACAGAACATTCTTTATATAATCTGTGAGCATGACTACAGGTAAACGCTGACTTAGAAGTAATTTATGTGGCTAAGGTCGAAGTTAAACGAATAAAGTAGCTAAGTTTTGTAGTTACAAAAGTCACAATAAAGAATACCAATTCTATTAGTGAAGAAGTTTTGTTCTATTATTAATATATAGCTTTTTATTTCAAAAGAAAAGAGTCTATACAAAATGTTTCAACTCGTAAGGGTAAAATACTAAGAGGTTAAAAAATCATAGATCATTAAAATATTTTAAAAAGCACTTCTACATAAATTGTTTTGTTTTCAAAAGTATTATTGTAGATATTCTTGTACTCTATATTTACAGTTACTAATTTACGAGAAACCGGTTCGTCATGCCACTAAACGGTATCTTGTTTTGAATTTGGTGAATACATCACCGGGGATTTTAGTTTTCAATTAATTCTCTACGTGTTCAGGTCAGTCTTGTCTAGTCAATACTTTAAAAACTTTATTCCATTAATTTTGATTCTGTCCTGCTGCTTAGCACCGATCTGTATATCTATGGAAATTAATGCACATATTGAACAACGTAATACGAGTCGATGAGAATATATTAGATGAAATAAATTTTCAAGTCTATAAACTTGTAAAAAAACGTAAAATTCTTTATTTCACTGCACTAGGGAATAATTTTAACAAGGACAAGAATTTTTGTATAGAAATACTAAATGGAAATGAACGTAACTTCTATGACCCTCAGATTTTTCGGCAATGCAGTATTTTATTCGACAGCAAGATACATTCTTCGCTAAAAAACTGTTAGAGTGATACACTGTTAAAGTGATTAATATACCCTATGTCCAGTAAATTTTAGTATGAGAATTGAAAAACTGGCTTTTTTCAATGTTTGCTGGTTTGCGGCCATTTTTTAACTGCGGAAAATCGCTTGTAGAGTTACAATAAGCGGGCGACTGGAACATAGCTCCATACCCGCTTGCTCTAGCGTCGAGTGGTTCTTTTGTCGTACAGTTCATATCGAGTATAGCTTGTGTGATATATTTATATGTGGAATAGCTTCAATTATTAAAGACGCACAACACGAAACTCGCTCGTAACAAACACTCTTCATACTTGTTTGTGGCAAGCGGTTTGAGGCGCTCATTGAATCCGCACGCAGACCAATTATGAAGTTGGACGATTTCTCATTATAATAGAACAACCACGTTCGTTTTCAATACAACTAATATTGCCTTACAAACCTATGTAATATGTACACTGTACAGTCTCTTTAGAAAATTTGCCTGAAATTAATATGGCTTTGAAACTGCCAACCTTTTTAGTTTCATGCTTTTATGTAACCATTATTCAAATGTTATGTAATAAAGTACTTTCTTATGATATGTTAGACACATATTAAATATCATTCAAATTAATTGTTTGAAGGATTCTTCATTTATATTTTGAACTAACTTATGCCCGCGGCTCCGCCCGCATGTTGGTCCGTCATGGCGGTAAATAGCAGCCTATGTGTTATTCCGATATGTAAGCTATATTAATGTAAAGTTTCATCAAAATCCATTCAGTATTTTTTGTATTAAGGCACAACAAACATACATACTCATAAACTTTCGTGTTTATAATATTAGTAAGGATTATAATATTAGTAAGGATTTGCAAAGGGCGACTGGAAATGAATGGGATCAAAAGCTTGCCGTTTAACCAGGGTATCGGAGCGGGCTCAGGGGAAATCTCGGGTCGTTTCGACAGCCGCAACAAATTTGCTTAGGTGGTTACTGGAGACACGGCGGTATCAGACAGTGATTTGTGTTGCTCCTGGCAACAAACTCGTATGTTCATTTTAAATCCATTTAATTGCTACTTGTACATAGAACTGTATGTCAATTAACTATGAATCCACATATATTAGTAGAAACTATAATATTTACTAGTCAACACACGTTGCCAAGCTTCGATCAAATCTGGCATGTGATTCAATTATGACGAAAGATATCCAGTTGAGTTATGCAGCAATATTTTCAAAGGGCAAAGTTCACTTTACAGCTTGAATTGTTGATAATTACTTCAGGTAGATAAAGAAAGCATGTTTACCAATGAAGCATAAATGAAAGCTAAATGTATGAATATGCGAATAGAACTTTTCACAAGACGCGCACGCATCACAACAGTTAGTAAGACACAATGAACTGTGTCATAGACAAGCTACAATCTTTTGTAAACGCCTCGTGGATGGATAATAATTAATACATAATGATTTGATTTTGAATTATCTGTATTTCTATAGCTACGTATTTGCTTTACACAAGTACTTTGTAAATATTTGTAAATATGCATTTCATGATCTAATTTCAGAGTAGGGAGACACAGACTTTAGCTTTGACGCAGTAATTGAAACAATGTGTTGCATTTTACTCTTATAAATGGGAAACTCCATAAGAAGGTTCATATAGCTTGCCATGAACAAAGCACCCTGTATTCACGTGTAACCAGGGCGTTGACTGGTGCCATGAAGGTATATACTTTATGAATGAAAGATTGAAACGTACTCGGTCCCTTTCGCTCACCCCACTTAATATCGTGTATTAATTCATAGCGTGTGGCCTGGTTGGACAGAATTAGAATTTTCTCTTTGTTTCTGCAAATATTACCTACATAAGGTTTTACGATTTTCTATGAATGTTTCGCTTTCCTTTGCGTTGTCTTTATTCATTCTGTTCGCAATTCTGTGAGCGTTCGTTTCGAAACAGTTTTTTTTAAAGATTGAGAGTTTTATTCTACCAAAGTCGGTTATATTCTACCAAAGAGTTTGTATTGAAAGATAAATGTAAAATTACGATCTTTAGCTGTAAAAAATTCCAGCTTTGATATCCTTTGATGGTTGTAAACTTCGTACGATATAAGTTTATGTTCTCCAGGGATTCGACGTTGTAACTAATGTAATCGAACACGCAACCTTCACAGCCGACGATGGGTAGTGTTCGCTACGATGTATGAATACTATATAAATTTTATTCACAACTGCAAACTGGTTGATCCATGATCACATGCGTAATACGCTAATCGTTTTAACTATCTACGTCAAATGAATTCAACAGTAATCCAAGATGTTCTATTTAGGAATTAGTATTATCATAGAAACGACAATCAATACGAATGACACTGCAGTGGTATTACAGTTTCTCAATCGATACGTCGAACGATCTAATTTCTCTGTTCTGCAGTTGCCCTAGTTTGTGTGACATGGTAATCTGTACAATTTATAGAAGTAAATTGTCTACGGGACTAATGGTTCATAATCTATGTGTCCGACGTAGGACGATCGTCGCGTCTATTTTTGGTCAGTCCCTATGAATAGCCTCTGTAGTATTGGTATATGCGTAGTATTAGTTCATCGTTTCCGGCTTCAAACTCGATTAACAACACTCCATTGGAAGAACTCGATGTTGGAATAATTACGCTGGCTCCATGAAGATCGGAGTAGCGAACTCATTATGTTGTGTCGTCTCGGCCATTGTCTGTAGTCGATGAACCATGCCTTGAATATTATTTACACCCACCATTTATACTTTAATAACTTCGACTTTTATGTACTTGCGCACAAAATTCACTTAAGCTATTCTAAAATTGGACATAAATGCTTTAGTTTATCAATTGCGTATCGCTTATATTAGGCCTCTTGTTTTCAAAGACAGCTACGCAGTTGGTTATTTACACTTTAATATAAAGCGTATCGGATACAAGAGATAGTAAACAACAGCGTTACGATTAATATTTATGAGAATTGTATATTTTTCGTTGAAGAAGCGTCGCCCTCGTGTCACGGCAACTTGCCAAATGTTACAAGTTTAGATTGAAATTTACCGTTGGTGTAATACAGGTTTAAACGATGCTTACCGTGACTACCAAATAGATGGTATTTTGAACAATTTAATCCGTCAATAAAAAATATTGTATACATTAAATTTAAGACGCAGTACGAACAAAGGAATCAGGAGAAGGAATATGCGAGATTCTAAACATGGCCAGCGGTGACCGGCCCTGCCTTCAGAATGGGACCAAAAAGGTGCATCTACTAACTGGGTCAAGCTCGCTTCTGTCGGGTCGGCTGCCACGTGCTCCTCACCCCGCTAATAACAGCCTTCGTTAATAACCATATCTAAACCTTACGTGTTAGAGTCTATTTTTCCTTGTATATATTTCACGATGGCCTTGTTTTAGCCCCGATATAACAATTTATTTTGCTCGATACCATTTAGAGCTTAACTCCTTTGCATTAGAGTTACTATTGGTATAATTGACGTATGTAACAAAGAATTGTTCACTATTACTGTATTCGTTTAGGAGCATGGAGTATTCATATTTTAAACTAGCTATGTTACTCGCTGTATTATTGTAAATCGCAAGTAACAATCGCGGAACGAAGCTAATAAAAAAAATAGCCTTATGTCATTAGCTTTCTATCAGTGAAAGTCCCGTCAATATCGGTCCAGCCGTTCCAGAGATAAGCCGGAACAAACAGATAAATTTCCTTTTTGATGTCAGTACCGTATATATTTTGATATGCATTTAGTAAAAACTGCTTATTTGATATGAATTATTAGTGTATGCGACTGCTGATCAAGTGGTCTCGGGTTCGATTCCCGGGTCGGACCAAATGTTTGTACGTTCTGGAAATATTTGTTTTAGAGTTTGGGTGTTTTCTATGTATAATATGTATGTATTTAAACAAAAAGTGTTTATGTATTTGTATATATACTAGTTGACCCAGCGAACTTCGTACCGCCCAACTTTAAAATTCCAGAACTTGATCGCAGCGCCACCTACCGGGTCCAATTGCGAATCTAAACCATTCCCAGATCCCCTTCAAAACACACAAAAAATTTCATCAAAATAGATCCAGTCGTTTGAGAGAAGTTCAGTGACATACACACTCACACAAGAATTATATATATAAAGACTAGTTGACCCAGCGAACTTCGTACCGCCCAACTTTAAAATTCCAGAACTTGATCGCAGCGCCACCTATCGGGTCCAATTGCAAATCTAAACCATTCCCAGATCCCCTTGAACACACACAAAAAAATTCATCAAAATTGGTACAGTCGTTTGAGAGAAGTTCAGTGACATACACACTCACACAAGAATTATATATAAGAAGATATGTATAGGTTTATGTATTTATGTATGTATTTATATTAGTTGTCTGGTCCCCACAATACAAGTTTGCTTAGTTTGGGACTAGATGATGTTGTGTGTAATTCGTCCGAAATATTTATATTTATTACATACAGGAATTCAAATTTTATTTAAATGGCGATTATACCATTTTCACAGAGAATGAGTTCGGTGACACATAATAAATATTTATTTTAATTTTTTACTAAAAATATGAATAAACTAGAATAGATGATTATAAAAATGTATTATCATTAAATATTCATAACCTAAACCTAGTTATTGTAGACTATGCAATGAAGTAGTTATAATCTAGTAAATGTTTACAACATTCATTATATATTTCAATTTTTGCAATCATTACAAACTATTGTGCTATAACATATCATGCAACTAACGGTAACCCATCCAGGTACTGACCGCGCCGTCGGTGCTTACCCTCGGTGATTGCTATGAGGAAGTTAAATTACCTTGTATAAATAGCAGTACAGAGTATTTTACATGATATACTGATTTTCGGGCGGTTATTGGTACGGTGATTTAGTATACGGTTACAGTAAAGAAAAAGTTTGTTATGTAAAGTGTAGTATTTAGGGGCTACATGATCTCAGACCGTGGGAGAGCTATGCCTCGGCACGTACGGGACAGGCACGATCGAAGCGAAGCCATGACCTCGCACTCTTCACAGACAATTTTATTGTCTTTGAGTTCTTTTGTTTCTTTTCTCCAATTGAGTGAGAAACGTCAGTACACTTGTGAATCTGTCGAGTCTTACCGTTTTCAGCAACGTTAGCTAAATTTAAGAGGTCACTTAGAATAAGGTAACCTTTGGTGATATTTACCTACCTTCGTTAGGGTACACTCCTAGTAAGGAAACGGTTTAAATGTAGTTGGTGAAAAGAATTGATGTAGATATTTTGGTTGCTGACGCGACCTAGAAGAACTGATTTCACTACAATGAATTGATATAACTAATCGATTGTAAAGTGTACAGAATCGATTGTTTCTTCAATATAAATTGTGCAATCGTTATCTCTTACTTGGATCTTAGTTACTCTTAATACGTAGAACTTATACTATGTGAGAACTATAGCAGATCTGATTCTTGTGGGGAGCCCTGTGATGAAATCATATTATAGGAAGTGATATATTAGTGTGTTTGTGTGGCGTGTTAAAGTTTTGAAATACAATGCACTAAAGAGGACATCAACTTATTATCTTGACTTTTATGCAGTTGACCACTAAATCAATAAAAGTCAATTGAAGCAACTCGGTAGCGAGTAGCCATCCCAGTATCTATCCGTTCTAGGATAAGTGAAAAAGTAACTTAAGTTCTAAACCATAATCTAAACAACTACTTGTGAGCAACGTCACATAAAACGTGAGTTATATTGCACAGAAAGCCGGCACTGCACAATTATGCAACAGCCGCATGTGATAGTGAAAGTCAACCCGTTCGTGACCGACTTTATGATTTACTACCGTTATTGAAAGTTCTATATAGTTTCCTAGCTGCGGATAAGTTTAATGGTCCAAAACGTACGACAAGCCCCGACGACTCTAACCCCAAATACCCATAAATAAAGGAATGGCGCAAACTATTCGATCCGTAATCTAAGATTTCCGGAGTTCCCCCTTTTGCTGACTATGGTGTGTTACTTTTAGCAATTTATTTGTGTTTCTCGTTACGAAATATACTTGCCAAAGCTACGAAGTGGGTTACGTGAAACTTACTAGGTACCTACTATTATTTGTTTATACAAATGTTTTGGTGGATATTTTTTACTCAATAAGTCAGAACGACTGAACTTGTTTGGATGAAATTTACACAAATAAATTTTGTTTTTCATCCCGGAGAAATTGAACAAAATCAGCAGTTAGGCGAAACTGCGGGCGAAATCTAAGTTTCAATCGTCTAATTAAACAATTTTACTTCTTTTATTTGTAATTTCATTGCAAATAAAAAAACCAGTACGCAGTAAGTACGGGCCGACTAGTTATCGCGTTTTTATCGCAACCAAATTAGTGTGAGGTATCGATGTAGGCCAAACAGTACCGATGCTAGGTCAAGTTCGTTAAAACTAGCTCGTTCACAAAACAACCGATATGCAATCTTATTGTTGTGGTACTAAACACTAAAATCTATCACGCGCACACCCGACTTTCCGTCCATTATACCTGACACCTGATATTTCAGCATCATACCATTGCATAATACTACACAGTACATGTTTGAGCTTTTTATATACTGGCTGTTTTTGTTTCCCCTTGTTTCGAATTGCTTCTTGTCACGCCAGTAGATTCAAATGCCGTTCATTTTTCATTACGTTGACGATCAACGCCTTTGCATGATAACAGTGTCATTTTCTTGTGATATAATTATGGTATGCAGATATTGATAAATGCGTAATACATAAGCTACTCCGGGTTGAGGGTCATATTTCTCCATGTTCGGTCAATTTATTCTTTGGCTAACTCCTCTAGTCGTAAATTATATTTGTAGATAGTTTCTTTAGTTTCTCCGTCTGGTAGGTGTTACGAAACGAGGGTAGCTAATAAAGGGGACATCTAAACCTTCTCGGCCTTTTATCTATTGTTTTATTATACAATGTGTGTGTGACATAATTTTATGCGTTGTCGAAACGTTGACGTTGTCGAGTAAACTCTTTTATATAACAGAAACCATTTAATTATTTTTTTAAGTTTTAGATATTTGATAAAATTATTCGAACATGTAAATTTCCATGGGATTTACAAAAGAATTCATCTTGCCTCCGTTTTAATAATTTCTTTTTTACATGTTATTATTGACTGATCTGTATCTGAATGTTTTAACATTGTTGTAATCTACTTCAACATGTCTGATCAACTTACAAATTATGCACACGGAAAATGTTGCGATAACGATACAAGACTAAAGAAAAAATAAAGTTTATAGATTTTTTGTTCGAGTTTTCTATTCAATTTAGTTCTCATTTGGTTCGAATATTTACGAGCGCTGATCCAAAGTCCAACGTCAGTAGGTCACTGTGTTAGGCACATATATCGCTCTTAGAACTTAATCAAATATAACGGGCCACCTGACCATCAGTTTCACAAGTCTCCACTTGGAATAATAATTAAGATATTGTTTTTTAGTCACAGACAAGTTACTAATGTAATTTTAGACTAATACTTATGCTGTTGACACTTACAAAGATAATAGAGAAAGAAAACTTGAATCAAACTATAGAAACCGTCTGGCAAGCGTTGTATAGTAAGCTGTATGTATGTATGTATGTATGAATACCTGTGCTGTGGCTTGTTAAGGAACTTTGATGATAATCATTGATGTAGCGAATAGGTATACTGCATTTTTGAAATGTCATCATGTTCATTAATTTACTTTTCTGACCAAGACGAATTTAATACCATATTTAAATTACTCGTATTCTACCTGCTTTCAGTTAAAATTTACTTAAAATATTTAGAAATTTAAATTATTTTCTGCAAACTTTAATATAAAAAGTCGAAAGCAGTGATGTTTATTATTTTTAATGCATATATGTATTTATATTGCAATTGAAACGTTGTCGCCTTGACTGAGGTTGTGTATTACGATACCTGCAAAGTTGCTAATGAATGTATCGAATAGGTATACCTATCTATGTATACCTATGTGATTTGTTGCTGAGCGGCATCGTTATGGTGCCGGGAATAAAAAATATACTCTTGGAATTTAACCAGTTTATATTTAGCAAGAAATGTGAGTCGTATGAAATCATGTTAGAATAAAAACCATAGCAAGTGGTATATTGGTGGAATGTCTAATTGTTGTTGTTGTTTTAGTTACCAAACTTATAAACTTTACTCTCACGGTCGCGGCAGGACTCTTCACTTTTTTGAATGGTGCAATTTTCATAAATTAGTGTATCGAATCGAGAGAGAAATCGAGGCGGCAGAGCATCATTTTAATAATTTTTTTAAAGAGACGGTTTTGCCATGGTGAGGATACCTAATGATGATGTCAACCAATAGCATACATAGAGCAGAAAAATGATCCCCCTTCTAGGATCAAGCGGATAAATAAAGTGTTTCCGTCGGGGATCCCATAAATACACCAGTGAGTAAAATCGTGCATTTGCAGTAATAGGCAATACAATCTAATATCAAATACATACACCAACTGTGGAAGCCTCCAATTCATTGTGGAAGCATTCCAGTGATTCAAGTAATAATCTGTATGCGAGTAGTTCTTTCAAAGTTTGAAGGTTGTTTGTTATCGAGTAGTTTCCAACCTTGCCGTAACAAGCTATGATTAGCAAGCCAGCAGTTGAAAACTTTGAAAGCAATGGGGGCGGTATTTTGCCGTAATTTAATTTTGATGTAAATTGACATCGATAAACACGCGTTGCATTTTGTGAAAATCTTTTGTTGTAATTATGAACTCTGGTGATCCGTTTTTTCATAAGGGCCGTAGAGTGAAACGAATTGTGAATTATTATATTAGGTGTGTGAGGATATTATTATTATATTAGTAAATGTGTTATTTCTCAGCTTTAATTTGTGGTTCGTCTATTTGCAGAAACTTTTTTCAATATAGCAGTTTTTTGAGTATCTACATGCTTATCAGGTTTCAGATCAAGGCGTTTCAAACTGTGGTGTATGTGTTTCGAAATTTGCGGACAATATTTTAGTGACAATGTATATATTGCAGTTGTTCACAGATTCTTAAATTTGTATCCTTAAGTTCTGCGTAATGATATACTTTTTCTGCTCTTGTTTTTGTAGGTTGTGAGTGTTTGGAACATCCATATCAATATGGTAAGTGGTTTTATACATTTTGTCATGTACGGTTATTTACAGGGCGGTTGTAATGTCGGTCAATACTGCACGGTCATGAAATACCCATGAAATTTACAAATTTTATGGGAATTGCTTTCTAAAACTGCTTTAGGGGTATATTGGTAGTATGGCGCATGTGTATCCGGGAGATTGTTTGAGAGCTACTATTTGCCTCGTCTATGCCTGTAGTCGATTTGCGCAAAAGATTAGGGCATGCTCCAGTAATATCTCGTATGGTTTTTGACAGGTTATGATGTTTTCTACATCTATCGTCTGTTACTGTAGAGTCTTGTAAAATGTGCTTTCTGTTTTTATTTTATTTTAGGATATTGTCTTGGATTTCTACGATGAAGCCTTCGGTTTCCGGAAATAGGGATTTAAGAGTGAGCCATATGTTTGATGCTGATTTGTCTTCTTTGGGATGTCGACCATTTAGTGCTTTATTTTTCCGTAGTTCTATTTTACATATAAAAGTTTTTTTATATTAACTACTTCTGTCTCTTGATCTAGGTTTGATCTACTTTATGGTATTTATTACTTCTAGCTTTGCAAAGAATATTCCATCCTGTTTTTTCATTTTTACTTTACTGATACTATGAATCCTGTTCTTGGTTATAATTTAGATTCCAGTTTTCTACCTACTATATTTTTCGATAAATATTTGTTTACAAATTGTGTCGTCTACCAATGTTGGATCTAAGTTGGGTTAAATCTCTATTTTAATTTAAAGAATTGAAGCTTGTTTGTTGGGTCTAAGCCTGCAAATGCAATCAATGTGGTCTGTAAATGACCTTTCAGATTTTTTGCGAATTAATCTAAGAGGATATTAAACTGCGCAGTTTCTATTACTGTTTCCATTAATAGTACCGTAGTTCCGGATTGTGTACATCTTAGACCTGTTTGTTGTGAGGTCGTATCAGTATTCTTAATTCCTTGCCTAAGTGATGATTGTGATTGCAGAGAGATTTTTTTCTTATTCTGACCTCACTTTTTTAATTTGCTCTATCTTTTCATTAGTAAGCATTTTATTTCTGAAAAAAAAATCGCTTTAGGTTGGAAACTCTTTGTTCGGAAACTATAACAACACCCTTAGGTGTTGAGTTAAGAAGTATTTATTTAGTAACCATCTTTCGCCCGCGGCTCCGCCGGCATGTATCTCAATTATTGCAGTAAAAAGTAACCTATGTGTTATTCTGATAAATAAGCTATATTACTGTGAAGTTTAATCCAAATCCGTTCAGTAGTTTTTCGTGAAAGAACAACAAACATACATACATACTTACAAACATTTGCATTTATAATATTAGATTTACTTTAAACGGACATTATCATCAGCCTATCACAGTTTACTGCAGGGTATAAGAATCTTAAATTGCACTCTTTCGTTTGATCCTCGGCCTCGTATCCAACTCCTGACAGTTGTCTTTCGCAAGTCATCACTCCACCTGACCTATGAAGATCGTATGGAGTTGTCTGTGTCTTACATCTTCTGTTCTGATTCTTCTGTTGAGGGGCATAGCGAGCATATCCTGTCTGTTAGTCTGTTGGTCAAAAGTCAAGTTCGCTGTAGCAGTCACCTCTACTCGCAGGCGGTTCGTATGCTGCTACTCACAGAGTTAGCTCCGTGCATTTATTATTAGTTAAAGCAATTATTAGATTAATTTTAATAAAATTATAATGAAGTCTTCATCAGATACGAAGCGAACGACATAGAACCATAATACAAAATCCCATTAAACGGTTCGTTAAATAAATTATTACGATGTTGCTGGATGAATTCATAAAACGCAAAAGCCAAATAATTCTATGGAGGATTATGTAAACTAAGAGGACGGTTGAGTGCTCGCACTTTGTCAAGCTTATAGAAAATGTCCCAAGATTTTCCTAAAAATATCAAAGTTCAAATGAACTTATAAAATGTTTCACAATTTGAAAGTTATAGAAATTCTCACATGTGTCAATGTCAAGATAGATAAAGGAAAAGTTACGTCATAAATTTCAGAAGCGGTAGACTCCAGTTGTAAGGTTAACAATCATAACCTTTGACATGAATGGACTAATTCAAAAGAAATCGAATAGATTAGGATTTAATTAATACTTGATAGTGTGCCATAGACTCATGTCCGACGACTACGATTTTGCAGAAGCCTTTAGCAGTTATTTTTACGTGGCTTGGGATTTCTTACACTTCGGCGTACATCTATGACAATGACGTTAGTGTTTGCCTCGGATTGCTGAACGACATCAATTGAGAGAATTAGGTCAGTGGGTGGTCGTGGTTATTGCAACCGTTAGGGTACGCATTGGGTGTCTTGGATGCAAGTTTCTGTATTTGACAGAAGTTTTATTCTGTAGCCCAAATTCAGGATATAATTTTTGATATTTCTCCATGGTCTGTCTGTCTGTCTATCATATTTAATGATGTAAAGGCTACGTGTAAAGGCATATGCTTAGAAAATACTTCAATTTTCAAAGTATTATTAATACATATTATATTATAAAAGATCTCAATTAAGACAAGACATTTATCAATTGCCGTTAACAAATTACTGTCGTTATAAACTTATTAATAGGTAACGTTTAAATTTTCCAAGCAGCTTATTAACTATTTATAGGAAATAAAATAAGTGTGCATAGAAATCTTACTTCAGTATCATTAGGTTTTTGTTTTTTGTCTTTAATTAAATGTTATCTGGCGTATAGCATTAAGTAGACAAGCGGTTTTAAATCCTATAAGACTGTCAATATGAAAAATATCACAAGTGTGGTATACATCGTAGTCAGTTTACTCAGAATATCATAATCATGTAACACCATTATATATATTGTAAGAAGACCATATTTTACAACATTGAACCTCCTAGCGTCTGTCACGATCCCATTTGTTGCGGTTTCAAAACACGAAGTATATTATTATATTTTATCAGCACTCTGTTTGTCATCTGCGGTCTGAAACAGAAATTCAAATTTCTAATTAATATAATTGAACATACTATAATATTTTCATTGGTCATTCTTGTTGTTGAATGTAAAAAAATAACAAAATATGTCAATCATAATCTAGAAACTTGTAGGTAGTAACAAAGTGTTTTTAATTAGTGCATTTTTTTTGCTTTTATATTGACCGATTTTTTACTGTGTGGAAATCAATCACGACGTGCGTGGGCTATTTGTGATTGCGTCGTGAAACAGATTAAACGACAGATTAATATTATATTCATAAATCACAAACATTTTATTCAGTTACGACCATTTTTCGGCTTGATTCGTCTGCCTATCAATAACAACCCTTGGTTTCAAAGTTCAGTATATGTCTCTAGCGTGCGTTTAAGGCCTTCCCAAGCCCACCTAAACCTTTGCAATATTATTCGTGAGGTAAATTCGTCCGGAGCGTACACAAAGCTGCATGTAAAGGATTTATGTCGAAATATGTTGGAGTTAATTTAATTTGAAATAATCGCTCGGATGTGGCTGTGGTGGAACGTGGAAGCGAGGCCACGCCAACCGCCCGCATAGCAACCGCTACACACGCTAATTGTTTCCACACTGTTCGTGGTATGCTTTACCTTTGCCTGTCTAAACGTTATTCATTTTTACATTGTGAGTTTTTTCTCTGAAGGTCTATAGTAATAATAGTAGAATGTTACAGAAGATTTCGACTAGTTCAATATGTCTGACATAGGAGAGCCATCCTTCGGCATTGAAGAGCCGTATTCCATCAAGTACCCCTTTTCCTCCTTGATTTAGAGCTTCATACTTGTTACTCTTTAGTTTCATATGTAGCTCTTGCAGTGTATCTTGACAGCTCGTTTGCACTTCAAAACATGAAAAAAATACTATGTATTTGAAAAATGATTGAAAACCATTGTCAGTCGACCCATTTGTGTTTATGCCTTTTACAGTTTACGCTATGAAGGATTTGACCTATTTTAATTGATATTATTTACGAGAGCACGTTAAGTCTTAGGTCCCGGTTGTCATGAACATCTATTGCAACCGTTATTGGGAAGCCAGTGCCCTCATATATACTGACAACTAGTTCAAGTTTCGAATTTCAGTTCTCGTTCAGGGTTGCGGAAGTTCGATGCCAGTCGCTCCGTGGAAAAACTGAAATTCAGGTAAAACCGGTTGAACTAGTAGCCGACCCGAAATACTCTTGGGAATAAAGGCTAGGGAGAAGAAGATGAAGATTATTCTTTTTGTCACTCAAATTTTAGTAGTGTTAAATCGCTTCGATTGTATTACATGCTTTTCTACAATATCTAAGCTGTCACTCCTGTGTTTGTTCATTATCACGTTAATGGCTAAACAGGTCAACATTTAGTCCTACTTTTACAGTGATCGTGTCATTAATGGGTTTTCAATCACATCGACGGGTCCTTGAATTACTATTGTATTTTTATCCATTCAATTGTTAACTTTTTAATACAGTATTCGTACTGAGTTTAATAAATAAAAAGAGTATATAAATGTAATTGTCTACGTTCTTGTTAAGGCCTGAACGATTTCTCTTCTCCGTCCGTCTGTATGTATGTCTAAACCGACTGTATAATCCACTCACTTCAAGAGGCTTTGTATGAATATCAATATGTACTAACTTCGATACAGAATATTCATATCTGCTGCAAATGGAGAATATAGAAGGAGAGTGTGGATGTTTCTATTTTACTGACCTACTTTGATTATAATTTTGAATAACAACAAGTACCTACTTGCGAAGATTTTTGTATTAACAATTTAAATGAAAAAACAATGAAGGTTGAGTACCAATTTAATTTTAATATACGTTTCGACTCTAGTTGTTAATTTGCTCTAACTTGAATGAATCTTTATGTAAAAATATTTATATTAAATCCAAGGTAAGATATACGCTCTGATCATAAATAGGAGGAGACCTTTGATTTATGTTATGCCATTTCTGTCGTTGCGACTTCGAGTAACTATTTCATCACATACTTTCAAATTGTTCACGAGTCTTATATGTACTGAAATACTTGTTGCTAAGAATTAAAGTGTAATGATAGCATTAACTGTAGTATTAAAATAGCTTACATAAAATTCGGCTCCATAGCACCACTATGCTCTAAACGCTCGTGTGCGCGTAGTCAGGACATTGCATGATGTGTTGTGCGCGCATTCATTGCTGGTACGGCTTGTCACTCACGGGTCTCACCTGGCCACGGCCAGCCAACTAACTCGCTCACGAGGAACCCACCACGATCTCGACGCTCGACGCGTGTGCGAAGACGTGCGTCGCCGAGCAGACAGAAGCGTAAGTGGTGTGTATGGGGTCCGACTGTGGTTCGTTTTAATGGACATGGATGTTTCTCTATTTGTTGTAAGGTGGGACGCAGGGCCCGGGCCGCCGACCCCACCTGCCCTACCTCCACTTACGCCTCTGGATGTATCGTACGTCAACACATACATACAAATATTATATATGTACTTGCTCGCACCTTGCTAACACACAGTGGCGATACGTTCGACGCGTTTGTACATCCAAGTGTTTATGAATACATTAAGGTCGCAGGCGTCGTTTCCGCGTCGGATGTACGGACGAGGTGCATGCTATTGCGTACATTTACAGCGTTCGCCCGTTATCTGTTTGTTAGCAACGGTGCGCCAACACCGTCATTGTGTGTAGTACCTACTGTAACATCTCGACGAATGTGCTCCGACTGTCACTTATAACTGTGTTTGCTTTTCTTCTAAGTTGTTTGTCGTCGACATGTGCTTTGTTCCTTGTCAAATGATCCAGATTAGTAAGACGGCAGTTCGTCGTTGGAACGACTACTCACTGATATTTTGTTATTGCACAGAGCACGTGTCGGCCTCTAGACATTCCTCTCACGCTGTAGAAAACTAATTGTAGTGCATTTTGTGTGGCTTTGTTATCGATAGATAGCACTCATTACTGCAAGTTATTTATTTTTGCCTGTTTGTAATAGTTCAGTAGATATGTAATCAAGTTGTTTTTGCATGAACGCCTGCAAAATTAGTATTGTCATTGTGTATAGTTTATCATTAAATTTTGTGCATCAGTTTAAAATAGACGTGCTATAAGTCTATATTAATGATTAACCTACAGAGTTAAACAATGGCTTTACATTATGATTGTGGGTTACTATCTATTGTGTTCCGTTAATGCAAATGTACTTCTAAATGTGACTGTTGAAGTAATACACAAACGACTGTTCTGGTAAATGCAAATAGATGACTCGCTAATAACGGCCACACTAACCAATTATAATAATATCATCTTCCGAGCCTTTATTCCCAAGTTTATTTGGGGTCGGCTACTAGTTCAACCGGTTTTACCTGAATTTCAGTTTTTCACACTAACCAATTATATAATACAGAAATAGTTTCTTTGCTACGAACTGTCCAGGCGCGTTGGATGCACTGCAGGAAAGGAATCTCTTAATCTAATGCATGAGTCAGGACGTGATCATGAACATGTACGTCAAAACACATATACCAGTGAGTCAGACGTGCGTTTCACAGGACGGTGTACACCTGCATCGGGATCAACGGTCCAGTAACGATTGCCGCTAATTTTACCCTTACAATGGTCGAAACAAAACAATTTTTTGCCATGATTAACGACCGTGTTAGTGCCAAGTAACGAAATTTTTGGTGAAGGCGGTCGGGGCTTCTTATTATTCACCAAATTTGTATTTTGGATATATATAATAACTATCTGTGTATGTATTTATATTAATATGTAAAGTTTAACAATAATTATTTCTGTCCTGTTTACTTTTATATTGATTAGAAATCTGATATAAATGTATGTGTGTATGTGCGTGTGCGTGTGTGTGTGTGCTTGCGTGCGTGCGTGTGTGTGTGTGTGAGTGTTTATATATTTCCTTGTACTTCTCGCACTGCCCGCTAATTCGTTTTACAGTCTATTTTTTCCATCCTGATGTTGCCTGGAAGAAAGCCGAAGTTTTTAGCGATAAGGTTGCCATTTGCGCCATACTTTTGAATGACTCCTAAATGTAAATTGGAGTAACTGGTGTATAATAAAGATTAATCTATTCTATAGTTAATGTCTTTAGAGATTAGAGTTAGATTTCTATTGAGTCTGAATGAATAATATTTAAAATAACTGCAGAAATTCGAGACACTTGCCAAGTTCGTCGTAAATTATTATTGTTTCATGATAGCGCTTACATCAAATGTTACTTTCTTCTTCTTCATAAGCTTCTTATCCTTATTCCCAATACTATTTGGGGTCGGCTACGAGTTCAACCGGTTTTACTTGAATATCAGTTTTTCCACGGAGTGAATGTCATCGGCCCTCCGCAATCCTAAGGGAGAACTGAAATTCGAAAGTTGAACTAGTTGTCAGTAAATTTGCGGGCACTGACTTCAAAATAACGATTGCCATAGATGTTCATGACAACCGGGACCGACGGCTTTCCGTGCTCTCCAAGGTACGGGCGTGAATCATCACCAAACTTCCAAACTCCGGGCTGCTATTAGGAATTTCCTAAGAAAAATCCAAAACTACTTTTTGGCCCGACCCGGGATTTGAACCCGAGACCTCTTGATTAACAGTCGCATATGCCATCCACTAGACTAGATCAACAAGGCAATTAAAATATAGAAAAGAATACTTTATTAATTACTCAACAATCATTGTTGTACATAGAATTTGGGCATGTAGCATTGTACGTTTGACCTTGTCGGTTCTATAATGATACATTGCGATAAAAAATGTCATAGTGGAATCGGACTTCGGATTTTTTTGTTCATCAACGAGTGTGTCGACCTCGCGGATGCCTTGACATTTGTTAAAGGTATTGTCGTTGGGTGAGCGCCAACTTACAACACGTAAAAACATCATTTGATTCTTATATATTTCAATTTCCGAACAATTTTCATCATCGTCACAAAGTTGGAGCGATTTTATTGCACCAAAACCAAATCGCACAATTCTCACAATAGCCAAAAGGAAAGAGGAGACAAGCAATCGTTTCAAAATACACTATTTATAAATAAGATCTTCTCATAATGAAATTTCACCGGTGAATAATTTATTGCGTGAGATAAATCTTAAGTATTTGATTCATATTCAACAGTTGTTAAGTTATCGAAGGTCAAGAATACAAGTCACAGGAACGGGGCCGATGAACTGACCGCTTTCTTCGAGTCATTCGGAGTCAGACTCTTCACCGCCGCGTGTAAACGCTCACTGTTTTTACTGGATACCTGTTCGAATTGTCAATTTCAAGATCTGATTCTTGCTTCTTTACTTATTAATCAGAATGTTTGTATCACACCTTTTAATGTGGCATTCAGAAGTGATCTGTCTTTGTTTATTAGTTTTAAGACGCGCAATAAACTGATAAATGATGCTTCACTACTCGATGTGGTTTGAAATCGATGTTAACAGATTGCCCTTTGTTGTTGGATTCAGTCGTGAACTCGTAAGTGATTCATTGTTGCGTTCTAATTTAGAAGGTTAGGATTTGATTAAATATTTTCTGCATTTGTTTCATGGATTTAGCATAATTGTTGGTATATTTTGATCAACTTTAAATCGCTTCAGCAAATGGCAGTTTGCGGCAGCAAAGATGAAAAAAGAATAGAGATAGAACAACAAATTTTCTTTATCGTATAGAAATTGCGCTTCATTGTATGTAACCAGATATATATGTGAAAAATATATTTTCAAACAATCACTGTAAACATTAAACATATTATGTGTAAACAGTAGGATCGAAAATACAGCAGATAAACACTGTTCTGGGTGTACGTTATCGACTTGTTAATTACAAATGATATGCTATAACGTACGGTTTACTGTACTCGCTCGTTAATGGAGTTCGCAGTCTGATGATCCACTTACCAATTTTTAACGTTAAACAGAGTTGGTGAAGTAATACGGCATCCCACACATATCCAATGGTTTTATCTACGTTGTTGTGTAAACACGTGGCGTGGCAGTTCGTTCACCTGTTGTTGTGTTGTTGTGCGTACGCGCGTCTTTCATTGTGTGCGTGCCTCGTGCCACAATCGCGACCTGATTGGCTGCCTCACCAGGAATTATATGGACAGGCATTCGCCTAACTAGGACTGCTTCAGATTTAGCTTCAAGTAACATTTGTTCGGTTACCACTTTTAACTACTAGTTTTTTTTGTTATTGAGTAGAAGTTCAGATTACTTAATTAGGGTAATCATTACATCAGACTACAGATAACACAATGTACAGATATAGCATTCAGGTCTGGTTGTTTTGATTTATTGTTCGTTAGTACGTCTACGTACATACAGGAGTAAGTGATATGGAAGTGAGTCGTCGGCCGTCATCAATATAAATTCTTTTGAACACCGTCATTGTTGCCAAATTTTGGTACATATATTTGTAGCCAACACGTAGCGTTGTATCATTACAAATGTTGGTACATATATTTGTAGCCAACACGTAGCGTTGTATCATTACAAATGTTTGACCTTGTGATAGAGTAATCGTTCACAGTAACAGCGACTGTACACAAAATACGACCGTATTTTTTTCTAGTCATGTTCTATTTTCGGGCGTATGATGTTAACGACCGAGACACGCAGTTTGCACGTCCCATAAACTCATAGAGTTGCATTTAAATGCTGTTTACTTTTTATACGGAGGTCATTAACATTCCCATTGGTCGTGTTTTGAAAATCCACTTTACGTATTTGGCTAGCTTTCAGATAATTTGCCCTCACTTTATAAATTCTTTATACCTAGATATTTTTGATGTTATAAACTTGGATGTTATTTACTGAATATTTAGAGGATACGTGATGTGATTTCTTTAGAAAATGGTTTTTTTATGAAGCATTTACCAATTAACCATGAAAGCAAAATTGTTATGGGATAAGTACCTATCTCACGTAAAAGAACAGCCTTATCTTGATGGTAAAGATACCAGCACCGGTTACAGTTACTGTACAAAAAACCATGATTACCATGAGGTGGTCGAAAAATAATAATGTGTGTGGTACCTGTAATCTATAAGTCTTTTTACAAATGTTCTTCTTCTAGTTTATTTGTTAGAAAATGAAGTGGATAT
The DNA here is from genome assembly GCA_932526445.1 of Phragmatobia fuliginosa. Lineage (NCBI taxonomy): Eukaryota > Metazoa > Arthropoda > Insecta > Lepidoptera > Erebidae > Phragmatobia > Phragmatobia fuliginosa. The sequence continues at coordinate 628,438 of OW052072.1, forward strand.
GTGTGGGATTTAATGACTGTCTGTCTGTATCCCTCAGTGTAAGATTCAATCACACTGACCACCCACGCTGAGAGACCCAAGGTCCCTTTAATACGAACTATAATTGTAACAAGGCCTTTTATATCTTATATTTCATGATTTACTATATCTCTGTATACAAATTATATATATTTAACATTTGGATGTAAACGTATATAGCAGACTTATAGGCCTAGTGTGAGTTTATTTCACATCAAGTCACTTGTGGAGGCGAGCACGTTGAGCGATGCAATTGGTGAAGATTTCTGTGCGGGCCAATCGCAACGTCAACGTAAAGATCGTGTTAACTCACACAAGGCCCTGAATTTGTTAAATATATTTTGACTGCCTCGTTGGTCTGATGGCTAGCGTATGCGACTGCTGATCAAGAGTTCTCGGTTTCGATTTCCGGATCGGACAAAATGTTTGTGTGATCCGTAAATATTACAGAGTTTGATTGTATTATATGTATAACATGTATGTATTTACAAAAAATGTATGTTTATATATTTATTTAGTTGTCTACTACCCATAATACAAGCTTTGCTTAGTTTGGCAACTTTATTATATTTATTTACTTCTTAAAGATTGTTGTCCATTACTTTACTAGAATAGCCATGAATACCTACTGATTATTGTTCTAATGGGATGAATGTTTAAATTATGTATTGTAGTGAACGCACAACGCCTGTATTTACTCAGCATGCTTTACTATCAGAACGTGTAGTTTTTTTTTTATGACTGGCATAAGTTTGCACACTTGGACGCAGCAGCTTAAGTTGAAGTTAGAAATATTTGTATATATGTGGTATAACTTTGTAATAGCGTAGTCGTTCGTGGCTTTGTGTGCAAAACTCGTGCTAATCGTGCTAGTGGTCCTATGCAAAAAGTCTGTGGCATTATAATACATATAATTCTGTAGTCATATTTTAGGGTCTCATTGTACACCTCACAAATTAAGTAAAAAAAAAAAAAAAATACTTTTTTAATTTTCAAACATTTTTTTTGAACAGGAATGAAATCTAAATTGAAATGTTTTTATTTCAACTTGTTCAGACACTTACAAAACATTACATCACTGACTCTAGTCGCTTTGTTCCAAACATTCCTATGGAGAAGACCGGCAAGAAAATCCATAATGAAATGAACAATAATTGATGAAAATGTTACAGTGACTCCCTAAGATATGACCACAAGTTTCTTCTACCCTTATAAACGCACTCTGTATTTGATCTACATCTATACACAACACAAAAACTGATCATTTATTATTGCACAGGTCATGGCAAAACCCACAAAGACGCAGCGAGCGTGCGCGCGACGCACCCAATCCCTGCCGCTTGTGGACTCTACTACTTCGAGGTCCGCATCGTCTCTAAGGGCCGCGATGGATACATGGGTATCGGACTCTCCGCACATGGGGTTAACATGAACAGATTACCCGGTGAGTGTCACACACTGTCAGGGAGAAATATTTACCAAATAATTTCGCGAGGTTTCAATCTGAAATGGTGTTTTGAAAGGTGCTTTGCTTTAAAAGATCGCACTGTGTTGTTAACTACTCAAGTACTAGGGTCTCAAATGTGAGAAAAAAACTAATCGGTAACGGCGCTCTTTTAGTTCACATGATAAGCACGAAAAAATATTTTAAATCTTGTATTAGATGATTAAAGAAATGTATTCCATGAATAAGTGAATGAATCGTACGTCCACTAGTGGACTGCAGTAGGCTGATGACGATAATTCCATGAATTTCTTTTGTTCATTGGGTACAAAAGAAATTCATGGAATGTCTGACAATATTTCTGAAACAAAAAAAAAAAAACTTTTAATTTGTTAAATCTTTTATCTGAAAATAGAACGTAGTGGAAAAAATTGCCAGCACTTAGGTAGTTTGGGTTTACAATTAATTGTCCTTTTGCCAGTTGCATTGCGCTGCCGTTGCTCAGGTACTTGAAGTACAAAGGACGCCACTGACTCATGAAACACAATGTCCGACTAATGCTTGTTATTTAGTATTACTTGTATTAACACTTTGCTCTGTTTTTATTTAACGCATCGATATGCATCGCTGCTTTTATATATTGTGCATAGTTCGCAGCGGTATATACTTGCAAAATAAGTCGTAATACTTTGTTCTTCAGTTTCTTTATACTGTTGTGTAAAGATACTAAAGAACAATCAGGATTAGGCTGTCATGTGTGAGATGTCACAAGTTTGAGCCTTGAAGTTATAATTACCGGGTTTCATCTCCATGTTTCGTGCATTCTATTTCTAGAAAACACTTCACTTACATTTGGATTTGACAATCATAACTATCATGACATAATGTTAGTTCAGTTTAAATAATGAAGAACTGGAAAATAAGGTGGATAGACTCTGTGAGAGAGGAAGTGGTAGGGTGCACAGTGAAATAACAAGTGATTAGAGTGAAAGAATAAAATGAAATTGGGATACGGCCATGCAGATATGATAATAGCTAGGTTTAATCCAATTGACTGCACGGTTGGCCTAGTGGCTTAAGCGGTCGCCACACCGTTTCCTACTGCGCCAAGTGTCAAGGGTTCAAATTCACGTAGGATAACACTTGGTGTGATTCAAGTTGTTCTGAGTCTGGGTGTTATTTGTGTCTGTTTCATGTACGTTTGTAAAGTCCCCCGCGACACAGGAATTTATATTCCTAATGCGGGAGTTGTCTTTTTAAATAAAAAAAAAAAAAAATTAAAAAAAAAATGCGACTGGTGTGCTTAAGCTTTTCGGTTCAAATCCTGGGTTGGTACAAGCTCTGCTTAGTTTGAAGCTAGATAGCGTTTTGTTCCATATCTGAAACATTTTTATTATTACTATTAATCATATTGAACATATTGTGATTGACATCTTATCGAACAATATCTACGTGTTGTCGGCTCCTGTTCCAGGCTGGGACAAACACTCGTACGGTTATCACGGCGACGACGGCCACTCGTTCTGTTCCTCCGGCACCGGCCAGCCCTACGGACCAACCTTCACTACTGGTGACGTCATTGGATGTGGCGTCAACCTTGTAGACAACACATGCTTCTACACTAAAAATGGACACCATTTAGGAATAGCATTCAGAGGACTGCCGGTATGTAAACATAAACAACGTATTATTTAAAAAAACTGTGTCAGCTGTATGTTCTACTTTCTATTGCTGTGTTTGTGTGTGTGTGTCCTTCGTGTTTCCTTCATGCATGTTGGTAAAGTCTAGAGTCGCGTGCATTTTTACTAGATTCTATTTGAATATCATACTCCTTTAAGTCAAAGAAAAAAACAATCTATTCTGGATAACGATAGCTCAATTTCTAATTGTAACGTTCCAGCCAAACCTATATCCAACAGTGGGCCTCCAAACACCCGGCGAGGTGGTGGACGCGAACTTCGGCCAGCAGCCGTTCGTGTTCGACATCGAGGACATGCTGCGCGAATTGCGCGCTCGCACTCGACTCGCCATCGACGAGTTCCCGCTACCTGACAACCAGGGCCAGTGGCAACAGGTCTTACACAGGTATACTGGACCATACAACTGATATAAATTCATAAATATGCTTTTGTTTTGTAAATACATGTTATACATAGAAGACACCCAGACTCCGGAACAAATATTTGTGGATCACACAAATATTTGTTTTACACATGAGTCTTTTTATATTTGACTTTTTATATTAACTTGAATCCACAATAATTTGGTCCATAATTCATTATTTTTATGCACTAATAAAGCTTCAAGTGTCGTACTGACTGGACTTGACGTATATACACACTTACTTGAGAGTTCTTACTTGACTGATGTAGTATTTCATGCATTTTTTAATAAGAATAATTATTGTATTAATAAAAAAGCTTTTGTCCGAGGCTCCGCTCGCGTAAATTTCGGTTATCGCAGTACAAACGTAGCCTGTCTTTTCTCAAAGATCCATCTATCTCTATACCGAAATTCATTAAAATCGGTTCAGTGGTTTAGAAGCAAACAGACAGCCAGACAGTTACTTTCGCATCAATAATATTAGTAGTGATATTTACATAGATAAGAAATCGCTATCTGCGGTTATTTCACATATAAATATCGCATTCCACACACCACTTATTTAAAGCAATAATTAATCAATTTATATTCCACAATTGTATTTGTGTTCCAGAATGGTATCGACGTACCTGGTGCACCACGGCTACTGCAGTACCGCACAAGCATTTTCCCGCGCCACAGGACAGATCATTGAAGAAGACATCGGCTCTATTAAAAACAGACAGAGTGAGTTACAAGCATTATATTGTTAGACTAGGTTTGGACCGACTTATGCCAAAAGGAACCAATCCACACATGCCAAAATTGAAATATGGACCTTATCTATAAGGAGACAAGGATATTAATCTCGATTTGGCATGTGTTTGGATTAGTTCCTTATTGTATAAGTAGGTCCAATTATTGTGATAAACTATTACAAATTGCCCAAGTTACTCCTTAGTTAACCAGCTTTCTGCCAGAATAAGTCCTGTTGAAATGGGTTCAGCCGTTACAGAGAATAGCCGGAATAAAAAGAAATACAGACAGACAAATTAAAAAAAAATGCCTTTTTTATGTTAGTATCGTTGATATGCATTTAGTAAAAAACTGTTCATTTGATATTACATACAGACAATCTAATTATATTTATTTGTATAACTGTATATAAATGTCCGTGTGGTGACGGATTAAGAATACAGAGTGTCACCACCCCTATTCATCCTGCGGGTGTCGTACAAGGCGACTAAGGGATAAACTACGCAAGACAACATCAATGCAAAGAGAAGGAAAACTTGAAACCAACCCTATACCAACCCGTCTGGCCAGCGTGGTATAGTAGGCCAAAACCTACTTTCTAAGGAGAGGCCTATGTCCAGCAGTGGACTGTTGAAGGCTGTTGATGATGATGATGTATAAATAAAATACATGGAATCTTCTAGAAAAACCAATTAGTTAAACACTAGATACTAATCAATTACTTCTCATATTTATCACTATGTATGTATGTATGTGTAATTATTTCGTCTTAGTTATGTACGCCACTATTTATGTTTTGATTTTAATTCCAGGAGTATCCAAACTGGTGATATCGGGTCGTATCGGCGAAGCTATCGAGCTGACCCGCTCCCTGTACCCCGGTCTACTGGAGAGGGATCACGACCTACTGTTCCTGCTCAAGTACAGACAGTTCGTCGAGATGGTCAATGGCTCTGATTCTGAGGTATCTATTATATTGTAATAATTTTTAAACTTTGAAAAAAAAAATACCTTAATCGTATGTACTATAAAATACGACAACATTAAATAAAAAATTGTCTTTGGTTGTTATGTCCACAATAATCTGTAAAAATAATATCAATGGTTTTACCATTTTCTGACACTTTCTGTAAAATAACTACCTACAGGTTTCAGTTTTGCAACTCTCAGATAGTTGAATAGTATTGTACAACAGGTAACTATTTGAAACCTTATCAAAAAGTGGTGAAACTAGTTTGCAAATAGATTTCGGATGACTCGATGATGTATTTACAGCCCAATCATTTTACATCAATCTCTCGGCCAAGATCGGGAGAATGATGCAGAAACATATGACCAGGCCGCCATGGTATGGGTCACCATGCTGTATTGCCTACCCTCACAATCAGGATGGTGACCCCTAGTCCTGAATTTCTACTCATGCTTGCCATCAGGCAGATTACAGTCACTTTGGTAGGCTTAAACATAAAAAAAGTAATAGAATGGTGATTGTTGTGCAGGCTTGCGGCGAAAAGGGTGCGTCTAGCAATGGCGTGGCCACCTCCGTCATCTCGCACACCTCGCGCGCGCCCTCCGCCAACGGTCTCAGGGACAAGCAGCCCAACGGTGAGTACACCTTCACCTTCGTCACCTCGCACACCTCGCGCGCGCGCTGAAGCTTCACAAAAATATAAAGTTTACATATCAGAACAACACATAGGCTACTATTTACCGCAATAATAGACCAAAACACGGGCGGAGCCAAAAGCTAGTATTATATAAAATGTAAAAGAGCTCTAAAAGTGATCTCTGGTGGTTGTATCCGCAGGTGTAGCGGAGGAAGTGGCGGAGGGCGCGGGGGCCGACGTGGACATGGCGCCGCCCCACGCCAACGGCGCACACGCAGGTACCAACACACTTCCACACGCACACACCAACACACGCACACACCAACACACGCACACACCAACACACGCACACACCAACACACGCACACACCAACACACGCACACACCAACACACGCACACACCAACACACGCACACACCAACACACGCACACTACAACACACGCACACACCAACAAACGCACACCAACACACGCACACACCAACACATACACACACACATAAATACACACATAAAAACAAATTACACCCTTAACCCGGCCCATGTGCCGGCTAATCTTTTCACTTGATACTCAGCCCGAACCCCCAAAATATGAATTGATATAAAGCTATCTTATACTCACTATTAATTATATACCCGTAAAACTTTATTTATGGATCGATTTAAAATACATCGATATCAGAGATTATATTATTATTAATTTTATGTACCCGATTAATTTAATTGTAAGTCTTTTATAGATTATATATTTATTTGCACACCATATTCATTCATTATTATTTATTTAGTAACATTTATCATTTTTATTATTATTCGCTGGTTTATTTCGGTTTGCATGATAATGAAACTGTTAATTCACGTAATTTTTACTAACGAACGAATAGAACAACTCTTAAATAGTTTATAATTTTAACTCGTGATTATGGAGTATTTCGCTTACTCCGTAAAAATAATTAGTATATAAACAAATATTTATTACAAATTAAAAGTAGTACTATTATATTTTATTAGAAACAACTATAAATATTATATAATTTTTATTCACGCTTTCAGTAATAATTTTAACCCCCTTTTTAGTTTGCCACAATATTTTTTACGTAAAAAATAAATTAAGTAACTACCAAAAACTATTACCTATCAAAAATAAATAAGCATTTTTATAAATCATACCTATACCGAGGAAATGATTGTTGAATATCAAAAATCTCTTAAAAATGTCAAACAGCAACTGTACTCAATACGCCTCCATAATGTGGATCACAATGCTGTACTGTCTGCATTTGTAATTGGGAAGGTGACCATTACTCCGAGCACTCATGCTTTCCATCAGGCAGAGTAGTCACTTTAGCAGGCTTATATTTATGAATAAATAAACTAAAATATTTTGAATGTAGTATTTACTAAGAACATTTTCTGTATTACGAAAGCGTTTGTAAACACTTGAATTGTAGAATTGTACCACTGAGAGGTAAAAATCTACCAATTTAGTATTTTTTATTCTGGCAACACTGTGTGGATGCAATTAGACATTGGTAAAATTTAGTAAGTGAGCATGTGATTAGTCTAACTTTGATCTCGCTTCTTTTACTAACCAACCGCTCATGTAACATCGCATTTAGAATCGATTTCACCCATCGGCACCTGGAAGCATAATTTATAATTTTATCTTTTTCGTTTAGTTGAGTTAGTTTGCGTGAGTCATCGCTTACGCATGATAACAATAACGGAGATGCAAGTTATGACTATTAACTTAAAAATACAAAATTATTTTTAAGTTTAGAGGTAGTAGGATAATTTGGAAATCTTTTCTATTTTCCTATACATTGTTATTTCCAAGTTATATATAACTTGTATCTCGAGCACGCTACTGCTAAAATGAGTCGTGCTAGCGACCACGCTACAGACAGCCACGCACACCCTGTGTGAGTTGGCTGTAGTCGGTCGCGAGCACGAGGGGTACGCTGAGGGCGATGACGTCACGGTGGTGTCACGCTGGTGTGATGAGGGTGGTGACGTCACGGTGTGACGAGCGTGTTGGGCGTGCTTGTAGGTGGTCCGTGGCCGCTGGTGAAGGGCATGCCGGGCGTGACGGCCAGCATCGCTGCGCTCATGCCCGACTTCCACGTGGGTGGGTAACTTCCGTCTTCTGTGTTCACTTTACCTGCGACCTAGCTCTGGTTCCGCTTCTCTCTTTAGGTATCCTACACTCACTTTTATGGGGAATGAATTTTCTAATGATGTTAAAAGAATGGCTGACACAACTCGTATGAATAAAATCCGAACTTTAAATCTGATTCAGAATGTCTAGGGTAAAAGCGTAATACAAAAAGATGTATGTACATCTCTCCAAATAAAAACATTACAGACTATTCAAGAAATCAAATCTATATTTTTCATTCAAAAATCAATTTGATATAATATTAGTTAAACATAAAGCATTTATTACAAAATAATTTGTGTTTTGTGAACGAGCGTTAAATTAAAAGGACCTTACATTTTTAATATCCAACAGGTATTTGTCATTCAACTCTATATCGTTTATTAAATTAAATATTAAAAAAAAAATGTAATATAGTTAATTATTATTTCAACACGCTTCACCATAATTTTGTTTTTAATAAAATACAGTTAACATTCAGATTTAATAGTAATGTTATTTTTAGTAAGTTAATCTTAAAAAGTAGTTTTTGTTTTAACATTTAATTTAACTATTTATTATTTTCTTACTTTACACCTATATGCATCAAGAAGCCATACAAACCTAGGGCTGAGGAACCAGAGCAAACCTTTTGATGTCATTGCTTCGAGTTATACGTTCATGGCAATTGTCACTCGTATTATCTCATCGCTAGCGACTCCCACGCATTCGTTCTGCTCCAAACACTGGATCCAGCTGGCTACATTCCTCACTCTACCTTCTGCGCTTGTCATATATATAAAATATTCCTTTTTGTTTTGTTCAACTCGGTCTATATGGGATTTGACCATTGACCAACTAACTTCACGTTTAGCAGAACAGCACTAGTGTTGCCACATTGTAGAAAATGAATTACTACTGTGATTTATCAATATTGTATCTACTTAGTCAGACTGCGTTCAGATCTTATTAGTGCTTATTAGTACTGGACTTCTACGCTTAGGTAATGATATTATTAGCATGACTAACATTTAATTAGCATACTGATATGTGCTGTTTAAGTGAAATCCAACACTTTGGGATTAAAATATTGTGAACAGGTCATACTTATAATTAACGTTTTTTTTTCATATTATTAATTTCACTCCCGTTATTGGTTACTATTTCTCAAAAGGTAACTCTCTCTGTTACGCTTTATTACGATTTGAACGATTTGGTATAGTGATAAATTGACTGCGTGTCTGAGAAGAGACAAAGCCCGCACCAGGGACAAACTGGCGCTGGGAGGAGTCCAGAAGGTGATATGACCCTGGACTCCTTGTAAAACAAAACGTAGGTTCGAGCCCGACACACCGCCCCGCATCGAAAACCCCGGCGGGGTGACGGTACGTGGGAATTTATACACATGTAAAAAAATAATGATATAAGCTACATTTAGTCGCGATAACCGACAAATATGTAGCCAGTTGTTCATAAATATATCTCTCATATTTGCAATTATTAATCTAAAAAGTAATGATCAATGATAACAAATTATGTTAAATTACGAATAATATGTAAAAAAAACGATGAAGATAGCGGTTTTAGGTTGTTTTTATAGGGCACTTTCTAGAATTAGAAATGGCATTTTCTACAATGTAAACACAATGTCTTGTATTAACATTTCCTGTTCCAATGTTTGTTGTCACCGATGTGGGTAGTTGTAACTTTCAATTTGTTTTAGTTGTTGCTCGATAAACAGTAAGTACAGTTTTGTAGTTCTTTTTATTTATGCTACCATTTCACACCTTACAACATTCTTTGATAAATTCACCAATTTACAGTTTGGTTTTAGAATGTCTAAACATCATAAATACTTAAAAATAAAAATATTAATAGCGTCAGTCAAATTAGATGTAATCGTGAGATATTCTGAAACTAGTGTGGTATAGAAGTTCTGACTTAATTGCTTAACAAATTATTGATTATATTATTTGTTAAGCACTAAAAGAAAAGTTGTAAAGAAATATCACACTGATTAGGTGCCGATTTATATCTAAATGTTTACGCATGTAGTAAAATACTTATTTGCTAATGTACTTACATAAACAGTATTACAAGTATTAAATACATAAATATTTATAAATTAAATTAAATGCAGTATATGTGCATGTGCACATGGCTGGGTCATTGTGGTCACCTTCAGCAGATATCTTAGAAAAATAACCATTATCAATAGTCTCTTCAAACAGCCCACTGCTGGATATAGACCTAAAACGATTTACCTAAGAAGAGAATGGTAATTTAAAAAATATATACATCCAGTATGAAGAAACCAACCTCTATTCAAGTTGCAATCGTTCTTCGTTTTCTATTCTATGTTTTGTTGTTTCATTGGTTAATGTCACTCAGTATGTGATGAAAACAAAATATTAGCCAATCAATCAAGAGAATAGAGTATAGAATAGAAGACGAAAAACGTTTAAAACTTGGCTAGTGGGATGTCGAGTTATCTAGATATAGCAGGCCAAAAGCTCCTTTTTAAGAAAATTTGTCCAGCTGTGGACTGTTGATGATGATTGTTGGTGTAGTAGTATTGCATGCATCGAGACAGCATGGAGGGGCCCATACGATCAGAGAGAGATATGTATATTTAAAGCATGATAGACGCTTCTTATAAATATTATACTTATATATTAAATGAAATATCTGTATGTATACACGATATAACCAGAAGGGACGGCATATTGCATGAAGGACCCAATGTTGAAACCTACCTATCAAAAAGGTCGTGGTTTTAATCCACCGAACACGGTTTTGTTTTATATATATATATCCGAAGCACTTGACCTCAATTCATCTCTTCTGTTCGCTGGTTTCTTCTGCGATAATGTAAAGTGTTCAATCATTTTTTTTCCCTTAATTTTATTTACTAATCTGTACATATCGTGGCAGAGAGACTTTAGTCGACATCCACTGCATTATAACTTATAATGATTTATATAAACTGTTGAGTTCAAGGTCCTTAATAGCTATGAATACACTTTTTTTTTTATTTGTAATCCATATTAAGTCTATCTACCCAAGTGTCAAATGTGACAGCTGGTTGACAGTTTACTTTTTTAGGAGTGCCATAGATAATAATCTATATTTGAAATAAGTAGTGTGTGTTTTTTAATTTTATTAGTACCATGGTCAAATACATGACTAAAAGTCTCTCCGTCATTTTAGTCCCCCCGACATCTAAGCTATCACATCTAGATCTAAACCAAAACAATTAGTTGAAAAGTACAATATTAATTTTGTATGTCAAGATGTTGCGAGTGTGTCCAGTGTGACATTTTGGCTTAGATCGATAGTGGTGAGTGTAGGAGTGTGGTGACTGAGTGTTGTTCGCACACAGAAGGTGACGGGAGCTGCGGTAGTCGCACGTCTGTGGAGCGCATGCTGGCGTTTGGTCGCGAGCTGTACGCGATGAGTCAGAAGCTGCAGCAGGATCAGATCGTCAAATCCATGCTGGAGGTTAGTTGTGGCCTTTAATACACTGATTGATAGTTAATTTTCTTTTTGTTATATGCGAAAAATGACAGGACGTTATAAATTGTGACGTGAGTCTGTAGTTAGCGTTTTTAGCGTCCCTTTCTTTTAACAGATTATAATTAGATTTATGATTAAGTTTCAAATTGTATATAAAGTTCAACAAAAACAATTAGCATAGCATGACTTCTTCTTGTCAGTCTAAATAAGTTTCCCGAATAAACCGCGTACTCAGAGGAACTTGAAAATCCGAACGAAAACTGGTCAGGGGACAGAAATATTGGGGTTGCTTCGTAACAGAAATATAATTTTGTAATCTATTTAGAAAAATCTTTTCTTTGGAATAATTGTTTGAAACGGAAGCCATGTTCTACTAATTGTATTTGATTGAGATTGCCTGTAAAGCTACGTATTTGAATTTCATTCCAAAGGTTTTTCTTTAACATTCATTCATTTAGAATGAATGTCAAGTGTCAATGAATGAATGTTATTAATGTTTGTTGGTACGTACTTTGTTCAGGATGCGTTCAGCTTACTCGCGTACAGCAACCCGTGGGACAGTCCTGTGGGTTGGCAGCTGGAGCCCGTGCGGCGGGAAGCTGTCTGTGAAGCGCTCAACTCCGCCATACTAGGTTTGTATTATAATGTATTATACTTATTACTAGCTTGTGTTCAATTTGGAATTTTTTGATTTTGAGCATTGTTTGACCGAATTTTCTTAGCGTTTAGAGACGTTATTTTGTTATTTTTTACCCAACTATAACAAAAATCAGAAGACAGGAATATTTTCTGTTATAGAGTCTAGACTAGTAAATCGATTTTAACGAATGAGTGTCAATAGATTCTTAATAACGGTCCGGGGGACATAGGCTGTATACACTTAATCAAGTTTAATTTTAGTTCAGACATTCTACAAACGTAGACAATAATGTTTACTTTTGTAAAATTTCGTGATCACATTAAGCAGTCGGTCCCGGTCGTTATCATGAGATAACAGTCGTGAAGCTTAGTTGGAGGCTTGGCTCGGCTTAAAAAACATCAACGGCAAGATAACGTAGTCGCAACGTTCTGTCAGTTGCCAATCCGCACTCAGCCAGCTGGGGACTAAATCTCTCCTGAGAGGAGATCCAAGCCCGTCAGTGGGACCTATGGGTGTTCAGCGATCGTAGAATGTCGAGTTTTGTAGGGGCCTGGTTCTAATAGTGTTTGGTGTGCGTTACAGAGGCGCAGGGCATGAAGTGGATCTCGCCGGTGGAGGCGTGCGTGTCGCACTCGCGCGAGCTGCTGCGCCGCATGTCGCGCGGCGGGCTCGGCGCCTGCGCCTTCGCCGAGCTCGGCACCCTGCTGCGGCGCTGAGCCGGCCCCACCAGCCCCACCCCCACCCCCACCACCGCCAGGTAGTGACGCGAGACAGTGGCCGCCGTGTATCATATTGTATCGAGCCGATTGTACCGCGGGAACACTGTTGTTGTAATTATTTTGTACTTCGTTTTAGTGTTCGAATATTCGCGTTTGTACATAACTGTGTGTGCTGTCTGCGGCGGACGTGTGCGTGCGGTCGATCATCATCGCTAATGTTTTTATAACGATATTTGTTTATGACGCGTCGAATGTCGTTTCGACGCGACCGTGCAGGTGATAGGTTCGTTTTAGTCAGCGATCGACTAACGGACTAGTGTTTTTTAAAGACTCGACTATACGGCAACAGTGACTCCGCTAAAGTTTAATATAGAAATTTATAATATACGAAGTGTAGAGATGATAAGATAATGAATACGATATAGTGCTAGTGCATTTAGACCTTACTGCGCCACGCCTAGGGTTATATTCTGTGACTTTCAACACATGTATTAATATTATGGCTATCGCTCGCAGCCAATACATTTTTACTGTTATTCCTATGGGTACTTAGAAGTTTCGATAACAATATTCTATCTCTCCATGGATTGTACTTATAAACTATAGGTGTTTAAATAATAATGTCTGAAGAAAATAGACTTATATGTATCTATGAGGCGGCTTGTAGCGAAAAACATCATTCATTATAGATTTGTGCAATCTGCTTGACGAAGTTGTACCCACAATAACATTTGAGAACAACATGAAAACAATAGTGACAACAATACTATATTCAAAACTAGAGATCCAGCCCGGCTTCGCGTAAAAGTTTTAGAAATTTTCGGATTTGCCCTATAATGTACATGTATTACACACATAAACGCTTCATTCAATAATTCTTGCTATTGCTATTTAAAAAAAGCTATGACCATCTTGATCCATGTCTCTAAAGTCACCGTTTCTCAAAGTTTCGCCTCTTGGCTTTCCCCTCGTTTTTCTTCTCCACTTCACTCGTTCTACTCTCATATCTTCTCTATTTGTCTTAACATTGCCTTCAGCCAGCATCTATCTAGGCCTTTTATCAGGTTGCAACAATACCCCTATTTAACTAAATCTTTGGCAATAATAAGACCATTCAAAGTTGCTCACGTTTTCAATTCCAAATTTCAAACAATGAAATACTTTTAGTAAAAATCAGTTACTATTTTAATACCATTTTCTATGCGAGGGATAATAGTAAACTAAGAAATTTCGCCCGCAATATCCTTTTTCGAATACAATTGCAACTGTACATATTGCACGATTTTAGGTACAGTCGCGTAATACCATCTTAAGCTTGAGTTAAATCGTCACATTTTATTATCTGTTTAATATTGGGTACTACTTAATTTTCGACTGAAATCAAAGTAAAATGGTCTAAATGCGCTAGTAGATAAGTTCAGACTGAGACAAGGCATAGTTCGAGTATTTAATAATACAAACAAACTTATACACGATAATCATTTTGTGGTACTTATTATATAGAGAGCAATAATGTTAGTGCCATCGTAAGTTAATCAAACGGTGAATATATGTACTAGATGTATTTTGTTTTAGGCCTATGTTACTGAGGGCTTATACTGATGGGTGGACATGAAGAGAAGTACCCCTTATAGGGCCTAACCAGTTTATGCTATGATTTGGAAATAAACTGGTTTTAAAATGAACTTAATTATAGTTCAGATTAAATTAAAAAAAAATATTTTGAACGCTACTTGTATAAATAATCAAATTTATTTCACAGTAGTCATCAGCCGTAGGGTGCCGTGCTGAATATAGATCGATGCAATAATACTGTACCTGTTGCGACAAGTTCTCTGATTTTCTTAGCGAATCAGAACGGTCTATGAGTTTGTTTAATTCACGAACTACTTAAAATTCGTTGACAATATCTCGGCTAGCTTCAGTGTAATGTAAAAAGCTACAAAAACTTTTCTTATGATATTTATAAAGTTAGTATTCTTGTTTTCCACTGAATATTGATAAATAATAATTTTAACGGAACCCTGATCTAGGTCTTAGTGAAGACATGCTTTTAGTGACGCAACAAAGAGTTTTAAAGATGATGTTGATTTTAAACTTTGCGACGAAAAGTTTTGTCTGTGACTGTACATATATTATTGAAAAAAAAATACATTTCAATTTATACTTGTGGTTATTAAATAACTCTGCAGGCTTTTAAAATACAATTTGTAATAAATAAAATGGCGAATGGTAAGTTTTTGTAGTTTAGTGTATAAGTTTGTATGTAAACATTCGGATATTAGTGTCACCTCTCGGTTTCATTAATGTTTGCTCCTGTATTATAGTAAATCGACACTCGACATCGCCAAGCTAAGCCTCCTGTAATATGTTCTGTAAAGATCAGTCTACAATATTGTTCTTATATTGTATTGTTTTCTTTTTTAATAATATATTATGTTTAAACTGCTCACGTGACTTTTATTTTATCACCTCAAATCACAGTTTAGTGACCATAAAATCATAACCTTTTACTGAAATATACCATCAAAGACCAATAAGAAATAATTGGTGAATTCTCTCATTTTAATATAGGTAGTTTAGATAACCAGCCCACTTATAGTTGGTGTTGTATAGTGGGACTTATAGACTTAGTTAATCTATGTTATAAAAAAGGAAATTGGATTCTTCACCGAATGCAGCTCTGCCCACCTAGCCAAGTTGCAAACGTTTATTGTTTTCTATTCTATATACGTGTTGCAACTTGGCTAGGTGCACCTGTTGCATAACGTTTTTCATTTTCGGAAGCTTTTGTCGACGGGTGTAAGAGATTCACTCCGAAGACTAGCGAGGGAAGAATGAGGTGTTCGTCAGGCTGGCCCGGCCCCACTGAATCGGTTCACGAGACGTATCAATCCAATTTACTCCTTGATACAAACATACGTACTTACATACATTAATATATAATTCATTCTAGCAATCTATCCTTCCTTCCAACGTGACGAGTTGTCCTACCACGACTTGATAACCTTTCCTATCGTCTCTGACCACCTAAACCTCAAGCAAAGTCTATTTGCAGCGGAACCTAAAGGCCATGGATGTGAATGCCGTGGTTGGAGATGCCAAGAACATCGACTTTCAGTTCTTTTCAGTGCTGACTGTATTGACTACTAAGTTGAACTCTAGTACATAATTAACATCTCATCAAACTAATAAAATGGGAAGACTAAAGGTTCTCTGATTGATCTTAAGAAGAGCGTACCTGCGTATAATCTATAAACTCGAATGCAGTGGGAACTGATTGTCCAAGCTGTATCTATATGTATGTGTCCTCCCAATCCTTGATGAAATTCTTCCTGTCATATTCTCAACTATTCGATTTCATACAGCGTATTCCCTAGGGATTGGAAGGATGTTGAAATTATACCCATTCCTAAAAAGAAAAAAATAAACCTGTATCCTTTTCCGATTACCGTCCAATTTCTATTCTCCCCTTCTCTCCAAAGTACTTGTACGCTTCATTCAATCTCAACTGTCAAAATTTTTGTCCACAAACCTGGACTGAATCCCCTAAAGTCGACCTGTGCACAGCACCACTATACTTACCCTAGTCCATATTATTTATTTACTTTATGCACAAATACAAGCATCGGCGGACTTAATGCCTAAGGCATTCTCTGCCAGTCGACCGATTGGACGATACAGAGAAGAGATAAGGTGCACATAGGGGGAATCGTTAAGTAATACACATACATATAATATAATAAGTAATATACATACACAATCTAAAAAAAAACTTTGATAAACCGAGATCCAGCTGAATTAACCAATACCTCCAATAAAAGTTCCTTTACCTTCATTTTAAAAGCGTCCCGATTTCTAGCCATTCTGACCTCGAGAGGAAGCACATTCCATAAGTGAACAGATTGGACAAAGAACGAAGATCTGCTATGGAGAATGGCGAGACTACACTTCCAATACTCCTGGACTTCAGTAATGCAATTAATACCGTGGACTTTGACGTCCTACTGTTCGTACTGCGCTCTCTCAATATATCTCCAACTGCGATTGACTGGTTGTACAACTACCACTACTACTGGTCGCCGACAGCGCATTAGTATTGAAACACCATTAATGCTGATATGCTTAAAATATATGAATGTAGAAGCACCTACGGCCTGAAAGTTATTGGAAGTTCACGATTCATCTCCAAAATTGATTGAACGAAACTGCCACGAACACAGTATGAGTAGTGTCTATTCACCAAACCAGAAGACATCAAGGTATAAGCAGGTCGGAGCTAATAAATTCCATATTATATCGTTTTCTGTATAATAACTAGGGGTCGGAATGGGTAGTTTAATTTTATGTACTTGCAGAAATAAAGTCAACGTAAGCATAACATGGATAAACCATAACATAAAATTTGCAATACTGATTATTCCAAAATGTTCTTCATTACAGGTAAGATCACGTCGAAGGTTAGGATTTTGCAATACTTCTTTCGCTTTCTTTATAGATTGTACTTCTTCATCATGAAATAAAGAAAGAATATGTGATATTTCATTAAAATATTTTTTATAGTAAAAAGCAGCTTCTAGCCATGTACCCCATCGAGTTATAACTGGCTCTGGAGGCAAGGGCATATAGTTTTTACAATCTCTGAAAATAGTAAGTTCCCCGGGATTTCACAGGCATATCCATACTATTGATGTCACAAAATCGCAAGTACATAAAATTAAACTACCTATTCCGAGCCCTAATAATAACGTAAAGAAAATATAAGAGAAATACGAGACATGAACTACAATTGGAGAGGCTTATGTCCAGCAGTGGACTAGGTTAGTGATGACGTTGATGATGATGATGATGATGAACTACGCAAATTTTTTTTTTATCTGTCACTGTTTTGTTCCGGTTAATCTCTGGAACAACCAGGGCTGTAGCTAGAGTCGAATATAAGGTAGGGCAACATAGGTTACAGGTAGGGCAGAAGTAGAAAAATCGGTACCTACCTTAAACATAGGGATAAGGACTTTTTAAGGTAGGGCATTGCCCCACAATGCCCCCCCCTAGCTACGGCCATGGGAACAGCTGAATGTTGATCGTACTTTCATTGCCATCTAGAATCATATCCTATATCATCAGCTGATGAAATAAGTACTAAATTATTTTAGTAGTTCACTTAAAAACATCAACTTAATACTAGACAAGTACACAATAGGTACAAACACAATGATTCAGAATTGCCTACACTTCATTTAATATCGCCTAACCATGAAATATGGTGTTATTATGGTAATCTGTCAATACAGACGCCAATTTATAACGACTTTTATAGATAACGTTTCATTGAATAATTATGATAATTGTTAAAATTATTGAAGGGCGGGTAAAATATAATGTGGAAGGAGGTGATTTTGAACCGATGATCATTCTTAATTTATGTTATAGCCGGTTGCAATAAAACTGGTGAAAATGTCGTGCGTTATTTTCGTTTTATTGCATGTGTACCTACTGACTTTCCTGTATTAGGGTGTGTTTGCATTGCCATGTATTTTGGTTACTTCCTTTGCTTATCATTTCGTACACCAAAATATAAGGTCTATTAGAATTCCCAAGTACCAGATTGTACTGGCTCTCATGATGACAGATTACAAGTGAATGTGATTACGTAAAAATTATTGTAAGTAAGTACCTCTGTATTATGGATTATGATTTAGTCAATGATATTATATAGAAAGATAGGTTACCTTCATACTAAACGGCGTTCGATATTGTTGCGGTATGACATGACGTACTTATTTATAGGTGTATACATACATTACGATTACGAATGCAAAAGATAATACGGAATGCATGGTAAAGAAAGAGATAGCGATCTCTTGCGAGTTGCACTTACACACACTAGTAAAAGTATGGACTAACTCGTTAAAATTGATACAGATATGACATTGAATATCGCCATTTGCTAAAAGTACCAATCATCATCATCAGAAACATCATCTTTATCCTAAAAAGAAAAAAGTATTTTAGTTGTCACTGTAAATTATATACTTTCCAAGATTATAAACAACATTTTGAATTGTGAAAACACCTTAATTAAATTTAATGTAAAAAAAACTAAGGACAGATTTAATCAAACTACAATTTTATTATGGATACAAACAAATTTTACCATGTTTATAACAGGCACTGCATTTTTTTCAGACGTATGTATCCTTTCGAAGTAGTGTATTTATATTCCTGCTTAAAATGTACGGAACAAATAGTACTACTTTTCGTAGGCATCCAGTCGTACTCACTTCTTTCCGCCTGAACCATTCTAACCCATTTAATTCTCGTAAGATTGTCACATGGAAATCTGGTAAATACAAAACAATATACACAGTCTTTTTACCAACATACATTTTAACACTATTATTGCCAAATAATATAATCATCATATTAACTGAAATAGTTAAGAATTTATATTAAGAATAATATTAAGAATAATAGTAATATGAGCGTATCAATTAGACGGTACTGGAGGACGCGGACGATAGGTATGTATTGTGCCTACGATATCCCTTCTGTTTGATTTAATCTATTACGCATGCCACGACCGTTATTAGTCCTTGTCACACTTCAGTTACAATCTTATCCTCTGTCCTTTTTTAACGCGTCTTTAAATTGTATATCCAATTTAAAGATATTTAATAATTTCGGTAAATGGGAAACACAACCGTGACAAAATACAAATATTACGTAGTTACTTATAAATACTTACCCGTGGTATGTAACTCCTTCCTTTTTATTTATTTTGGAACCATAGCTTTTACACCTTCTTAACACACAGCTCGGCATTTTGGTAATAATAAGCACTTCACGGAAACGCTCTGAGAACGAGTTTATTCGCTAGCTTCTATTAGCCGACTAAATGAAATCACGACGATTGACTACATTAATTTGTCCGCAACAATTTTCGCGCGATAGTGCGATATCTACCTTTTTTTATAATATCATTGGATTTAGTTATATAGAATATTGATTAGTTCTTCTGTAGCTTTTCTTTTAAATTTCGCAAGTAAATAATGTCTTCTTAACTGAACATCACGGACACATAGAACTACGCTTTCGTGTTTTACTCGACTGCCCAGGAGGGTTATCGGAACGGACGGATGGAAGTACCTTGAGAGCGTCACAAAGGCGGCAAATTAAGCTAGGTGTATTAAACAGGGTACGAAGCTTCTGTGTCTTCTTTATAAGACCAAGGTTCGTTCCTGCGTGGAGTACTGTTCTCATCTTCGCGGATATTTTCTTGACGCTTTCAATCGATTGCAGCGCCTAGACGTCCGCATTAACGACAGTCCCGAAGCCACAGAGTTTCCTGAGATTGCAATTGAAAAGAGATGTCGCCTCTATGGCAGTCCTCTATCGCCTTTGAGCTCTTTTAACTGGTCTTGCTTTCTCCCTTTTTCTACAGGACAACACGTGCTGGCCTTGGAAGTCATCAGCCTAGAGTAGTAGAAATACGCACTAGATCTACACGGTTCAACTCTTCCTTCATGTGATGAGCAGTTAATAATTGAAACTCATTACCAGGTCACGTGTTTCCTTCTCGAAAGGATTCCTAGTTTTTTATTTGACGGCCGTAACAAAGGCTTAAAAAAGTCGATAGGACCAGGAACTAGGAAGAGCAAGAGAAATCACGAGACTGGTATTGGTACTGGAACTGAGTTGTGTAATGAGTCTCATAGAGAGGTCATTACAAATTAGCAACATTACAAAGTAGACATGATTTGACATATTAACTTTCTGGTTATTGTGAAATGCCTTGGGAGAGGCATGCAGTCAACGACTTTCGGCTGAGAAGTTGGTGAACATTGTGAAGTTCATTTAGAATTTATGTAGCTATTTTGCCACGATTAGGCTTGTTTTTTTTTCTAATTTTGGAAAAGCTATTAAGTGGGGCTTGAAAAAGCATCTCATAGTGTAGTTTGGTGGCCTCTACTCTCGGATTCTACTCGTGCTTTCCATCAGGCATAGTAGTCACATTGGCAAACCTAAAAAAAGTATACCGCGTAACCGACCGACATGATTTGTGTCTCTAGAGCATCATTTTCCGGTAACAATTTGGAAAACCAACTTATTGACCACTCCATGATGAGTATGTGGTTCTAGAAGCACAATATAAATTTGTTAATGAAATCACAAAGGTTTTGTTAAAACCCTCGCAAACCATTGATAAAATTAAAATAAAAAATTAATAGTACATAAATTTTAAGTGTTAGGTATATAATTTTGATAATTTTCCACGTGTTAATGCTGGTTACGCCCATGTAAGACACTCGAGGTGGTATTTTGCAGCAAAAATGTCACGTGTCTATGCCATCTTCAATCAATCGGGTGTTGCGTGTAACCATCCTAAGATTAAGAAGTGATCATAGAATAAAGGTCTCTGTCATTTCATAAGGCAGATCCGATAGGAGTGACCCTTGAGTTGCAGGTGTCTATGGGTGACTGTACTGCTAGGTATCAGTTGACTTAACTGTTCTTTTGGCTGTTTTACTAACCTAGGCCTAGACCTCTTTGAGATAATAAAGTCCCATTTTAAAGATTCCCTTTTGCTTACCCCAATATACCTGCCTCCTTTATTCCGTCTCAAAATCGTCATCACGATGACGTCATGATACTTATGAGTAAGCTGAACTAGGATGAATAAATAACAATATTACGCAAAACAGTATGCAAATTAAAAACCGCACAAATACATAATTGTAAGTACCTACTATTCTTACTTTTTCTATATCCCTGGCAAGATAATGGAATAATTAAATATTCTGTGCGTGAAAGTTAACAAACAAAGAAACCAGTTCATTTGCATTTACAATATTCATATATTTTACTCAATTGAAACAATTTCGTATTTCTTGGTCAAAGCTGTTACCTTTAAATTAATAAGCTCCGAGCCTCGGGGTGTTTCAGGAGATATCCTTTTTAAAATTTCTCTGAAATGTAATGCTATATTATTTCATAATCGGTTACTCATACACTTAGCGATACTAACATTAAGACTTATTTTAATGAATAAATAATCATACACTCAAAGCATATTTTAAAAAAGTTTTGCAATACAAATAAATAAAAGTTTATTCGATGCAATACGACAGAGTAGTCAATTCATTGAATATCACTTTGTCGATGTACCAACTACTTCTAGATCTGGGGTCCAGTTGCAAACCGGAGTGGGGAAGCGAGCGGGAGGGCGGTCGCGAGAAATTGAATGAAAACATTGAATATTTATTCTGAGACGATGCCAGTGCACCGCTGCGGGCTCACGACAAACACTAGACATGTTGACAGACAGGGAAATAGGGTGCAGATGTCTGCTGCAAAATTATTTCACAATTCTGGTTTTGGGGAATATTTATGCATCGCCGGGGATTACACATGACACTGGAAATCGAACCGATTTCATATATTGTGGTACCAAAAATGTTTATGTTAAATAAAATTGAATTTGTATTTTAATATGTTCAGGCTAGCTGCAGAAGTCAGTGAGTTTGGAATGATAAGATTTTCTTGAGCAGACCACAATTTCAAGAAAATTATAGCACCGTTTACACAGTCTAATAAACCTGCAAAGAACAATTATTTCCAGTTGGTCAAGTAGAAAAATAGACGCGGGAAAAGTGTTCCACGTGAAAATATAAAATCAATCTTAATTTTTATATTTATTTCTATATTATAAGCATAAAGAGAAATCTCTAGTTGGTGCTTAAAGATAAGATATATTTGCTTTTAAGTTTGAGTATGTTTATTTTATTTAGCTTTTTAGGCTAGTCGAAATGATTAACTTACCCGTTATTGTTAACATGCTAAATTATTATCGTAATGTTTTTTTTTTTTTTTTTTTTTTATAAGGAGAGCGCATTTCGCCCTCCTACAATTGTACCTCCAACGTAATCGGAGACTTTGTGTAACGATTTTAATTTTTTAGCAATTTAATTTCCTAATTATTTTTGGAGTGTGGTTTTAAATTAACTCACACTGTAATATATCAGATAAATTTCTGTCTATATCTTTACTTCCTTGATATATTTTGTTTCCTTATTCCGTTATTGGTGGACGCAATTTTTGTTTAAGTGTCGTAATTCAATTTTATACTATTGTTATATTCGCTGTTTGATTATTTATTATGCTATTCTAATATGTTCTGTTTATATTTATGTATTTATTGTATTTATGTGGTTTTTCTATTACTTATTTATCATTACTAGGTATTTCCTATTGATATACTATTTATTTTATGTACTTTTATTTCTGTTTCTTATCTCACTTTATATCATACGACTAATACTAATTTACATGGATGGATTAGGTGGTGGGCTTTTTAATTTTCTTTGTATATCTTGTATATGTGTGTTTTCTCGTTCTATTGTACTGTGTTGTTAAACTTGCGCTTAAATACTAGTTTGGTTTGCCTAATCTTATTTTTAATTTATTTATGCTGTACAATAATAGTAGCTAAGTATATTATGACAGCATAATTTATTTGACTGTGTTATTTGTTTTGTTTAGCATGCAGCGAAAGTCTTCCCAACTCCTTTTTATCTTTTTAATTATTGTCTTGTCGTAATTTCCATCATTTTTCAGGTGCTCCTCTGCTTCTATGCGTCTACGCATCGGGGCAGCACAGCGCTTTTGGATCTTTAAGGTGGCTACCTTGAAGAGCTTCCCGGACCGCCACGGCACGGCATGTATATTTTTGATTTTGTTTCTAGGTATTATGTTATTGTTTAAGAATTTAGAACTGTCTGATTTTAATTTATTTGTTTTTATGATATTATCTATTTCTATTTTGTTTTTTATATTAACTATTTTTAATTGTCTCCATTTGTAATTAAATTGAGCCCAATTAAATTGTTTTAAAATTTTATTTATTATTTTTCTAAAAGTGTTTGTTATATGAGACTTTCGACATTTAGTATTAATCACCACGCCGTTGCGGCCAGGGCTAGTAAGATTTTTCGTCAGTATCCATCTGTCCACAACATTCACTATGCTATTGGTACAGATGACCAAGTACAAGTAGCACACGCAGCGCCGATTCCTCCCCCTGTCGGTCCCGGAACTACCCCGCCGAAAGTTGATGTTAAGTGTAAGCCACTGTTGATCGGGCCAGCTTGTCCCATTTCTTTCTTGTGGGGCACTCAAGAAAGAAGGCATTATGTGCTTTCTTGTCTATTTGTGCCCTAGCACAATTTCGGCAGTTTGGTGGCACCTCTGCAAGTCGCTCGGCGCAGTCCCTGTTCAAATGTGGACCGCCACAGTGACTACACAAATCGGCCGGCTCCTTGCAGAAGCGCCTGCCGTGTCCGAAACCCAAGCAGCGGGTACACTGGATCAGTGGGGACTGATCCTCCACCCGGATGCGCTGTAGGTCAATAAAAACTGACCCCGCTTTCAGGGTCCTCGCCCAGATGGAAGGCGAGACACTCACCACGACATGACAAGTATGCGGGTTCTTGGACCTCCTTCGGTATTTAACCGTCATCCTGTCTTCCCCCTCCTCAAGGCCATGAAAAACACCATCATTCTGGTTCCGAAAGGCTTTTTGGATGTCCTCGTCCGTATTCTCGGACAAGACGTCCCGGAACACCAGAAGAGGATCCTTGTTTTTCATCTCCTCGACGAGGAGCTGACTTCCATCCCTCTCCAATCTTTCTTTTGCCTTGCGTCTCTCCTCCCTAGAGCTGAACCCCAATATGACCTTTTTGTCCTTGGCCTTCCTGATTCTTTCCACCTTAATCCATCCTTCTTTTGCATCCACCGCTTGCCTTATTCTGTTGAGAACTTCCTCCCCCGTCTCCAACTCGTTCCTTGAAGTCACCACCACGGAGTGAATTGTACTCCTCGGTGATGTCCTCAGGCCAGCAGTACTTTGACTGGCGGTGGCCTCTGCGTAAGACAAGGGGGGAGGTTTCGCCTGCTCTTCGTTACTTCGAGTCTCCAGTGCTTTTTTCAGGTCTTTCATGTTTTCTGTATGCTCCTGGATAGACCTCATGTGTTCGCTCAAGACTACTGTAAGTCGATTCCCGTCTTCGACATCGTCAGCCGGCTCTGTTCGTACGTCGGCTTTTGGCCCCTTCTTCCTATCTTCCCCCTCTTTGACCAGCTGGTACAATCTCTCGAGCGCCGCCGTGACATCGCTCTTTATGTCCGCTCGGATGTTCCTCGATTGACCAAGCAATGTCTTGGCTCCGCGCTTCTTGACGCGTATTTGGGCTTTTCTGGCGGCGATTGAGTCTGCGCCTCAGTTGGTACCCTGCACGATGGTGCTCCAGCCTCGGTTGTGGGAGGGGGGGGGGGTCTGGGTCTTATATTAAGTAGAGTCACTGTGTCCGGACTTTCGGGGGTAAAATTTAGTGTTCTCCGGACTGGTGTTTTTAAGCTGTGCATCTTGTCGCTGTTTGGTTGTGGAGGTCAAAAGTATTCCTAACAATTAAATGTAAGATGTAATCAATCACAAGTGTAATTAGTTGTTAAAAACGTACGCCTAATTATGTACGAGCATGAAAAAATAATAACTGTAAATATGAAGTGAATTTTCTACGACCTGTAAAGGGGGTCGTAAGTGTCCTTTTTGTTTAAAATAGTCCTAGGTCAGTACGTAGCAAGTACGTGTCAATCCGTCAATAAATTTTTTAAAAAATCAAAAAAGTCAAAAATGTTCTATACCCCTGCTGCCTCTGTACCCCTGAAAATTGATATACCAAAGCGAAATTGGGTGGGTGGGCGGGCCCGTTTTTGAAAATCTACTCGTCGGATTTCGACGGGAGTGGTGTCTTTCGACGCGGCTAAATGAGCCCTATCTAAATATGTAAAATTTATAGTTTTAAGCCAAAGGGTTGCCAAATTATTGTCGAAAAACGTTAATTTTATTAAATTTTGATGAAAATTTCTAAGTTTTCAGGAGTTCCTGCTCCGATGGTAAGTCGGAGGGTGTTCAACCGGTGGTGGTGTACAGCGGGGGTGTAAATATAGTCAAAAGCAACGAGCTTCCGGCAGCGAGTGGCACGGAACGTCCGGTAAGTATAGTTTAAAGTTAAAAATTTACGATTTTTAGGAACTTTTTCAGTGTTTATCGTTAATTTTTCAGGTGTTATACGGTGCAGCCCCGAAAACGAGGTACACGCGTGTAGGCGACGGTAACGCCGACTATTTAAAACCAAAATCAAAGGATTTGGTTGACAAACGACAAAGATTTTAGCGTTTGAAATATGTAAAAACACTAAAAAGCGTCAAAGTCCTAAAAATTTAGGAGAAAATGTCAATAAAACAAACCAAATGGCGCTTTATATCAAAATAATGTGAATCTCAGCCGCCAATAGCTTCAAGTCGATATTATTAATAAATTTATATAGCAATTTTTAGATGAAAAATTTTTGTCATTATCGTAATGTTATGTGAAATGTATTTAAGTTGATGTATTCTCACTAATTTGCCCAGTTTTAGCGTTCGGCGACTTTTCTCCGTGTTGTGACGGATTAAGAATAAAGAGTGGCATTACTTCTGTCATCCCGAGGGTGTCATAAGTTAAGGGAGCAAATTCTAGAGGAAACTTGAAAAATAACCCTATACCAACGCGTCCGGCGAGGGTGGTATAGTAAGCCAAAACTTTTATAAGGAGAGACATATGTCCAGCGGTGGACTGTTAAAGCCTATTGATGATGATCAAGACTCACTAATGAAATAGAAAAGACGCTAGATTAACAGATAAATCATTAGGTAAAACATTTTCTTCTGATTGTTGGTGTTTTAAACTGCATTTCAAGAACCTTAAATGATGATCTTTCTCGAACTCAAAACACTAGCAAGAAAACTTTCCACCTCTTAAAAAAACTTTACCACTAATGTAAATTTCGATAAAAATGATAATGAAAATTATTTGTTTTAAATACAAAATATATATATATATATATTTTTTTGTATTTAAAACAAATAATTTATTTAAATATCTAAATGCTTGGACTGCCTTGTTGGTCTAGTGGTTAGCGTATGCTATGCGGGTTCGATTCCCGGGTCGGACCAAATGTTTGTATGGTCTGCAAATATTTGTTTCGGAGTTTGGGTGTTTTCTATGTATAATATGTACGTATTTACAAAAAGAAGTATTTTTATGTATATATATCAGTTGTCTAGTACCCATAATACAAGCTCTGTTTAGTTTGGAACTAGATGGCGTTGTGTGTAAAATGTCCGAAAATATTTATGTATTTATTTATGCTAACTGAAAACTATGAATATATTGATTGAAAGAAGTTGACGGGTTCACAACAAGATGAGACAACCCTACTAAATTCAAGTTCTATGCTCTGCAACAAGTTCTAAAAAAAACTATATCTAGGCTAGAGAACTTGTCGAGTCTGCCAGTGTAAACTCTTTGGTCGTTCTGGGATGATCTTGTGGCTTTCCTTTTAATATTTGATCTGCATATTTATAAATTGTGCGCGGACTGTTTGGTGCGCCCCTCAAGCGTGTTTGCAGATTTATAGTTTATTTCATTTGGTGCGAGGGTCCGCCGACGTCCCACACTAGTTATTTGCTGTGCATTCATAGAATATTTTGTACAAGTCGCATATTCGACCGCTATATTTTGGGGTATTTTAAACTGAATTGGATATTTATGACGCAATAACAACGTATATAGGTGGACATACCCCGTGCTTGATTCTAAATTGTATTATCCAAATGTTGGGTAAATTTCGTATTTTTGACATTAATGTGAGTTTCGCGGAACTTACGTAAACAGTTCAAATATATTTATACTGTATTGTAGTTACATATATTGCTAATATATAGTTTGTATTACGTTCATTTGGTGCGTGACATATTATTTTTATATAAACTTAATGTAAATAACTTAAGTTTAAGCTGACCTTTTAAAAGTCTGTTATATACAGTAAATACTACATAAAAATGATTAAACTTAAAACACATTACCTGATGCTACTATTCCTAGGCTTTTCCTGCAATTAATTTTACTTTAGCAACTTCATAACTATCTAATAGTTTAATCTTTACAAATTTAATTTAAAATGAACAGTTTTTATTAAATACATTAAGGAACTTTATACGCTATACTTCAACCAAAAAAGCAATTTATAAAAATTGTCTGTCTGTTTATTCCGGGTAATCTCTAGAACGACTGGACCGATATTGACGGGACTTTGACTGGCAGATAGCTGATGACATAAGGAGTAACTTAGGCTAAGCTATTTTAGACTAGCTTCGCTCAGCGGCGTTATTCGTGATTTTCAATAATAACAAGTAAGTATGTACTAAAATCATAGAAATTACAAAAACAAGATTGAAATGGACTTCATAGTGTGTTCCCCAATATTTTAACTTTGATAATCTGAGTTAGAAAATATTGACTAATAATTCGGCCTCGACTAAAACTTAGCTAGATCGTCATAATTGTCTTTGACCTGTATGGCGTCTTGGTTTGTAAGTTTATACACCAGCCGAGCCGAGTTATTGTTGTATATAGTGAGAAGCTAGTCTAAGAAAATCTTAGTCTAAGTAACTCCTTATATCATAAGCTTCATGTCAGTGAAAGTCCATTCAAAACGGTCAAGCAGTTTTAGGGATTGGCCTGAACAGACTATTTAAAAAAAAACTTTTTTGATGTAAGTATCGTATATAGTTTTACATGCATTTAGTAAAAGCTGTTAATTTGAAGTTACAAACAGACATTTTATTTAGTTGTATTACAAGTACTATTATGTATTCTGTGGTTGTATAGAAAGCTGTACATTCGTGTTGCTGTGAGGTAGACAACGCACGAGTACGTTAACGCTAACGCAGGTGGAGCAGTAGCATAAAAATAAAAACGAAACAACTGATACAAGTTCATTTACTTAGGTAAATTACACTGCATCGCACTCTCACAAGGCACGTAGCCTTTAAGACCATATTTACACAAGAGTTCCAAGAAGAAACCTCCTCTGAATCTGCTGGGAGTGTCAATGACGGCCAGTGGGTGATCTATCTTCATCACTTGCGTCCGGTTCGCGGTGATCGGTGGCCAGCGCATGGGGATGAGCTTCGATTCTATTGGCGTAGGGTCCCTGAAATTGTTTAATAGAGTGAAGTTAATTTATGCAATACTAGCATATCTTCATTTTTATCACTGTCTAACTGCGCCCGGTACGCGATATTGTTGTTATATCTTTGACTTTGGGCGGTTACTACAGCTATCTATCAGTGAAAGTTCCATCACAATATGTCCAGTCGTTTTAATGATAAGCCGCAACAAACAGGCAGAGAGACATAATAAATAATAAAAAATACAGTTTTATTAAATAAGTACTGTAAATTCGGTGGAAAACTGTTAATTTTAAGGGGCCCCCGGAGGCTGAAATGTCCATACAAACGGTATACCAAGATCATTTGCAGTATAAACATATTTCCACGATGATATGTTGATATTCGGACTTAGACTGTATTTATTTAGGTTAATAACGTCTTTATTTTTAAAAATAAACTTATATAGAATAAAATATAATCAAATTAAATTTTACATATTTTACATTGTAAATGTCATGTTTTCATTTTGTTTTTTTCTGTCTTAAAAACCAAAATATTTCTAATATTGTTTCATCAATAACATATCTCATATTATTATGCTACTACTTACACAAAATAAATCGAAAAAATATTGAGTTTTCATTCATAATTTTCGATATTACGAAACACATCCATATTTTCACAAATTTCAAGCAATTAGTAGTGCTATCGCATCAAAAAATATTTCAATGTGTGTGTGATTCGTGTCAGTCAAATAATGATAGCCGAACCTTCTACGAGAGAGTCCGAATTACTACGAATGAATGTCAATCCACATACACATATACAGCGGTGCACTCGTATCTACGTTGTATTTTGTCAAAAAGAGACAGTAATATTTTACGAACAAATTTCAACTTGCAGTTTCGAGTGTCGTACGCCGGCCTCTTAAGTTACAAACATAAATTATTTGATTATCTGTACATTTTAGAAGGTTCGTCTATATTTTTATTCGTAAAATAAAAAAATACATTTAAAAGGAAAATAAATCTTCCACAAAGTTGTAATTTGTTAAACAAACAGCAAGTATGTTGTGTATTCAATGTTGGTAACATATCGTACAGTTATATCTTGTGTTCTCGAGAAATGGAAACAAAACATACTTTTTTTTTTTTTTTTTTTTTTTTTTTTTTTAACGTGTTGAAATCCCCGCGGACCGTCACCCCGTCGGGGGTTACGGCGGGGTGGTGTGTCGGACTCGAACCGACTAAAACCACACGGTGTGACCCTCTCTGCGCCTTTGTATTGGAAGGAGTCCAGGGAGGGGATTTCCTTCTGGAC
The DNA here is from genome assembly GCA_932526445.1 of Phragmatobia fuliginosa. Taxonomy (NCBI): domain Eukaryota; kingdom Metazoa; phylum Arthropoda; class Insecta; order Lepidoptera; family Erebidae; genus Phragmatobia; species Phragmatobia fuliginosa. The sequence goes on from OW052072.1 coordinate 658,732, forward strand.
TCCAACCGGCGCCTGCCCGCACTGTTGCGGGCACCACCTCAACTGTGTACTCTCTAATTGGGCAACGTCCGGTCACACGCGGACGCCGCCCCCTCGCGGTTGGCCTCTACTGCGGACGGACGGGAAACCCGTCCCGCCCATCCGCGGCCACTCTCAGGGCGGCATGAGACGCAGGTATGCGCGCCTCCGCCGCCCGGGGCGCCGGCGGCGGATCGGGTCCGATTGGATGGCATCCTCCCGGGCCTTCTCCGCCACCTCCTTCTGCAAGATTACGTCCTCGCAGAAGGTTGCGACCGCGGTAAAACAACTGTCGCTGCCGGCCATCGATCTTATGACGGCCGGCAGCGAGAGATCCCCTCCGATGACTGCAGTGAGGACCCGGCGCTGCGCCGCCCAAGCGGGGCAGACCGCCAGCGTGTGCTGGGCCGTGTCCTCACTGCAGTCGCAGTGGTGGCAGGCGGGACTCGGTTCCCTCCTAGCGACCGAGTGCAGGTACTTTCCGAAGCAACCGTGCCCGGAAAGCACCTGTGTCAGCCGGAAGGAAAGGGTCCCGTGCTGCCGCCCTGCCCACTCCTCGATGACCGGCTGAAGAGCCTCCACGGCGGCGAAGCCAGCGCGTGGGGTCTCCAGCCGGAGCGACCATCTCAGCATGGTGGCTCGGCGAGCGGCTTCGCGCCACTCGCGCACGTCCTCGGGCGGAGGGCGAAAGCCGTTCTCCGCCCGGAAGTCAGCCACTCGCCGATAAACTTCGGCGAGCACTTCCGCCTCCAAATCCCACGGGGGTGTTCCGGCCAAGGCACACGCCGCCTCTGTGGACACCGTGCGGTATCCACGTATGGCTCTGACCGCCAGTATCCGCTGGGGGCGCCAGAGGCGCGCCCTGTTCTGGGCGGACAGAGCCGCCGCCCACACCGGTGCACCGTAAAGTGCCATCGACCGGACGACCCCCGTGTACAGCCGCCTAGTGGGGACACTGGCCCCGCCCAAATTGGGCAGAAGTCGCCCTAGGGCGGAGGCAGTGCCCACCAACTTAGGGCCAAGCTGTCGGAAGTGCTCGTCGAAGAGCCACCTACCGTCGAGGACCAGACCCAGGTACCTCATCTGGGCCCGGACCGGTACGAGGACCGAGTTGACCTCGATCGAGGCGCCGGCGGGCGGACCACGACGGGGCCCATGGAATAGTAGGGCCTCCGTCTTGTCCAGGGCCACCCGCAGACCCAGCGCCTCGATGCGCCCGACCACCCGGGAGACTCCTGTGGTGGCCAGGCGCGCCGCCTCCTCAAAGTTTGCCCCCCGGGCCGTGACCAGGGTGTCGTCTGCGTAACAGATTACACCCAGCCCGGGGGGGAGACGCCCTCGTAGGGCCCAGTCGTATCCCATGTTCCACAGGAGTGGTCCTAGGACAGACCCCTGTGGAACACCGCACGACATGGCCCTGCGTCTCAAGGCGCCATCTCGGTCCTCGTACTCGACGGTACGCTCCTCTAAATAGTCTGCCACCAGCCGCCTCAGGTACCCTGGCACTCCGTGGTATTGGAGTGCGGCCCTGATGCAGCCGAATGGCAGACTATTGAAGGCGTTGGCGATGTCCAATGACACCGCCAACAGCACTCCACCGCATCTCACCGCCTCTTCGGTCACGGCCCTCAGGCGAAACAAAACATACTGTGTCAACGTCTCGTCTCAACACACGCTGCGACTGAAATAATATTGTACAAACGTTTTGTGAATCCTATGGAAATATTAATTAGATTTTCTCCGAAATTCTACACAACTTTTTTTTTTTTTATGTAACCCTACCAAAGTGACTCTACTCTGCCTGATGGAAAGCATGAGTAGTATCCAAGAGTAGGGGCCACCATCCTCATTGTGAGTGAAGGGAATGCAGCATGGTGACCCATACCATGGCGGCCTGGTCAGAAAATTCTGCATCATTCTCCCGGCCTCCTAAGGCCGATTGAATGATGCAGAATTATTTGGCCTCCGGTCTCACACTCACCAACGAAATATGACAGAAAGAATGCTGTCATTATTAGGATGGTCTTCTGTGTGAGGGTAGTACTGCCCCGGTCGAGCCGGACCATTCGTGCTGAAATCAGCGTGGCTCGACTACTATCCTATTTAACTGTAAACTTTTGACATATATTATGAAAAAAATGTAGGATTATTCCGATGTGAATTGCTTTAAATTTACACATACGATCACGGGCGTCCCTAGGGAAGGGCAGGGGAGAGAAGCTGCCCTCCTGGATTTTATTTACGTCCCTACTACTACTTGTCAGCATACTAAACCTTGCGATAAACGATATAAATAACGTCATAAAAGGCTGATTCGATTTAAGAAATTACGTGCCCCATTTGGATTGATTATTATTATCGTTACCACATATCATTAACAGAGGAGACATTCGACATTAATTTCGCCTCGAAGAAGAAAATAATAACTACATATATATTTCAAATGATTTGACTAGGTCTAAGAATAAATAATAAGTCAGGAAATGTAACTGCGCTCTAAAAATGACCCAACAAAAGTCGTGTCCAAGTAGGCTGGGCTTAAAAGTCGTGTCCACCGCGTCATTAGTCAGATATTGTTCTTGCAAGCGAGCACACGTCCTATTCCTATTTATCATTGTGTTGTCAATAATCATGCTAGCGTGTGTTGTGAAGTGGTGCAGGAGCCATACAAGGCTAAAATGTCCAGGGATCACTTTTCACTAGTAAGTAGTAGCACTATATTTAATTATTTGCAAATATGTTAAAAAACCGAGATGGTTAGCACTATGCAACATGAAGTCAGTAAATTTTTTATTGTATTTTTTCTTCTTTGTGAACTATTGAAAAATATATCGATAAAATGTTTTTAATTTTAAAATAGGTATATTTACTTGGATAATTTTATAACGGTAATGTATTTTGCATAATTTGTTTTATTTTAGTTTTCCTGCCGATGCAATTCAGAAAAAAAGTTGATAGCTGCAGTTAAGTTGGAAAGACAGGAATATGACTGGATGCCTGTGAAAACCATCAGAGTGTGCTCTGTTCATTTTGATGAAAAAGATTTCTACAATGATTAAAAGGTTATTCAATGTTACACAAAACTGCAGTACTAAAGTAAATACTTACTAATTATAAAATAAATAAATTAATAAATAAATATTTTGGACACACAACAACATCTAGTCCCAAAGTAAGCAGAGCTTGTGTTATGGGTACTAAACAATTGATATAAATACATAAACATACTTTTTTTTTGTAAATACATACATATTATACATAGAAAAACACCCAGACTCCGAAACAAATATATTTGGATCAGACAAATATTTGGTCTGATCCGGGAATTGAACCCGAGACCTCTTGATCAGCAGCCGCAGACGCTAACCACTAGACCAACAAAGCAGTCAAAAAAAAATTTTTATCTAATCTAAAATGAAAAATTTTTTTACGCAGATGATTCGTCTTGAAGAAACTCCAACATCTTCAAGGAATACTACAGAAAATGAAAACAACACTAATGAAAGATTACAATCGATATGTAATGCCGTTCCGGTTTTTTAGACTTGTGAGAATTACTTTAGCATTGAAAATAATAAGTTCATTGTTTAGTCGAATTAAAACATGTTTATTTATGTATGTTGATGAATATTCACTTTTCACAAAAAAAAAAACAAATATATTAAACTTATACAATATACAATTAAATTGCTTTATTATTAACTTTGTCCGGTCTACTTATTACATAACATCGTCTACTCTGCTTTGACTCTGTTTTCATGGCAGACATTGCAGCAAGCACATGAACAAATCTCTGCTTTTGTTTTGAATTCAAACCAATCACAAACAATGTCTATTTCTAAGCTCGGTTCTGATTGGTTTTTGTTACATACATCGTTTTGGTTTCAAGACGGGTCACTTTTTGTGTGAAATTTGTTCCGAGTTCGACTTCCTGACTTATTATTTATTCGTAGGACTAGGTATATAAAAATCTGACTTGCCCTCCCCGTTAGCCCAGAACCCGGCCACGTATTCAAACGCCCATGTATACGACCCAATATTGTGAAAATAAGATGAGTAATGTAATAGACTTACGTGTTTAGTGTTTGCTAACTCTCGTCAACTACCATTGGACGTGCCTCCATTCTCTGTACATATGTATAGTCATATACATAACATAACATTACAGTGTACATACGTGTGCATTATGTATGCCTGATGTCTTAATACTCTGTTGATATATGTCGTACAACGGTGTTCTAAGTACAAGATGTAATGCGATATTCTTAACCAATATCCATATGAAAACAAAGTAAACAGACATGAGATACCAATCCTATTAATTCCTATTCACACACATCTTTAAGCAAGATGAAGTGGTTTGCCTCCTGTATATTATTCATCCATAATTACAAAATTAAAATTACTTGTATTCAATTCCAGGTAGGTATTGGATTACGTACATTTCATAGGTTATAACTATTTAAAATGAAAACGCTGACAATCGAAATACAGGCTTTGCCTAGTTTGATTGCAGATGATAATATTAATTGCTATGTAAAATATTGCTAAGTTTTATTGTAATTGTAATCTAGTACAAAGTTCTTGTTTGAAAATAAATTATTATTATTATCCAAGTGCATATTTTTTTCTCTAACAGGAATCATCAACTACCCACAATGTCCCACTGCTGAGGTCGGGTCTCCTCTCAGGAGAGGGTTAAGGTTAAGACCATACGTCTCCACGCTGTTCGAGTGCGGGTTTAATACTAGCCAACTAACTTTATCGGAAATACGGCTGACTAACACTATTGTAATCATCACTCGTTACTAATCGTGCGAATCCATGCAGAACATGTGCTTTATAGTGTGGGTTTGTTCAACCCGGCAAGAGACATGTTTATGAGAATACCAATACTACACTACAAGCTAAACTAGTAATGAATGTCAGTTGCTAGTGGGTTGAAATTGTGTCAAGATTAATATATGAAAAATTAATGTTAGAAAACTTACCCAAACTTCATGAAGTTGGTAATCATTGTGGTGAACCTCTCTATCGTCATTCTATCCAATTCGTTAACATTAAAACTGATTCCACCAGGCTTGTACAGATAAAATAAATCGTCAGCATGAGTGGTGCCAGGTATTCCAAATCTGTTAAGGACAAAACTGGCAAAATTTCTGTTTCCTTCATATGAGAACATGTAATTGTAAACAGGTTTATCGGAATATTTGGCCATCAGCCTGGAGAACGCATCTATTGACGCGTAAGCTATCCAATCCGAATACATGTTGATAATTCTTCTCGTACTCGTGTCACTGCTAATCCTGAGTGCCCCGAAGTAGTGCGAACGAATTTTTTCAGCTATTTTTATTTTATCTTTGTCAGAACACCACGCAAATGTCGATGGCAGTCTGTCAGTGAATGTATTTTCTAAGTATTCTAAAGTTTTTTGGGTATTTAGCCCGTAGAACAACACGCCTTCTAGATCAGTGTACCCAATGATCGTTGGGACTTTGTTAAATTCTCCTGACTTAATAATATTGTAAGGTGTGTCATGAAAAAAGGCGTCAGTTAGGTTCCCATCATAACAAGGTGAATACTTAAAGTACTTTGGATCGATCGAAGTACCGCTAGTCGCCTTAATTAAATCTGGAAGTGACGCTTTTAGAAATGCTTCGTACACATCCGTTATATTTTTAACATTTCTTAGTTTATTTGCGTCTTCGTAGGCTGGTCTTAATGGGTCTAAATTGAATGCCCAGGGAGTAAGTGCAACGCCGCTTATAAGTATAGCTTTGTGAAACAATCCCTTACTTTGCCTAGATAAGATATGCATTGACGAAGAGCTTGCGCCCGCGCTATGACCGGAGAGAGTCACGTTGTCCGGATCTCCTCCGAAAGCTGCAATATTTCTTTGTATCCAGCGTAAAGCTGCTAGTTGGTCTTTCAAACCTAGGTTCGCTACATTATTTAGACAGAGGAACCCAAGAACACCTAATCTATAATTAACTATTACTACTATGACATTCTTTTTGACTAGAAACTCTGGATTATATTGCCACTTAGCACCGTAATAGTAAGCTCCGCCGTGGAAGAAGATTAGTACAGGGAGTTTTTGACCTGCTGCGGCATGTTCTGGAGTGTAAACGTCGAGCTTTAAGCAATCTTCGTTTCCGAAGTGGATAAAAGCAACATTTTGTGGACAAGATGTGAACCGTCGTACCGCTTCGAATAACCCACTCCATTTTCTAGGTGGTTTGGGTGGCTGCAAAACAAGAAAATATTGGTCAATGCTTTGAAATAATACTACAGAAAGGTTTTGTATTATTTCTATTTCACATAGCTACTGTCCTACTTCCGTCCTACTGAGCTAAATGATACAATTATGCCGATAAGCCGACTGACATAGAGTAGTAGTTGGTACTATGCAAGAGTCCATACTGGTACCTAGGAATCTCTAGTAAGGCAAGGTTAAAGGTTACCAATATGCTTGAGCAATGAATTGATTCACGGACTTTATGATAAAAAAACGGCCTAGTGCGAGTAGGACTCGCCCATGAAGGGTTCCGTAGCAGCAAGTAATATCATACAAAAGTTCTTGTAGTTCGTTGTAACTTTGATCGATGTTTTAATAATAGTGTATTGATTGAATAAAAGGTAAATTGCGGTTTACGATATAAGACGTATTAAAAAAAAACCACTTACTAGATCTCGTTCAAACCAATTTCCGGTGGAAGTTTGCATTGTAATGTACATCATATGTTTTTTATAGTTTTATCATTCTTTTACTGTAGAAGTGACTGGGGCGGGGGGCACACATTTTACCACTTTGGAAGTGCTACTATTCAGTTTAGAAAAAAATGAAATTAGAAACCTCAGTATCATATTTGAAGACCTATCCATACCCCACACGTCTGGGTTTGACGAAAAAAAATTTTTTTTTAATTGTCTGCTTACCAAGTTTCAACAGTATAGTTCTTAAAGTTTCGGAAAAAAGTGGATGTGACATACTGCCGGACAGACAGACAGACATGACGAATCTATAAGGGTTCTGTTTTTTGCAATTATACTACGGAACCCTAAAAACTGCGTGAGTCGCCATCGCATATCGCAATCTGATTATTAAGCACCTATGTGTAAGAGACGCATAATTATGGCTTACAATGTAATGCGGATTATTAGTTCTGTTCTGATAGATTTTGCCTTTCTACAATTTTAATATCTCTCCTATAGCAGCAAACACTAGTAAGCTTGTGGTGCCAAATAAAATCGGCCAAGTGCGTGTCAGACTAGGCATAGTCATCGATAATGGGACGTGGATTTAAAATCGTGTCCAATAGATAATTGTTATGTTTATTTATTGTTTCGTTAATTTTGGATGAAGCTTTCCATGTAAGCGAATTTTACAAGGTAAGCGAATTTTACAAGTTAGGCATCTATAACTCCTGAGCCAACAAAGTCGTCTAAGCCGTTAAAGTTTGCTTTTCAAGTTCGTCACATGGACTACACTTATGAATTTTTTCAGACTTGGACGGACAGGACGGACAGGACACCATGTTTTAACAAAAAAAAAAAAAATATAATAATAAATTAAGTAAATTATGATGGATAATAATGATACCATTTGTAATGAATATTGATAATACTTTCTAATGTATTGCATTCACAGTCAGATCAAATAAAATGCCGAAATGAGGCATGAAAAAATGCGTAAGGTAATTTTCCTTGATGTGGACAAACCAGTTTCATAATAATGACTAAATACAAGTCGAGCTTTATTACGGACATTTGCATGATGTATAATAGGTATGCAAATTACTTTCGCATTAATATGACCTGTTGCGCTGTAGGTCAGTGACCCTGACTACTAAGCTAGATGTCTGTTCCCTCCTAGAACAAGTAATTGGGTGAAGGCCACGAATATTTGTTTTTTTATTTAAAAAAGACAACTCCCGCATTAGGAATATAAATATGTCGCGGGGGACTTTACAAACATACATGAAACGGACACAAAGAACACCCAGACTCAGAACAACAAATTGTGAATTACACAAAGTGTTGTCCTACGTGGGATTGGAACCCACGACACTTGGCGTAGTAGGAAGCGGCGTGGCAACCGCTTAAGCCACTAGGCCAACCGTGCAGTCGCAGTATTGCGCATCTATAATTACTGTGTATACACTGTTCCTGTGTTCCTTAACTATGTCTAATAAGCTTTCACGGCCAAATCGCTGCACCATTTTAAATGAAATTTTACTGGAGATACTTAGATTTGTGTGAAAGGACATAGACTGCTATTTACCGCAATAACCGACATAGAGTGACGGACAAAACTAGTTAATAACAATTTTCTTTTGATATAACGGAGAAAGGTACTATTCTAAACTGTATCTATATTTGTGTTAAATATTATTCAGATCAGTTCAGCGGTTCTGGCGTGATTTAATAAATATTTATTTATTTATTTATGGATGGAAATCTTAAAGCTAGAATTTTGAGAAAATGAAAGCAGATTAGTCCTCTGAGATCCAATTACAAGTTTTCACTTTTAGTTTTAAACTAATTAGATGTTTTTTTTTTCCTCCCACTTGGCTCGCACTTCTGTGCAATTGCCAGCGTTAAATAAGATGTTGGTTATGAACAAAACAATAGACTTTACACACAAAATGCATGTTCATTCATTCATTCATTCCTCTACACAAATTTTTACCTTGCTTATGGTTTTAGGATGTTTATCATCAGTTCAGTTACAAAGAAATGTTATACCTAATTTGGGAATAAACGGCTATGTAACTTGTGCCAAGATAACATGATTCAAAATAACTTACTTGGAATCTCTCACTGATGCTGTACGGTATCCCGAAATACTGGTTCTGTCTGTTTAGGTCACGTATACCTCTCAATCGTCCTTCAGTAACTTGCACAATAGGGGTGTACCTTACGAACACTGTATAAACACACTGTATACACAAAAACACCACTAAAAGTTTTTTATTTGACATGGTTTGTTTTTAAATTAGTACACATTATTTCATCCATAAGTCTGATTGCATACTGATAATGTCTTTAGGCGCGACCTCTCCGCTTCGTTGAGGTACCGGTCTGTACAAAAAGTGCGTTCTGTAATTACAAAGAACTTTATGTTTCGAGGGAAATGTTTAGTATTAAATTTCGGTAATTAATTATGTCCGTGTAACGGACGTCCGTGTATGGTTTTTTAGTAGGATTCCATTTGACGTTTAACATTGAAACTTTTTTTTAAATTCTAAGGTTTGTACACTTCAGTCATCCGGATTCCGCATATCGCAAGTTAATATCCATTGTGGTCTTTTTAAACATAAAAACACAAAAAAAGTTTCATAACTGTTGATTTCCGGGTTATATAGCACCACAGATTAAATAATAAAAACTTTTTTTTGCCGCCAAGAATGTAAACGATACTTGACACTTCGATAAATGTAGGTTAGCTTAATCCGTTTGTAGTCAAGTTCATTGATGAAGTTCGACACTTGCATAAGCCACAAGACGCGGTTATGGCAGTCTAACTGGTACTGATAGAAAGGCCTGGTGATCTGTGCTGAATGTCTCAACAAATGTTGCGTAAACTGCGCGTAATGTTTGTCAAGATACGTAAACAGTGTGGCTACTTGCGGATCTGATCAGTTGACTAACAGATGCTATTAAGGTCTCATAGTAGAATCGAGAACAAATCTTTCAATAAATACATCATAGAGACGAAATATTTGATTTTCACAATATTTTAAATAAACATTATAATTAATGTGTAAATCGAAACTTTTTAAAGTATATATTATAGGATTACACAAATATTAGTGTTGTTGACGCTGACGCTATAAAATTATAATAAGACGTGCTTAATGAGGGCCAAAGCACAATGTAACTGCTTTAACGCAATGGTCATTGAACTTAGGGAACCTGTTTCATTCAAGATTGTTAAGCTTTATCATAATTTTGTATGAACTATAAAATCGTTCAAAAAACTTGATGTTTGATTTGTCAGATTGTATGCACATACCACTGCGAAACTGTTACCTATAAACCTGTTATACACGGTTTGCTATTACTCTATTAAAAAACATGATTAGTTTTTGCTTTTAACACAGGGTCAATCACCCTAATTTCTTTAAAGTTTATTTTCAGATATGATTCAGAGTCACTTTGGTAGACTAAATATAAAAAATATATAAATAAATTATTATATACGCTACTACGCTAGACAAAAATCTTGTCATACCAGGGGGGTGTCACTCCGCAGTTTAGGTATAGTCGGCCGGCTGCCTGCCGGGTCAGACACGCCGGTCGAACAGACATCGTCAGAACAGTTAAGAGTTACACGATAGAAAGAGACGCAATTGTAGGTAAATATAATCGTAGTGATTCGGCGCCGTGCGATCTGAATTGAACTTAATCTTTTGACACCGAGGGTATCTATAACTTTAATTTACTTTTCGGAGTGAATCTTCTGTACTGGTACTATTATGTATTCTGTGGTCATACTTCACTTTCTTTTTAAAAAAGAAAACTTCCGCGTTGGGAATGTGCATCCTGTGTCGCGGGATAATATACAAACATGCATGATAGGGATGACAAAGGAGACCTAAGCTCAGAACAGCAATTTCTCCATCACACAAAGTGTTATCTCTCGATCTCACATGTAACTACATAGAAAATTGAACGTTAATCTGATGTAGCTATTACTACTAGCTACTGCTAGCTTTTGCCGGCGGCTCCGCTCCCGTATATATTATTTATGGCGATAAAGCGTAGCCTATATCCTTAGTCAAGAACTAAAGTACCTCCATGCCAAATTTTCTTGAAATCGATCAAGTGGTTTAGCCATAAAAGCGTTAAAAACAGCGAGATAGACTGTTTTTATACTAAAATCAATGCTTTTAACAACATTTGTGATATCTACAGTAAATGGGAACTGAAATATGAACGATTTTGTATTATGAGAATTGACTCTGAACTTAATTTGAATTGTTAAAACAGGTAATACATTATGTACACCCTAATGGTACCTGCTAATGGTAATTTCGTAGTGATAAAAGTTCATTATGGTCTACACAGCAGAAACATCAAATTATTATACTTAATTAGTTATCTAATTAAAATATTATTGTTATAATTACCAACTAATTTTCTAAATTATACCTATTTACTTGTATTTAATAGTCTTACGTAGGTCAGAAAACAGTTTTATGTACGTATTTTTAAACGGATGTTTTTTCTGCCATGTACCCTTCGATTAACTATTTCTTTCTTTCCAGTGATGCTATTCAGCTTAGTTTTGCATTAGTTGCCTTTTACGACTCCTACGGGGTGATTAGGGGTGTTGACAAACCGTCACACAAAACGTAAAAATATATAAATACTAGCTTTCCTAATACTACCCTCGGTTACACTCGGGTGTATGTCGTTTATCGGAGTAAAAACAAGCCTATGTACTTTCGCAGACTCGAAACTATATGTGTGGTTTAGTAGTTTTGTCGCGAAAGTCGGACAAACAGACAGAGTTACTTTTACATTTATAATACTAGCAAGCATGTTTTTTAAAATAAATATTTTGAACACGTAACACGCAACGCTATCTACCTTTAAACTAAACATAATTGTAGTATGAAGCTTCATTGACTTATAGAATACTTTTTTGTAAATACATTCATATTAAACATAAAAAGCAACCAAACTCCGAAACAAAGATCTTTTATCAAACATTTGTTATGGCACAGGATTTGAACCCGAGACTTCAAGCACATTAGTCGTATACACTACCACTGCACCGCCGAGGATGTAAATATATACAGACATTTTATTATACATATATAGTTATATCGTATTATCTCATATACTGTATAGAAGCGAACATTCTGCTGGTATGGCATTCGTGCTGTCGTATTTAATTGGTGAGTGTGAGACCGGAGGCCCAATCATGAGACCAGGAGAATGATGCAGAAACATCTCCCTAAGCCGCCATGGTGTGGGTCACCATGCTGCATTGCAAACACTCACAATGAGGATAGTGGTCTCTATTTTTTGATTCTACTTATGCTTTCCATCAGGCAGAGTAGAGTCAGAAAGAAGAAGAAAAGAGGTTTGATACCAAAGTGATTTCTATTTTAAAACTTCCGTATTTCTACAGGCTTGAAAAAATACTGAATATATCTTCCTACTAACGATAAGAATTTAAAATCTCAAGTTTGTTTTCAAAGAGAAATGATTTGATGTAAAAGTTGTGAAACTCAACAGGAGACCATTTTCAAAGAAGGAGTTCTTCGCTGAAGTTGGAATGAAAACACTTTAGTCAGAAACAATAATTTGGAGAGCATTAAAATTAAACCGCTCATAAAATTTCGCTGCCTTTTTCAACAATAACCTCGTGTATTATTCATTAGGTTTTTCAAAAGATTGTTCGTTCATCTAATGTGTTATGCTTACGTATAATATGTGTGCTTATATTTCATTTACATTTTATGTGTTCAAAAGTTCAATATTTTATACATATATTTTTGACAATGCTAATAGATCTGACGGCTACTAACCCTGGGTTAGACTCCAATCTGGGAATGAAAGGATCATTTGTTTTGTCTGTTTAGCTTATATGAAAAATGTTTTTTTAATAACGACTCAGCCAAAGAGATTACCAAAGTGAGTAAGAAAGGTGAAAAATACCATGAGTAGCCATGTGTTTAGAAATATATAAGTTAATTTATTAGTAATCTGGTTACAATAGTATAAGCTCTGCCAAGTAATTTGATTTGTGAAAACCGCGTGTGAAATGTGATTCCGTATTACAAAAGGAAAAGGGGGAAAATTACCCAGTTGACAGTACACATGTAGAGAACTCATAGCTGCATCAGCTACATAATAAATAAAGTAAGCATCCATCCAATTCTCCTACACAACAATTAATCTTCATCTACATATTGATGAATCACGGAGTTTGAAACAGAAACAAGACTAATTTCATTGATACAATCTTTACGTATCGCTGACGTTAGGTGGGCCTCACTTATCAGTGAGGATCACTGATCACTAGACCGTGATTTATTTCAGTCGAAGATGAAGGGTTTGATTCTGGGATTTGAAACATCTTACATATTAAGGCAAGTCTTTTTCAAATATTGTAGCATCCATCCAACGATGCCTCACGTATCATACTGTCATATTAGAATCTAAAATACAAGCTGTCAACACTATTTTAAGCAACCAAAAACATCGCTTTCGCTAGACGAACCTTAAATATTTTTTTTAGTATTGCGATAACAAGATAAATCTTCGGGGATATGGTTAGCATACATAGTTAGCACAGAGGGAGTAAAGTAAACACAAGTTCAGCTCGCGCAGTAGACTGCGGACGGGGTCCAACGAAATAACTTTTGAATTAAAACGCCGAGGAAGTCCTTTGCTCGTCCAATTTGCATGTTTGCCCAGTTTATAACAATTAGCCGTCGCTTCCCGGGTATTTTTCTTTATTACCCGGATTAACAGCCGTCGTCCAGCGCACCTCCGACTTGCACTTAATTATGCTTTATATATGAATGCGTAGTGCGATTGCTGCGTTTATTGCCGGCTTAAATGCCTCTTATTGTGATTAGGATCTTGATGAGCTTTATAAAATTTTATAACTAAGTGCCCATTTCAGAACCCTTAATGTATTTAACTGCCTGAGTGTATGTTTTAAGGATATGTGTTTGTGAGGATGTTTTGTTCATTTTTAGGGTTCCGTAGCCAAATGGCAAAAAATGAAACCCTTATAGATTCGTCATGTCTGTCTGTCCGTCCGCATGACACAGCCACTTTTTTTCCGAAACTATAAGAACTATTCTGTTGAAATTTGGTAAGTAGATGTTGTCTGAGAACTGCATTAAGATTTTCACATAAAAGTAGAAAAAAAAAAACATTTTGGGGGTCCCCATACTTGGAACTGAAACTCAAAAATTTTTTTTCATCAATCCCATAAGTGTGGAGTATCTATGGATAGGTCTTCAAAAATGATATTGTATATAAACTGAATAGTTTGCGCGAGAGACACTTCCAAAGTAGAAAAATGTGTCCTCCCCCCCTGTAACTTCTAAAATAAGAGAGTGATAAAACTAAAAAAAATATATGATGTACATTACCATGCAAACTTCCAACGAAAATTGGTTTGAACGAGATCTAGTTAGTAGTTTTTTTTAATACGTCATAATTCGTAAACCGCAATTTACCTTTCATTCAATAAATACACTATTATTAAAACATCGATACAACAAAGTTACAATGAACTACAAGAACTTTTATATGATATTACTTGCTGCTAGGGAACCCTTCATGGGCGAGTCCGACTCGCACTTGGCCGCTTTTTAATAGAGTGTATAGCAAACCGTGTATAACAGTGTTATGTGCATGCAGTTTTTTTGAACTATTTTTATAGTTCATACAAAAAATTCTTAAAGCTTTACAATCTTGAATGAAACAGGTTCATTTAAGTTCAATGACCATTGCGTTAAAGCAGTTATTTACTTTGACCCTCATTACGCACTTATTATAATTTTATAGCGTCAACAACACTAATTGTTACATAATCCCACTATTATTATAAACGCGAAAGTTTGTGAGCATGTATGTATGTATGTATGTATGATTGTTGCTCTTTCACGCAAAAACTACTGAACGGATTTGGATGAAACTTTACAGTAATATAGCTTATATATCAGAATAACACATAGGCTACTTTTTACTGCAATAATCGAGACACACGGGCGAAAATTAGGTGATTATAAAAATACACAAATCGTAGATGTCAAAATGTATCACTGTTTAGCTTATGTCAAAACTTCACAGGTTGCTAGGCATAACACACTTTCATGGCAACCAGTGGCAACCATTCATTGGTGTTGACGTTACTTGCTACGCTGACGACACGCTGGTGACAGCGCGCGGAAAGACGCATCGGGAGGCAGCAGTTCTGGCGACGGCTGGGGTAGCACAAGTGATTGGCAGGAAACGGCGGTTGGGCCTAGAGGTAGCCTTACACAAATCAGAGGCTATTTACTTCCATGGGACTCGAAAGGCTCCACCTTTTAGGGTTCCATTTTTTGCCATTTGGCAACGTAACCCTAAAAATGAATTCTATATAATCATATATATATATAGGCCTTTCCATCTTTACAGATGATTTACACAGCGCCTCCTTGACACTTCTTGGTGTGACTGTAAAGCCCAATACGGGAGCGACAACAGCGTCCACACGCTTGACACCTAAACAGAGGACCGTCCGAGGCTTGAGCAAGCGAGACCCCCCCATCTTCCCACTGTCTCTTCTCACGCTTTTCCGCCAGAGTCCGAAACCAACTCCTGTCGTGCGTTCTGCAGCCCTCATACAAAGCGCTCCCCCATCCACTGCGGTCATCGGCCAGTCCCTCCCACTCCCCGGGGCTGATCCCGAAAGCGTGCATATCCCGCTTTGCGCAGTCCTTAAAGCGCAACATGGGCCTGCCTATCCTTCTCCTAGCAAAAGCTACTTCACTCAACAAAACGCGTCTCGGTAGTCGTCTGGCATCCATCCGATGCACATGCCCTAGCCATCGCAGTCTTCTCTGTTTGAGCATTGCGGTAATGCTGGGTAGCTGTGCGATTTGCAGGACTCTTTCGTTCGTAACTCTGTCTCGCCAAGTTATCCCCAGAATGCTTCGAAGACAACGCATGTGGAAACTGTTCAGTTTTCTTTCCTGTTTTGCATACGACGTCCAGGTTTTAGCTCCGTACAAGAGTGTACTCAGGACACAACTTTGGTACACAATCATCTTGGTCCTAGTCGTAAGATGGTTGTTATTCCATAATCTGCCGCTAAGCCTGCCGAACGTCGTAGCTGCCCTACCCAAAGGACTTCCAATCTCTGCGTCTAGTGACAGATTGCTTGTTATACTGGAGCCCAGATAACAAAATTGGTCCACTACATCCAGAGCAACGCCATCCAACATTGTGCCAGGATGACCGTCTTCCCAGCATTGATGGACATATAAAAGAGAGAACATGCATAAGCAAACTTGTCCAAAAGGACTTCCATTCTTGTGGGGTCTTCGCAACAAAAGCGGCATCATCGGCAAAAAGCAGTGAATCGACGAGTAGGTCATCGCGTTTGCTTCGTGACTTTAGAAGGGAGGTGCTAAAGAGTTTGCCGTCCTCTCTTGTGTGCAAATGTATTCCCTGGACTACATCCCCAAAAGCGACCCTTAGAAGCAGTGAGAAAAATATGCCAAAGAGCGTCGGCGCCAAAACACATCCCTGACGAACCCCTCTCCGCATGTCGAAAGAAGAAGATGTTTTACCATCGTGCACAACAGCACCTCGCATGCCATCATGAAAAGATCTTACCAAGTTTAAAAGTTTTGGTAGACACCCTATCAACCTGAGCGCACTGTAGAGCCCCTCGCGGCTAACCGTGTCAAACGCTTTATTTAGATCGACAAAAGCAATCACCAAGGGGCTATTTTGCTCACGTGATTTCTCCTGCAGCTGGCGTAAGGTAAATATCATGTCCATTGTGGAGCGTCCGGAGCGAAAACCACATTGAGCCTCCGGGTACACGCGCTCCGCAAGGCGCTGCAATCTTACCAGAATAACCCTCGCGTACAGCTTACCAACGATGCTAAGAAAAGAAATGCCGCGGTAATTATTACAATTACCACGATCTCCTTTTCTCTTGTATAGGGTGACAATATTAGCATCACGCATGTCTTGAGGGAAAAATTCATGCTCCCAACACCTCCCCAGAAAATTATGCAGGATCGTGAGCAGGCATTCAATCTTGAGGAGTTCAGCAGGAATGCCATCATTAATAATATGCCAAATTGCAACTCTTCTCTCCTAGACCTCATCATTGTCTCTTCGGAGGAGCATGTGGCTAAACACGGTCAGTGCGCCGCTGATTCCTTTTCTTATCACGATCTTCTATATTTATCCTATAAAATTCGTACTCCTAAACCAAAATCCAAAACATTTGCATGTCGTAACTTTCGTGGTATGGTTCTCGATGATCTTCGCAGAGATGCCGCCAGTATCGATTGAAACGTGTTGATTGACTCGCAATGCATTGATGAAAAAATTTCTCACTTCTCAGAAGCAATAATAAATTTATACGACAAACATGCACCAGTTCGTGTCGTCAAGGTGAGACATCTGCCAGCCCCTTGGTTAACTGAGGAAATCAAGGAATTACAAAAAAAGAAACAGAAGGCACACTCTAAATACAAACGGCACCCTAGCACCGTAAATTGGGATAAATTTGCAAATATTAGAAATCACTGCAATAAGATGTGTAGGAATGCTCAACGCCGGCACATTCACAAATCTATTGAAAATGGTGATCCAGGTAAAGTCTGGAAATTTCTTAAGTCATTGGGGGTCGGTAAATTACACTCTAATTCTATTTCACAAAACGTTGACATTAATTCCTTAAATACACATTTTTCTGCTTCCTCTAATTTTGGGGGGAACACTAAAACTACTACACTAAATTATCTTTCATCTCTACCGACTCCTAACTGCCCTTCATTTGCATTTAGTCAATTGTCTGCGTGTGATGTTGGGAGAAGCATTATATCCATTACTTCTAATGCGGTGGGAACGGATGACATCAACCGTAAAATGATACTTCCTATCCTAGATGAAGTCCTGCCTGTGATTTGCCATATATTTAATTATTCTTTATGTAATAGTGTTTTTCAAAGGGCTCAAATTATTCCTCTCCCTAAAAAACGTAATCCTTCTTCTTTTTCAGACTATCGTCCAATATCCATTCTACCTTTCTTTTCTAAAGTCCTCGAACGCCTCATTCACATGCAGTTAAGTTCATTTCTCTCTAGAAATTTCCTTTTAAATCCTCTCCAATCAGGTTTTCGTCCCGGCCACAGCACTACCACCGCACTCATTCATGTTACGGAGGATATCCGATTTAACATGGAGAAAGGAAAGTTAACAATCCTCGCTTTACTTGATTTCAGTAACGCTTTTAATACCGTTGACTTTGATATCTTGCTTGGAATAATGCGCTCTCTTAACATATCTCCACCAGTAATTGACTGGTTTCATAGCTACCTGTATGGTCGTCAGCAGCGTACTTGTATTGAAAACAGATACTCCTCCTGGTGCAACACATCTGCAGGTGTACCTCAGGGCGGCGTGCTATCTCCATTACTTTTCGCAGTTTTTATCAACTCCATCACTGATCGCTTACTCTCTTCCTACCACCTTTATGCAGATGATCTTCAAATTTACACTAAAGCTTCTCCAGCGAAAATATCTGAGGCTATCGACGATATTAATAAAGACCTGGTACAAATATGCAATTGGAGTAAAGAGTATGGATTAAAAGTCAATCCAAAAAAAACCCAGGTTATAATAATAGGTAGCAGGAGGATGAACTCTTTAATAAATTGGGGGCAATTACCAGCCATCTCTTGTGACGGGTCAAATATTCCATATAGTGACGAGGTCAAAAACCTTGGAATCTTTATGGACAAAAATATGTCCTGGGCCGCACAGATTGGTGAAGTTAGTCGAGAGTTATTTGCTACATCGGGATCACTGCGAAGACTTCGTAACTTTCTCCCTACCAACACAAAAATCGCCCTAGCACAATCCCTTCTCCTTCCTGTCCTTGACTATAGTGATGTTAGCTATCTAGATCTTACCGAAGAACAGTTGAACAAACTTGAGCGTCTCCAAAATGTCTGCATAAGATTCATATTTGGCCTACGTAAATATGATCACATCTCCGAGTATCGCATTAAGCTCAAATGGTTACCTATCCGCCTTCGCCGTAATGCCCATAGAGTACTGAGTATAGAGTATAGAGTACTGTATAAAATAGAGAGAACTCTATTTTATACAGTACTCTGTTTCTTCCACATTCACCGCCCTATCTCAAACAACGCTTTTAGTTCTTACACAATTCACATTGTAGGCTCTTGAGATCGTCGGAGAATTTAAAACTGAAAATGCCTAGCCATACCACACAATTCACTGACAAATCGTTCTCGGTACAGGCAGTCAGACTGTGGAATGACTTACCTGAGGCAATAAGAAAGGCCAAATCTCTGCATGCCTTCAAAAAGAAAGTCACGGACTACTATCTGACATTGTAGAGGTTACTGCTTGATCGATGTATGATGTGTATGTATGTGTGTATGTGTATGTATGTATGTATGTATATATATATGTGACGTGTATGTGTATATGTATGTTTTTGTAAGTATTTATATTATTGGAATTGTTACTGTAGATACATGTAATGTTTTTATTTATTTTTTATTAATTACATAGATTATATCTACCCTAAATTGAATTCTTCAATATCCGTCCAAAGGTTGTCTGGAAGAAATCGCCGTGAGCGATAAGACCGCCTATTGTAATACCATATTGTTAAGTTCCATTAATATTAATATCTGTGTATAAAATTTGATACCTTATTGGTGTACAATAAAGTTGTAAATAAATAAATAAATAAATATGTACACATTAATTAATGTTTATTAAAAATATAGTGAAAATCAACTATTTCGTCTCTATGCTGTATTTATCGATAGTTTTTGTCTCGATTCTACTATGAGACCTTAATAGCTTCTGTTAGTCAACTGATCAGGTCCGCAAGTAGCCACACAGTTTACGTATCTTGACATGCAGTACAGATCACCAGGCCTTTCTATCAGTACTAGTTAACCTGCCCTAAAAGCGTCTTGTGGCTTATGCAAGTGTCGAACTCACATCTGTGGTCGAACTTCATCAATGAACTTGACTACAAACGGATTAAGCTAACCTACATTTATCGAAGTTTCAAGTATCGTTTACATTCTTGGCCGCATAAAAAAGTTTTTATTATCTATTGGAATCAACAGTTATGAAACTTGTTATAAGTGTTCTTATGTTTAAAGAAGACGTCAATGGTTAATAACTAGTGTTGTGCGGAATCCGGATAGCTTAAGTGTACAAACCTCAAACGTTTTTCGTTTTTCTTACGTGACCTAAGAAAAGACCATATTTAGCAACTGTTTTCAATTCTTGTATCGCATCTGGTGTGTTTCTTGATCTGATGAAACAAAGTAAAGTGATTCCATTGTTCAAATCTGGTAGCAGTTCAGATCCATCTAACTTCCAACCTATCTCAATGCTTCCAACATTGAGTAAAACTTTTGAAAAATTGCTTTTAAACCAAATGTTACAACATTTTATTAAGCACAACTTGCTTCATCAAAAGCAATTTGGTTTTACTAAAGGTCGTTCAACTACGGACGCGGGCGTGGAATTGCTTAAACACATATATGGCGCCTGAGAGGATTCACAGGATGCGTTTGGCATTTTCTGTGACTTGTCTAAGGCCTTCGATTGTGTCCATCTTCCTACACTCATCAGGAAGCTACAACACTACGGAACAAGAAATAATGCTCTAAATATTCTAACGTCGTATTTGAATAAAAGAGTTCAAAAAGTTGATATTAATGGCAAAACATCTTCAGGATCCCCGGTAACAATAGGCGTCCCACAGGGTTCTATTCCAGGGCCATTTCTGTTTCTCATATACATGAATGATCTATGTTATTATGTATGTGGCAATCATGAGATTGTATTGTTCGCGGAGGACACTTTTTAAAGTTAGGCGCCAACTTGACAGTTTTCATGAAGTCAACAGTGCACTCTCGAATGTGGTACATTGGTTTAATACAAATAACCTTCTCTTTGATGAGAAGAAGACTAAATTCATTAAATTCTCTACACCAAACGTTCGACAAGTCACAACCAATGTTCGATTGAATGGACTGGAGTTGGATCTTGTGGAATCTACTGCATTTTTAGGTATAAATATTGACGCTAAGTTAGGTCCGGTAGGCTAAGCACAGCGACTATTGCTGTAAAAAAGATTCGACATTTAACTGATGTTGATACAGCTAGAATAGTTTACTTCAGTTATTTTCATAGCATAATGACTTACGGTATCCTACTCTGGGGTATCTGTGCAGATATTAATGCCATATTTGTTTTACAAAAACGTGCCGTACGAGCCATTTATAAATTAGGCCCTCGAGTTTCTCTCCTCTCCAAATTTAAAGAGATAAATATTCTGACTGATACAGTCAGAATATTTATCTCTTTAAATTTGTCACAATATATATACGATAATTTAATTTATGTTCAAAGAAATTTACAAAAGATTCCTAAACTCAGTGATGTTCATTCGGTAAATAAAAGAAACAAACATAATCTTTGTGTTCACGTCACTCGTCTCCACAGAGTAAGCAATTCGTTCACGGGACAATGTATACGCTTTTACAATAAACTCCCTATTGATATGAGGAACTTGCCATTAAGGAAATTTAAGAATACCATTAAATCTAAGTTATCCGCAAAAGGGTATTATACCATAGCTGTATATATATATATGATGATAAAACCGCCTGGGATTGAGCTGCCCATTCTGCACATGCTGTATAATTTAAATGTTTAAATTTGTTTTGATGGGACGATAATTTATAGTTTAAATTTACATTACCTATTTAACAAATTTATCTTAAATTATTGCTATTGTTGACATTTTTTAAATTATTATTGTAATTGTTATAGTTGTGACTTAAATTGTAATTATCGCTTTTTTATTGAAATAATGTCTTTTGCATTTAAGAATATTGTCTGGACTTTAAAAGAGACTGTGATCCCTGAGTTTGTTTCGTCCTTTCTTATCAGGGCTGACTAGCCCTGATAAGAAAGGACGAAACAAACAAACAGTTAGGAAAGGCCGAACTCATCTGCTCAAAAAAAAAGTTTAACTTGCAAAAGTGTTCATGTAACCCAATTGCAGAATAAATGATTTGATTTGATTTGACTGTGAATATTAACAATAAATTTCGACTTGCATTAAGTGTATTTTATTAATAATAATCATTTTAATACACATGTTACAGACATTTAGTGTTTGATCTTATCAAAAAGATGGTTTATAAGACTTTATTATTAACATTTCTGACTTTAAGTAATTTAATTTTTTAACTGACTACAATATTTTTTTCAAAGTTATAGCTTACCACAAATAGTTAAGAATTAAAAAAAACGTTTCAATGTTAAACGTCAATTGGAATCCCGGAATAGAAAAGCGATACGGACGTCCGGCATATAAATACTGAAAATAATACTCAACATTGCCCTCCTAAATTAAAGTTTTTTTTAATTACATTACGCACTTCTTGTACAGATCGGTACCTCAACGTAGCGGAGAGGTCGCCCCTAAAGACATTATCAGTATACAAGACATACAATACAATCAGACTTATAGATGAAATAATATGTATTAATTTAACAAGAAAATATGTCAAATAAAAATCTTTTAGTGGTGTTTTTGTGTATACAGTGTGTTTATACAGTGTTCGTAAGGTACACCCCTATTGTACAAGTTACTGAAGGACGATTGAGAGGCATACGAGACCTTAACAGACAGAACCAGTATTTCGGGATACCGTACAGCATCAGTGAGAGATTTCAAGTAAGTTATTTATAATATTGTTATCTTGGTAGAAGTTTATACCCAAATTAGGTAGAACATTTCCTTGTAAATGAGTTCAGTTACAAGGAAATGTTCTACCTAATTTGAGGATGTTTATCATCAGTTGATGATAAACATCCTAAAACCATAAGCAAGGTAAAAATATCTGTAGAGGGATGAATGAATGAATGAATATGCAGTTCTTGTGAAGTTGCGCATTTTGTGTGTAAAACCTATTGTTTTGTTTATTACCAATATTTCATATTAGTCTAAAACTAATACTGAAAACTAGTAATTGGATCTCAGAGGACTATTTGGCTTTCATTTTCTTAAAATTCTAGCTGTAAGATTTCCATCTATAAATAAATGAATATTACGCCAGAACGGCTGAACTGATCTGGATAATATTGAACACTAATATAGATACATTTTAGAATAGTACCTTTCTCCGTTATATCAAGGAAAATTACTATAATCTAGTTTTATTCACCGCTCTATGTCGGTTATTTCGGTAAATAGCAGCCTATATCCTTTCTCACAAATCTAAGTATCTCTCTCTCTCTCTTATTATGAAACTGGTTTGTCCACATCAAGTAAAACTACCTTGCGCATTTTTTCGTTCCCATTTCTGCATTTTGTTTGATCTGACTGTGAATGTTAATACATTAGAAAGTATGATCAATATTCATTACAAATGGTATCATTATTGTCCATCATCATTTAAATATTTATACCTTGATTTAGGTATCCGTTTGCTAGTTATTCCACTTTAAAGGATTTTCTAAAGGAAGAGAATGATAAAACCAAAAAAATATATGATGTTCATTACCAAGCAAACTTCCACCGAAAATTGGTTTGAAAGAGATCTAGTAACTACTACTCGGTCACATTATCTCGAGACCTGGCGTCGATGACGTCACATCGTGTCGGCGCTCTGTTAAGGTGCGCAAAACAAGTATCCTCTAGTAGGATATTATTATAAACAATAAGATTTCCAACTAAACAAAGATTGTGTTAATTAATTTAATGTAGGTAATATTTTTATAATGAAATGATTAAATTATGAAAAATAAATGAAAAAATCTTGGTTAAGTGGGTACAAAAAGTGTTTATTATAAATGTTCAAACTTAACAAAAATGTCCAACGTTGCAATAAAAACAATATTTTAACGTAATAGCAATAATAAAATAACACTAAAAGTCCAAACGTAACAATGAAATGTTTAAAAATTTACCACGAAAACAAGTCGACGCGTATCTGCAACGAAAGTGCTAACCGTACTGACGCACCGTGGCGAGCGCGGGGAGGTGAAAGGAGAACGGGGCGGGAGGTTCGCATTCCAGCGAGGTCTCGAGATAATGTGATCGGGTAATAGTTTTTTTTAATACGTCATATATCGTAAACCGCAATTTACCTTTCATTCAATCAATACACTATTATTAAAACATCGATCAAAGTTACAACGAACTATAAGAACTTTTATATGATGTTACTTGCTGCTACGGAACCCTTCATGGGTGAGTCCTACTCGCACTTGGCCGTTTTTATATCATAAAGTCCGGGAATCGATTGATTGCTCAAGCATATTGGTAACCTTGTCTTACTAGAGAATCCTCAGTACCAGTATAGACTCTTGCATAGTTCCAACTACTACTCTGTGACAGTCGACATATCAGCATAATTGTATCATTTAGCTCAGTAGAACTTTTTTTTTTTTTTATTTAAAAAGACAACTCCCGCATTAGGAATATAAATTCCTGTGTCGCGGGGGACTTTACAAACATACATGAAACGGACACAAAGAACACCCTGACTCAGAACAACAAATTGTGAATCACACAAAGTGTTATCCTACGTGGGATTTGAACCCACGACACTTGGCGTAGTAGGAAGCGGCGTGGCGACCGCTTAAGCCACTAGGCCAACCGTGCAGTCTGTCAACTGAAGTAGGACAGTAGTTATTAAAAATAGAAATAATTCAAAAGCTTTCTGTTGTATTATTTCGAAGCATTGAACAATATTTTCTTGTTTTTCAGCCACCCAAACCACCTAGAAAATGGAGTGGGTTATTCGAAGCGGTACGACGGTTCACATCTTGTCCACAAAATGTTGCTTTTATCCACTTCGGAAACGAAGATTGCTTAAAGCTCGACGTTTACACTCCAGAACATGCCGCAGCAGGTCAAAAACTCCCTGTACTAGTCTTCTTCCACGGCGGAGCTTACTATTATGGTGCTAAGTGGCAATATAATCCAGAGTTTCTAGTTAAAAAGAATGTCATCGTAGTAATAGTTAATTATAGATTAGGTGTTCTTGGGTTCCTCTGTCTAAATAATGTAGCGAACCTCGGTTTGAAAGACCAACTAGCAGCTTTACGCTGGATACAAAGAAATATTGCAGCTTTCGGAGGAGATCCGGACAACGTGACTCTCTCCGGTCATAGCGCGGGCGCAAGCTCTTCCTCAATGCATATCTTATCTAGGCGAAGTAAGGGATTGTTTCACAAAGCTATACTAATAAGCGGCGTTGCACTTACTCCCTGGGCATTTAATTTAAACCCATTAAGACCGGCCTACGAAGACGCAAGTAAACTAAGAAATGTCAAAAATATAACCGATGTGTACGACGCATTTCTAAAAGCGTCACTTTCAGATTTAATTGCGGCGACTAGCGGTATTTCGATCGATCCAAAGTACTTTAAGTATTCTCCTTGTTATGATGGGAACCTAACTGACGCCTTTTTCCATGACACACCTTACAATATTATTAAGTCAGGAGACTTTAACAAAGTCCCAACGATCATTGGGTACACTGATCTAGAAGGCGTGTCATTTTACGGGCTAAATACCCAAAAAAAATTAGAATACTTAGAAAATACATTCACAGACAGACTGCCATCGACATTTGCGTGGTGTTCTGACAAAGATAAAAGAAAAATAGCTGAAAAAATTCGTTCGCACTACTTCGGGGCACTCAAGATTAGCAGTGACACGAGTATGAGAGGAGTGATCAAAATGTATTCGGATTGGATAGCTTACGCATCAATAGATGCGTTCTCCAAGCTGATGGCCAAATATTCCGATAAACCTGTTTACAACTACGTATTCTCATATGAAGGAAACAGAAATTTTGCCAGTTTTCTCCTTAACAGATTTGGAATACCTGGAACCACTCATACTGATGATATATTTTACCTGTACAAGCCTGGTGGAATCAGTTTTAATGTTAACGAATTGGATAGCCTGACGATAGAGAGGTTCACCACAATGATTACCAACTTCATGAAGTTTGGGTAAGTTTTGTAACATAATTTTTTCCTCTATTAATTTTTACATAATTTTAACCCACTAGCAACTGACATTCATTACTAGCCTAGCTTGTAGTGTAGTATTGGTATTCTCATTAACATGTTTCTTGACGGGTTTCACATACACACACTAAATAGCACGTTCTACATGGATTCGCACGATTCGAAACGAGTGATGATTACAATAGTCAGCCTTATTACCAATGTAGTCAGTTAGCTAGCACTGATCCCTGTTAAAACCCGCACTCGGCCAGCGTGGGGACGTATGATCTCAACGTTTACCCTCTCCTGAGAGTAGACCCGACCTCATCAGTGGGACATTGTGAGTAGTTGATGATCTGCCCAACGCAATGGGCTGCGGCCTCTGGGTCTTTTCCCCTCGACTTTGTCAGTAACCATCAATATTTTGAGGTTATCATCGGCTCTCCTCGCAATATGACCGAAATATCCGAGGACCCTACGGAGACAAAGAGATGACAGGCGCTCTCGAATGTCAAGCTCCTTGAGGATAGAGGCGTTGGTGCGGTGGGCTGTCCAAGGTATCCGCAGTAGCCTCCTCCAGCACCACATCTCGAAAGCATCAATGCGCCTACAGTCGGCCGCTTTCATCGTCCACGCCTCGACACCGTAGAGGAATATTGCGAAGACGAGGGTTTGTACACATTCAATTTTTTTTTTTGGAGATGTTACGGTCTTTCCATATCCCCTTCAGGTCGGACATTGCACTTTTGGCCATGCCAATCATTATCATCATCAACAGCCTTTAACAGTCCACTGCTGGACATAGGCCTCTCCTAAGAAAGGAGGTTTTGGCCTACTATACCACGCTGGCCAGACGGGTTGGTATAGGGTTGGTTTCAAGTTTGCCCCAGCCTGCCCCAGCCCCAGCCAATGCGGCGATGCCTGACGCCCAGCTGCGCCAGGTGCTGGTCGCGGTGGGCCACATGCTGGACGGTCGCCTGGCCGGTCTGACGGAAAGGCTACCTCCACCCCCCAGTAGTACGTCCGCCGCTGGCATCACAGAGGCCGAAGGCTGCGGCGGCGCCGACCGAACTCCCCGTTGAGGTAGGTCCGATGTCGTATGCGGCGGCGGCCTCTGCCCCGGCCCCTGTTGCTCCCCAGAAACAGGGGAAGGGGGCCAAGGCGCCGGCGAAAGCGCCGGCGAAGGCGCCGGCCCAGACGCCAGCAAAGGCGCAGGCGAAGGCGTCTGCCAAGGCGCCAGCGAAGGCGCGGGCAAAGACACCGGCCACAGCGCCGACCAAGGCGGTGCCGGAAACAGGAGAGGAGTTCCCCCCTCTCCCCACTCCAACACCCCTGCCGGGCACCTCCACATCTGCCGCCGCTAACGAGAGCTGGCAGGTCGTGGGGAGTTCGAGGAGGTGCCAGAAGGGCCGCCGAAAAGGCAGCCGAAGCCTCGCAGCCACCGCCGGTGGTGACAGCGGCCACCAAAAAGAAGACGCGAAAACTGCAGCCGCCCAAAACCGCGGCTGTAGTGGTGACCGTCACGTCAGAGGCGGTCAGTGGCGGACTTACCTATGCGGCCGTCTTCCAAAGGCCCGGGCCAGTCTTGCCGGAGAATTCGGGCCGGCAGGGATTAGGTTGCGTCGCGCCCAGACGGGAGCTCAAGTCCTCGGGCTGAAGGCGCAAAGACGGCCGATAAATGTGCCGAGACGTTAAGGGGCATGTTTGCCGAGTTGGATGGCATCAAGATCGCCAGGCCCACGAAGTGCGCGGAGTTGCGTATCTCGGGTCTGGACGATTCTGTGACGGCCGAAGATGTCCGCGATGCAATCCGGGAGAAGACCGGCTGCAGCGCGGACAACATCAGGGTCGGCACCATACGCCCCGGTCCAGGCGGGCTAGGCGCTGCATGGGTCAGCTGTCCCGTGGCGTCTGCCAAAGTTTTGGGCGACGCCGGAGCTATCCTCGTCAGCTTTGTAAATGCCAGGGTTACGATCCTGGCCGCGAGGCCGATGAGGTGCTTCAAGTGCCTAGCCGCCGGATACACTCGCTCCAAATGCGAGAGTTGTTTCGACTGCAGCAGTCTGTGTTACCGCTGCGGTCGACCGGGGCACAAAGCGGCAGAATGCTCTGCCGCCCCTAAGTGTCTGGCTTCCCTAAGTGTTGGAAAAGCGGGAAACTGGTTCTGCTGAAGAAGCCAGGTCGGTCTGCCCACTCGGTCGCGGCCTATAGGCCCATCGTGTTGCTGGACGAGGCGGGTAAGCTGTTCGAGAGGGTGCTCCACGCCCGCATCGTCCTGCACCTGCGCGAGGTCGGCCCCGATCTGTCGGACGCCCAATTTGGATTCCGGGAGGGGCGTTCGACGGTCGACGCGATTCTGCGCTTGAAGGCCGCGACCGAACAGGCGGTGGGCTGCGGCGACGTGTTGTTGGCGGTGTCGTTGGACATCGCCAACGCATTCAATAGTCTGCCATTCAGCAGCATCAGGGCCGCACTCCAGTACCACGGAGTGCCACAGTACCTGAGGCGGCTGGTGGCAGACTATCTGACGGAGCATACTGTCATGTACGAGGACCGAGAAGGAGTTTTGAGACGTCGGGCCATGTCGTGCAGTGTTCCACAGGGGTCTGTCCTCGGACCACTCCTGTGGATCATGGGATACGACTGGGTCCTGCGAGGTTGTCTCCCCCCCGGGGAGGTGTAATTTGCTACTCCGACGACACTCTTGTGACAGCCCGTGGGGCGACCTTCGAAGAGGCGGCATGCCTGGCCACCACAGGAGTATCCCTGGTGGTCAGGCGCATTGAGGCGCTGGGCTTACGGGTGGCCCTAGAAAAGACGGAAGCCCTACTTTTCCATGGACCCCGTCGTGGTCCGCCCGCCGGCGCCTCCATCGAGGTCAACTCGGTCCTCGTACCGGTCCGGGCCCACTTAAAGTATCTGGGTCTGGTCCTCGACAGTAGGTGGCTCTTCGACGAGCACTTCCGACAGCTTGCTCCGAAGCTGATCGGCACTGCCTCCTTCTTTGGGCGTCTTTTGCCCAATCTGGGAGGAGCCAGTGTCGCCACGAGGCAGCTGTACACGGGGGTTGTCCGGTCTATGGCACTCTACGGTGCACCGGTGTGAGCGGCGGATCTGACCTTGCAGAATAGGGCGCGCCTCAGGCGGCCGCAGAGAACTCTGACGGTCAGAGCCATGCGTGGTTATCGCACCGTATCGACGGAGGCGGCGTGCGCCCTGGCTGGAACACCCCCGTGGGATTTGGAGGCGGAAGTGCTCGCTGACGTTTATCGGCGAGTGGCTGACTGCCGGGCGGAGAGTGGTTTTGGATCTCCGCCCGAGGACGTGCGCAAGGTGCGCGAAGCCGCTCGCCGAGCCACGATGGTTCGTTGGTAGATCCGGCTGGAGACTCCACGTGCTGGCGTGGAGGCGCTCCAGCCGGTCATCCTCGAGTGGGCAGTGCGGCAGCACGGGACCCTTACCTTCCGACTGACGCAGGTTCTTTACGGGCTTGGTTGCTTCGGGAAGTACCTGCACTCGGTCGCCAGGAGGGAATTGAGTCCCACCTGCCGTCACTGCGACTGCAGTGAGGACTCGGCTCATCACACGCTGGCAGTCTGCCCCTCATGGGCGACGCAGCGCCGGGCCCTCACTGCAGTCATCGGAGAGGATCTCTCGCTACCGGCCATCGTCCGTTCCATGGCCGGCAGCGAGAGCTGTTTTACCGCGGTCGCGACCATTTGCAAAGACGTCATCACGCAGAAGGAGGCGGCGGAGAAGGCCCGGGAGGATGATCTCCACTCGGACCAGATCATCGCAGTATTTTTTTTATTTTACAAATAAAACAAAAACGAGGCTTCTAAAATTTACATTTATTCAAATAATGAAACTTAAAAACGTTTATTTGTAATTTCAAATTTTACTGACCATGAAAGTTTAAAACAAATATTCAAATTAACAGTTTTCCACTGAATTTACAGTACTTTTATAAAAAAAGCTATATTTTTTATAATTAATTTCTCTCTCGTCTGTTTGTTGCGGCTAATCTTTGGAACGACTGGACTTTCACGCCACTTGGTTCGATCCTCGGATACGCATTCAGCTCCTGCCAGCCGTCTTGCGCAAAATATCACTCCACCTAGCCTGTGGACGTCCTACACTACGTTTGCCAAGTCGCGGTCTCCACTCAAGAACCCTTTTTCCCCAACGGTTATCGGTTCTACGGCATATATAGCCAGCCCACTGCAACTTCAGCTTGCAAATCCTGTGGGCTATGTTGATGACTTTGGTTCTCTGTCGTATCACCTCGTTCCGAGTACGATCCTTAAGAGAAACTGCTAGTATTTCATAAAATTACTTCACTCTATCGAACAATTTCAGAGACCCTACGCCAATAGAATCGAAGCTCATCCCCATGCGCTGGCCACCGATCACTACGAACCGGACGCAAGTGATGAAGATAGATCACCCACTGGCCGTCATCGACACTCCCAGCAGATTCAGAGGAGGCTTCTTCTTGGAACTCTTGTGTAAATATGGTCTTAAAGGCTACGTGCCTTGTGACAGTGCGATGCAGTGTAACTTAACTGAGTAAATGAACTTGTATCAGTTGTTTCGTTTTTATTTTTAAACATAACTGCCTTGGTGGCACAGTGATAACGCCAGCTGATGACACAAGGTGTAACTTAGGCCATTTTTAAGATTCCATAGCCAACTGGCTAAAAACGGAACCCTTGTGGATTCATCATGTCTGTCTGTCTGTCCGTCCGTATGTCACAGCCACTTTTTTCCAAAACTATAAGAACTATACTGTTGAAACTTGGTAAGTAGATGTATTCTGTGAACCGCATTAATATTTTCACACAAAAATAGAAACAAAAAATTACTTTTGAGGGTTCTCCATACTTAGAACTAAAACTCAAAAAATTTTTTTCATCAAAACCCTACGTGTGATGTATCTATGGATAGGTCTTTAAATGATAAATGATAAATGATATTTATTTCTGTAAGTAAATCTTTTCAGACATTTTTACAAGTCGGACTTATAGCTAGAAGGCGCCGGCATTTCCTACGACTCACTCTGGGAAGAAACGCCGAAACAAACCACAGAGGTGTCTTTTTCTTTTTTTTTTTTAAGTCCGTGTACAATATTAAAGAGAACTATGTGAGTGCAGTATAGGGTCTGGGTTGGCCTTTTGAAGAAAGAACCATAGTTTTGAGTCGACCTGTCCATACAGACGGCACACGGGCCCCAGCCATCGTGTAGCCTAACCGATGTAGTCAGGATCCACAACCCGGAACACGACACTGCCGCCAGCAGGACACTTGAGTAGGCCGTGGAAACACTCAAAACCACCAGAAAATTACTAAAATATAAACTAACATTACAAGCCTACACTATACTCACATTTACAAACTTACACAAAAAAAAAAACAAAAAAAAAAAAAAATACTATACAATTCAATTTCAACGAAAAACTAAACAAATTAAAATAAATGAAATACAAATTAGAACAAAATTTAAATGTTCATCACTTGTGGGAGCGAGCAGCATCACTCCCAAGCAAATTTATCATTTAAAAAATCAGTAACTGTGTAGTAAGCTTTATCACACAGTTTCTGTTTAACCAAGGACTTAAATTTGTTAATACTTAATTCATGAAATTTGCTTGGAATCTTATTGTAGAATCTCACACCCTGACATCGAAAAGACTTGCTTACTTTTTGTAGTCTAGTCGTTGGCAACACGAGTTTATCTTTATTTCTAGTGTTTATATTATGAATGTCGCTAAACTTTGTGAATGAATGTATATTTTTCTTAACATACACTAGATTTTCATATACATATTGAGATGCGACTGTCATAATACCAATTTCTTTAAACTTATCCCTCAGTGACTGCCTATAACTGAGATTATAAATTGCGCGAATAGCTCTCTTTTGCAACACAAAGATACTTTGAATGTCAGCAGCATTTCCCCACAACAAAATACCGTATGACATTACACTATGAAAATAGCTAAAATACACCAGTCTTGCGGTGTCTACATCAGTTAATTGGCGAATTTTATAAACCGCGTATGCTGCAGAACTGAGTCTATTCGACAAGCCATCAATGTGTGGGCCCCACTGCAATTTAGAATCTAGAGTTATACCCAGAAACTAAGTGGTGTCCACAAGATCTAACTCCTTTCCATTTATCAGAACATTAGTTTTTACCTGCTTAACATTAGGTGTAAAAAATCGAATACATTTAGTTTTTTTCTCGTTTAAGAGCAAGTTATTAACGTTGAACCAGTTCACGACCTTGGAGAGAGTGTTATTCACATCGTCAGTAACTAATTGCTGTCGTTTTAGTCTAAATAAAAGTGAGGTGTCATCCGCAAATAGCACTATCTCCTGATTATCTTTTATCAGATTAGGTAGGTCATTTATATAAACGAGAAACAAAAATGGGCCGAGAATTGAGCCCTGCGGAACCCCCATAGTGACCAGAGACCCGAGGGACCTCTGTCCATTAACTTCCACTCTTTGGGTCCTATTACCCAAATAAGAGATAAGAAGATCCAAAGCAGTATTCCTTATTCCATAGTGATGCAATTTCCTGATCAATGTTTCATGAGAAACGCAATCGAATGCCTTGGATAAGTCACAAAAAACACCCAGCGCATCCTGTTTATCCTCCCAGGCACTAAATATATTTTCCAATAGTTCAACACCAGCGTCACTTGTCGAGCGTCCTCTTCTGAAGCCAAACTGTTTCTTGTGTAGAATTTTGTTTGCGCTAAAGTGAGTTTGTAACTGATCCAGTATAATTTTTTCAAAAATTTTACTGAAAGTAGGTAACACCGAAATGGGTCTATAATTTGTAGGATCGGACGTGCTACCCGCCTTGAACAAAGGAATGATCTTACTGTGTTTCATTAAGTCAGGAAATACACCACACTCAATGCACTTATTGAAAATTAAGGCCAAATCTGATGCAACTACGTTAATAATTGATTTGGTTATTTGTACAGAATTACCCCAAAGGTCAGAGGTTCTCTTTACACTAAGAGCACTGAACGTTTTAACAATATCTCTATCGGTGATACAACTAAATCTAAACTCAGTATTACAAATGTTAATATTTTCTTTCAATAATGATTCTGCAATAGTGGGGGACGAATTCAATTACTCTGTGGTCGAAACTGGAATGTCTGTGAAAAATTTTTCAAAAGCTGTGGCAACGTCTAAATCGGAATTTATTTCTTTATTATCAATTAAAAGACTGTAATTATTACCTTTGTTCTTTACTTTTCCAG
Organism: Phragmatobia fuliginosa; assembly: GCA_932526445.1. Taxonomy (NCBI): domain Eukaryota; kingdom Metazoa; phylum Arthropoda; class Insecta; order Lepidoptera; family Erebidae; genus Phragmatobia; species Phragmatobia fuliginosa. Next base: position 691,839 of record OW052072.1, read on the forward strand.
TTTCGGCATTAATTATTTCCCATGTCATTCTAATTTTATTTGAACTATTACTAATTTTAGATTTTAAGTAATTAACCTTTGCGAGATGACATATTTTTTAAATAAATTGGAATATTGTTTAACATATTCTCGAAATTCTACACTAGTGTTATAATTTCGTTCTTCATAAAGCTCATAAAGCCGTGTTCTACTTTTAAATATTCCAACCGTGGCCCATTCACTGAAGGTTGTAGTACCCCTAACTGATAACTTCTTAGGAGTAAAAGTTGACTCAAATTCTGAACAATACATGTTAAAAATGCATTATATAATTGATTAGGATCATCATTATAACCCAAGCTCGGCAGTTTACTAAGCAGTTTATTTTTAAAAATTTCCATACGAGTTACAGTTTTAGGTACCACAGTAATATCTCGTGTTACCACTATTTTATTTTTTATATCAAACGCACACATCTGTCCACAGTGATCAGAATGTAGTTTATTTATTATTCCTTTAGTGTGTGGCAATAGGTCAGTAAATATATTATCTAAACACCTGGCTGTGGTGGCAGTGATCCTGGTAGGCTCCAGAAAGATGTTATCAAGGTTGTATGATCTAAATAGGTTTTTAAACCTTGAACTCAAGGATGTATCTTCCAATATGTTTACATTAAAATCACCACACACAACTACATTTTTGTTTGATTTACATACTTTCTGCAAGACTTCATTCAAAGTTTTTTCAAAACTAACATACAATGAGGATGGAGGCCTGTATACACTCAATACAATAAGTTGCTCTAACTCCACACATGCTATCTCTATTGTCCGTTCAACAGAGAAGCCCACAATATCAGTACGGTTCTTAAAACTAAAATCCTTTCTGAGCAAAATCAATGAACCGCCATGTACAGCATGCTCCCTGCAGAACGAACTACCTAATATGTGATTACTGAAATTGAACATGAGCTGATGACTTTTTAGCCAGTGTTCTGTAACACAAAAAATATCAATTTTGTCACAGCTCATGAACAATTCAATCTCTAGGTGCTTACTAGACATTCCTTGAATATTTTGATGCACCAGAGTAAAAGTGTTCCTTTTAGGTGTTTCTGATACCATTCTATATGGTATATATAAGCTAGAGGTTGCCTCTATTATATTACATTTAGTATTTATCTTATTATTTTTAATTAATTTACAATGATTGAACTTTCCACTAGTGTTCATTGTGTTCATCATCATACATTACCACTTTAAAAATGATATTGAGGTTTCTAATATCATTTTTTTCTTATAGTCTAAAAAATATTAAAGGAACACATAAGAACAAAATCCTATCCGCGAAAGTGCTAGAACTCATGAAAGAAAGAAGCGAACTACAAAATAAGCCCAAATTAAGCGTAGCTGACAAAGAAAAACTAAAAAATTACCTGCAACTACCGTCCTATAAGCCTAATGCCTTGTTTTTATAAACTTTTTGCCTACTTTCTGCTTGAAAGGATAGCCCCAATCATCGATGCTCACCAACCGATCGAACACGCCGGTTTCAGAAGCGGTTTCAACACGATGGATCATATCCAAGTGGTTGACCAGGTGATAGAAAAATATTTAAAATTTAACGAACCCCCGTATTTGGCTTTCATCGACTACAGAAAAGCTTTTGATTCAATTTCACACGATAGCATCTGGGAATCGCTGAAAGCACTAAACACAAAGGAAAAGTATATCAATATCCTAAAAACTATTTACTCTTACAGCACAAGTAGAGTCAAACTGGATAGAGTAGGCGAAGTAATCAACATAAAGACAGGTGTCCGGCAGGAAGATCCGATCTCACCAAAATTATTCATAGCCGTCTTACAACACGTAATAGGAGAGCTGCCATGGTCCAATCAAGGTATTAATATAAATGGGATTTTTTTAAGTCATCTCAGATTTGCCGATGACATAGTTTTATTTTCGGACACCCCTCACCAACTAAACAAAATGGTAAATGAATTAAACCAGGATAGTATAACAACTGGTTTGGAAATGAATCTGGAAAAAACTAAAATTATGTCTAACCGCAGCGCAACGCCCATCTTAACAAATAACACACCTCTCGAGTTTGTCAACCACTACACATACTTAGGAAAACAAATCTCCTTTAGTAAGGAAAGAAACACAGAAGAAGTTAACCGAAGAGTGGCGATTACCTGGAACAAGTTCTGGCACCATAAAGAAATACTAAAACCGCAACTTCCGCTACAGACCAAGAAAATTGTCATGGATACAGAACTTTTACCGTGCCTCACTTATGGATGTCAAACTTAGACCTTCGACCTCAAAACTAGGAACAAAATTCAGACTACCCAACGAAGAATGGAAAGAAGTTGCCTAGGTATTAAACTGAAGGACAAGGTAAAGAACGTTGACATTCGAAAGAAGACAAAAGTATGCGATGCCTTAACTTTTGCAATGAAGGCTAAATGGAAGTGGGCGGGTCACGTGGCCCGTTACAAGAACGATAGATGGACTCAACGGTCAGTGAAGTGGTCTGGGCCAAAATGCACCAGATCAAGAGGTCGACCAAGGGCCAGACGGGCAGACGAAATTATTGCGTGCGCGGGCGGAAGTTGGCTGGACAGAGCTAATGATAGAGAAGGGTGGCATTCTTTGGGGGAGACTTTTTATGAATATAGTTGATGATTGAGCAAATAATAATTTAACTAATTACATCATAAAATTTATAATTAGAAATCAAATGCATCTAAGCAGAATAAATGTAATTGAAAATTATAGGTTATTAATTGATAATCAATTGTTATTGTTTAATATGTATTATGCATGGAATCAAATAAAGATTTATTATTATTATTATTATTCTAAACTGAATAGTTTGCGCGAGAGACACTTCCAAAGTGGTAAAATGTGTGTCCCATGTAACTTTTGAAGAATGATAGAATGATAAGACTGAAAAAAATATAATATGATGTACATGACCATGCAAACTTCCACCGAAAATTGGTTTGAACGAGATCTAATAAATAGTTTTTTTTAATACGTCATAAATCAGAAGCCGCAATTTACCTTTCATTCAATCAATACACTATTATTAAAACATCGATCAAAGTTACAACGAACTACAAGAACTTTTATATGATGTTATTTGCTGCTACGGAACCCTTCATGGGCGAGTCCGACCCGCACTTGGCCGCTTTTTAGGTTTCCGTAGCCAAATGGCAAAAAACGGAACCGTCATAGATTCGTCATGTCTGTCTGTCTGTCCGTCCGTCCGTATGTCACAGCCACTTTTTTCGGAAACCATAAGAGCTATACTTTTGAAACATGGTAAGTAGATGTAATCTGTGAACCGCATTAAGATTTTCACATAAAAATAAAAAAAAAACAATACATTTTGGGGGTCCCCGTACTTGGAACTGAAACTCAAAAAAATTTTTTTCATCGAACCCATACCTGTGGGGTATCTATGGATAGGTATTTAAAAATGATGTTGAGGTTTCTAATATCATTTTTTTCTAAACTGAATAGTTTGCGTGAGAGATACTTCCAAAGTGAAAAAATGTGTGTCCCCCCCCTGTAACTTCTAAACTAAGAGAGTGATAAAACTAAAAAAAATATATCTTGTACATTACCATGCAAACTAACAACGAAGATTGGTTTGAACGAGATCTAGTAAATAGTTTTTTTTAATACGTCATAAATCGTAAGCCGCAATTTACCTTTTATTCAATTAATACACTATTATTAAAACATCGATCAAAGTTACAACGAACTACAAGAACTTTTATATGATGTTACTTGCTGCTACGGAACCCTTCATGGGCGAGTCCGACCCGCACTTGGCCGCTTTTTAGGTTTCCGTAGCCAAATGGCAAAAAACGGAACCGTCATAGATTCGTCATGTCTGTCTGTCTGTCCGTCCGTCCGTATGTCACAGCCACTTTTTTCGGAAACCATAAGAGCTATACTTTTGAAACGTGGTAAGTAGATGTAATCTGTGAACCGCATTAAGATTTTCACATAAAAATAAAAAAAAAAACAATACATTTTGGGGGTCCCCATACTTGGAACTGAAACTCAAAAAAAATTTTTTCATCGAACCCTTACCTGTGGGGTATCTATGGATAGGTCTTCAAAAATGATGTTGAGGTTTCTAATATCATTTTTTTCTAAACTGAATAGTTTGCGTGAGAGATACTTCCAAAGTGGAAAAATGTTTTTTTTTTTCATCGAACCCCTACCTGTGGGGTATCTATGGATAGGTCTTCAAAAATGATGTTGAGGTTTCTAATATCATTTTTTTCTAAACTGAATAGTTTGCGTGAGAGATACTTCCAAAGTGGAAAAATGTGTGTCCCCCCCCCCCTGTAACTTCTAAAATAAGAGAGTGATAAAACTAAAAAAAATATATCTTTTACATTACCATGCAAACTAACAACGAAGATTGGTTTGAACGAGATCTAGTAAGTAGTTTTTTTTTAATACGTCATAAATCGTAAACCGCAATTTACCTTTCATTCAATCAATACACTATTATAAAAACATCGATCAAATTTACAACGAACTACAAGAACTTTTATATGATGTTACTTGCTGATACGGGACCCTTCATGGGCGAGTACGACTCGCACTTATAGTGTGTACCTGTATTTTTTATTATAAAATTTATTTTATGGTTTGGGATATATAATACTAAGTTTCATATGCTATAATTGGCTGGTTCATATTATGCTGGAATATTATCGGGACATTTTTGGTCCCATCGCTTATTTCCTAAATTTAGTATGCAAAGTGGGCAGGGGTCACGTGGGGTGGGGGTACGATGTGCCTGAGGTCACAGGGGCAGAACTTGCACTGGCGGTGGATCGGCTAAAGGCCAAAACCACCGCCCCAGGACCCGATGGCATTCCAGGTCGAGCTTGGGTCCTGGCTTTAGAAGACGAGGCTCTTGAGCCCCGACTGAGAGCCTTCTTCAGCGCATGTTTCGAGCAGGGTCAGTTTCCGAAACTGTGGAAGACGGGGAAACTGGTCCTCATCCGTAAGGAGGGGCGCCCGGCGGACTCACCATCCGCCTATCGGCCTATAGTCTTGCTTGACGAGGTGTGCAAACTCTTTGAAAGAGTGATTGCATGGCGCCTCATCAAGCATCTCTTAAGAGTGGGGCCGGATCTGGCGGAAAACCAGTACGGTTTCCGTCAAGGGCGCTCCACCGTGGATGCGATCATGCGTGTGAAGGCTCTAGCGGACGAAGCAGTTTCCCGGGGTGAGGTGATGTTGGCGGTGTCTTTGGACATCGCCAACGCGTTTAACACCCTGCCCTGGAGTTGCATCAAAGAGGCGCTGGTATATCACCGAGTGCCTCTTTACCTCCGTCGCATAGTCGGGGCGTATTTGTCGGAGAGAGCTGTCATCTACCCCTGTAGGACCGGTCTCGGACGGCGTGAAATGTCGTGCGGTGTTCCGCAGGGGTCGGTCTTAGGGCCGCTCCTGTGGAACATTGGCTACGATTGGGTGCTTCGCGGTGCACTCATTGATGGTGTCGCCGTCACGTGCTATGCGGACGACACGCTAGTGACGGCGTGCGGTGGGACGCACCGTGAGGCAATCGTTAGGGCCACGGCCGGGGTTGCCCAAGTCGTGGAACGAATCCGGCGGCTGGGTCTTAAGGTGGCTCTACACAAATCAGAGGCCTTATTTTTCCACGGGCTTCGGATGAAGCCACCTGAGGGACTCAGCCTGATAGCAGGAGGCACTCGCATCGGCATCGAGCCCTCTATGAGGTATCTGGGGCTAGTACTCGACGGCCGATGGGACTTTGGACATCATTTCCAAAGTCTGGTCCCCAAGTTGGTTGGAGTGGCGCGTGCATTAGCACGGTTGCTGCCCAATATGAGGGGGCCCGATGACTCCTGTAGGAGACTCTACGCTGGAGTTGTGCGGTCCATGGCCCTTTATGGGGCCCCAGTATGGGCGGAGGCCCTAAAGGCCAGCAACGTTGCGTTGCTGAGACGACCACAGCGAGTGCTGGCCATTAGGATCATAAGAGGGTACCGCACGATCTCTTTTGAAGCGGCGAGTCTCCTTTCCGGAACTCCACCATGGGATCTGGACGCGAGAGCCCTTGCGGCAGTTTATCAGTGGCGCAAGGAGGCGCGGGAGTTGGGTCAGAGTCCTGAGATTTCCGAAATCGAAGCTCAGAAATCCCAGCTCCGCCAGGCCCTCGTGGAAGAGTGGAGGGAACGACTTGGGCAACCGAGCGCTGGGCACGCCGTTATTGCGGCGATAAGACCCCTTATGGAGGATTGGCTCGAGAGGAGTCACGGAACCCTCTCATACCGGCTGACGCAGGTGATCACTGGAAAAGGTTGTTTCGGTGATTACCTGTGTCTGATTCGCAAAGAGCCAACGCCTGAGTGCCACCACTGCGATGGCTGCAGCGTGGACACGGCGCTTCATACGCTGGCAGAGTGTCCGGCGTGGGAGGAGCCGAGGCGAGATCTCGTGGCGGCCATCGGAGTGGGAATTCTCTCGCTCGGTAACATGATTGCGGCCATGATATGTAGCGAGAGTGCGTGGAACTCTGCTGTCTCTTACTGTGAGCAAGTTATGCTTGCAAAGGAGATGGCGGAGCGGGACCGGGAGAGGTTTAGAACCCTCCCGGTCCGCCAGGCCCGGCAACGGGCTAGGTACCAGGCGACTTAGGCGCCGGAGATCGCAAAACGATCTCCGTCCTCCATAAGCGCAGGCCTGGGGGTGACAGGTGAGGCCACCTGCCACCCTAGCAGAAGCAGGCCGGGGTGGCAAGTATTTGATTTGTTCACGTATAGTAGGAGGCCATCTGCAAACCAAGATGGCCCGAGGTACGTTGGGGTCCCAGGGTTTTTCCTTCCGAGGGTGTACCTGGTTTCCCGACTTCTAGTGCCCGAGAAGGCGTGCGGTTTTGGTCGGTTCGAGTCCGACATAGCCACATTTATGTGGCATCCGGGGGGATTTTGACTGCCTCGTTGGTCTAGTGGTTAGCGTATGCGGCTGCTGATCAAGAGGTCTCGGGTTCGATTCCCGGGTCGGACCAAATATTATTTGTGTGATTCACAAATATTTGTTTCGGAGTCTGGGTGTTTTCTATGTATAATATGTATATATTTACAAAAAAAAAAAGAGTATGTTTATGTATTTATATCAGTTGTCTAGTACCCATAACACAAGCTCTGCTTAGCTTGGGACTAGATGATGTTGTGTGTCAGTTGTCCAAAAAAAAAAAAAAAAAATTTCCGCACGAAAAAAAAAAAAAAGGGGTCAAGGTTTTTACTTAAAAACTTGAAGTTTCATGGGGCAGACAAAATATTGGCAAATAATTAAATCATAGGCCTTTTAAAATTCTTTGAGGTAAGACTAGTGATATATTGCACAAGAAAATGAAAATAAACTTTAAATATGTATAAAAATGCATAATAAATAATAATATTAATAAGCATTTATTCTCCTTTCACAAACGTTTGCTTTAAGATATAAAAGTAACAATTATGACTTGGCTTCCGGATTCCACCTTTGTGAAAGACTGGTGCCTGATATAGATTATAAAAAGATAACCTGTGTTACAGGTCACCAGGCCCTCTGCACGGTAAGAATAGGAGGACAATAATGACCGTCTGAGAGACTTTACATTTTAACAAATGAATACTGTAACAATAAAGTAAGGAAACACAAAACAAAGACAATATCTCATAAAGACATTACACATAAGATTAAAAAACAATTTGATATGTATGCGCGTAGTGTATGTGTGTGTGTCAGTGTGTGTGTGTGTATGTGTGTGTGTGTGTAAATACATTAGATTTGCGAGGAGCATCAAGAGAATGTTCTGCGAGTTTAACGTCAATGATAGTAGGGTTAGGGCATTTAGAGTAGGACTTCATTTGATGATGACCATAATATTTTCAGTTGCATCGTAATCCAAAGTTTTCAAGTACTGTGTTAAAATTTTTTGACAGACAAATCTACTTTTAGGGTATATGTTAAGGATACTGTTTATTTTATTGTAAATGTACGATCCAAGAAAACAGAAGAATCTTTGAGAGAGTGAAGATTTGAAATTAAGACGGGGGCATATATTACCCTTACGCCTTTTATCCTTAAGTAAATTAACGTCAAACAAAAGCTCTGAGTGTTTTTTAAGCACAATTTGTAAAATAAACGTTTGACGGACAGTAAGTATACTCCACTCTCGATATAATTCACATGTTGGAAAACGCAAAGGGAGACTAGCAGCAACCTTGAGAATAACACGCTGTGTTCGTTCCATCTCGATAAGGTGAGTCTTGGCAGCACCTCCCCATGAAGTTATGCAGTAGTCAATAAGAGACTGGCATAGTGCGTAGTAAACCATCTTGATAGTCCTGCGATCAGCTGAGTACCTTAATGCTTTAAAGATGTAAATTAGTTTTCGCAATCTGGATACGAGAGCTTCAATGTGTGGTTTGAATGTGAGATGGTGGTCAATAATTACTCCAAGGTATTTAAGGCTCTCAACTCTCTCAATAGGTGGACAAGGACAGTCAGAAGTTTCACAGGCACAGGTATGGCCCTTTATGATTAAAGATGATGGAGGGAGTAGATTTGTTCTGTGTGCAAAGGTGATATACTTTGTTTTGGAGATGCTTAACGTTAAGATATTAGTCTGCAGCCATTCACAAACCCTGTCAAAACCAAGTTGAGCCATAATGAAGACTTCCTCCCAGCTGTCGCCGCTGAAGAACAGTGCGGTATCGTCAGCAAAAGTAATAATCCTACCGTTAATGAGAGGCAGTTGACAAAGGTCGTTGATGTACACCAGAAATAGGGTCAGACCAATAATACTGCCCTGTGGCACACCAAATTTAATAGCTAACTCATTGCTCAATTTATCATTTATTCTGACTCGTTGTTTTCTGCCAGTAAGATAATCTTCCATCAATTTTAAAGGAGTTCCTCTTATACCAAGCCTATTTAACTTTTGCAGAAGGTGTGGAATTGAGACTGTGTCAAAAGCCTTATGGAGGTCAAGGAATAAAGCCAGGCATTTCTTTTTGGCATCTAAGCCAGTTACCACAGAGTTTAGTAACTCATGGACAGCGTCATTAGTACTTTGACCTCTGCGAAATCCGTATTGAGCAGGGGCGAGGAGTTTATTACCTTCGAGATATTTTATGAGTCGCTGGTTAATTAAGCGCTCTAGAACTTTAGATAGTGCCGGAAGAATGGAGATTGGACGGTAGTTGTTAACTGAATCTCTCTCGCCTGCTTTATGAATAGGTTTGACCAACGCTGTTTTAAAAGCTACAGGAAAAATTCCTGTTGAGATGGATAAGTTACATATATGTGTCATGGGAGGGGTAAGATAACTTGCATACCTTTTTAGAACTTTAGTAGTGATTCCATCGATGCCCACGGCACAGTTATCTTTTAAGCCTTTAATGATGTTGAAAATTTCCTGTTCATCGGTTGGAAGGATGACAAAGGAATTTAAAGTGGCTGCTGGATGATTGTTGTGGCTCTGTTTTGGCAAGGAGGATTTAGAGGTGGATATCTTTCCGGCTAACTTTTCACCAATTTCTGTAAAGTACCTATTCACGTTATTTAAATCTACATCAGGACTATTGGCTGCCAGAAGAGAAGATGAACTATCAGTTTTACTTGCAGTACCGCTTATTTTTTTAATAACATCCCAAAGCTGTTTTTTGTTGCCCCTTGCATTCTCAATCTCCTGCTTTTCGTATCTCTTTCTTGCTTTTTTCATTAAAGAGCTGCAAAAATTTCGGTAGCGTTTGTACGTAAGTTAAGTGTTTTCATCATTAGGGTTTTTTTTATTTTTTGTGCAGGTTGTCCCGGTTTCTCATGCAACGGAGTAGACCATCGGTTACCCATGGTTTGGTAATCAGCTTTCTGTTAGTGGCTCTGACTGATCTCGTATTATTTTTTATAGCTGTGGAAAGGTTTGAAACAAGGAGATCAGAGCAAATGTTTGGGTCTTGTGTAGAAAGGATGGGCTGAAAGTCCATGCTATCAATAACTTCATCAAGCTTAACGAAGTCAACTAAGTGATACGCTTTGTTTAGGTAATTTAAAGGGGATTTAGATCTACAGCTGACAGCCACACTCTCATGATCTGTAATTGAAGTTTCGAAAATGAAACATATTGTGTCAAGTTTGGTCTTTATCATCATGTGGTCTAGACACGTAAAACCATGTGTTAGAGTCGTATGACCAGGGAGCAGACCATGACTAGTTAAGGTGTTTAGATAATCGAGTGATCGTTTGTCAGGACTACCTGGCACTATATTAATATTTATATCACCACAAAAGAAAATATTTTTGAAGCTTTTAAGCTGGTTCAGCAAAGAATTAATTGAGTCAATAAAACCAACTGTATTGATTTGACTTGGTGGGCGATATAATCCGATTATGCATGTTTCTTTGTCTAGTTTTAGCACCAGGCAATTAAAGGTTCTACGAATGTTGGATTGAGATGCTTGTTGTAGTAGATAACGACACCTTCGTTTTGTGATTTATGCGAAGTAGTTGTCACGTAGCTGTAGTCATCAAGAGCAGGAATAGACCTTGCACATGGGAGCCAACACTTCGTAAGGACCAATACATCCCAGAGTATTGCAGATCTTTGCAGAAGAGTGATGAAGTTGGGCATATTGCAGCTAATGCTGCGGATATTTTGGGACAGAATATTGATATTAAATTTATTCTTAGTAATGTAGTTTTTGGCATTTTCTATGTCGCACGTGACAGTCTTAGCAATTTGAATTGAGTCCAGATCAGAGCTTAATGTTTCTATGGCTTGCATTCTGCAATGTAACTTGCAAAATCAACTAACCATGGTCACGTTTCACACGTGACTTGAGGTAGGGAATAAGTAAGCTATGATCCAGGACTTCAACTGATTTAACAATCGGCGATTGACATGACGAAACACGGAGTAGGTTGATGTTACTACTGGCAATTAGAGATACTCGCCTAAATAATGTGCATTGAGAGTTGGTGTTATGTTGTGAGTTGAGAGTGTTATGTGAATCAAAATCAAAATCAAAATCAAAGCATTTATTTCAAGTAGGCCAGTTACAGGCACTTTTGAATTGTCGAAACAAAAATGTAGCTACAGTCCCAGTCACAAGACATAAAAACTGTGAAAGAACTGTAGTTGCCCATTCCCTAGCGTAGATCTCTATGGAGAAGAACGGGCAAGAAACTCCATGGACACTCTTTTAAATCAAAATATTTTTTTACAAAATCTTGGTTACATCATTCATGTTGAGATGGTAAATTATGTGAGAACGATGTAGCAAGACGTGCACGTTAAAAGTGTCCATAGTACAACAAAAATACAATTGAAAAATAAAATAATTAATTCAAATAAGCCGTGGCAACTAAGAGATGACCAGTCACAACTGACAGCGCCCGTTCACGAACATGACGCATGGATCCGCACCATTCAACTCAACCATTTTGAAGGGAATTAAATGATCCGACACACGTGCCACCATCAGCGTGACATTTGAGTGAGCATGACATACTCTCAACCGCCAGGGCAGGTGAGATTGTGTTAATGTGTCTTATTACGATAGTATGAGTTAAAAATATAAACGCACACAAATTAAGATAGTAATATAAGTAAATTAATAGGAAAACAAGTAAGCATGCTAAACAAGTTAAGTAAAAATTAAAGTACTGTAAGAAGACTAGTCACATGATATGCTCTAGGAGATCACTTTCCTCCTCAATTCGAGCTGGTGTAGAATCAATTCTTTTTTTAATATATAACTTCCCATAAGACGTCCAAGCCGCGAACAGCCCTTTAGTCTTGACATTTGAGCGTGCCGTATAAAAGAGATGTCTCACCCTGGAAGTTAAATACTCCGATATGTACAGTGTACAAGGGGTTCCCGGCTGACCAATAGATTCCGAGTTTAAAAGCGGTTCTTTCTTTTCGCGTTTATCTTTATTACACAGTTTGTACAAATAGATCATCGACACTTTTAAATAATAATAACGCGATTGAATGATTGATTTTAGTCGATTACTTTCATGTCATAAGTCATAGACAAGGATCACAGGTGACAATGATTTTATCCCATCCCTAGATGATTATTGTTCGTTCATTCGTTCGTGAGTTCTTTGAAAATGGAACGTGGTCGTTGACGAGCATAGTTATCGCGGATCATCTCGTGTGAGCACCACGTGTTCGGTGGAGTGTCTTATTTAAAATTATTAATCATGGGCTGCTATTCAATGTCCTAACTGTATTTCGTGATCGAGTGCTTCAATAAAGTGAATGTACGAGAACATTCTCCTCACCCGCTAAACTCACGTCTACCCTCAATTAGAAATATGAGGCCTACTAACGTTCCCAGTGGATTCAAGATTTAACATCAGAAGTGGGGATACGCAGGGTAACCACCTGAGGAGAATAGTGTAAAGTGAACAGCAGTGAGTAGCCCGGACAATCAAACTGGCTACAAAACATTTTGATGAAAATCTCAATCACTGGCGACCGCTAATCCGCAACAATCGGAATTTAACATTACCGTAAGGCTGATTTGTTTTGACCACGACGATATGTCAGCGTTTTGGCACACAAGGGCACAGCATTTTCCTCATGATTTTCTCTATCGAGTGTCGCGAACAGCGAGAGGGTTCTGAAGAGCCGTCTTAATGAGACTTCTGACAGATCTCAGCTACGTATGCGGGCAGGCTGGATATGTCGCGTCGGTTTGTGAAGAGCGCAAGGGTTCGGAGCTACAACAATGAAGGAGGTGCACATCTGTAAACATGAATCGACGAGGAGCAAAAGCAACGCAGAATCCGGTGAGATCGTTTCTTTTTATTATCTCGTTGATAGTGGGCATGCTTGTTCGTTAGTATTTTACACAGTGTCGTAGTATCGGGGGCAGTTAAAAAAAAAAAAAAAAAAAAAAAGGAACCTTAAAATGTTTCTCGCAAATACAAAATCGCGTTCGCATATAACATATCACGATTACGTTACTATTTTACGTTGTGCCGAATGGAACGATAAATGGTAAAGTAATTCTATAGGCAGTGATTTTTTTAAACGAGTACGTCAATGTGCAAATTAACCGTATTGCTTTTTTTTTACAAAAGAAGTGAGTTTCAGCGAAAAGCATACCCAAACTAAGCTAAGCTCTTGAGGATATAGATACTGACTTAAACTGTGCGGACAAAATCAAATCAAAAATCTTATTGATCTTCATTTAGTTACGAAAATATTCTGAATTCTTTATCGATGGTATACCAGGGCATCGCGTCTTTACAGGAGATTTACGGGTAGACCCTATTGATCAATATAAGAATGTTCAAAGACGAAAAAGTTTCAGCCCTCCTAGAAGCGTAAGTTATTTACGGTAGTTCCTCACCCTCACAAGATGGTCAATATGGGTATCTAACTAAGCCCTTTGATCTTAGAAATTCGGCTGCAGTCTATCAAAGGTGTATCAACAAGGCTTAATAATAAACTTGGAATTAGCGTTGCGCTGGGTTACCTTGATTATGGACTTGGTTTCTCTGATAAACTTTCCCATTGTCTGGAACGTTGCTTTAACCCTGAGAGCATTGTCAGACGCAGTTTTCCTTTTTTATAGAAATGTAAATTCATGAGAACAGGAGTACATTTTGTAGGTCATGTAGTTAGAGCAGGAGAAGTGGTCGATTCTCCTACCCCGAAGATTGCTACTCAGAATAGACAGTTCTTGGGCCTTGCCTCCTACTTCAGAAAATTTATACCCAAATAATACTCAAATAATACCTATGGTAGGCCCACTTTATTCACTGAAGGGGACAATAAGGTGGACGGACCTACAAGACAATATTTAAAAGAAAACTGTTCAAATACTTAGCTCAGGAGTCTGTACTAACAATATTAGATCGTGAGGCGGCAGCTATTGAGTTTCACACTGATGACAGTTCTAACGGTTATGGAGCCATAATCATTCAAAGAAAGAATGGTTTGCTACATGTTGTCATATCTTAGTTGACGAACGACTGACGCAGAATCGCGATTTCATTCGTAGGAACTAGAAACTATGATAGTCGCCTGAGTAGTCGAGATCTTTAAACAGTGTTTGTATGGGCAGCTTTACACAGCATACACCATTAGTGGTGGGTATTTCTACAGGATTTAATATTGTGCATAACAAGTAACATGCTGATTTCTTGTCTAGACATCCAATCCCAAATACAGTTTGTGACGACTCTAATGCCAGTACATTATCAGATGAAACTGTAAACGTAAGATTAGAATACTGTAGAGGACCGGGTGTCGTGTTCCTCCGACACAGAGGGGGGATCCTCCGACCGGGTGAGGTGGTCGTGCCTGGTGGGCCGCTGCACATCGGTTGGTGTTGGGATGTCGTGTGTGTACTGGTCGCGAGAGTTTCTCCGTCGCGATTCAGGATTGGTAGTTGCTCCGTGTAGTTCATACCGTGTGTTCTTCGTGGTTCAGTGTATCTTCGCGAGATGGCGCTGAGTGTTAACTTCATCATGGGTAGTTAGCGGTATAACAAAATCGTGATATCGAAATTCGTGACCTCATTAACAAAAATAAGAACAAAGAAACCTCAGACTACTCGCACCATGATGTGCGTAAGGGTAACCAGTTTCCGGTTACCAATAGCTCCGTGATCCTTAACGTGGACCTTAATTAATCATGTTCCTTCGGAAATTAAGAAACTAAGAACTATTTGAGTATTATTGGTTTCCAGAGATGACCAAGTAGGTACCTAAGTTTATTGATTCTTGTATAGTATGCAACGCTTCGAATGACTGCTCCGGGTCCCAACAAGTTTCGTCAGCAGCCCGTGGTTTCCGCTGCTGGGCTCGGGTCTCCTCTTGGGGAGGATTGACGCCGTGCGTCACCGCCCTGGTTGTGGACTTGTGGAACGCATTGTGGCTGCGTGGTCTTGCCGTTGGATGTTGTTTTTCTGGAGGGCCTCAGCTGGGCTTTGCGGATGCTGTCTTGTGGCGGCAGCTGGGACTGGCTGCTTGGCGTGGCCTTTGGGTTGCGGGGGTGCTCGTGGCGTGTCGTGCCACGGGTGGTCGCCCGTCCGGTTCTGGCCGCGCCGTCGTTGATTGCCCTTGGTGGCTGTTTCCGTCACCTGGGGCCTTTAGGCTGGGCAAGTTGGCCTTCATCAATGCCTAAGGACACGGGTCCTGACATGCGATTTACATAGATATTGCGGGGGGATTGGGCGGCAAAGACGATGGGAGGGAGTGCGTGTCTTTCATTACTCGGCATCTCTCGATGCTCATACCTTAATTAAATCCCTCAAGAGGGCTGTTTGCCTATTTGGTGCACTGAAGCGTGTAAAAGCAGACTAAAGTAGGTGTTATATAGGTGCAAACTTCAAACGGTGTTGATGTGGGCATAGTGTACAACTTCACCTTATAGGTGCTGGTTCCGGTAGGGCTAACGCTAAGCGTATAATACGTACTCTAAAATGTCTGCTCACAATAGTAGAAAACAAACCAGACAAAACTTCTGTAAGTTCAGCTTGCCTTTAATACCACTAGATCCAGAGTAACAGGTTACTCCCCTGCGGAGTTAATGCCTTACAAACGAGCAATGTAGAATATCAAAAGACTATACGTCAGAGGTAGAACGCTTCATCCGAAGTAGAGCAACAGTGAGTCCATTCAGTGCAGACAATTTCGTCTTTATCAAGGATAGCGAGTGTAACCAAACCAAACTATGTACAGTAAAAGTTCAAAGGTTAAGCTAAGAGACGTTGGTGGGTCTAACCTAACCTGTAAGTATGCTCATGAAATTCGAAATCTATAGTCATGACAATGGACATAACATCCTATGAGGAAAGTGATGCAGCATCGACATCTAGTCCACATACTTTAGCCTCTGCCTCCGAACATGACGAGTACTAAAGGTGAGTTTATAACGTTTGTGCACTCTTCTTCTTTCTTCTTCTTCCTCAGCATATTTTCATCCACTGTTGGATATATGCTTCCTACATGGTTTTCCATACGCTTCTGGATGCGGTGTGTCTAGTCTTTCTTTATATCTTCCGACCACCTGGCAGCTGGTCTACCAACACTTCGACTTCCGGTTCAGGGTCGCCAGAATAGTTATATGACTTCATCTATCGTAGTTTCTTCGGAAAACGTGTCCGACCTATTGCTATTTCAGTTGCGCAATTCATTAATTACATTTGTGTATATTCTGTTCTTTTATCGAGAACCGATCCAGAGAACGTACGTAGAGTATCGATCCAGAGCGTGCGTACGTACGTAACGTAGCGAGCGTACACTGGATGGGTACTCGGTTGGCACGTGTCTGAAAAAGGGGGCTGGTCTGAAAAAGGGATCGATGCCTCTGATCAGACTACGCGGTATGTAGCGCTATTGATGGGTAGTTGATAGGCGCGTATCTGAAAAATGGGGCTGGTCTGTAAACCGGATCGATGCACCTGATCAGACTTCGCGATTTATAGTAGGGCTGATGGGTAGTTGGTAGTCGCGTATCTGAAAAATGGCGCTGGTCTGTAAACCGGATCGATGCACCTGATCAGACTACGCGATGAGAGAGGTGGAAAGGACGCTGACAAAGGTCCGGCCCGACGCACCATGCGAGTTGGTGAACGGTCGGAGGGACGCCTGAGGTCAGTTGTCCGCCAAGTGTGTGTGATGGTGGAAGGGGCGCTGACGGGTGGTCAGGTCCGATACACCATGCGAGTTGGTGGATGGTCGAAGGGACGCCTGAGGTCAGATGTCCACCCAGTGTGTTTATTTCAGATGCGAGGGGTAAAGATCGAGATCTTTTTTAAACAGGTGTCATGAATTGGTAGCGATTCAGTGATGGACGAGCGATTTTTGTTCTCTGATTGACGAGGAGTACGAGACCTGTAGAGGTGAGTGATCGCACAGGGACGTGCGATTGTCAGCATGGCCGTGTCGGCGTATCGATTATTTTAGCTGGCAACACTGTTAAGTGTCTGAAGGTAAGACACTGACGCAACACCGGGCACTGGCGCGTGCGACCGGTGACCGCAGGGATGGGAATCATTGACACTTTTAAATAATAATAACGCGATTGAATAATGGATTTTAGTCGATTACTTTCATGTCATAAGTCATAGACAAGAATCACAGGTGTCAATGATTTTATCCCATCCCTAGATGATTATTGTTCGTTCATTCGTTCGTGAGTTCTTTGAAAATGGAACGTGGTCGTTGACGAGCATAGTTATCGCGGATCATCTCGTGTGAGCACCACGTGTTTGGTGGAGTGTCTTATTTAAAATTATTAATCATGGGCTGCTATTTAATGTCCTAACTGTATTTCGTGATCGAGTGCTTCAATAAAGTGAATGTACGAGAACATTCTCCTCACCCGCTAAACTCACGTCTACCCTCAATTAGAAATATGAGGCCTACTAACGTTCCCAGTGGATTCAAGATTTAACATATATTTGCACTAGTTAAATATTTTTATTGATTTGATTCATATAATCTATCTATCTTTTAAAAGATGTGCAACATTCGATTATTGACTTTCAGTTGATTTTTTTTATTCAGCTTAGACAAGAAAAATGGATACGTCGAAAATTCGAGTGATTTTTAAATATGAGTTCCGACGAGGAACTAACGCTGCAGAAACAGTTCGCAATATCAATGTTGCCTTTGGAGAGGGGACTGCTAAAGAACGCACCGTGCGATATTAGTTTATACGCTTTCGTGATGGAAATTTTAATTTGAAGAACGAACCACGTGGAAGACATGTGAATATCAATGAATTTAAAGAGATGGTGGAAGCCGATCCGTGCCAAACTACCCAGGAATTAGCGGCATTGTTTAACGTTACCTTAACAACAATATTGACTCATTTGCGTTAAATCAATAAAATAAAAAGATATGAAAAATGTTGCCTCATGATTTGACTGATCTGCAGAAAGAAACGCGTGTTGAAACTTGTGTTGCCTTGTGGAATCGATACAGAAATGAAGGAATATTAGATCGAATTGTGACATGTGATGAAAAGTGGATTCTTTACGATAACTGTAAGCGAAAAATGCAATGTCTGACCCCAGGTCAAACGCAGCAACAGTGTCCTAAAGCAAAGCTTACCAATAAAGAGGTAATGATAACTGTTTGGTATAACTTTCTTCGATATGGTCAAGCAATAACGGCAGATGTCTACTGTGCCGAACTCCGAACAATGATAGCGAAACTTGCAGTGAAACAGCCCCGACTCATAAATAGTTCTTCACCATTATTGCTCCATGATAACGCGAGACCTCATACTCTACGAAAAACCGTTTTAACTTTATAGGAACTGCAATTAGAAACCATTCATTACCCTCCGTATTCCCCAGACCTTGCTCCAACGGACTACCATTTTGTTTCGTGATTTGGACAATTTTTCTTCCCAGTAAAAAGTTTTCTTCCCAGGAGGCAGTACAAAATGCTTTTACATAGTTTGTAGAATCTAGATCACTAGAGTTCTATCGCAAAGGCATAAATTACCTTCCTTTTAGATGGCAGCAATGTATAGACAACAATGGTAGATATTTTGATTAAATAAATATATTCAATGAAAAAAAACGAATTTCAATTTTTCAGTACAAATCGTCAATTTCACACTTCAACCCCTAATACCATACAAGTGAGAAATTGTCTGACCGGACCGCGCTTGCGTTCAATCAGATCTTCGTTGCGACCGTCTGATTGTCTGTTAGATGGAATTTTAAGCGGCAGTGAGTCCATTTTAGGACGTACTTTATGTCGGAAATCTGGCAGCAGCCCTCATTAATCATTTCACTGGTGTTTTTGACCGGTTTTTAGCTGACAGGAAAGTGATACATATAGCGAACTTATTTCTTGTAGCTTGGTCCGTCGTAGGGGTCCACGATCGTGGCGACTAATAGGTGGATATCGAATAACTATGATAGTGTATTCTTTTGGAGCCATGTTTATTAATTACTGTACTCTTATTGTAACCTTACGTACTAAGGTATGTACATGGAATCTCTTCGTTATGATCTTATAGCTACATTATATATTCTAAATCTATCGTTACATTGCACAATAAACACGTCATAATATCAACAAGGAAATGACAGCCGGAATCCTACGTGCTCGATAATCGGCACATATTTGCAATGTGCTGATCAAGCATAATATCTGTATAATTTCCGTCTTTTATTTAAACCAAAATATGACGCAGGAATAATACACAATTCGTGTCGCCCCTATTCTATAACGAAAAATCGAACAAAAATAAGAAAGGTTTCAACAAAGTTTGATTAATTGTTAATGTGATTTGATAATAATCTTTTTGAGTTATGTACTTACTTTATGTAATACTAACTGACCCGGCGAACTTCGTACTTAGAATATTAATTCATAAACAAGTATTGTGTTTAGTTATTAACTGATAGTGACAAATCGACAGCAGCGTCAACTAACGGGCCGCGGCCGGTACCGCCACAATCGCTTTGTTCCTGCATTTTAAATCTGTAATATCTTCAAAAGTATTAATTTAAATTACATACTGTAAAGGGCCATATTAATTTATATTAAATACACAATGTATTTAAGGTACTTAATTGGATAAGGATTAATACTGTATTGCTTAAAATCGCTTCGTAAATAAGCCATTATTTCTCCTAAAAAGAAAAAAGAAAATGGTTATTGTAAGTTATCTTTAAGAGATAGACATACATATACTATCGCTGACTTTTTTGTAGACCTATTTAAGATGTACAATACTGTAGTACATTATTTTGATCTATCTCGTAGGGTACAGCCATAAAAATGGGTTCATTTACGACATCACATTAGAAACCTCTAAAATTATTATCTACTATAATTATACATGTATTATACATAAAAACCTTCCTCTTGAATCACTCTATCTATTAAAGGAAATGGCATCAAAATTCGTTGCGTAGTTTTAAAGATTTAAGCATACATAGGGACAGAGAAAGCGACTTTGTTTTATACTATGTAGTGATGATGTAAGTAGAAAACTTGAGTTTTGGGAATCACCCCACAGAAAAGTGTAAATTTTGCTCATATTTAGGTATTTTTCTATAAAAAGATATTTTCCAACTTATCTGAATTTCAGTGCCCATATAGAAGCCAATTAGTTCCTTATTCCGGATTTAAAAGCGAGATATTGTGGAATATTTCATACTGGACTTACCACTTTACCAATTTTCAATATTTAACTTTAACTTAGCTGCTATTGGCATTAAATCGGCTGCAACTGAAAATCATTTCTGCGATGGTCTAAGCCCGTTGCAGTAAATGCTGAGTGTCCACCTATTTTGTTAGACATGGCGTACAGCCCATATTACCACTATTGACTGCCCAGTGCCCTATTTCAAAGGCTTACTTTTGTTATGCACCAGTTAATGTACACTTTATATTTGTAATTTTTGGCATTCGATTCGATTTATGTAATAAGCTTAAACTTTACATGTGAATTTCATTGTGATGCTAATTTACAAAATGTAAATCAATGCCACGTCATTTGGCATTGACAGTTGACAGTAATGTCAATTGACAATGCCCAGTGTTACAAGCCTAAAAAAAAAATACTTCTACTTTGTACAGTGTTCAAAAAATCGCATTAAACTTTGTATGCTGTGTTTATCAAATAAAGTTCTTATTATTATTATTATTATAAAATAAATCAGAAATATTTAAAAACTAAGAAGCTATGAGTTGATCGCACCAAAATTTCTTCATTATAAGAACTACCCAATTATGTAGACAGATAATCTTGTTTATTTTATAGTTTTCTTTTTAGTTTTAGTAAATGCGAATCGTGTGGAATTGTGGAAATGTCGTGCTAGTAGATAGATAGATCGGTAAAATCTGCATTCCGGCTTGACAAGTACTTTTGACGTGTTTTTAGTTCTTACAAGAAAACTAAATAAAAGAAAAGACTCCCTTGAGTCTTCTTCTCCTGTATTTATAAATCTACCTTTAGCGGTGGATTAATTCTTCTCAAACGTTATGCGCTTAAGTAGATAACCATTAAATATTTTAATGGTGGTTGAACGAGGTTAACTTTTTGCTGGAAAGCGCTGGGTTAAATGAAAGCCGGAATAATATCTCAATCACTTGTAATCTACTACAATACTCACATAATGAATATTTTCTCAATTGTATTTTTTACTTGACGATGTCACGAGGCCATTGTGACATTTTGTTTTTATACAGTATCATCCAGCCAGTGCGTTGTCAACCTTTACAAAAGTTTATAGTAAAACCTAAACAGTGGTAGTATATTAACTGGTGGTCTGTTGAAAGTGTGAACAATAAAAACATATTATATGGTGATGTAACCACACATAATTATATTTTTCGAACCTCTCCCTCGTCTGTTCTCTTCTCTCATCGTCTCATTTATCAGAACTTAGCACTTAACATTTTTAATTTCTCCATCACTCCAACTTTAATCTAAACTACACCTGTTAAAACTTGTTCCTTTAAATATTTTTATTTATCGAGTTTAAAGTTAAATATTAACCTCTCTTGGCCAGTATATGTGTATATAGAACTGTTTCAAGTTTACTGAACATTTCACACGGTGATTATAACGGTGATAAATGAGAAAAAAGCGTAACTTATAAAAAGACATTGAAAACTAAACAGTGATAGTGCGATCAAACAAGTCGTTGACCGGAACGCGTAAGCAACACGTATAGCACGGCGCTTAGGCCCTTCTTACCGCGACATCGTATGCAAGCTTCGCACTGGCATAACGTTTCTCAAACTTTTATAAGTTTGCTGGGATAATAACTGTAGTTCATTATATATTATTCATTATGGTTACCTGCAAGCGTTGTGGTGTCAAGGTAAGGGATGGTGTTGCGTGTTCGGCGTGCGATGGTCACTTTGACTTTCCCTGTTCGGGGATATCCGAAGCAGGATGGAAAAAGCTCGGAGAAGAAAGAAGAAGCACTTGGAAGTGCAGCACCTGCAGAAACCTGGCAACTAGCAGTCCGCGTCCCGATACGACCAAGTCGGATACGAGCGGCATACTGTCAGAACTGAAAAGACTGTCGTCTCAAATGGACGCATTGCCTACGCTGTTAGAAAATGTTAAAGCCATTCAAACTGAGCTTGCGGAGCTTAAGGCAGTCAGGGCTGACATTTCTGACTTGAAATCTTCTGTGGAATTCATACATCACTCCATAGATGCGCTGTCCAGCAGAGTTTCGAATATTGAGTTAGAAGTCAACTCCCTTAAGTCAGCGACAGAAGAAATCTCTGTTTTACAGAACCGTTGCTATAAGCTTGAGACATTGCTACACGAGAATGAGCAAAGGTCTCGCATGAGTAACATCGAGATTAAAGGGGTCCCATTGACCAGCGGTGAAAATCTCTTTACGATCGTCGATAAGTTGGGAGATATTATCGGGTGCCGCATCCCTAAGGAACAAATTAATTATATTGCACGAGTACCTATGCGAGGTGATAGCCAACACAAAAATATAATATGTTCAATACATAATAATTACATTAAAAATGATTTTGTCGCCACCGCAAAGAAACACAAGGGTGGAATTAGTGTGGTTGACTTGGGACTCGCGGGCAATGGCAAAATTTATATAAACGACCATTTAACGATTGAGAACAAAATTCTACTCAACAAAACTAAATCGCTCGCAAGGGATCGTGGTTTCCAGTACGTATGGGTGACGGGCTGCAGGATATTCCTACGCAAGAACAATACCTCCCCTAAACATCATGTAAAGACGGAGCAAGACCTAAAGAGGTTTTTCTAGATCGTGGGTCAAGTCGACCCTCTGGCAACGCATACAAACATTTTAACTTAATAATGTTGAGAACCACAGGTATGTTTGATATTATATGCATTTACATTACTCGCCGGCCCTTGGTTTTGCTATCATTCGGTGTCAACCGGTCCGCTTCATGTTTCAAACAATATCAATTCTATTTACACGCTGTTAACGATTCTTTTAGTTTGTTAATGAGAAATAATTTTATAGCGTTTAAGTGTTCACTTAATTTAATAACTACTATATTGCATTTTCGATCTAATTTACTTGAGGGTAAGGCCTGCTTCTTTCTACCTACGTTTTGGCGACTTTGTTGTGTGAGTGTGATTTTCAAGATACCTCTCAATATTTGCCTTCTGTGTATTCTTATACTAAAATATATATTAAATTACTCATAATGGCTCCTATTTATTTTTATTATCAAAATACACGTGGATTACGGACTAAAACATCTGCTTTCTATAGAAATGTGTGTATAAATGACTATGACGTTATTTGCTTAACGGAGACTTGGCTTATTGACGGTATTAGCAACAGTGAGTTGTTTGACGACAGGTATATTGTTTGGAGACGCGACCGGAACTATGCGCAAACTAATCAGACCCTCGGAGGTGGTGTCTTAATCGCTGTAAGAAAAGAACTTGTAGCAATAGACCGGAGTGATTGGTGTTCATCTGCCGAGGATGTGTGGGTGACTTTGACACTGCACCAAAGGAAACCTCGAGCGACTTACAAAATGCACATAGGCGTAGTTTATATATGTAATGAAAACATGGGGAATTCATTGACTACACAGCTGACTAACTTTTTCGATAATACGACTAACATTATGCTCGGGCACCCCGCGGATAAGCTCCTAATTGTAGGTGATTTCAACCAACCTAATATAACTTGGCAGCCTGACAACCGCGGCAGCTTATCTCCTAGTAATCTACAAGGTGTTTACCAAATGAACGTAATAGATACCTTCAGTACATGCAATCTGTCACAATATAACTCTCACCGCAACAGTGAAAATCGGATTCTTGACTGGGTTCTATCGAATAGTGAAGTTACAGTGGATCATTGTTGCGATCCCTTGGTTACTGAGGATTCTCATCATAAAGCGTTACGTATTAGTGCCAATTTCGTGCGACTTCATACTTTACCGATATGCCCGGGCATTAGGTTTTTGTATACAAAAGCAGATTATATTGCTATTACCAAGGAAATGGATGATATCGACTGGTATTCTGCGTTGTCTCGCGGGACGCTTGAGGATGCTGTTTCATTCTTTTACAATACTCTCAATAGACTAAAAAATACTTATATACCCACCAGAGCTGCAGTTGAAGCAGTAAAATATCCTCTCTGGTATAGAAGCCCACTTATAAAAATAATTAAAGAAAAGGCTAAGTCTCACAAGAAATTTAAAAAATATGGTAACATATCAGATTATCAATCTTTTGTCAAACTTCGCCAGCGTGTTAAGGACTTGGAGAGGAGCATGTTTGATAACTATATTGCTAAACTTGAATCCGATATCGCTAAAGACCCCAGGGCATTTTGGACCTATGTAAAATCTAAGAAACAATGTAATTCTTATCCCTCAGAGCTTAAGTTTAAGGAACATTCTTCCACTGATGGTAAAGAAATTTGTAACATGTTCGGAGAGTACTTCTATTCTAATTTTCTTCAGCCTGATGGCCGCGATAGTAATGTCAATGATCAAATCCCTGCCAGTCAGGGAGACGTTTCCGATATCAGCTCTATAGAAATATATGACACAGAACTGTATAACTTACTCCGGCATGTTGACCTCCATAAGTCCGCGGGTCCTGATCAAGTTTCACCCATCTTTATTTTTAACTGTGCTAGAAGTCTTACTGTTCCTCTCTCAATCTTATTCAGACGTTCTCTTGGGGAGGGTGTGGTTCCGGTGATTTGGAAGTCAGCTTTTGTAACACCAATACATAAAAAAGGTCCCAAAGATGTGGTAGAAAATTATAGACCCATCTCCAAGCTGTGCATCTTTGCCAAACTTTTCGAAAAAATCGTTTACAAGCAACTCTATTCGGCTATTAAACTCAGTCTTGGCGAGCATCAGCATGGATTCTTGCACGGTCGTTCTACCACGTCGAATCTTATCGTTTGCAGTGACTATATATCGGAGCATATGTCACGGCGGCTTCAGGTCGATGTTGTATACACTGACTACAGCAAGTGTTTCGATCGAATTGACCATTTCATACTCAAACGTAAATTATTACAGATAGGCATAAGAGGTAACCTGTACAGGTGGTTCTCATCATATGTAGAAAATAGGAGTCAAGTCGTTGTATTAAATGGTTACTCGTCGCGGTCAGTTTATATACCATCTGGAGTTCCGCAGGGCTCACTTTTGGGACCCCTTTTGTTCAACATATTCATCAACGATATCACCTCATGCTTCCACACGTCCAAAATAATATTATACGCGGATGACATGAAGATATTGTATAGGGTTGCTTCTACTGAGGATGCTGTATGTCTGCAAGATGACCTAAATCGATTTCAAATGTACTGTCTTAACAACAAACTTGCACTAAACGTCTCCAAGTGTTATGTGTGTTCGTTTACACGAAAACCGAAGCCTATAATTGTGTCATATAAACTGTCTGGTACCGTAATAGCCAGGGTGAATACTATCAGGGATCTAGGAATTATATTTGACTCTAAGCTACTCTTTGATACACATATCGATAATATGATTAACAGAGCTTCGAAAGCTTTGGGTTTCATATTCAGAATTTCAGCGGATTTTAAAAATATAAAAACTATTAAAATTTTATACTGTGCATACGTCCGTAGCCATCTTGAGTATGCCTCACAGGTATGGAACCCTATTTACGCTACTTATATTTCTCGAATTGAAAATGTACAGAGCAAATTTTTGAGGTATATTCAGTACAAATGCCAAACATATTTACCAAATTATCGCACTCGCTGTAAAAAGTTCCATTTGCTTCCTCTTCAAGAACGAAGAAAAATAGCAGACCTTTCCTTCCTATTTAGCATAGCAGGCGGATCGACTGACGTGACCGAGTTGGTGAACGGGATAGGTCTACGAGTGCCTTTGGCATATTTTCGGAATTTTAACCTTCTTCACGTCCCTATCTCCCGAACCACCTACAGGCAAAACTCATTTATGATTAGGGCGTGCAACTCGTACAATGCTGTGTGCCAGAGAGTCGACATTGACCTTTTTAACACAAGTCTTACGCAAATGAAGAAGATTTTGTGTAGTGAGTATTTTGATCACTGATTCCACGTGATATCGTGCTGGTTATGTATGTTTTAGAACATTTCATTGTCGTCTCTTCCTTGTTTGTGAATGTGTTTATTTAGATTAACTTTATACATATCTGTGAAAACTTTTAATTGGCCTTCATGTAGATTATGGATAAATATTTCTATGATGTAACTAGCTGTAAGTTTTCTAAATCTTAAAATAAAAATGAAAATAAAAAAATCATCCTAGGCCGAACTTTAATCATTAAATAGATTTAAAATGATTTATAGTATAAGCATGGTGAAGCGATCATAGCCGACTGCCTTTAGGTGATTGGAAACAATTACCGAGGATACGCAACGACGACGTGGTCAGACCTAGATGGGTGACAGTGACAGTAACAGTGAAATGTTTTTTTTTTTTTTTAATTTCCAGACTAACCGCCAACATTATTGGCGCCCTTATCGATCTAATGCTCTTTATCACACCAGTTCCATCTTATATGCCTCTCGCACTTTTATGCCGCATACTAGGTCTTTCTTTCGTTCTTCCACTTTCTTTCTTTACGTGGGTGGGACTCCCACTTATAGAACCTATTCTATCACTAACTAACATTTATTTGCTTACTCACTACTTACTTATGGGGGAAATAACGATACTCGCATCACTTTATTGTATCTTTTCTAAAACTAGTTACATTTTTTATTAATCTTATTCTATCGGTGTGCCCTCAATTACAATTATATATCTTATTTTACTACTTACTTATTTGCTATTCATTAATACTATTTAGTTTATACTTATATTCTATATTTTTACATTTACTTATTTTACTGGATGCTAGATTGCTATTTATTAATACTACTTATATTTATGCTTTTGTTTATATACAAACAATATATAACTAAACATACTTGTTTCATCTGTCTTTATTACTTTTAATTAACCTATCTGCAATATTTTTACAGTAATCTAAGAATTTGTCTCTGTCTTTGCCTTTTACAATTGTCCAAATGTTTTCCTGTATTAACTTAGTATTAATTTCTATCTCTAAATTTTGTCTTTCTAGTCCGTAACATGATATGTTCTAAGTGTTTCCGTGATTTGGAGGTCACGTTAAACAGTCGTTCCCGGTTGTTATCATAAGATAGCAGTCGTGAAGCTTAGTTGAAGGCCTTCGGGCCCTTAAAAACATCCAACGGCAAGATGACGTAGCCACAACGTGTCTTGCCTGTCCCCAACCCGCACTCGGCCAGCGTGGGGACGTATGGCCTTAACCCTCTCCTGAGAGGAGAGCCGAGAACCCTGCAGGACATTATGAGTTGTTGATGGTAAGCATGCTCCGTTAATTTGAAAGTAAAAAAGTGATGAGTGACGTAATCGTTGATATGAATGAAGTCGATTAAATAAGAGTAAATAGTATTTGAAAAGTGAATGGTAATTGAAGTGATGTAAAGTAGTATTATTTAGGTAATCGTATTCCTTGCATAACTTTGAAGTGTAGTTCCTTTTTTCTTTTTAACGGTGTTCTTTGGTGCTGATGGCTAACAAGATTGAATGCAATTTTTATACTCGTATTAGGTGGTGGATTAGCCTCTTAGTAAGAGTCGTGTGGGCTTAGCCCACACTCGACGGCACCGCAATTTTGGAGGTCCCATGAATACGGGGGCCCCGCGGCATAACGCTTTCAAAAAATATTTACTCACTGCCTAATTTAGGTTAGAATTAGTTGCCAAATTTTGAACAAAAAAACATGTAAAGATTTAATTGTGCAATACGATGATCCAAAAAATTTTCAATCACGTCACTTTAACGAATATTAATTATGATTTATTGAGAGAAGACAAAATAATCATTATTTTTATTAAATTTTATTGTGTTTTGTTTATTGAGAAAACTTTTGAACAGTTTAAACATTATTTGCAACAGTTTTTCATAACCTAAAACAATGATTTGCTACAGGCCCCGCGCTGTCTTAATCCGAAACTGGTCGTTTACTCAGTTTGACAACTCAAATATGCTAATTTTCAGTCTGATAGACCACTTGTGGTGTTGTAGAAAATTGGATAAGGTGTACTAGTACATAATGTCGTTACACATTGGGTTAAGCATAAGAAAACTTTAAATTTTTATTATTATTATCGTTCACATCATGTTTTTTGGGGTCGGCACAGTGTGTAACATCGATAAGATTTATGGCTGGTCTTCTTTATAGCCGTGCCATAAAAGAAATCTGCCTGTCTACGAGGGAATGTGATCGTTTTCCATCCTCACAAAAGAATCAAGTAAATTACCGAAGTAATAAAATACTTACTACTACTGCTACCGAAAATGGATAAAAATATAAAAGATGTTATATACATGAATAGAGGCAGAGGTCACTATTTTCAGTTTAGAGCTTACGAAGTACATTTTAGGCGTGATTTTTTATATTAATAATGTATGATTAAGATGTCCGTGTGGTGACAGATTAAGAATACAAAGTGTCACCACCCCTTTTCATTCCATGGGTGTCGTAAGAGGCGACCGTCTGGCCAGCGTGGTATAGTAGGCCAAAACCTCCTTTCAAAGGAGAGGCCTATGTCCAGCAGTGGACTGTTGAAGGCTGTTGATGATGATGTTGATGAATGTATTGCAATTCATTTGTGAATAGCTGAGTCCCGCGATGTTACCTGTGGTTATTGTTGTCAATCTCGAGTAACGCCGCCGACCTCAAAGAAAAGCTATCGAGTACCCAAACCGCAACAGGGATGCCTATGATATTTGAGGAGTTACCTCGATTTGCCAAGATCCTATCATCAGATCCTGGATCATGGGAGGCACCAGCTTTTCAATAAAAAAAGAATCATCAAAATCGGTTCACCCAACCGAAAGAAAAACCTCCTTTATTAAATGCGATTAAAAATTAAATCGCTTGTTCATATCAAAGTTTCTTCGTTAATTTTGTAGACATTTGTCACAGTTACTTTAGTTCCATATAGAGCAAGAGCCCAGAGCCGCCAGACCTACGTCATTAGTGCAAAGCTGAAATTTTCAGGATTATTAGTACAATGTCTTGTTAAGATGGTATTATTTCAAGAATATAATTGTAAAATATTAAATGGTTTTTACACGCTTTTTGGATTGGTCATACAAAGGGTCTTAAAATAGTACCTTAGATAATTGTATAAAATTTAGGTTTGCTACTATAACGTAGTTTACCTAATTTTTTCACAACTTTCAAGACGTCTGGCAGAAGTAATGGCCCACGGAAAGTGTCTGGCAGTAATGAATTTTAATTTTAAATAATATTCTTGAAAAAATATGTAAATACTAGCTTTGTACCTTTAACGTAGGTAAGTAAGATTTTTATCCATCTGTACTTCGCGCTATCTCAGAAACGGCCCCGCTTTCAAGCTAATGGGTACACATACATCTTAACAAGACATTGTACTAATAATCCTGAAAATTTCAGCTTTGCACTAATGACGTAGGTCTGGCGGCTCTGGGCTCTTGGTCCAATATATTTTATATACGGTAATCATCTAACCGGCACAGTACCTTTAACGTCTCAAGGCCCAACCATAATCACTAATAGGAATCCTGATTGCTGAAATCTGTCTCTTAAGATACAGGCAATACAACATTGTATAGGTGACCTATTCGATCTTTAGCATTTGATATTGCAAACAATTACTTACTGTGTCGATTGTGTTTAAATGTTGTAATATTATTTGGACTAATAAAATTTATTATTATTATTATTCTCTTTATTTGATAATATTTACATATAAATATATGTCGTGGATTGATCGTGAACTAATAAATCGTTACCGGAAATGTCTTGGATTGATGTGCGGCGCGACGGACAGCCGTATGTCCGTGTGGTGACGGATTAAGAATACAGAGTGTCACCACCCCTATTCATCCAGCGGGTGTTGTAAAAGGCGACTAAGGGTAATAAACTACGCAAGATAACATCAATGCAAAGAGAAAGAAAACTTGAAACCAACCCTATACCAACCCGTCTGGCCAACGTGGTATAGTAGGCCAATATGTCATTTTCAAGGAGAGGCCTATGTCCAGCAGTGGACTGTCTGAAAGGCTGTTGATGATGATGATGATGATGAGACGGACTGATGATAATGATGATAATGATAGATGGCGATCTAAGAATTATTTCAGTGAATTAATAAATCGTCACCGGAAACGCAAGTGGCGCCCTCACGCTTGGACGTAGAGGTCGTCGGTAGAGGGGATGCAGCGATGACTAGCGGAAAGATATGGCGGTGTTCATTTCTACCTCGGACAGTCTTGGCATACGCTCAGTACCAACGCACGTGTTTTCCATATTGTAAAAACCGTTGGTAAATTAAAGTTATTTTGATTTAAATTATCTTTCGTTCGAGTACCCAAGTCAGTGCCCACATTTATCAAAATATGTCGGATCATGATGAAGACCCGATGTTTCGCATCTCGGCCACCCCTGATGCGACATATAAATATAAAAAAATAAATTTGAAAATAAAAGAATTGTAGACCACCGACTTCGGGTACAGGGACCAAGAAACCGGTGGTTAGGGTTCCAAAAACAAGAACCTCCTCATTATACGTGCCGTGTTAAGGAGGACTGCCTTCTGCATCAGACCCTTGATCCAGCTATGTAACATGAGCCTCTTAAGGTGTTGTGTTGTTATGAGCAAAAACAACTGTCGGAAAATTGATCGCCGAATCCACAATCCACATATCGACAATCTCATGAGATAAATCCAAATTTTCTGTTTCTCTTTTTCGACTTTCACGAGATTTTTATTATTATGTTATATTACCTTTTTGGGTCTCCCTTTTAGTTTAAAAGGGTAGTAGAATCTAAGGGGAGTGATGTGAGATTAGGATGAAGATGATGCGAGAAATTTTCGTTTGAGACGACATGTATTTAGTAGTTTTCTTGTTCTTTTTGAATCAATATTATTATTATTACAGAACAAGCTATTTAATAAGCACTAAAATAACATGTTTCAAATCAGTAGAGCGTCGTTGATTTTAGCGCGAATGGCCTGGCTCGATTTGGGCAGTACTATCATAGCAGACCTTCCTAAAGTGGCAGCGTTTCTGCTGTGGTGTCTTGTTTGTTACTATGCCACATTTTATGCTTTCATATTGATGACGGTGCTTGGATTCTACTCATGCTTTCCATGAGGTAGAGTAGATTCATTTCGGCAGGCTTAAATTTTTAAAAATCATACTCTAATATCTATATAATTAAATCAAAATGGAGTGCTTGCATGTAATATAAAAGAACAGGTTTTTACTAAATGCATATAAAAGTAATCTATAATCTATCTATAGATAATCTCTAGAACGGCTGAACCTAGTTTGACAGAACTTAAATTTTTTTGTGAGTTTCAGATTAAAGTGTGGGGAAACCTCCAAAATTTATTGATTTGTTTCTATTTTTGTGTGATAATATTAATGCGGTTCACTGAATACATCTACTTACCAAACAACAGAATAGTTCTTATAGTTTCGGAAAAAGTGGCTGTGACATACGGACGTACAGACAGGCAGATATGACGAATCTATAAGGGTTCCGTTTTTTGCCATTTGTTTACGGAAACCTTAACATTATGTCATATTTCAAAATAACTAAGTATCTAAGTAAAGTCAGTGTTGTATGTAAATAAACGCCTGCGAGAGCTGCATTTCACACAAGTTTCGTTAGACCTAACTCAAGTGCTCAGTGAGACAAGAAGTAATCAAGACCATTCATGTATGCTAATGTAGTTTGAGGCTTCACCTGACGCGCCGAGACAGGTTTTAGTTACTGTTATTAGTTGTATGGCTTTTGTTCATATTTTCATCATATTAAGGGATGTATAATATTAAAAGGAATCCCAAAGGGTCCTCTTGAAAACTCAATAGAATTCAGTAAAATTGTTTATTACATTAGTAGATAGACTTCTGTGTTTTTTTAATAATATAACGGCCTAATTTTGGATTAGATTACATTTTAGATTAGAGATTACTGATTGTATTAAGTATTACATACTGTTTTTATTTTGTTTTTCCAAAACTATACAAGAGTAAATTTCGAAATGGTTTAATTTTAAAATTGTTAATTAGAATGACAGAGAAATATCAGATTTCGAGCCTTAAAATTTCATTTCTTATGTAATTGCTTTAGAAATCAAAGACCTCTAATTTATTATTTAAAATGCATCATTAGATCTATACCGAAATTTGTAAAAAGTCGCTATAAACTAATATCGCTGCTAGAAAAAGGTCCAAACGTTAGAGATTCTTGTGATCGAATTTCTTGCAATAGAATTGACGATTTTTAATACCAAATAAGAATTCCAACCTCCTAAAGTGTTCTTTAAAAAACCAACATAATTGCTAACTTCATAGCAACTAATCTGCGTTGATCCCACTATAATTGGGGGTCGGTTTAGTACGTTTCATCCTTCCATTCTACTCTATCACTCGTCATTTTACTTTTACTTTTTTTTCTTTTTTTTTAAAAGACAACTCCCGCATTAGGAAAATAAATTCCTGTGTCGCGGAGGAATTTACAAACATACATGAAACGGACACAAAGAACACCCAGACTCAGAACAACAAATTGTGAATCACACAAAGTGTTGTCCTACGTGGGATTTGAACCCGCCGCTTCCTACTACGACACTTGGCGTAGTAGGAAGCGGCGTGGCAACCGCTTAAGCCACTAGGCCAACCGTGCAGCAGTACTGTTAACTCTTTTCCTATTCATATCTTCTTTCATACAATCCATCCACCTTTTCTTTGCTCTTCCTCTTTCCTTGTACCATTCATCTCCCATACCCAATATTTTTTCCTAATAAAAAGAATATTTGTTATTACTTCTTCATTTCTATGTTTTTACTATAAACACAAAATTCTCTTCAAAATATCACATAACTCAAAACATTTCTGAATAATTGTCCAAGTTTTATTCAGAGAAATGTCAGCCATTTTAAATTTAAGTTCAAGAAGTATGTTAAGCGAATGTGCAACAATTACGTACATAAGTTGGTTACTTAGTTAACTTGATCTCAAGTTACACCACCAATTGTGCCCACGACTGATGTTAGTTTACTTATGCCTGTGTTTGCCTACATGTTGACTTGGCTCTTGTTGCTCTAATATGTATCCGAGCTTATGTGGACAGATGTCGACAGCTCTGTGGATAGGGACTAAGCTCTGTAATTGTATAGGTATACCTGGAAGCCTGTATTGGCTGCGTAGACTCTGTTTATGGGAATTGGTTGTTACCTGTTATTCATCTTAAACGTTGCCACGCGTACATAGAATACATAAGATAATTCCTAATCTTGTTTATTCGTTAATATCTCTATAAAAATAAATAAAATTGGAGGTCTGTTTGTAATATTAAAATAACCGCTTTTTACTAAATGCATATGTACTTATGTACACAGTACATATGCCAATTTTTTTTTTTAATTTTGACTGTCTGTCTGTTCCGGATAATCTCTGGACGACTGGACCGAGTTCGACTTGACTTTCACTGGCAGATAGCTGATGATATAAGGAGTAACTTAGGCTACTTTTTTTTAGACTAGCTTCGCCCCGCGGCGTTGCCCGCGGTTACAACAACAAACGCGGGTAGCACCGCAGGGCTCAGCTAATATTGCATACGTTTCTATTATGATATTTTATTTTTAAATTCGCCAATTAAATTTTTCGCCCTTATAATGTTGACTTAATCTAATGATCATCTTCATCAACAACCCGTAATGTCCCACTGCTGGGCTCAGGTCTTCACTCAAGAGAGGGTTAAGGCCATACGCCCCACGCTGACCGAGTGCGGATTAGGTTCTGGTAACAAACGTTGTGGTTATTCAAATGAATATCTTAATCACCTTTATCATGGAGAGTGTTCTGACGTGCTCTTCTACTAACCTCCCAACTTCTCCCTTCCTTTTATACGAGAACAATTATTGCTGACTTTGGAAGTTTCCGTTTTAGAGTGGTAGGTAGACATACGGTCTCGCACTAAACGTTTCAGCACTTCGTCTTTCCCTCCCTCTATGCTTCCGGATCTTATAAGCAAGGCGTGTAAAAGTATCTCACTAGATTGCCATAGTGTGGCCCACCATAGTGCATTGCCTGCATTCGCAATGAGAATGGCGACCAGAACTCTAGGATTCTCTTTGTGTTATCCGCCAGGCTCTTAAAAAATTAAAACAACAATAAGCTTTTACAAAGTAAATGTTATTTGTGTTCTGCGCAAATGAAAGCTCTATTTTCCAACTTTAGTATCTATTATAAAATAAAGAATATTAAATTAGCTCATGAACTACTCAAGGATTTCGGGAAACTTTCAAAGAATTAAGCCATCGAACTTAGAAATCTTTCTAATCTTGTCTGGAATATAAAAGCTTCAAGTAAAACTTGTTCATTGTTTGAAACATTTTGAAACCACGTAGATATTCTAATAATATGAATATATTTAGTTTTTTAGGTTTAACAGGATAGACTTCGACAGAAATAATCTACTTTATATTATCGTAGCAGGATATACAGATTATATAATAAATATTTCGGAATTCTAACAAACAACTATAATCAAGCTCAGTAGTTCTCGTACTATTAAAGCTAGGTTGTTATTAAGGCTAAATATTTGGTCCGACCCACTATTGGAACTCGATACTTTAAGCACGGTATTCGTACACACTATCACTGCACCACCTAGGCAATAATGAATTAATACATATTAAACTGTTCTGTTGCTGACTGACTGACAGACAACGCACGGCGGAATCTTCCGGGCGCAGGAAGCTGAAATTTAGCACTAAGAGAGATTTTGGAAAATCAAAGTCTTGCATTAAAACGATACATAGGAGAAGGCGCGGGTAAAAGCTAGTCAGTTATAGATTAGTTATTGAAGCTTATGTGTGTGGCTTATAGCTCATAGTGTGTGGTATTAATCATCATCAGTTAGTTGCAGTCTATTGCTGGACATGGGCCTTGAAAACCACAACATGGAAAATCACAGGGCTTGGTCTGTGTATGGTATTAAATAAATTTATGATCACTAAGAATTCATTCTGAACTTATCCTATTTTTGTAAATATCAAAACCGTTTTTTAAAACTAAACTTTTCCATGTAGTTTAGTTCTTTTTGTTTAAATTTAATGTAAAATGAATTCTGCTACCTTGTTAATAGGATTATTGTTGTACTTCAATATTCAAATACAAAATGCCGTGGGCGGAGAATAGAAAGGCTTAATTATAAAATACTATCGTTGATGTGATAAAATACTCGTAGTGTTTCATTATTACACAATGATAAAGAGAAAATTTACATTGTAAATATTTCATACAACACGTCCAATTTATACTATGTAATGTAATAAAGAGTTTTTGTTTCGTAGTACACTATTGTCTTAGAAACTATCAGCTCTTCTGTTCTCCAACACAATTGTTTGATGGCTTATTATTTTTGTGACTTATATATTTATATTTCAACTCCCCTGTGTCGCGGGGACTTTATAAACTTACAAGAAATTGACAAAAAACACAATTTGAGTAACACTCATAGTATTATCACGTGTCGGACTTGAACCCACATCACTTGGCGCAGTGGAAAGCGGCGTGGCCATCACTTAAACCACTAAGCCAACCGTGGAGTCGCATAATTACTTTAGTTGTTGTTACCTGAACATTCCTAGTCACTCAAATCTTCGTCACTATTCGATTTGAAACTAGATTTTCCGAAGTTACATCGCTTTCAACTTCGCTACGCGGTGATGTTTATGATAGATCTGCATCATATAGATACGGCTTCTTGTAGAATCGCTTCGAGACTTAATTGTTCATTTTGTTAAAATATTGTGATACCAATATCATTATCATCAGCCTATCGCAGTCCACTGCTGGACATAGCCCTCTGATACAAATATTAGTGTAAATATTAAATTATATTTTTGGTAATATATCAATTAATTATACAAAGAGTTGATTTATTTGATGACTATTTACTATGAAAATGAAACTATATATTAAAATAATAGTAAATGTATATTTACTTACACTTACTTTGCGATTTTTACAAAGTTGCAACTTTGTACAAAGTTGTAATTGCGTAGTTAAGTCAAAAGGCTGGAATGTTGGTTCGTGACACGCTCATCGTAAGAAATAATGGTGGGAGGCATGATTTTTTTTTATGATCCCGGGTCCTATATGAGGGGCGTGAAAAAGCATCTCACTAAGCCACCATAGTGTGGGTCGACATCGCCACACTGCCCGAATTCGCAGATAGTCTGGTAGCTCCCACTCCTGGATCCTGCTCATGCTTTCCACCAGGCCAAGTAGAGTCACTTTGGCAGGCATCAAATAGAAAAAAGACAGATGTCTCGAAATCACAATATGTATCAACGGCAGTTCAACCAGGAGGTTTCTGAAAAACTTGTGATGTAAAAAGTGGTTTAACTAAAAAATTCATATACACTCGGTTCCAAAAATAACGGGTCAGTCACATAAACCCGAATATCTCCCGAACTACGTATGCCATCCTAATGAAACGAAGACTGTTCAATTGAGAATTTAATTATACAGATAAAAAATAAAATAAAACTTAGTTACACCCACAATATTAATCTTAAATTAAAAAAAACTAAAGTAGTCATATTTTTCTTAAGATTACATTTTTTTTATGATTGTTTTTTTGCTGTTTTTCATCACTGGAGGCTTCATCACGTGGAGGCAATACAAAGTATTAAATGAAGAAAGTGATGAAAAACAGCAAAAAAACAATCATAAAAAAAATGTAATCTTAAGAAAAATATGACTACTTTAGTTTTTTTTTAATTTAAGATTAATATTGTGGGTGTAACTAAGTTTTATTTTATTTTTTATCTGTATAATTAAATTCTCAATTGAACAGTCTTCGTTTCATTAGGATGGCATACGTAGTTCGGGAGATATTCGGGTTTATGTGACTGACCCGTTATTGGTTTATGTGACTGACCCGTTATTTTTGGAACCGGCTATATTTCATCAAAATTTACAAATACAAGTGTCTGACAATCAGATAAAGAAAGGAAATCATAAGGTACACTATAACTATTGTCGTTCTATATCTTCTAAGGTTGCAGGACTACCAGTCTAATAGATTACAATACACGTCATTTTGCAAAACATTCAAATTTTACCTTTGTACTATTCTGGACACGAGATCCCTTTATCTTCTACTGTACTGTACATATTTCACGTTTGCACTTAACTTAAAGATATGGTATTTCCTTGGAGGATTCACGGGAACTTACGAACGCTGGCTGCCGTTGGAAATGTACATATCGCACAATGATTCCCTGTAATAAGTCCATTGTTACGGGCGCAAGTTCGCCCATTACCTCTCGCTGTCGCTGCTTCGCTTTATGCAACTTGTTCGTGATTCATGTTTATTCCACATCCTAAATTGTTACAAACTACAAACAGCGGTTATATTATCTTTATTACTCTCTGAAGACGTTCGCAAGGGTTTTGTTACATTTCTTGATATTTTAAGTGCTGTTTTAAAGCTAGTTTCTCTCAAGAAAGAGTTCGGTTGTAATTTTTAACGGTGCATTTTTATGGTGTTTGAATATTTGTTGATGGGATACTGAGAATTTGTGTTTCATTGTAATGTAACTACCCTTTGTTTTTGTCGTCTCGTTATTCAGAAATAACTAACAGGAAATCGGTGACGCAATTTACAAACGCGACAAGTAATTATCGCCCCACTATCAAAAGATAATTGTTCTGAGTTTATTTTAGAGTCCAGGTTTATTTTAAAGTTTTCTGAGTACTTCTCTAGGATCAAAACTTTAGTGAATTATATGTATTAGCATATTCGAAGGCAAAGAGAGAAAATGTATCTCAAAACCATTTCGAAAATTCATCATTCGTAGATTAATAAAATTTGTAATTTGAAATACATTTCTGTCTACGTAAGCCTCACGTAATGAAACAGACCCTTCAACGCGGTTTTCAAATCAAAAACTGTACCTCGAAAATTTTGGAGATACGACATTTCTGCTATCTGCGGTAGATATAGTCTCAGATGTATTTGATTATAACGACTGATGCGTGTCTCTAGTCAGTGTTAGAAGCTTTGTTGTTGAGCTCCTTGAAGCGCTCGCCAATGACTGGCGTACAGTCTTTATTAGCAAATGTGGGCCCATATTATGCACACGTTTTTCAAAAATC
Organism: Phragmatobia fuliginosa; assembly: GCA_932526445.1. NCBI lineage: Eukaryota > Metazoa > Arthropoda > Insecta > Lepidoptera > Erebidae > Phragmatobia > Phragmatobia fuliginosa. The sequence goes on from OW052072.1 coordinate 730,109, forward strand.
TATGAAATCCATATTCTAGTATCTTGCAATATGATAGTGTAAATTTATCAAATAATTTAATGGTAAAATTTAGTAGCAGCTCACCCGGAGCGTAACAGATGTTACTGTGGTCATCGTTATTAGGAACTCAGTGCCCTCAAATATACTGACAACTAGTTCAAATTTCGTTTCTCCCTCAGGGTTGCGGAGGTCCGATGCCAGTCGCTCTGTTCAAAAACTGATATTCAGGTAAAACCGGTTGAACTAATAGTCGACCCCAAATAATCTTCAAACCCCAAATAAAAAATAAATACGTAACAATCACATATATATCGTATTTTTCGTTAAATGGAAAAGTTACCACGATAATATAAATTTTTATTGCTTTAAGTGTATTTTTGCTTACCGCAACCCAATTTATAAGTATCATACGTAAGCCCGAATCAGAACGTAGACGGTCGAGGCCCGGAGCTCAATTAGACGAGCCCTAACCAAATATCTGAGGGTCAGCCCTTTATTTCGCTACTCGGAATTCTAATCTGTTTGCTTTTCATTAAATTATATTTGAAGTGAACAGACTGGTTGAAGGAGACGCCTACTTTTTTTTTTGGAGATAGCCTTTAGTGTTATTTTTACTCGTTCTTATTGATATGTACAGTCAAGTCATTTTTTCACTAAGCTATCAGGATATCAATATTAAGAACAAAGATAAACTCGTGTTGCCAACAACTGGTTTACAAAAACAAGCAATTCTTGTCGATGACAGGGTGTGCTATATTATTAATACTATTAATACTAGCTAGTTGTGTCCTCGTAGCAAAGCTACTCCAAAAAAATCCATGCGTAAGTATCCCAGTCATAGCCAGTCAAAATCAAAACCTTCCTTTTTCTCTGCCGTAGTCGGGTAATAAAACAATTTGTTGGTAATTCTTTTTACCAATTTATTTCTTACTGTAACATCAAATGGACTAGATTAATTATTATATATACATTTAAAACAAAACCACACCTCTTGGTCCGCGACTGTACTTTTAAAAAACCAACCGCCCTAGCCAAGTTGTAACATTTTTTAGGCTAAAATATTGTTTTGACATTAGGCAAGAGAATAGAGAAATAGAATGGAATATAGAATAGAAAACGAAACACGATTGCAACTTGGCTAGGAGGGCGAAAACCACAATTTTAGTACACTTCTTTGATTATATTATTAATTAAATATATTTGTAAATAAATTAAAAAAATGTACCCTTACAGTAATAGTTTTATTACATTTCAACATAATATATAAAACCTTTAAGTCAATTTTCAAAATGGGTCAAATTTTAATTAGGTTGGGGAGGGGGGGGTGTCATATGTATAATCTAATAGTAACAGTATTTTGTACATCGGACACACAACGCCATCTAGTCCCAAACTGAGCAGAGCTAATACTGTGGGTACTATATAACTGATATCTAAGTACTTAATATTTTACATTAGAAACACCTAAATTCCAAAATAAATATTTTCAGATCATACAAACATTTTGGTCTGACCCGGTATTCGAACCCGAGACCTCAAGCTCAGTGAAGTGATCTAAGTGTAGTGTTCATAGTGTTATTGTCATATTTCTATGTTATATGTGTATATGCACCATGGAGCCAGCTTTGACATCTGACCCGCCCCCTAGCCAAGTTGCAAAACGTGTTTCGTTTTCTATTTCTCTTGTTTCATTGGCTAATGTCACTCAGTCACGTGATTGACACAATTACTAGGGGCTGTCCATTAATCATGTGAGGCTCGAAAGGGGGGGAGGAGTTCACAAAAAGTCACGAAATATCACAAGGGGGGAGGGGGGTGTAGTAATAGTGAATATTTTTATGCAAATTTTCGCATTTCTTTCATTATTTTTATGTCAGTCAAACTGCAACCTTTGAACCTATCTACCATACCTTTGAACGTAATTATTGTAGTTTTTTCTATAATAAAATTAGTTAATACTTATACCTGTATTTTTTTAATCTTAACGTGAATAATGGACGGCCCCTTAGTATATGACAATAGAAAACGAAAAACGTTTGCAACTTGGCTAGAGGGGCAGATCAGGATTTCAAGCCACAGCTTATCACGTATCTAATGTAAATACAGTTATTATTATTTTTATTATTTCACAGCCTTAAACAAAGTTTTAATAATAAGTAAGTAAGTTAGTATCAATGTTCAACAACGATTAAAGTAAAATCCACCGCTTATCATAAATATAACAATTAGGAAAAAATAATTAAATACCATAAAGTAAAATCCAGAGACCTCATACATGGTAACCGTAGACTTATTGACTTAAATCGATATCACCATGTTCTCAATTCAAATAACTCTTTAAAAATTACAAACTATGTTCTCTATGTCTGTCTGTCTATATCTATAACTTCCGAATATTCTCTAAAGGGGGATAACCTTTATTCACCAGTCTTTTTAATTTATACCTACAATTTAATTTTGTATAGTTTTTGTACCTGTAAGCCAGGGCTGTCTTTAACTATGCGGCGGGCCGTAAGAGTTTAAGGGCCCCAAATTATTGTGTCTATATATAACACTAAATTATTGTGTTTTTGGGATAAAATTTAATTAATGTGCCTACAACATCTTTCGAGACTATAATACATAATAAATATTCCGGACATCTTACACACAACGCCATCTAGTCCCAAACCAAGCAGAGCTTGTATTATGGGTACTAGACAACTGATAAATACATAAACATCATTTTTTTTTTGTAAATACATACATACATAGAAAACACCCAGACTCCGAATCAAATATTTGTGGATTACACAAATGTTTGGTCCGACCCGGGAATCGAACCCGAGACCTCTTGATCAACAGCCTCATACGCTAACCACTAGACCAACAAGGCAGGCAGGCAGAAACAAACTGTCGGTTCGTGGAAGGGTCCCTTGCCGATGGTGGGCCCTGGGCCCTGGCCCCCTGTGTCTTATGGTGTGGTAATGGTTAAAGCCTCCTTCTCCTAAGACGTTAGCCTCTTTTCTTGTCTGTAAGTAGGCGTTTAACTGTAATTTCAACTTTATCTTCATGTGAATAGTGCTGAAACTGCTTAAACCCATAATCTTTTCTTCTATATTTGTTGTATGTGTCGTTCCACAGTCGTACGGAGTGTTCGTCCCACATCGGCGCGGTGGAGATCTCCGAGTCTATCACCAGCGCTGTGGGGTTAAATCGTTTGCTGGGGCTCCATCTGAATGGTATCAGGTGTGATGTGTAGGGAGTCGGATCACTGGAATGGATAAAATGTTTCATTAATAGTGTAAGATTTCTGGGTAGACGAGCCACGCTGATTTCAGCACGAACGTGAGTGGCTTGACCGGGGCTGTACACACGAGACAAACCTAAAATAATAGCATGCTGTCGTGTTTCGTTGGTGAGTGGCTGCCAAAGTGAGGGTCACCACGTAACGATTAATATGTGTATGTAGACCCATCTTCATTAGCAGTCGCATACGCTAACCACCAGACAAACGAGGTGGTCATTTTATATACTAATGTCAAGGTAAATATATTAAATAAATAATTTGATAAACGTATACGTTGAATATTATAATTAACTCGCGATAAATAATTCATCTATATATATAAAAATGAATTGCTGTTCGTTAGTCTCGCTAAAATTCGAGAACGGCTGGACTGATTTGGCTAATTTCGGTCTTGAATTATTTGTGGAAGTCCAGAGAAGGTTTAAAAGATGAATATATATAAAAATGAATTACATTTTTTATTAATTATAGATTCCTTTCGTTTGTTTAAGTTTATTTTTTACAAAAGTTTAGGCCTTATATTTATCGATTGAGGCTGCCGAGTACGAAGTCTGCCGGGTCAGCTAGTTTATAATAAACTAGCTGACCCGGCGAACTTCGTACCGCCTTAAAATATTAATTCATAATAAAGTATTGTGTTTAGTTATTAACTGATAGTGACAAATCGACAGCAGCGTCAACTAACGGGCCGCGGCCGGTACCGCCACAATCGCTTTGTTCCTGCATTTTAAATCTGTAATATCTTCAAAAGTATTAATTCAAATTACATACTGTAAAGGGCCATATTAATCTATATTAAATACACAATGTATTTAAGGTACTTAATTGGATAAGGATTAATACTGTGTTGCCTATAATCGTTTCATAAATAAACCATTATTTCTCGTAAAAAGAAAAAAGAAAAAAAAGGTTATTGTGGGTTATCCCTAAGAGATAGACATATACCATCGCGGACTTTTTGTAGACCTTTTTAAGATGTACAATACTGTAATACATTATTTTGATGTATCTCGTAGGGTACAGCCAGCGTTTGCAATATAAGCGTAAAAAAACATCACATTAGAAACCTTTAAAATTATTATCTACTATATTATGCATGTATTATACATAAAAACCTTCCTCTTGAATCACTCTACCAATTAAAGAAAATTTCATAAAAATCCGTTGCGTAGTTTTAAAGATTTAAGCATACATAGGGACAGAGAAAGCGATTTTGTTTTATACTATGTAGTGATGTTTCGTAAGTTGTATGGTTTCATATTTATTAACGACTAGCTGACCACGGGCAAATCCTAGTAAAAAATTAAAATGTACTACAAAATTAAAACAGTGCGTTTTATTTTCCATAGGAATGATATTTTGGAACAGCGCAACTAGAATAAAACGGTACAGTAATAATACTGTACCGTTTTGAAAGCGCTTGAAGTAACCTCTTATGTATACATATCAATAAAATTGGAGTGTCTGTTTGTAATATGAAATGAACAGTTTTTAGCTAAATGCATATCAAAGCAATTTATAACATTTTTGTTCCGTGTCATCTATGGAACGGCTTTACAGATTTCGACGGAACTTTCACTGTCTGAAAGCTTATGACCTAAGGAGTAACTAAGGCATATTCTTTTAGACTAGCTTAGTAGCGATTAACAACATCATAAAATAAATTAAACTCAATTTCATCATCATCATCATCAGCCTTTTGCAGTCCACTGCTGGACATAGGCCTCTCAATTGCACGCCACTTGGTACGATCCTCGACTACTCGCGTCCAGCTCCTGCCAGCCGTCTTGCGCAAATCATCACTTCACCTGGCCTGTGGACGTCCTACACTACTTTTGCCGAGACGCAATTTAATATTGTTTTATATGTCTGTCTATCTGTTACACTTTAACATCTAAACTGCTGAAACGATTTCAATCAAATTTAAAATGAAGATATTTTAATTCTTAAGGAAGGCTCCTTTTTACTGCGATAACCAATATACACGCGAGCGGAGCCGCGGACTAGAACTAGTTTAAAATAAATTATATCTACACTTTTATGTTAAAATTAAAAATAATTACGTTCAGTTTTATGCATAATGTATTCTATGGGGTCATGAAAGAAATGATAAAAGATCTGCCTAAGGCAAAGGGTTCGGTTAATATGCTCGTAAACGGAGTGAGAGCGATCCTCGTCTTATTAGACTCTTTTTATTTCCTCCTCACGTTTCTAAAAACCTTGTAAATGAAGGTATAAAAACAATGATAACAAACAAATATACTAAACGAATTTGCTGACTTAAACCATTCTCTAAGAACTGAACTACTTTATTTTATATTGAACTACTTAAGGAACTGGGAAAGGGAGCTATGCATTAAATGGATGTGATATTATAGGTACTTAAATAGTAATATAATGAACACATGAACACTTTTAAACTAAATAGTTTAAAAGTGTTCATGTGTAAGTAAAAACGGAATTTTTAAATACATAAAAAGACAATAAAATTATAAAAATACTGTATGTTTATTCGGTCTAATCTCTGATTGATTTGAGGGGACTTTGTACATATGTAATTATTTCTGACCCGAAAAATATGACCGACTCTTTTGTATCGAAAAAAAACTAAAAACTAAGACAAAAAAGCGGCCAAGTGCGAGTCGGACTCGCCCATGAAGGGTTCCATAGCAGCAAGTAACATCATATAAAAGTTTTGGTAGTTCGTTGTAACTTTCATCGATGTTTTAATAATAGTGTTTTGATTGAAAGAAATGTAAATTGCGGCTTATGATTTATGAGGTAAAAAAAAAAAACTACTTACTAGATCTCGTTCAAACCAATTTTCGTTGAAAGTTTATATGGTAATGTACATCATATATTTTTTTTACTTTTATCATTCTCTTATTTTAGAAGTTATAGGGGGGGGGGGGGGGGGGGACACATTTTACCACTTTGGAAGTGTCTCTCGCGCAAATTATTCAGTTTAGAAAAAAGATTTTAAAAACCTCAATATCATTTTGAAGACCTATGTATGGTTTTGATGATAACAATTTTTTTGAGTTTCAGTTCTAAGTATGGGAACCCCCAAAATTTAGTGCTTTTTTTCTATTTTGGTGTAAAAGTATTAATGCGGTTCACAGAATACATCTACTGACTAAGTTTCAACAGTATAGCTCTTATAGTTTCGGAGAAAAGTGGCTGTGAAATACGGACGGACAGACAGACATACAGACAGACCTGACGAATCTATAAGGGTTCCGTTTTTTGCCATTTGGCAACGCAACCCTAAAAACGACGCTAAAAATGTATGAAATAAAATTTAATTAACATAGTACTCGTTCACAATTATTAGTGTACAGAGATGTACATATTCAAGTCTGAAAAGCCTTAGTCACACGTTACATAAACACGTACCACAATTTATATGCAAGACACGTTGTGGCTACGTAATCTTGCCGTTGGATGTTTTTAAGCCGCCCGAAGGCCGCTAGCTAAGTTTCACGACTGTTATCTTATGATAGCAACCGGATCCGACTGATCACGGAAACGCTCATAACATATTAGGCCATAAACGATCACCCATCTACGTACTGACCGCGCCGTCGTACCTTACCCTCGGTGATTGTTTCTGATTACTTACGGCAACTTGACTATGAACGCTTCATTTTCATCAATTCATCATCATTAAAAAAGTTCAACAAAGCTTAGAATCTATAACTAACGACTATAGTAGTGCATAGGCATAATTTTGCATAATTGTTAAGGATCAGAATTGACAAAACAATCTCTAATTAACCACTTCTCTAAATCAAATAAAATCGATATAAATAAATAAAGACACGTACCTGTACTTAGCAAAATTTGTCCACATAGTGACCATTCTTCTTATCATCTTGCTCTCCAGAAACCTGTGAGGCAACGGGAATGAATGTGGCTTGAACAGGTACAACAACTCATCCCCATGCGATGCTCCAGCAGTTAGACCGAAGCCTGATATGACCTTGGGCATATTTATCAACCCACTGTACTTAAAATGGTAGTAGTAAATGGGCTGGTCATTCGTCCTCGAATACAACTCCGACTCCAAGACCAAAGGGAACTTGAAGTGCAGATCAGAATACAAATCCACCATGTCCATTATCATCTCGTCTTTAGGAGGCGTAAAGTAATGAAGTCTAATTTTATCCACGGTGCAGTTCTTGTCAATTTCAGAAGGAAACTGCAGATCTCTCTGCAAGACTCTCGTAGGATCTATAGGTACGGTGTTGTTTCTCAGACTGGTGCCATAATCTGCTGATACAAAGTAAATACCTTCGAGGTTCGTGTAACCAATTATCATGGGAACTTTTGTGTAGTTGCCAGACAATATTATGTTCGCAGGATAATCAGTAACTATGGGCTCGATTCCGTCTAAGTGTCTTTCGATACATGGTACGAATAAATCAGTTTCTGCCACGCAGAATTTGTCTTCGTTATTACTAATAGTATTAATCAATTCTTTGGTTGTCTTCTTTGATAGAATATTGTAAATTTCTAAAGGATTTCTTGCACTATATCCTAGTTTACTGACTAGACTCATCGCTGCTTTTATGGGGTCATGTTGAAGAGCCCAAGGCGCTAAAGACGATCCACTTTGCAAAATTGCTTTGTGAAATAAACCTTTTGCCGATGGAGATAAAATCATAAATGAAGTGACCACTGCACCAGCGCTCTCTCCGAACAAAGTTACTTTGTTAGGGTTACCACCAAACGATTTGATGTTTTCCTGAACCCATTTCAAAGCAGCTACCACATCCTTTAATCCTGCATTTCCTGGAGCTTCTTTGATACCTAAACATAGGAAGCCCTCCACGCTTAGCCTGTAGTTTACACCTACTAATACCACATCATGTTCTGGGAAGAAATCGCCTCCGTATAAATACGGTGCTCCGGTTCCACCGAAAAAGCATCCCCCATGAATATAAACCATCACAGGTAGGGGTTTGGTATACTGAATTGGCGAGTAGATGTTCAATTTCAAGCAGTTGGGCTCTCCAAGGACTATAGGGCCAATAGAACTTTGCGGACACCAGGTATTTTCGTTGAGAGCGTTCAAGATTCCATTCCAAGTAGGTGCAGGAAGTGGCGCCTGAAAAAAAATTGATAGTCATTTGATTATCTAAACATAAAAAATGAAACGATTTTATTATACTGGATATTTTATAGTAACCTAATTTGATTGTCGCTTCCGTAAAATATGCGAGAGGTTTAGGAAGGAAGTCCTCGTCGTCCGATTGATTGATATATCGTCCGATAGTCGTTTATTTTGGGTTAAGTATACATAAAGTAGTAAGTAGTAGGTAATACGCTACCGTGCTTTGCTAAAGCAAAAAATAAAAAGTATCTTTAACAATCCAAAACAAAAAAAAACAACCCCACATTTTTAGTCCTGATGATCCTCATGTGGGTTCCTGAATAAGAGTGATGATAAAAATATGGAAATAAGAGTCTTATATGAAAGATAGGAAAATGTATTAAAGAAAAGCAACCTTAGAGGTTCTCTAGTCATCATCTTTCTAGCTTTTATTACCTATTTACAAGATTATTTGAGGTTGGCTACCAATTCAACCGGTTTTACCTGAACATCAGTTTTTCAACGAATCATCTAAAATTGGATCTCCTAAACACTAAGGGCGGACAATGGAGTAAATCACACCTTTGAAAAATCGGCTGAGTACGTGTCAGGCCACGCATAGAATAAGGTTCCGTAGTCACCCATAGTGGCAAGTTAAATTCCTGAACTAACAAAGTAATCCAAGCCCTTATAATTTTTGTTTAATTTTCATTACATGGACTATCATCGGCTATCATGCGGCTGCTGATCAAGAGGTCTCGGGTTCTATTCATGGGTCGGTCCAAATATTTGTGTGATCCGCAAATATTTAATTCGAAGATCTGGGGGTTTTCTATGTATAATATGCATGTATTTACAAAAAAAATGTATGTTTATGTATTTATATCAGATATTTAGTACCTATAATACAAGCTCTGCCTAGTTTGGGATTGGATGACGTGGTGTGTTAGTTGTCCGATATATTTATTTACTAGTATTTATTTTTCATCAGGATTTTTTTCTAGATTTTTAGTGGCAGCCGTTTATCTTTTAGCCCTCTAAAACCTAAACGCCCCCTTCCCGCGGTTTTAATAAAAATACGTTTTAAGTTCGAATACCTCGCAAATGGATACCTAAATCCAAAATCGTCTTAACAAACTCTCAAAGTTTTTGAAAAATCTATCTGATGATACCCCACACTATGGGCTAAATCATCAAAACTTTAAGTGTAGGGGAGTGTATCCCAAATTAAAATATTTTCGTGATTTTATTCTAGCACTATGTCGACGTGATGAAAACATACTTATGCAAATTTTCATTTTTACAGCACTAATGGTTGGACAGTAAGTCGAGATATATCGAAAATATAGGTGTTCTGAACCATGAACTACAGAACCCTAATAAATAGATGAAAAGGAAGCTATACGGTTGGCCTTGAAGCAGAGTAGAATGCCTTACAATATTATAAAGATTGATGTGGAGAATTGCGCATGCACATATGCGATTAAGAATTCGTGTTTTTTATTTGAATGAGTTATGTTCTGACGTAACCACACAAGATGTTGATTTGTTAAAATACTAGCTGCTAGCCGCGGTGCCACCAGCGGTTATTCTTGTCCCTTTACAACAATAACTAGAAATAAAATCTATTTGATTTTGATTTGATTGTAAAAAAAATTTGGGTGTAACATCGCGGCGCATTTTTGCACAATTTGCATAATTTACTCTTTAAATCATGACTTGTCTGTCAGTAAAAGTCCCGTCAACATCGGTACAGCAGTTGCAGATATTAGCCGCAATAAACGGACAGACAAAAAAATATGCATTTGATAAAAAGCTATTACTTTAACTTACAAACAGACACTAAAACTTTATTTATTTGTATAGATATTATTTTTTGTCTAAGTATGTCAAAGTCAGGAGTGCCAATGGACATTATAGATGTGGCCTTGTAAGCTAGTGATGTGATCAGTTGATATTCTGTTATCGATAGGTTTTATTATATAACAGATAATCACATCATCCTCAGCAGTCCACTGCTGGAAATAGGCTTCTCGAATTGCACGCCACTTAGTTCGATCCTCGGCTACCCGCATCCAACTAATAATAAATCACATATCGATGTTTAACAGCAAACTATGGAGGAAAACATTTACTATAAAACCCCCAAATAAAAGTTTTTTCATGATTTTATAGTACCACTTTGTTGACGTGAGGGAAGCACATGTCCATGCGAAGTTTCATCTTTCTAGCACTAAGCGGACGGTAATTCGAGGACGGACAGACGGAGGTAATGAAACTATTGGCTGAAGGATTACTTGATCCTTCTAGCCAATCACCTAAGACAACTCGGCTATAAGCATCAGGTAAAATCTGGAGCTTATTAGTATTAGTTTAACCGTTATTATTCATGAACTTTTGTGCTATTATCGCCTATTAACAGTAAGTAATTACAGCTCCTGTAGTATAGGTGTTTACATAAATGCATTGTCACGGTGAACGCAAAACACCTATGTTGTATTCGCGAACGTGAACGGTCAAGGTGGCCAAGATTATGTAACGATTGAGGAGACCTTGATCTTATTGCTCGCCTGTTGCATTTGTTGCAAAATGTAATTTCTTAACTTTGCACTTATATTCTAAGAAGTAATCTAAAATTTGACGAATCACAGAACGAAGATTTCTGAAGGTCAATGTATATTAGTTCGCAATTAAGGTAAGTGTATACCTTTGATTATTAAATAAGTCAATCAATGAAACATCAGCTTTTCATAGTCCACAGCTGGACTTAATATGGCTCTTCGGTAAATGGGTTTTGGGCTATGCAGGCCAGACGGGCTGTTGAAGGGTTTGTTACAAATACTGATCAAGAGGTCTCCGGTTCGATTCCCGGGTCAGACCCAATATTTGTGTGATCCACAAATATTTGTTTTGGATTCTGGGTATTTTCTACGTATAATATATATGTATTAACAAAAAAAAGTATGTTTATGTATTTATATCAATTGTTTAGTACCCATAATACAAGCTCTACTTAGTTTGGGACTAGATGACGTTGTGTGTAAGATGTCCGGAATATTTATTTATTAAAAAAATTATATATATATATATATATTATTAAAAAAAAAAAAACTTTAGTAATTATACTTTGTCCATTCGTTTATTGTCTTTTTGACATGTCGAGCCTATAAAATATAGATATTTTTTTAGTAATAATGTACTACAGTAATGTCGTACTTTACAGACGGCTAGGGAAGTGGGCAGTGTGCATAGCTAAAAACAATAAACTATAAAAATAACATAATACTTACTAAACCGACCTTCAAGTGACCGTGTTAGGAAGTTTTTTTTTGTTCATGGCCAATTATATATCATAGTAGTGCACATTTTATTTATTTACAATACTGACTTAAAGAATATTATATCGATTGATTTTGATTTCAAATCGAATCGGTGACGTGTGAGGGCATCACTAATTTCGAAATTTGTTGTACTGTCAAAAAGATATTAAAGGAATGGACAGAGTATAAATATCATTTATTTTTATTTTTCGGACATCTTACACACAACGTGATCTAGTCCCACGCTAAGCATAGCTTGTATTATGGGTACTTAATAACTGATCTAAATACATAAGTATACTTTTTTTTTAAATTAATAGTCCTGACACGGGAATCGAACCCGAGACCTCTTGATCAGCAGCCGTATACGCGAACCACTGGACCAATGAGGCGAGGTACGATTTATTTGTATAACATTTTTACAACAATTTAAAACAATCTATGGATACTCAAAAGTTCCCTTTTTGTGTTCTAAATTACTTGTCGACATAGCTCTGGCTTGACATACTTGAATGAGGAAAAATATCAAGTAGGCTTCAACCGAAGGGATTTAAGAAAACAAATTTCCTCAAGTGTGCTTGAGACGAGTCAAGTAATTTTGAGAAAAACGTTAAAACATGGGTAATCTTAAAAAAAAAACGTAATAACCTTTGATAATGCCTTAGGGCAAAACCGGTCAAGTTCAGTTTAAGGTAATCAAATGTATACAAATAAATTAAATTTAAGTTTCTGTTTGTAATTTCTCTAAATGCATACGAAAATATATATCATCATCATCATCAAGAGCCTTTAACAGTCCACTGCTGGACATAGGCCTCTCCTTTGAAAGGAGAGGCCTATGTCCAGCCAGCCAGAGAAAGCCAAAACCTCCTTAGGTTTTGGCCTACTATACCACGATGGCCAGACGGTTTGGTATAGGGTTGGTTTCAAGTTGTCCTTCTCTTTGCATTGATGTTGTCTTGCGTAGTTTATCCCTTAGTTGCCTTTTACGACACCCGCGGGAAGAATAGGGGTGGTGACACTCTGTATTCTTAATCCGTCACCACACGGAGTAATATACAAAACTATATACGGTACTAACATTAAAAAAGCAATTTATAAAAAATTTAAAGGTAATACAGGATGCAGACCTTCGATGTAATGTGACTCAGGTACTGCAAATATTATTTTCTCATCCCTTATCAGCCTTTAGGCCTCTCCCATTGAACACCAAACTGATCACATTCATTCATGTATAATATTATACTGACCTGAAAACGGTTACTCTCATTGACAGTCGCATATGGTATCCCGAAGTACTCGATGAACCGTCCATTGTGGCTGACGGCGCCGCGGATGTACCCGCTGCTGGTTCGTACTACTGGCGATGGTTGACGCACCACGCCAGCAGCTATCAGGAACACCAGCGCCACCCACTTCATCATTAACTCCTTGGTAAGAGCATCTTAGTGTTGCAAATAGTTCTTCTGAATCCAGGTCTAGGTATCTTTTAAATGATACTTACCTGAAATGAGACATTTATAATTTAAATTAACTAGCTGAAGCATGCAGCTCCACTCGCGTCCTAGGTATATGAAAAACAGATAGTAGCGGATTCTCAGACCTACTCACACAAGAATTCAAACACCTTTTACTTTAGTGATTCTTTGATAACTAGAAATTTTTGTACAACTATTCTTTCTTTATTTCATAATCTTGAGAGTGAAATTTCCAAAAATTATTTTTTTTTAAATGCAAAAAATATTATCTGCGAAAATTTAAAGTTTGAAGCACCAGCAGTTCAGGTCCAGTGTTTGTGAATCAGTTAATTATTTTTTCATGTTGTATGTATAAACTAGAAAAAGTACCCTAAATTATTTCTCATACCAGTAGCTATCTGCCAGTAAAATAAACGTTAAAATCGTTTCAGCCATTCGAGAGATTAGCCGGAACAAACAGGCAGTAAGACGAACTATTAAAAAATTTATTTTTTGATGTACATAAGTACCATCATCATCAGCCTTTAACATAGGCCTCTGCTGGACATAGGCCTCTCCATGAAAGGGAGGTATACTACATTTTTTTTTTTTTTTTTTAATGTGTGAAAAATCATCATGGACCGTCACCCCACCGGGGTTACGGCGGGGTTGTGTGTCGGACTTGAACCGACTAAAAAACACACAGTGTGCCCTCTCCGCGCTTCTCCGTTTAGGAGGGGGAGAAGTCCAGGGTGGGATCTCCTTCTGAACTTCTCCAGCGCCTGCCCGCTCCTGATGCGGGCACCGTCTCTGTACGACGACCCTCTCTTAGGCGGCGTCCGGCACACACCGACGCCGCCCCCTCGCGGCAAGAGGTATACTACCTACACCAACCCGTCTGGTCAAAATGGTATAGTAGGCCAACTATATCACGCTGGCCAGACGGGTTGGTATAGGGTTGGTTTCAAGTTTTCCTTCTCTTTGCATTGATGTTGTCATATTGATTTATGTTGTCATTGAATAAGGGTTGTGACACTGTATTCATAAACCGTCACCACACGGACTACATATTGTAGTATGTATTTAGTAAAAAACTGTTAATTTCAAATTACAAGGAGACACATCAATCTTATTTATTTGTATATATAAATAGCGCCTTACTCACAGATTCAATAGCGTTTAGTCACCACTCTGTATTCTTTTCAAGAGAGAGGGATTTGACTACAATTCGCTTCGAAAAGCAAATTTGAACTCACTGTATGCTTAGGTTATTGTAGTCAAATTGTGAACTTTACCTGACTTTTAAGCTGCTTGCATAATTTTTTATCTTTGTTATTAACGTTGTTAAGGTCATGTATTGTTTAAAATATATATTATGTTAGTTTTGCCGATCGCGACGGCTTCGCTCACATTTATGTTGGTTATCGCAGTAAATAGTAGCCTATATCCTTTCTCAAGAAACAAAATTCGCGGTTTTCAAAATGTATAAAATGTGTAAAGTTGTATAAATGATTTTAACCTTCGAAAACCGACAATTTCTAAATTTCAGGGTCGTCGTTAGAGGCGTTACCGAAATCACAAATTTTAATATTGAACAAGACTTGCTCGTTTAAAGATATTTGATTTGTCCTAGGTGTGAATTAAATCCCCGACCGTTGAGCCGTCATGTCATAGTCACTAGCCGTTAAATGAACTGGCCAGTCATTATTTCTAAAGCCAATAGAACACAACATAGCAAGCGATGTGTATTGCAAACTGCATAGAGTTATGTTAGCAATAGAGTTGTTCTGAAACTTTCATCAAAGGTAAATTTACAAAATACATTCTATATAAGTAATGGTATTGATTAAACAAATATTTCACACAAACATTTGGTCTGACCCGAGAATCGAAGGTAGTGAAATTGAAACTCAGTTGTCCCGACTGCCCTGTTGATCTAATGGTTAGCGTATGCGACGACTGATCAAGATCTGATTTGGACCGGCCAGAGATTTGAATCCGAGACGGTCCAAACCCCGGGTCGGGCCAAAAGTGTGGCTGGGTTTTTCTGACCGGAAATTCTTAACAACAGACCCGAGTAAGGAAGTTTGGCTTAAGATTTTTATCGACAACATACCTACTAGAAGTATACAACTCAATAATAATAATTGCTTAGCTTATAATATTTTATATTTATTACATTGAAGGTCTTGCGCGAATGGAGGACATTGAAAAATAGCAAGTCGCATATGGGTGAATATAATAAAATAATAATCGTTGAAGACAACGATTAGTCAGTTTTCAATTATCAACTTATCAATTTCCAAAATAATTTATTTACTTAGAAGTTAGCTTAAAAAGTCAGAATATAGGCTGATAAGAAAACATACAGCAATTGACAAATCCTAACATTATATACATGTATGACAGAATATTTCCTTGTTATATAAAATATAAATAGGAATACTTAGAACAAATCAAATAGATAATGGATATAGCAAAATGAAATCCATTTTTATTCCAATATACTCGTATGGCTTTTGTTATCTCTATCTCGCGTTGGGTACTGAAAGATGAAATGAGATTTCGTACTAAAAAACCTGTTCTGACAGTTTTGTGATTAGTTGACTGAGTATCAGCCTTCAATATCATCCAAACATAATATGTAGATTTCGTTTTACTACACCTATAGTATTATCGAATGATTGTCAATAGACTCAACACACATTTAGATATTTATATAAAAATAACGTTACAACAAAACAATACATACCTTTCTATTTAAAGTATAGTTTCCGATAGCATCTATCTAAAGCTCCTACGTCCTATATACTTACTACATGTAGACAGACAGACATAGGACTGGTGTAGCAGTAATGAACCAATTATATTTAAGGTAACTTTGATTCCCGGAGTATATTATTGACGATCCTCTATCACAATGAACTTCACGTAATGTATATTTAACATGCATACGTAATTACTAGTTGTAATTGTTAACAATGATTAATATTAATGATCGTTAACTTGGATTACCAAATATCTAAGTTTACTAATCGTAATGGTAATAAACTCGCGCTGACTGATCGACTGATTCGTTCCGATCTCGAACTTATTATATTTTGCAGATGAAACTTGTTGCTGATCAAGAGGTCTCGGGTTCGATTCCCGGGTCAGACCAAATATTTGTGTGATCCACAAATATTTGTTTCGGAGTCTGTGTGTATTTCTATGTATGTATTTACAAAAAAAGTAAGTTCATATATTTATATCAGTTGTTTAGTACCCATAATACAAGCTCTGCTTAGTTTGGGACTAGATGGCGTTGTGTGTAATATGTCCGAAATATTTATTTATTTATTTTAATTTAATGATCTTCACTAAAAAGTTTTATTTTGAAATGTCACCCATAATTGGGTAAATAAGGGATGAACGGTAGTATAAAAATTTCTTTTATTTAAATAAAGAATATTACCCGAGCAAAGACAGAGATAATAGGTAGTATTTCATGCGGGGAAAGGGATCTTTAGTATGCTTTATATAGTGTCCGCTTTGTATGCACTATCATACAATATGTCCTCATTATTCTATTTTTTAAACGGGTACATATACACACACAAATAATGTAGCTTTCTATTTGTAAAACAATTTTCAAAATCGATTCAGTACAGATTTGTATAGATATATATGTTCATCAGCAGTCAGGTTCATCACACATCACATCATCAAGAACTGATAATGGCCACACGTCTCCACCCTTTCCGAATGAGGGTTGGGGAATGGCAACATACGTAATCTTGCTATTGGATAGTTTTAAGCCTCCCGAAGGCCTTCAGCTAACCTTCACGACTGTTATCTTATGATAACAGCTGGGACCGACTGCTTAACGTGACCTCCGAATCACGGAAACGCTCAAATCAAACCATTTTATTTCAAATAAACCATACAACGTCACTTTTGAAACGTCAAGTAGTCAGTCAGTAGTCAGTCGTGAAGCTAATCGTCTGTTCCATATCGTAGATCCTATGGAGAAGAACGGACAAGAAACTCCATGGACACTCTTTTCCAACATTGTTTTTACAATTTTTGGTTACATTGGCTATTTTGCTCACAACATAACATGCCACAAATTGTCGCCCCTCTGGTTGTGGTGATATATGTGGTGACCGCACCATCTTTGTTTACCCTCGGTGATTGTTTCAATCTCCTGAGGCCACTTGGCTATTGAATATTTACTACACTGAATAGTCTACTGCTCTCTTCCGAAAGGAGGTTTTTTGCAGTCAGTCGGTTGTTCCATATACGGGACAAATGTCTTTCAATTTAGTTAAGAATGGAATTGGTTTAATTTAGGTAGAATATAAGGTAATTGTTGCTAAGAAGTTTTGGGGGAAGGGGATGTCCAGCTGTGGTTGACTTTTGGCTGAGATGATTCAGATGATGATGATGATGAATGATGAAAAAGTACAAAGCCATTCTTTTCGTTACATAATCTGTACTTAGAGGATCTAACAGCTGTAGGTTCTATAAGTTTAATAATATTGATACTTGTTATATTCACATATTCTAGCATATGTACTAAGGTTACGCAACCTTACGATGTAGTTTTTAAGATGATTTACCTCTTGGAATATTTTAAAGACAAGGTAAATACTAAAGTTCAATAAAATTTACATAAAATGAAACATTATGTCTGTATATAAATAATGTATTGTAAGTGCCGTAACCAACGTCAACGATTTCAGCAAGAATACATAATTTAAAAAAAAAAATTACGAATACAAAGAATACCCAGACTCAGAAAATGATTTGTGGTTCACAAATTGTTTAAACCCACAACACTAAGCGTGGTAGAAAAAGTAAACCATTTAGACATCCGATGTTGTTGGAATATCGTAACCTTTACATTTAACCTAGCTAATACTGATTGACTGAATCATCAACGTAAAGCCTAAACTATCGGGGCCTCAAAGGTTCGAATCTAGTCCAAAAAACATTAGCCTAAGAAGTAACTTAGGCTTATATTTATTAAGAAGTACATATCATCAGCTATCTGCCAACGAAAGTCCCTTCAAAATCTGTTCAACCGTTCCAGATTCGAAGAGATTAGCCTAAACAAACGGACGGATAGACAGGAAACTTACACTTTGAGATCTCCGAGTCTTTTGGATCGAAACAAGTCTAGTTAATATGAATACAGGTTACAAAACGATTATTTATTATATTCTTGTTGAGTCAGCTACAAGAGTGAGACGGTCAAAGAACAGAACAAAATTGTTTAGAAATTTAAAATAGAAGAAGAGTCGGCAGTAAATTGATGGGTAATAGAAGAGAATGGAAGAAGAAAACACATACTGTTTAACGCAAAAATAATTTGGGATGAAGGAATAATGATAAAGATCTAATCTTTTCGAATAAATGAAGTCTTTTTCACGACGATCGATTAAGTAATTTCTAAGACGATGACAGACAAATAAACAAGCAAACTCACTTTTAGGTTAAAAATCATTACTTATCCTAATAAGGGTACATACTATTTGGTGCTTTAAATGTTCAATTCAAATAAGTAATGCAATTATTTTAATCTTGATGAAGTAACCATGTAGCTAGTGAACAAAATGTTTAAGTTTATTAATACGTATTTTACTATTTTAATTTATTTTGTTATTGGTTTTCACAATGTAACAAAATATTTAGAAACTTAAAATAGGAGGACATTAGTAATCTAAAAAAATACCATTTTATGCGTTGAGCTAGATAAACAGTCACTAAGTATTCAGCGGTATTTATATTTATTTTCTACCATGGCATAATAATTAAATAATAAACTTACCAACAATAAATATATATTACAATAATATTTTTTCAACAATACTAGCGAACTAATGATCCGACGTGAAACCAGTGCGCGCGCCCTTTTGATACTATACACTATACATAATATATGTATTTGTTACGCGGTGAGACTCAGGCGTCATTAACTAAATAATACATAAATGACATTAAAATCATTAGCAACAAATTAATTAACTAAATTACACCCAATAACAATTTGTTTAGTTGTAAACGGTAAAATGTAATTTAAAAAAAGAATTTCATATTACATTAAACTTCGAGCAAGAATTCCGCGCCCAAATTGATAGAGATTTTTTTTTAAATATCATAGATTTTAGATTTAAATATGATAGATTTTTAAATTACTATTTATTACTTTAAAAAAAACATGAGACTGCATCCTCTTTATGTTTTATATGATTTTAGTAATTAAAAATAAATACAAATTTATAATGAAGTATAATAATTTAGTAACAGATCATAATGCTAAGATAATTTAATCGAATAAATTATTTTCCAATGTAAGACAAGAATGAACTTGTCGACATTTTTTTTCTTCAGATGACAGTGGCCTACAATAGGCTGATGATGATCATGATGATGATGAATTGTTCTGGGCACAATTCTATTACTTGAACAATTAAAGTCAGTAAAGTAGCCTGTAATGTAATATAAAATGTATCAAGCTAAATATAGAAGACCGCGTTCAAATTGAAATGGGCTTATTAACCTCCTTGCTTGTGTAACAAATTCGTGACATGCGTAATAAGCTATTATAAAACAGAATAAAAAACTATTTTAGTTTGCGTTGGGGTCTTTGGGACAAACGATAATATACGTGAGGTCAAGACGAATGTTTGATAGACAAACAGCGGAGCATTTAAGTTATGACCTTATAACACTAGTTCTATTTGCGACTATAACAAGTTATTGTAATATACGGTTACCGTTACCACGTTACTCGCTGTTGTTGTTATCGAGACGGAGTTAGTCAAAATTATAAAAGAAATATACTTTTTTTATTTTTTTTTTATGTTAAATACAAAAGTTGTAGCGAATTTTCATTATCTACAATATTGATAGCAATTCAAATAGCGTAAAACCCATAGAAAACCCATAAAAAATATTTGCAAAAAAATAATGAAAAAATGGATTTTTGTGATCCAAATAAGTATATGTGAATTTTGAGAATAGTTTTAGGATGCCATAATACAAGTTTTTACGTTATATACTGTGTATGTCGATTTTCCGAGATATTCACCCAATTTGGCCTAAGATGACTGGACTAGTTGACGACATTTGTCGCGTGCGGTTCTAATAATGCAGACTGGCCTAGTTTCGACCAAGTGCGTGTAAGGCCACGTATAGGAAAGGGTTCCTCAGTCACCCATAATGGTACGTGGATTTAAAATCGCATCTAATAGATAATTGTTATGTTTACGTATTAATGCGTTAATTTTGTATGACGTTTTCCAAGGAAGCGCATTTTACAAGTGAAGCCTCTATAACTCCTGAACTAACAAAGTCATCATTATATACCATTATATGTATCGTTACATATACAAATACTTATTTGGCCTTCCAAAATGTAACCATGTTTCATTTAAAATTGAACACAAGATATGGGTTTCTATGTAAAATGCTGATAAAGTATGCATTAGTGTATTTATGGCGATTTTCGTTTCATGAGCCTTCAACAGTTAACTGCTGGACATTCGCCTCTCTTTAAAAAATGAGGGTAGTTGTTTGTGTCTAACTTAATTTTCAATATCTCGTTCAACATTTATCGTGTCTCTTGTATACATAAAATACATTTTCGTAACCGGTTTTCTGAAGGAAATTTCCTTACAAGTATAAAAAAAGCTCGGTGCGTTTCCTTATTACCTTAACACGATGTATTTTCTACACGAAGGGTTACAAATAAATGTGTTTTACGCTCGAGTTGGTCCAATTAAGTTGGCAACTTGCAATGTATTCATTTTTGTCGGGATTAGGATGTTCACTCTTGCTAATTAACAATTTACGGATATTTGCCAACTTATTGGCCAATGGAAAGTAATTTAAGTTATTTTGATTTCAATAAATAAATAAATAAATTTATATTTTGGACATCTGACACAACATCATCTAGTCCCAAGATAAGCAGAGCTTGTGTTATGGGTACTAGACAACTGATATAAATACATAAACATACTTTTTTTTTTGTAAATACATACATATTATACATAGGAAACAACCCGACTCCGAAACAAATATTTGTGAATCACACAAATAATATTTGGTCCGACCCGGGAATCGAACCCGAGACCTCTTGATCTGCAGCCGCATACGCTAACCACTAGATCAACGAGGCAGTCAAATGTTTATTGTTGTACACAGATATAGCAAAAAGATAAACAGTGATTTTTATTTTAAGAAAAATAAAAACTTTAATTAAGCAACTGCGAAGACAGTTCGGTTATTTGTCAGTAAAGTTTTTTTTATATTTAAGCCTGCCAAAGTGACTCTACTCTGCCTGATGGAAAGCATGAGTAGAATCCAGGAGCAGGGGTCACCATTCTTATTGTGAGGGTAGGCAATGCAGCATGGTGACCCTTACCATGGCAGCCTGGTTAGATTATTCTGCATGATTCTCCCGACCTACGAAGGGCGGGAGAATGATGCGACTCACCAACGAAATACGACAGCAATAATGCTGTCATTATGTCGGATGGTCTTCTGTGTGAGGGTAGTACTGGCCGGGTCGAGCCGGACCATTCGTACTGAAATCAGCGTGGCTCTACTACCTACAAAAATTATAAGCCTTTACTAATAAATAATCTAACTGTAACATTTTATTTGAACTACAGCTGCACTACCATCACTTTTTTATGCTACTTCGTAAGCGAAGTAGCATAAAAAATTGGTTGATATTACTCAAAGGTATTTTTTTTACTAAATGCATATCGAAGCATATACGGTACTAACATTTAAATATCTACATATTTTTTTTCACAAAAATAATGTCTGTGTGTTTGTTCTGGCCAATCTCTGAAATGATTGAACAGTTTTTGATGGGACTTTCACTGGTGGACGGTGGAGTAACTTAGACTATGTTTTTGAAGACTAGCTTTGCTCCGCGGCGTTACCTAATGGCGATTTGCAACAATAACCGCGGGTAACATACAGGAATATAATATACGTCATACAGAAGATACATAAGAATACAGAGTGTCACCACCCCTATTCATCCCGCGGGTGTCGTAAAAGGCGACTAAGGGATAAACTACGCAAGACAACATCAATGCAAAGAGAAGGAAAACTTGAAACCAACCCTATACCAACCCGTCACGCCGGCGTGGTATAGTAGGCCAAAACCTCCTTTCTAAAGAGAGGCCTATGTCCAGCAGTAGACTGTTGAAAGCTGTTGATGGCTGTTGATGATAATGATGAGAATTTAAATGAAAGGAAACGCCTCGTAAATCTGTTTCGACTACTCACATTTAAACCCTTACAATGTTAAATGTTATCACGTTATCACGTGACTTATCCCAATAAACCGCATGTTTTTTCGCCCATCTTTACCCAAATATATTATTATTAACCTCTGGCATTATCGTAAGGCTTACTTTATCGTGTTAACTTTGATAAATTGGTGAGCTTTTCGATATTTATTAGGATGTGGTTTTATCTTACGATATCGCATACTAGGTTGGTGGGTTCGATTCTTAATGGTCATATATACGTCTTTTGATATCTTTCTTTTGGACAGTCAGAATGTTTTAGTACGGATATAGTTATTATCATCTCAATCGCAATAGCTCTGCCAGTTGAATTTGGTCATAAAAGTGTATCTTCTTCCTAGATTTATTCCCAATATTATTTGGGGTCGGCTACTAGTTCAACCGGTTTTACCTGAATATCAGTCTTTCCACGGAGCGACTGGCATCGGACCTCCGCAACCTTAAGGAGAACTAAAATTCGAAGGTTGAACTAGTTGTCAGTAAATTTGAAGGCACTGACTTCCAAATAACGATTGCCATAGATGTTAATGACAACCGGGACCGACGGCTTTACGTGCTCTCCGAGGCACGGGCGTGAACCACCACTTTCAATTTCCGGGCTGTTATTAGGAATTTCCTAAGAAGAACCCAAAATCACTTTTTAGCCCCACCCGGGATTTGAAACCGAGACCTCTTGATTAACAGTCGTATACGCTATCCACTAGAGCACGAGGCAGTTAAAAGGTAGGTACAAAAAAATGTTTATAAAAGTGTATATAAAGTACAATTTAATTATTTTGAATATTTTAGATTTAAGTAGCCTGTTTTTTCAAGTTTCATTAATTGCTTTTTTTAGTCCATGCTAATGTTACAAATTCCAAAGTAACTTTGTATGTCTGTTGCCGCTTAACCGATTTGGATGAATTTCGGTATAAATATAGATTGGGCTATGAATGACATTAGAAGGACATAATAAGCTACTTTTTGTGAAGATAACTGACGTACGCAAGGGTGGAGCCACGCCTAAAAGCTCCGTCTTTACATAAATGTAACCGATTTTCAGAGTTTGATCACAAACTAGGCTCATCTAGGCTTTTATACCATGATTGCCAGATTTTAAATATATACGTTTGTACACAAATTACACCCAGGCACAGAAAAAGTGGCGCTCTTTGGGGATGGCCTTCGTTCAGCAGTGGACGGCTAAAAACTATAATAGGCCAAGAGAGACAATAAATGATCGTGCTCATCGCAAATTACTTTGTCCTGTGTAGGAATCAAACCTGAGTCTTTCATTTCAGCAGTAAAGATCGGTAGCTACTAGAGAAATAGGTCAGTCATAAGAATTTAATGAATGAAACAGTAAGTATCCTTCAAAAGGAGGATAATATATATTTTCGTAACTCATACCTATGTGATGACGTAATATGTGGTGAGGAGTGAGGACATGAAGAGTAGCCATGACCCTCATCGCTAATGTGCTTTAAACCACATCTATACAATTATATTAAATACGAAGTATCTGTTTCTAATAGCAACTAAACAGTTTTATACTAAATTTGAAAGTTTTTAATTTACTATACGTAGTGTTACATACTCTTTGGTATTTACGGAACTGACTTCATAAAATTTTTTTTTTTAAATATGTCTGTCTTTTTGTCGTCACTTTCACGCTCCAAGGCAATTAATATGAAGGTAAAGGAGCACTTAGTTTGTCAATTTTTTTTTTCAAATTGTGCAATACGTATGTGTATGTATGTGTATAAATAGAGGCGTATAAATGTATTTTTATGTACATAAGTATAGTACTTATTATATTAAATGTATGTATATTACCTATGAAACTACCTAGTAAAGTAATATAATATAATCTATTATATAATGTATAATTATAATGTATATTATAATGTATAAAATATATAATTCTAATATAATGTAATATAATATATCGATTCCCCATATGTGCACCTACTTCATCTTTTATCTGCATCGCCCAATCGGTCGACTGGCAGAGAATGCCTTTAGGCATTATGTCCGCTGATGCATGTATTTGTGCATAAAGCAAATAAATAAATAACTGCGGATAAGGCGGTACTCAGGACTATCAATTATAAACAAGATCTCAATTCAGAAGGTCGTTAGTCACATTTACACTTAAACCATCCTACGTAATAATTTCTCACGAAATTTGACTACAATCAAATTGTCTTATGTGAAGTCAAATCACCCAATTCAATTGGGTTATCACGTCAAATCAAATCGGGTGAAATCGGTTGGCGATAATTCGCATATTTCGTTAGGTATTTCAATTTGTTTGCCGTTGATTCAATGCAGTTTTGTTTTAAATAATATAGTAGAATACAAAAGTAGGTCTTGTAAGTTGCTTTTGATAAAAGGATTTGATTTGTAATAGCTTAATTTGTTTTCAATTTCAATACGAAAATAAATTATAAATAAATAATAATAAAATAAATAATAACCTCTTGATCAGTAGCCACATACGCCAACCACTAGACCAACAAGACAGTCAGATAATGTAATAGTTAGCATACATGAGATGGCCGAAGAGGTTTCAGGTTCGATTCACGGGTCGGAATAAAGAGTGTTATTAAGTTTTTCTGAGTAAAGCTTATTAACAGCCTAGAGTTTAGTTTAGTCTGTCCGTGCCTCGGACAGCAAGTAAAGTCTCCGGTCGGAGAGTGAACGAACAGAAAGTGCACCTACACACATTCGAGCATTATAATATCTCCTACGTAGTTGGCTAGTCTCCGTTGAGACTGACTGCCGTGGTCTAAATCGGCTAGGAGTACATCATCATATCAACATTGAATACTTTAAATAATATTAATTTTAATATTTTTAAAGTACTACTAATCTTAATGGACTCTTTATTTTTCTTTATACGGGTGTTGACTAACGTGAAAATTCCCTTTCAAATATTTATAAAAGAAATGACTAAATCGCTTAGACTTAGTTCGATATACTTACCATAGATACAATTATAACCTCCTTCCTTTCTATAAAAAGTTAAAAAAAAAATAAAAAAAAAAAAATACAAGATCTAAAAAAAAATCTGCCGGCGGGGCTGTGTGGATCAGCTGGCTATTTATATACTAGCTCTCGCCCGCGGCTCCGCCCGCGTGTATGTCGGTTATCGCGGTAAAAAGTAGCCTATGTCCTTTCCCAAGTTTAGTTCTATCTTCATTCCAAATTTTATCAAAATCGGTTTAGTGGTTTAGGCGTGAAAGCGTAACAGACAGACGGACAGAGTTACTGTCGCATTTATAATATAAGTGGGCATGTGTGTAATTAAACCTTCTTTGGGTTTTTGATGTTATCGTTGCTAATATAATAGTAATGTTTGCGATAGCTATTTTATGACCTCTAAAAATGTTCTTTGTATTTTTTAAATTCAAAAATTTTTTTTCACAATCAGGACAGCAGCGCAATGTTTTTTCAGCCTACACGCTGAAGTAGTGGTGCGTTTAAATGGTAGTCATCAATCATTATCATCAGCAGCCCGTTGCAGTCCACTGCTGAACATGGACCTCTCTCAAGGTACACCACAGAGTAATAGGTATATGGTATAAGTATGTAAATATATATAATAACACGGGTGTATGAGCTAGTTTAGAAAATTAAGTCCATCGTGTCGATAATCGTGAAAAACATCGAGTATAGGTATATGCAAAATTTCATCAGGTACTGTGTCTAGAGTGGAACAGCAAAATAAAAAACATCGTTTTAAATTGACAGTTCACTTATGAGCGCGAAAATGAACTTCGTTTCGATGACGTCACTCATTTCATGTTGCCGTATGACATGCATTTACTGCGTGGTGTCCGGCAGAACAGAATAACACCATTCCATTACACTTCGTTTGTCGTACGAGGCAGCAGCATTTTCTGGTATGCCTTATTTACTGTGATCGCCAACCAACTTGCTCAGCGTGGCGATTCGGGCATTACCTCTCATGCTGTGACAGGGTCATTTGGTATTCCTTGGGAGGGCAGTGGCAGATGATGATTTTTGTTATCAATAACGTCATATGGAAGAGTTTCATAATTATTTTAATAATAATGTGTTATATTCTTTGTACCTACATTAAACAAAATTTATTTTGTAGGTATATAAAAGTAGTGCAAAAAATTTACATAGGTAGGCAATTACATAGAAATGGAAGGTCAGCCGTATTGTAATACGTACATAGATTGAAATCAACTCCTTAATTAGTTTGAGAAGCCTCGAACGATGATGATATCAATTTCATACTTTTGTTGTTTTATGATCGCGACAATGTACACACCACCTACCTGAATCATCTTCTAAATTCAGTCACTGATTATCAGTAAATAGTTATATGTATTTGCAATTAACAAATGAGGAAAATGTTACACAAAGTAACACATAATATCCACATAGTAGTACACTTGCAGTTTACACAATTTAAGTTGAACCAATACTTGTGGTAAACTTATAATATTATTTTAAGTTTACCACAAGTAACATATTATGTTACGTTTAATTAATCATTGTTCCGTTTTTATTTCTTTTCACACACTTTTAATACTATTATTTTATATTCTTATTTTAAAAGTGTAGTTATTACAAACATACTATCTATTTAAAAAAAATAAGAAACAAAAGATGAAGTTAAACATGAAACGTATTCAAATTTTGATCGATTTTTCCAAACCTTTTTACACTTTCAAATCCATAGACATTCAATTATTCGTTTTTTACCACCAATATTAGTAATAGTTAGGTACCAATATGCATGCATGACGTATTCATTTATGGTATTAAATAAAGTTATTATAAAAAACCATTCAAATTTGAATATAGAACAAATTTAACTATTGGTTTGAAATTCACACCTTTACGCAAACTCGCGGCGCGATATCACTCGGGCGGTTCGCTCGCGACTTTAATCATAATAAATATTGCGAATGATGATAGCGAGACGAACCTTTCACAATGCGAAGGTCACTTGACAATGCCACGGGTGATCAAGTAGTAGGGGCTGGGTTATCAATGGAGTAATAGGACGGAGGTTTTTACAATTGTCACGGTCACTTGGTGACATTGCATGATATTCTTAGTGAGGTCGCTTCGCTACGCTGAGGTATAAATATAATGCAGGCACCACACTTCGTTATGCGCTATTCGTTATGTGTCTACGCCGTATTCGCCCAAATATTAGTTATGCACGCAAACAACAAACATGCCATCCGCACTTCGAACTGGTATGCCAAATAAGCATCAAATAAGGCAAATATGTGTGTTGTAGAGATGTGTCATTGTCATTTTAATGGTGAACGAAACGAATATACTCTCCACACTTCGCCGTATGTAATTCAGCAGTGATTCGAAAATTCTTCTAAAATAACTTCGGTCCTTGAGGTTTTTTTGCTTAAGTCCCACCTTCTTCTTGACCCACCATAGGCAAATGATTCTAAACGGATTTTTGTGCAATCCTTAGCTCTCCGACAATCGATACAGTGTTTACATGACGGTCGTGCTCGATAATGTCCATGATTATATCGACATTTGGCCTTCCAGTGCGTGGTGCCTTTGACATCGAAATTACCGGAACGGAATCGACGAAACTAAAATTGAGCGTTATTGGCTATTACAGTATTAGGATCATAAACACTAATCACATTTATACCTTTATCGAAGAAAAACTGTAAAATAATACGTATATTCTCTTTACGCGAATTAAAGCGTAGTTTTGTTTGAGCGCGCCTCAAAGATGGACACTAGGTCATTTTTTACGCGCGCGTTTAAAAAAAACTGAGTCAACTTATCACAAAATTATCTGAAAAGTTTTTTAGTAAAAAATCTCATATTTCTAACCGATTTCAAATCCGACCGGACTTGTACAAGGCGAGATACAGATAACTAAAGCCTATTGGATCTATTGGAATCTATTGGAAATATAATGAATTTCTTTTTGCTAAACCCATCTATTTGCTGATCACTGTGTACGTTTATCAGATACCACACGTACGTGTTTCATTACATACCACAATATACGATGTCTTAATCTGAATCCCCTCGTTTTGTAAGTAAGTAATCTCTTTTCAGGCTTTTTCGAAGCGTTACTTTATTGATACTAGTTGCTTTGTTCCAAATTGTCATCTCTATGGAGAAGAACCGACAAGAAACTGTATAAATTAACTAGAGTTTAATGAATGAAATAAATTTATCATAAAAAGAGTATTTGTTTAGATAGTGTATATAGTGTCAACCTATTGCCGTCCACTGCTGGACGAAGGTCTCCCCCAAGGAATTGTATTATTTTGTTAAATATTTGACAAATTAAAACTTCATGAAAACATCAATGAAATTATTAAATAAAAATAATAAAATAAAATTGATGGACTATCTCCAGTTTTAAACGGCCATCTTTAATAAATATGTGCCGAAAATATACCTACAGACTATTGTTGTAATGGATGTTCGTTTTCTAAAATTCCAAATGCGACTAATGACTTCAGTAATTAAACGAATCGAAATGTCTTCTAGTGTAGTTTAACTTAGAAATTTGCCCCCTAATAATTCTTTCACAAATAATGCAAATGACATTAATATTGTACTAATAATAATAAAATTTCGGTCACGCCATCTAGAGCTTGTACTATTAATGTTGGTTATTAGTCCAGTCAATTAAGGCTTAACTTGCCATTTTAGTTGAACACCTGCAACCAACGCGAAAATTTCCGTAAGTCTTCGTAGATTAATATACTAAAATTGCAGGGTGCTGCAATACCGGCAAACTGTGCAAATAAATTGCAAAAGGGTGCAAAAACTACTATTTCGTCTATATCTCGCGATTGGCTGGAAAAATAAAATATTGATTTTAAAGCGATCCTACATATTTCATTGGGATTTAATTGATATGTTTTGGGTATTTTTTTATTTATTTACACCTTTTTTTGTTATAACTAATAATCTTGATAAAAGAATTACATTTCAATTTTAATATATTTAATTAAATTTTAGTTTTTTTTATTCCATCGAATTTATCACAAATTTGCGTTTGAAACGTATATTTGCAGAATATTATATTACTTCTCTTTTTATTTATTTACTCCGCTACATTTCGGACATCTTACACACAACGCCATCTAGTCCTAAACTAAGCAGAGGTTGTAATACTAGACAACTGATATTAATTCATAAACATATTTTTTTTTGTAAATACATACATATTGTACATAAAAAACACCCAGACTCCGAAACAAATATTTGCGGATAACACAAACATTTGGTCCGACCCGGGAATCGAACCCGAGACCTCTTGATCGACAGCCGCATACGCTAACCAACTAGACCAACTTTGTGATAAATTCGATGGAATAAAAAAAAAAAAATTTTTTTTCAAGATATTAGTTATAACAAAAAAAGGTATAAATAAATAAAAAAATGCCCAAAACATATCAATTAAATCCCAATGAAACATGTAGGATCGCTTTAAAATCAATAAAAGAAGATTAATAATAATTTTTCTTCAATTTTGTACCTTTAAATGAATTTTGTGCAAAAACTATGAGAGATACGCGTAAATATGCTTACACTTTTTGTAGGAAATTAAATTTGCTACAATTTTGTAGCAGGATTTTTTTTTTTCCAGCCAATCGCGAGATATTGAAGAAATTGTAGTTTTTGCACCCTTTTGCAATTTATTTGCACAGTTTGCCGGTATTGCAGCACCCTGCAATTTTAGTATGTTAATTTACGAAGACTTACGGAATTTTTCACGTTGGTTGCAGGTGTTCAACTAAAATGGCAAAGTTAAGCCTTCATTAAATAAATAAATATTTTACTATTTTAATATTTTATTTTAATATTTTTAATATTTTACATTGACTGTACTATATCTGATTTTTGAATACATGTTTAAAACATTCAAACTTCGAACATACAAACGTTTGTTCCGGCGTTTAACATCTTCAACTCGTAGTTTCTAACTAATTTATACAAATAGAAAAATATATGCAGTAAGTTCTTTATACTGCAAATTTTAAACTCTATGATGTATCAGAAATCAATTGAAGCTATAAATGTCTGACAACAGCTTCTAGGCCTATAAATGGTTTATGATTGAGTAAAATATACTCAAATTAATAAAAAAGATTTGAGGCTGTTTTTAGAATAAAAAATCTGACACTTAATAATAATAAAAATCATCCTATTCCTTTATCATCTCACTACATTAACATTACAACAAAATGTTAACAAAAATCTCGCCATTATAATTTAAACTTTTTTTTTGGCAACATCAACTAAATTTCTACCAATTAGAAAATACTGTTTTGAAAGGTAAAAGGTGAAACGCGATCCTTTACTAATTCTCCCTTCAGTAGTTTTTATTTCTCAAAAGTTTTATCAACCATGTATCTTCGAAGAGAAGGATTTGAAAACATATTATATAGTTGTATGTACAAAATGTGGAAAAGTTTTTTTTTAATGTAGAGTGCTATTAATCGTATGTAGTGTACTTTTTCAAATCTCAGTTTATTTTATTACAATTTAGTATTTAATTAATATATACAAAATAATTCCGCTACTTCTAATTGTTTATTTAATATTTTCTTCTATATTTGAAATATGTTTCATTCCAAAACTTTATGTGTTCATCATCCCATAATGGCGCCTTTGAAAACTCCTTGTCTATGATTAATAAGTGTGGGTGTAGTGGGTCAGCTGGCTCCCACTTTGGCAACGTTGATTTTGATGGTGTAGGGTCTCTGTAAAAATAATATTAGTCAAATTAAAAAAAAGACAGAACTTGCCATTATTATTTTGCTAATAAATAATCTCCAATCAGCCGTATTTCCATCAATAAACCTAAAGACCTTTCCCACAAAAATATTATTACATTGATATGGTGTTTTTTGTACTAAAAGCTCAAGATATAAATAACCAGCGTTATTTTCTCTCAAAACAATATAGCTAGATTTAATAAATTCATTCGATGCGGGCAATACAAGCTTCAGCGCAATTCATTCCGGACTAGGTTTTCAGCTTTATTCTGTGTACAATATCAGAATCATGTGTGCAGGAAAACTTATTCCTATATTTTTACTTTTAATTAACTTGTGTTTTTGTGTTTGTTCCCAAAAAAATCAGCCATTCATTGTTGCTTATTTGACCCTCTCCACCTATTTCAATTAAATTTGGCATAGGATATTTCGATTATGTAGGAAGCTCATAGGTTACTTTTTACTGAGTTATTCCACGAACACACGGACGGACCCGTGAGTTAAAGCTGGTACTTATTATAATATATTTAAAATTTGACTAGTCTTTGCTAATGCTTGTTATAATTTTACATAATAGTTACGGCTTAAAATAAATGCAAAAACACAATCTTACCCGTATTTGGCAAAGCTAGCCCACAGCTCAGTAAATTTGTCTATGAATGCTTGTTCTACGTAGTACCTCATAGGTAATGCAGTACTAAATAAATAAAACAACTCATCAGCATGAGTTGCTCCTTTGAATTTCCCGAACCCAAATAAAAACTTGGCGTAGTTCAGCATACCATCGTAACAGAACTTGTAGACGAACACAGGGCTATCTGAAGTCTTCAGGAGCAGGTCAATTGTGGCAATCGAAGGATAAGTTATACTCGAATCCCCTTCGTATTTAGAAAATTTGACCAAAGTCTCATTTGTAATTTTCTCCCCTCCCATGTACATTTCTTCCAATTTCTTAGCAGTTGCGACTTTTTCTTCTTCAGTTGGGAAAACAAGGTCTCGTGGTAGGGCACTATAGAAGTTTATATTTGAAAGCGTTGTGCTATTCTCTTTACCAGTAAACATATAGCCTTCGGCATCGTTAAACCCATAAATCATTGGCACCTTTTGATAGTTTCCATTCTTTATTAAGTTATATGGAAAGTCAGATAAGAACCGGTCAACGCCAGGTATTCTTTTCTCCACACATGGAACAAAAATGTTTTCGGACAAAACAATATCCCCTTTCTTTCGTGGCACCCGGACTTTTAACAACTCCTCCGAAGTGAAATTGGAAAATATTTTATATAATTCAGTTGGGTCTTTTGTGTTGAAGCCCATCTGCTTGGCTAGAAGGCTGGCAGTCTTTAAAGGCTCGTGCTGTAGACTCCAAGGAGCTATAGCAGATCCACTTTGTATTATAGCTTTTTTGAATAAACCCTTAGACATTGGAGAGATTAAGTGATACACAACCGATGCTGCCCCTGCACTTTCACCAAAAATCGTGACATTTTCAGGATCGCCACCAAATACTTTAATATTCTTCTGAACCCACTTTAAAGCTTCTACTTGATCTTTTAATCCCACGTTACCGGGTGCTTCTTTGATACCCAAACATAAGAAACCTAAGACTTCTAATCTATAATTGAAAGTGACTAGGATGACACCATGCTGCATTAAATGTTTCGGGCCATAAATAAAAGGTGATCCAGACCCATCTCTGAAGCCACCACCGTGTATAAAAACCATAACAGGAAGAAGTTCAGCAGACGCTTCTCTTGGAGTGTACACGTTAACCCTGAGGCAATCCTCTCTTCCTAATATCTTTGTGCTGGTGAATCTTTGAGTACATCTAATATGTTCATCATAAGCCTCGAAAATCCCTTCCCATTTTGGATCTGGTACGGAACTCTGAAATCAAAAAATAAATGTCATTTAAAATTTTAATGCTTTAAGCTCTTACGTTTTTTCAAATTTGTACAATTAGAAATCATCTTAAAAAAATCTTGAAGTGTATAATTTTATTTTAGATAAACGACTAAGTATAAATAAATGAATAGTATTATATATATAGGAAGTAGAGCCACGATGATTTCAGCATGAATGGGACGGCTCGACAGGGGCAGTACTACCCTCACACAGACCTTTATTTTTTTATTTTTTTTCGCGGGGAATGCTTTTCGCACCATACCCTCCGTGGGGTAGACGAAGGGCGTGTGTGGGACTCCCGGCGAACGGTCTACCCACTAAACCCCGCGGCGGCCTACCTCGGCAGTCGGGAGGAGCTCCAGGAACGCATCAGCGGTATCTGAAGTCCCCCCTGCCTAACCCCATGATTGGGGTACATCTCAGGGTAATCAATAAGTTATCCTTTGGGCAGGATGATATCGCGCCTCTCGCCGCTTTAAACAGTAAAAGGCGGGACACCGACCCACCTTAGACGACACCCCCGGCTGCACCGGGGTGTCACCTGTCACGGGTCGTTTGCAGCGGTCACATCTCCCCAAGATGTGTGACACCGGAGGCCCAACATCTCACTATGTTGTCATGGTGTCGGCCATCATGCTGCATTGTATGCCTTCACGATTTGATTCACAATTTGAGAATTTGACAATTTGAGAAGCGGAGTTGGTAGTACACTACAATTTTAATTTAAGACTTCATTTCACTCTAGAATGAGAAAATAGATGAAAAGAATATGCAATGGTGAGAAAGGGATATCATTTACAGGATAAGTCTATACCTGTAACTGCACCTGGTTTTTCCTCTAGCTAAAGAAAACGTCCATACCAGTGAGTCACTGTTTCAGTATAGAAATACGAAGTATTACGTTTGTATTTCTAATAAAATTATCAGATTTTTAAAACGCAGTAATGAAAAGAATAAATAAAATAAATAAATAATTCGGACATCTTACACACAACGCCATCAGAAACCAAGCAGAGCTTGTATTATGGGTACTAAACAACTGATATAAATACATAAATATACCTTTTTTTGTACACCCAAACTCCGAAATAAATATTTGCGGATCACACAAACAATTTGTTCTACCCGGGAATCTAACCCGAGACTTCTTGATCATCGTCAACGTCAACCACTGCGTCATCGAGGCAATCAGCATAAAAACGAATGGCAGGCAGTATAAAAACGAATGGCATACAGAAACATTGGATTAAAAAATGAATAGCTCATTTTACTCGACACTTCGTATTGCATCAAACTATGATTAGGGCGGTAGTAAGCAGCCACCAGAGGCATGAAAGGGTGAAAGAGGGGAAGGGTGTGAGGCTTGTAATCACAAGTAGATTAGTAAGTAGTGAATTGTTACGTGCGGCTTTACTGCATCATTAAAGTCTAGTAGCTCGCAGTTTGAAGAAACAATTACACTGCAATCGCTTCTGAAGATACTGTTCACCTTTGATTATGATTGAATTGGGTATTTAACATTATTATTGTACGTTTTATGGATTGTACATTATTTATATGTGTGATTAATTCAAGCATTTAATTAATATATGCGCCTGCTGTTTTTGAGATCTCGGGTTCGATTCGAATGTTTGTGTGATTAATTTGCTTATTTGTTTCGGGGTTTGGGTGTTTTCTACGTATAATATGTATGTATTTAGAAAAAAAATAGGTTTATATTATATATTTTACAACTTTATGCACTGTTAGTACAATGGCGGACAATGCCACGGGCATTCTCTCCCAGTCTACCGTCACGTATTTATATCAGTTGTCTAGTACCCATAATACAAGCTCTGCTTAGTTTGGGACTAGACGGCGTTGTGTTTCAGATGTACGAATTATTTAAATATATATTTATTTTTAAAACTTGATGTATATGTTGTACAAAGGTGGACTTAATGATATGAGGCATACTCTACCAGTCAACCTTCAGGTTATGTAGGAATATGATGCGGTAGGTGCAGAATTGGGATATAAAATCTGATATGATATGATAGTTGAAAACGTAAGTATTTATCTTTAAAATAAACCATTTTAATTTTAAATTGACTGATAAATACACAAATATAATATAAATTTTATAGATTCAGTAACGTTGAAGTAGCCGAGGATCGAACTAAGTGTCGTGCAATTGGAGAGGCCTATGTCCAGCAGTGGACTGCAAAAGGCTGATGATGATAATGAATGTTGAAGTATAATTAAATTAACATCCTTAATCATCCTGACGGTGTCGTGAAAGGCAACTAAGATAGCAAACTACGCAGGGCAAAGAGCGTTCGTGCTGTTTTTTTTTTTTTTGGTGAGTGTGAGGCCGCTGGCCCAATAATGCAGAAGCATCACACTAGGCCGCCAAACGTGTGTCACCATGTTGCATTGACTGCACTCACACTAAGGTTGGTGACCCCTACTCCTGGGTTCTACTCATACTTTGCATCAGACAGAGTCACTTTGGCTGGTTGAAAAAAAAAGCACCATACCACATTGAACATGTCTCATCTTTTGAAGGAGTCTATGTCCAGTGGCGAACTAGAAAAGTTATCGATTTGATGCTGTGGACTTAATTATAAAGACGAAGTTGTGTAAGATCAATCTACGTTCAAATTTGCATACAACAGAAGGAGTCTGGCATCATACACGAGGACAGAAGCCTCACTCGTGTTTGATGCCAGATCCCATAATTAAGTACTTTATGTCGAGTATGTGCGAACCTTTTGTAAATTGTTCATATATGTGAGTGGTCTGGCCAGCTCAGGGAATAATTAGTGTTTGAAGACATGAGCATTTAAAAACTCAGCAATGTTTTCACTTAGATCATATCGTAAATTAACTGCAGGCAGTTAGAGGCGATATTGTATTGTTTTGTTGTGTTATTAAGGTTTTACAGTTAATGATTCTATACCAATAGAAGACGAGCTCAGGATAAAAAGAAATATATTTTTGGTACTTCCTTTTTATATGTTTATTAAAAATCTTTTGATTTGTCTATGATATTTTTTTCTTTATTAATCTTAGAAAAACACAGCAATACACATAACATATATTATAGAAGTAGCAACAATACGCGATTATCAAGTCTCCACAAATAGAAGCTAAATATTTAGAAAAACATGAACATTTACGTCAATAAAAGTGATAAATTATCATTATATTATGTAAATTGAAATTGAATTAGGTACTTTTAAATATAGTATCTGCCAAACAACATAGTGTACCTTTAAATTTTGTTCCAAATACAATTTGTCTGGATATCATCCTCATCATCATTATCATCAACAGCCTTCAACAATCCACTGCTGGACATAGGCCTCTCCTTAGAAAGGAGGTATTGGCCTACTATACCAAGCTGGCCAGGCGGGTGGGTATAGAGTTGGTTTCAAGTTTTCCTTCTCTTTGCATTGATGTTGTCTTGCGTAGTTTATCCCTTAGTCGCCTTACACCCGCGGTATGAATAGGGGTGGTGACACTGTATTCTTAATCCGTCACCACACGGACGTGTCTGTCTGTCTGGATATGTCTGTATTTAATTGTGTGTTTATGTGGGGTCTGGTTACCATAATGCAGACGCAGTCTAATTTGGGATGAGTCGGTTGTCTATGAAATTACATTAATATAACGGATGTTACATAATAACAATCAAGTCTTGTGGAATTAGTTTTAATTAATATCTAATTTAAACTCACCTGAAATTTGTTCACAACTGTTGCGTAGGGAATGCCATAGTATTCAATAAAAGCACCGTCAGGCCTGATCGTTCCTCTTACCAGGCCTCCAGAGATCTTCACAGGTATGGTTGGCTGCCTCACTAGTCGACCCAGTGCTAGTGAACAAAGCACCAACCATTTCATACTCAGCAATCCCATGGTTCAATTTTGTATTCTTTCCTTCATTCAGTTCATTTCATTCATCATCATTCATTCATATATTCCGAGTATGAGAGTGACATGTTGAATTTTTGTTTTTTTCTTTTCAGATTTGATTCCTTTTTAATAAATAATTATTCTAATTAATAGTTTTTTTAATTTATTTCTTTTGAAGTAATAGAAATATTTATATCTTCAACCACATTTTCTAGATTTAGTTTCTCAAATATGTCTCCGTGATGTTCCGGTATGGATCTGGAAAAATAAAATATATATTTTTTAAGATCTTTTTTTTGTTTTAAGACGAAGCCTATGTTTAGAAGGGTGTGTGATAACAAAGTAATTTCTACTTTAAAACAATAAATAAATCTGTTCTACTTAAATTTAGTATAAATAAATAAAAAATAAATGAATACCTATTTCGGACATCTTACACACAACGTCGTCTAGTCCCAAACCCACCCAAAGTAAGCAGAGCTTGTAATACAAGTATTAAGGGTAGTGAACAACTGATATGATACAACAAACTGATACATAAACATACATATTTTTTGTAAATACATACATAGAAAACACGGAGACTCCGAAACAAATATTTGCAAATCAGACAAACACTTGGTCCGACCCGGGAATCGAACCTGATACCTATTAATCAGCAGCCACGTACATTAACCACTAGACTATGGCATTTTTGTATATTGTCAGCCGCTTTTAAGGGTTGTCGAATAATGATAGACATCCTGTAATTTTTCCAATATTTAAAATTGCATAAATTTTAATACGAAATCCACAACTTAAAGCGATGTACGTAAGTCTAATTAAAAACTACGGAACTCTAAAACGGTAAATGGTTTTGCTTAATGTTGTTGTACTTCTGCTAGCTTATATTTTACGCAACTTTTTGGAAAGCAACTATAAACCAATTATGAATATATATTACTTTCGCTCGCGGCTCCGCCCGCGTATATGTCGGTTATCGCGGTAAAAGTAGCCTATGTCCTTCCTCAGACTCTAGACTATCTGTGTACCAAATTTAATCAAAATCAGTTTAGCAGTTTAGGCGTGAAAACGTAACAGACAGACAGAATTAATTTCGCATTTATAATATTATATATTAGTAGGGATTCTTTCATTTTAACGCGGGGGACTTTACATGAAATGGACACAAAGAACATCTAGACTCAGAACAACAATTTTTGTCCCATGTGAGAATTGAAGCCAACTCTTGGTGCACTAGAACGCGGCGTGGCGACCGCTTCAACCACTAGACCAACCGTGCAGTCTAATATTAACCTTACCAACAGTTCTAGGCCGAGAAACTGCATCGTTCAATGAAATATGTAGTAACTAGTGCTATGCACATAACAATTGCTATGCACTAATTGCGAAAAATTCCTGCATGTGATTAATAGACTGTGTAAGTTTGACACGAAGCTTAGCTAATAAAAATCGGCCAAGTGCTTACTAATTATTTCGTCATTTTTATAGGAATGCAGGAATGAATTTTATGTATTTATATCAGTTATCTAGTCCCCATAATACAAGCGGACTTAGTTTGGGGCTAGATGACGTTGTGTGTAAGATGCCCTAAATATTTATTTTATTTTTTGTAGTTATTTTATAATGATGAGGAAACAGAGAATTTAAATTACTTGTAGTTACATAATTTTCAGTAAACCCCTCCTATGATCAATGAATCGATAACAATAATAAGTAATAATCAATTGATATCGCACTTATCGCTGATAATGTTATCAATAGTTTTAGTCAGTTTAGCTGACAATCAAGTAAAATATTTTAGTGTATAACAAGTACGACACACTATTATTTATATGATATACATGGAATATTGTATTAAAATTATTATACTTACTACTAAAATGATTCTTAAAAAAGTATGTAATAGCAAATGGAAAGACTGGGCCGATTTTGACGAATTTCCACTGGCACATAGCTAATGATATAATGAGTAACATAGACTTCTTTTACTGCAATTTACAACATCAACAACGGGTAACACCGCGTAACTCAGCTTGTTAATCTATATCTATGTAGGATCGGAACGTTTATTATGAGTGGAAGGAAACGTAAAATGATGAATGACAGATGTGAAGCATGACAAGTTGAGTGAAAGTGATGACGGATAAGGATAGCATAAGGAGAGATAGTAAGAGAATGTTTAAAATGTGAACAAGGATGTGGGGCTGGAATGAGACTGAAAGATGGTGAAGTCTAGATAAGACATATTTTTAAAGAAGAAAATAAACCCAAGATAATAATAAATTGAAGTAATCTACTCTTTTATTCGGCTCCAATTGAACCCACCTCACATCTATTTAAGTAAATAAAACTGAAGTGTCTGTATCAAATTTTTTTTTTCACCAAACAAGCATTTTTTTTAATTTTTGACTGTGAACGCGTGAATTTTTAAGTAAATAAAAAAGGTTTTAGTAGACTACATTGAACATTAGATAGCTTTACACAGTGACAGTGAAAGAAAGGAAACGAAAACTGTTGTTTTCGCCGAACAAAGGTACTTACCGACATTTAAGAAAATGAATAAGGCGCACTTTTTATGCAAATTAGTAATGTTATTTAGTTGAGAATATTGCTAGATTAGCATCCGCGCTATAAATTAAAATGCCCTTATTTAAAAAAAAGATAATTTCTGATTGATTAAACTTAATTGATAGGAAGAAATGATCGCCGTAATAATAACAACATTATTTATATGTTAGTTGGGCATAGTAGGTAGTTTTTTTTAAATGAACTTACTACAATGACCACAAAAGAAATTAAATAGAAAAGTTCATTTAATTCAGAAAAACATTGTTTTATTATTTCCTCACCGTCTAACATGAGAAACGCCGAAGTTCTATTGTAAATGTGCTCAACCTTGACCTCCGAGTCAATCATATTATATGAACTCCAATCATACCATTGGATTATCGACTTTAACTCTCTTAATTTATATAGCAAATTAAACTTTTACTTATCTGTCATAGTGACATTGTCATTCAAACATCGTTTTAAATAACTATTTAGCCTACTTACATCGAGTGTCCACAACATAGAAGGAACTACGCGAAGTTACATTACGGCATTATTATAACACGTTACGGCACTTTTACACAATGTGAATTAAACTTTAACTGTGAAGATTTAGGGTATGTTATACATTGCAAGCTTATTATATTTACTTTCCACGCGTTTGATCAACTGTCAGATCTGTGGCCGAATGCGAAGCGCGCGCGCCTCGAGACCGGTCCCGTTGAAGCACAGTTTTGTAACGTTATTATACCTGTTTTCTATGTAACAATGACTAGATTTATTACTTTTTTTGTACAAATGATTGCATAAAAAGAAATAATTGTTCATGCATCCCTCATTAAATTCGTAAGTTGATGATCCTCTTAAGTGGGTAATAAGTTAGTAGCAAAATAATGTAAATGGGGCAAAAAATGTTTTGTTTTCATTTTCGAGTACAGAAATTATCGGGTGAAAAAAAATTGGAAAATTTTTATCATCATTTTTTTTTAAATTTGGATAATATTCAGGGCTGTCTTTAACTACCCTGCATATTATCCGGAGGGCCCTGAACACACAAGAGTTTTGGGGCCCTAAATTTTTATATGTCTGATAAAAATATCAATGATAAATAATGCTGCAAGCAAATTAATTATTTAGATTGTTTTGAATTGAACCATAACACTTGTAAAAAAGGTACCTAATGTGCCTAACAATATTTTCGGGACTACATGTGTGGGAGAAACAATTGTCGGTTCGTTGGAGGGCCCCCTGACGATGGTGGGCTCTGTGCACTGACCCTGTGTGCCCTTATGGTAATACGGTAATGATTATACTCAGATACGTCTTTAAAGATGTTAGTTTTCAACCACTAAAACAATGAAGTAAAATGGGAGCTGAAATAGATGAACCTCTAGGACTGGAGAGAGAGACCTTTTTCGTCGGTTTCAGACGTTAAACTCTACACTGAAAATCATCATCTTCCTAGCCTATATTCCCAAGTTTATTTGGGGTGTCGGCTACTAGTTTAACTTGTTTTACCTGAATATCAGTTTTTCCACAGAGCGACTGGCATCAGAGATCAGACCTCTGCAACCCTAAGAGAGAACTGAAATTCGAAGACTGAACTAGTTGTCAGTACATTTGAGGGCACTGACTTCCCAATAACGATTGCCATAGATGTTCATGACAACCGGGACCGACGTCTTAACATGCTCTCCGAGGTGAATCACCACCAAACTTCCAGACTCTGGGGCTGTTATTAAGATTTCCTGTAAGAAAAACCCAACAACACTTTTTTGGTCCGACCTGGTAATCGAACTCGAGTCCTCTTGATTCGCTAACCACTAGACCAACGAGTTTTAGACGTTTAACTAAAATAACATCTTTTATTGTTAGAGTTTTCGTGGAAGTAGAAATCTGCGTTTCTGTAGCTTTGCGTGTTGCGTAGTTGTTATCAGTAGGAGCTGGGGTAAAGCATGTATCTAAAATAGCTTTATAACACTTAGTTTAGTACTTATAGTTTAGTCATAGAGCACACTGACTATTATAAATATTTATAACATTTTTTTTAAATAGATTTTCAGATGCGACTAGCAGATAATGCCTTAAGCATTAAGTCCGCCGATGCATATATCTGTGTATAAAGATATTAAATAAATAAATAATACCGATTTTCTAAAATATTTATTTTTATCTTTATCACAAAGGCAAACATATCCATGCCATATATCTTTTTTATCGAACTTATTGATAAATCTATCAAAACTTCAAGCTACCTTATCAAAATATCAGTTTTAGCCTGCCCGAAAGTG
The DNA here is from genome assembly GCA_932526445.1 of Phragmatobia fuliginosa. Lineage (NCBI taxonomy): Eukaryota > Metazoa > Arthropoda > Insecta > Lepidoptera > Erebidae > Phragmatobia > Phragmatobia fuliginosa. Next base: position 771,985 of record OW052072.1, read on the forward strand.
TTTCTGACCAAAGTTACATACAAATGATCTATTTTTGGTTCTAAAATGGCACCAAAGTCCATTTGACAAGGATGTCCGCAAAACATATTTATTAATAGTGATAAGAATGATAAGATATTATTAAAAATGTATCGATATTTGGGCTATCAACAAATCGTGTATCTAACCGTCGCGTCGTGGCGTAGCGGCGTCGCGTCCTTCATACAATGTTAACCTTGGACTGTACTCTTTGCTCAAAGATCGATATTGCTTTTTAGTGTATGATTCACATTTAAGATCAATATCAAGAGCATCGTAGAATATCATGATAGGTTTATTATGTAATAACATTTATAACTACTTACATCAAATCTCGATAAGTAGATAATGAAATATATTTTTTTCGGACATCTTACACACAACGTCATCTAGTTCCAAACTAAGCAGAGCTTGTATTATAGGTATAGTGGTTAGCATATGCGGCTGCTGATCAAGAGGGTGATCCACATACATTTGTTTCGGAGTCTGGGTGTTTTCTATGTATAATACGTAGGTATTTACAAAAAAAAAGTATGTTTATGTATTTATAATGTTATTTAGTACCCATAACACAAGCTCTGCTTAATTTGGGACTAGATGATGTTGTGTGTAAAATGTCCGAAAATATTTATTTATACAAAAAAAATTAAGATTAGTTTTTTATTGTATGTATCGTATATACTTTCATGTGCATTAAATAAAAGAACAACAGACAGACACTTCAATTTTAAATATTTGTACGGATTCGAAGGTACCTCTCTCTGTTATACCTTCACGGTTCAGTTGTTCAACTAATGTTAATAAATATAAACTTTCATTATTGAGGAAGGACTGCTAATATAATAATAATAATAATAATAATAGTTTATTTTCACAAATATAAAATACAGAGTTTCAAAGTGAACATCTGTAGCCGAACTAGGCAATGCCTGTATTTCGGCTATCAGATCCAATCCTCTCGGATACAATTCAACATAATAATTTAATAGAATTATTTAATTATAATTATAAAATATTTCTCTATAACATGAATTGATAATTAATCAGTAAAAACAAAATTAGAAAATGGAATGGTCTTCATGCAAAATTGTGTGTGTGTGTGTGTGTGTGTGTGTGTGTGTGTGTGTGTGGTTGTGTGTGTGTGTGTGTGTGTGTGTGTGTGTATGTGTGTCGGTCATTTCTGTTTGTCACATTTACTTACTCCATTATGTGTAGAAGTAATTCCGTTTCTTCATAATTTAACTTTAATAAGTATTTACGTACCTTTTCTTTTAGTTGCACTCTTGTCAAGGGATATATATTTATAGCTCTATTTATTCTATTGTATACAAAAGGGGCAATGAAATTGGTAAATCGTTGAGCAAATTTGGTTTTACAAATTACCATTCGGGGACAAACAATATCGTTTCTTCGTTTTTCCAGAAGTTGTGGGTCAAATGTCAGTTTTTTATGTTGAAGAAGACACACACTTATTACAAACAGCTGACGAACAGTCAGAACCTCCACAGTCCGATATAGTATAGTAGTAGGGAAGAATATGGGCTTGAAGGTACAAACTTTCAATATTGCACGCTGGGCGATTTCAATCGGTTTAAGAATTGTTTTTGGAGCGCCACCCCAGGTAGATATACAATACATCAAGAGTGACTGACAGAGTGAATAGTATACCTGTCTGAGCAACTCAGGATCAGCAACATGCCTGAGAGTTTTAAAGATGTGAATCAGCTTTCTTATCCTACCACATAATACCCTTACATGCTCTTTAAAGTTCAGATTTCTGTCAATAGTGATGCCCAAATATTTAATGGAATCTACACGCTCTACTGTAGGACATGAGCAGTTGCAGGGGGATTGACATTGATGTGAAAAATTTTTATGAAAATCGAAACCTTTCGTGACACTATTTATGCTAAAACAGACATATTTCGTCTTATCCACGTTAAGAGTAAGGATGTTTCTATTTAGCCAGTTCCCAACAGCATCAAAACCTGTCTGTGCAGCAATAAAGACCTCATCCCATGTGTTGGCGGCAAAAGAGAGTGCAGTATCATCTGTAAAAGAAATGATTTCGCCCTTGGAGAGTCTTAAGCTTGTGAGTTCATTTATATACACTAGGAATAGCGTAGGGCCGAGTATGCTTCCTTGCGGGACCCCGTGTAGCACCTCAAGTTCACCACTTCTATGCTTTCCCACTCCAACATACTGTAGTCGTCCAACCAGGTAACTCTCAAACAGTCTCAATTGCATCCCCCTCACACCCAATCTCTCCAGTTTGTCCAGCAGCATGGAAACAGAAATCGTGTCAAAGGCTTTGGCTAAGTCTAGAAAAATAGTGAGGCACTTTTTACCGTTATCTAGGTTTGATGTTATATAATCGGTGAGTTTATTGACGGCTAGATCAGTTGACCGATTTTTACGAAAACCGTATTGGTTATCTGAAAGCAAACCATTGTCTTCCAGGTAGTTGATAAGCCTCACGTTTATAATGCGTTCAAGTATTTTTGAAAGAGATGGTAGGATAGATATTGGGCGATAGTTCTGAACACGACTTCTGTCACCCGCTTTAAGGATTGGGCACACTACAGCCTTCTTCAGGGAGTCGGGGAAAATGCCCAACTGAAGGCAGTCATTAAATATTTTAGTGAGTGGAGATACAAAAAGATTTTTAAACGATTTGAGAATCTTTTTATTAATGCAGTCCCAACCGCTAGCACAATCCGTTCTTAAGTCCAGAATTAGGCTTTCTACTTCTGATTCAGTCGTGTCAAGTAGGACAAACGAACTACATACGCTTTTATTCATTTGATAGTTTTCGCTAATTGAATTTGACGTGTGCAAGTTTTTTTTATAGATTTTTTTTGCTAGCGAGCCTCCTACATTAACAAAATAATCATTGACTATGTTTAGCGATTCCTCAGGCGATGTGGATATCTTAAGCAAGTCTCTAGAGTCTGTATGTTTTTTTGATGTGTTCGTGATGTCCTTTATTGCTCTCCATAGCTTCTTATTGTCTTGTTTTGCATTTTGTAGTAGGTTTTTTTCATAGGTTCGTTTCACTTTTTTTAGTATCGTATTGCAGAAATTTCTGTAGCGAATGTAAGTCAGTTTTATAACCTCATTGCCCGGTGCAAGTTTAGATTTTTTGTGTAGCTTGTCTCTGTTTCTGATACATCGTAACAAGCCAGGCGTGACCCAGGGTTTGATAATTTTATGGCGTTTAGAGAGTGATACCTGTTTAGTGTTATTTTCAATTGCAGTTTTAAGACAATTAATAAAATATTCCAATGAAGTATTTGGATCACTTTGACTGTAAACGAGACCAAAGTCAATACTGGCAAGATCCTGACTTAAATCGTATTCATTAAGTTTAGTTACAGATGTTATTGCAAATGTGCGCGATTTTTTAAGAATGACACTTAGTACGACCGGATAATGATCTGTCAGGGTTGTTTGAATCACGCCTGTAGTGGTAGGATGTTTTGTTTTTGCTAGAATGTGATCCAGACATGAGTCGCTTGCGCATCGGGTCACCAAGTGGTGTGTGGGTAAGAGGCCATGCGTAGCAGTGAGGGTTAAGTAACGCTCTCCGTCCAAGTTAATTTTACCAGGACTAATGTCAATGTTTATGTCCCCTACAACATAGACATGTTTGTAGTGCGACAGGGATTCTAGAACAGTATTTAGAGATGATAGAAAATCGTCAATGATTCTATAGGATGGAGAGCGATATATCGTGACTATTGCGATTTGATTTTCAATTACAGCAACTAGACAATTGCACTCCTTCACTTTTGGTTCTGTTATGGTTATTTTAAGATTTTCCTTATGGTAAATAATTACGCCATCATTTTGTTTAATGTTCATTATAGTGCCCTCGTGGCAATATCCAGGCAGATTGGGGATAACTGTAGTGTTGGTGAGCCAGCATTCTGTTAAAATAATTAAGTCACATTGCAGCTTCAACCTCGCCAGTAAGACCTCAAAGCCCGGCATGTTACAGGTAACGCTGCGTATGTTCTGTGTGATGAATAAAAGTTGCTCAGACGTTTTAGGTATTATTTGATGACATTCTTCGATATCTACAGTTTGTGAGTGCGATATACTTTCATGGTCTATGCTCTCGGTTAACCAAACCATGTCACCGAATGTGGATGCAGTAACCGGTTTCTTCAACTGTATTGGTCGGTGTAAAAGATAAATATAGGTCTGCTAGGTACGTTATAACCGTCATATAAATTATACAATGTGTAAGAATTGTTTTATATGTTTGTGAGAAATTGTGTAACAGAAATAAAACATATGTGTAGTCGGATATATATTATTATCGCCATAAATATAGTTATCGCGATAACCGACATGACATGACAACGCGGAACTGTGGAATAATGTTTTTTTATTTTTTTTTACATATACAGTCAAACCTGAATAAGCGAGAGTTCAAGGGAGCACAATCTTATTCTCGCTTATAGAGGTTTCTCACTAACCCGAGTTTCTCGCTAATGCAGGTACATGGGTAGCGTTTCTCTCTTATTCACAAAGATTTGTGACAAACGCGGTAGGGCTAGTCTACTCAGGGTGTGGTTCTTTGAGAGTTCCGTCGGCGTTGCTGTCCACAGAAAGGGAAAGCATTTATCTTCAGAAGCAGCAGGAAAAAAGGCTAATCATGCAATAAATAAAGCTCGACTGTCGCTTATAGAGGTATAGAGGGTATAGATAAGTAGCAGTCTCACTTACGGAAGTCTATGAGGGCAAAACGACTCTGTCTTGCAGAGGTTTCTGTTTCTCGCTAATAGAGGTTTTGGGAGCTTAAAATGACGGGTCTTGGCTATTATTCTCACTTATAGAGTTTTCTCACTAATCCAGTTCTCACTTATCCTGGTTCGACTGTATTTAAGCCTACCAAAGTGACTCTACTCTGCCTGATGAAAAGTTTATGTAGAATCCAGAAGTAGGAGTCACCATTCTCATTGTGAGGGTAGGCATGGGAACCCATACCATGGCGGCATGGTCAGATGTTTCTGCATCATTCTCCCGGCCTCCGGAGACCGCGAGAATAATGCAGAATGATTGGGCCTCCGATCTCAAACTCACCAACGAAATACGATAGCAAGAATGCTCTCATTATTAGGATGGTCTTCTGTATGAGGGTTGTACTGCCCCGGTCTATTCGTGCTGTAATCAGCGTGGATCTACTACCTCATATGCTTTAAGTTAACAGTTAAAATATTACAATACAACCGATCCTCGATCGTGAGATACATTCACACGATTCACTAGTTATACCTACTATCAGACATCCAGACTTTGAACTCTTCAAGTCTTATCAAACACCAGAGACATACGAAGAACAGGAAAATTGCTATTAACATTCGAACACGGTACTTTTATGTTAATTATTATATAAATATTAATTCATCATACATAATTTCTCATGAAATAAACAATAAAATAAGTTACCATAAATGTACAATGTAGAAAAAATTGTGATGACGTCAGGCGCCGGATTCTTTAAACATATAGGTATTATGATTAAAGTATTATGTGCAGAAACTTCACATAGTAAGGACGTCTTCGGTAGTGTGATAACAAAGTGATATAATTACTTCTGCGGCATGTGATAACCTTGTGACTGTGATAACGAGCGTATTGAACTTTGATATCTATGGACTTTGGTTTATAGATGAATTCAGACTAAACAACACCGGTACGTTTATTTCGTTTTGATAACAACCTTTGCATAAATTTTTCTGTTTCTTTTTTCATTTGTAACATTTTGCCTTTCACTTTTTTTTTGCAATTTGAGGGTGTAATGATAATTGAAGGGACGGAAGTATGTTACAGGATGTTAGGCACTAACTGATTTAAATAACGAATTACCTATTATGAGTCTAGTATAATATGAGAAATTTGACTGCACGAATGCACAGTGGTTAATTAAGGTAACCTCAGTGTACAGTGTTGTGGGTTCAAACCCCTCATTGAACAACAACTTATTAGCAATACAATATAACAATTTAGCAAGACTGTGTTACAAAAATATTAATCAGGAGTTGTCTTTTCAAAAATTAAAAGTAAAACTGATGATAGAGTTAACAATTGACGTGAAATAAACTCTCTCCAGGCCCTCAGTGAAATGTTCCTTTTTCTTTTTAAAAGACAACTCCTATATTAGGAACATATATCGTGTGTCTTTGCGAACTTTACAAACATACATGAAATGTACACAAAGAACACCCAGACTCAGAACAACAATTTCTAGATCACACAAAGTGTTGTCCCACGTGGAATTTGAACCCACGACATTTGGCGAAGTTAAACCTAAAATTAAGCCACTGGGCTAAATGTGCAAACTAAATATTACTGTAATGTTACTTGCTTGTTAATTAAATGATATAATTTAATCATCTTCGTTATCATTTAATATACTTATGTAATACAAGTATTTTCCTTATTTTAATTAGGATTTGGACTTGCGACCGGCTTTAACAACGTCCCTTAAATTTAAGGGACCACTTAGAGAAAGTTAGGTTTCCCTTAGTTATATTTGGACGGATAAACACTTACATGCCTCTTAAAATTTAGAGACTACCTACGTTAGGAGTATCGTTAGAGAGAATCTACTATCCGTTGATTTTTTTTGTTACCATAATCAATAGTTTTGTGTTTTTTGTTTTAAGTAATGTAACTAATTAATCTTTGTTTCATAACAGTGTACTAGTTTATATAAAGCGGGAGAGGGCACTGTCTCCTGTAACACAGGTGTAATACCTACTATGCGAGACAGGGACTTCAATATTATTATTATAGTGTGTGTGTCTTTTTGAAGCGTGTGACCACGGTAATAGTATTGCAAATTCATACTTAAATAATTGTTCGGGTGGAGATGGACGGCTACCATTTGAAATAAAAAAAATATCAAGTATTAGGACGGTTTTATTGTGGTTGGTGTAAACGGATTTCGGACTTCGGACTCTGAGTAAAAAGGCCGAGGTCTTACTGTTGGTAGTCCCTGGTTAAACATAATTATAATCATATTTTTGTAAAAGACATCTCCCGCATTAGGATTATATTGTTCTTGTGACTTTATAAACACGCAAGAAACGAACACAAACAACACCCAGACTCAGAATAACAATATGTAGATAACACAAAGTGTTACTATAATATTTGAACCCAAAACCGCTTTAACCACTAGGCTAATCGTGCAGTATTTTATTATGATATATTATATATATTTTTAATATGAGTACATAATCATGTACATATTTTAATATTATTTACTTGCATGTATAATTAATAAACGTTTATAGCCGTCTTTGCACGATTATTTTTACGTAAAATGTTATAATGTATTGTAAAAATTAACGTGAGCACGTATTACTACGTATATCAAATTAACGACCCTTAATGGCCCACTGTTGGGCTCGGGTCCCCTCTCAGGAGAGGGTTAAGACCATACGTCCCCAGGTCCCCACACTGGCCAAGTGAGGGTTGAGAACTTTCAAGACATGTAATAGCTAACGTAATCTTGCCGTTGCCCGAAGGCCTCCAACTAAGCTTTACGACTGTTATCTTATGATAACAACTGGGATCTACTGCTTAACATGACTGTGGAACCACGGAAACGCTCATAACATATCATGCCATAAACGGTCACCCATCTAGGTCTGACCGCGCCGTCGTTGCTTACCCTCTGTGATTGTTTCCAATCACCTAAAGGCCACTCGGCCATTAGTATGTATATACTATTATACACATTTATATTACCTTGGAGTTTCCGGACGTAACGTTTCGACCTGGTATTCGGTTGATTGCATTAGTCTTGTTAAGAGTGTGCTGCGCGAACAAAAAACGCCGAGTTTAGGTATTTACGAGCAGAGTTGCGCGGCAGCGCCGCTAGGCAGCACCGTCGCCGCTTCCTACGTGAAACATTTTATCTAAGATATGTAAAATAATTGTACAGAGTAGGCTCCACACAGAGTAATACATATCTTCTAAATATTCAGTCGTTTTTATGGAAGTTTTGTCCAAAAGTAATAATTTCTAGAATCTATTCATTTTCATAATCAGCCTATCGAAGTCCACTGCTGGACATAGGCCTCTCCCATTGCAAACCACTCTGATCGATTTTGGGCTTCTCACATCCAGCTCCTGTCAATATAAGTATATCATCTATACAGGGTGTCCCAGAAAGAATGGGTAATCCTAAAGCACGTAGTAGTATAGCTATCCAGCGTACAAAAAAAAAACCCAAAAGAAATCCAATAGTTGCCCAAATTTTGAAGTTATCTTATTCCTCACAAAAAATCTTATTAGAAATGCAGTAAATAGTATGAGTGCCTATTATACTTTTTTGGAAAAAAATTAACATGAAATTTGATCAAAATAAATTATGACAGAATTTGAGATTTTTGTGAAAAAAATATGTATGAAAAACTAAGCAGCAACTATATTAAAAAAAATGGTATAATACATAATTTTATCCAAAGAGAGAAAATTAAAGCTTCCTTTTTAGTGTAGTAAAGGACGTGTGATAATGTTATTTCGCTATTTACTACCTGAGTGTGGCCGAAGTAATTTTTTGTTAATTATGAGACAGAGATAGGTGAATAAATTCAGTACTAAAGTACAGTGTAAGCGAGCGAGAGACGAGTATATTATTATTGTACCTTTGTACTATTGTACCTTATCTCTCTCGCGCCATGGCACATAGCAATGGCAAGTATTTGGTGCGTCGCTTGACTTGTTCGGTATCGCATGTTCCCATTCCTTTTGCAGTTCTCTGTGATTGTCAATCAGTGTTAAAACGACGATTTCTGGCTAAACAGCCAGAAGTCATCGTTTTAAGTAAGAGTCAAATCATTGGACTCTTCGTTTTGCTCACTGATTTGGACTTTAGTTTGGTGATTTTACGACGACTTGGCTTGTATCTGGACTGGTTTAGTGTATCAGTATGCCGCGTATTCAATATATGGCACAAGAATACGCAAACATGCACTTTATTTATGGTGAATGTAGAAGTAGCGCAAGTGCTGATGCATTCCTTTATAGGGAAAGATACCCTACAGCGCGTCATCCAGATTACCGCGTATTCATAAGAGTGTACAGATGTTATTCGGAAGGTAGAATGCATAGGTGGTACGAGCACTGGGAGAATAGCAAATATCAATATACAAGACACTGTGCTTGACGAAATTCAGAAGAAGACAAAGACGACCGGTTCACATCTTATAAAGCCCCTTTTACATGTTCTTTTTTTTCAAAATTAGCTTCAAGAAGCTTCCGCTCCTGAAGCCATTCAATCGAATCAGCTTAATACAGTGCGCCGTTCAAGTGCGTGACGATCCTCATTGGATAGCTGTAACAGTATTTTTGCCATATGCGTAGATTTAGCAAAGTTGAAATCGGCTTTACTAAAATCAGGCCTTGGGCAAGTTTCACCGTAGTCTTTATCACTAATGTCTGTATTGCGGGATTAAATGAAACAACAGATGCAGCACACCGTCCTGAGTATGATTGTCTAAGTGAATAGTTTATTCGCCATAAAATTTTTGGCATTTTTAATCAATCGACAAAGTACTTTTATTATGGTGGCAAAGACCGCATCTGATTTTATTTCACCAAATACGTTTTTATCAGTTTGATGGCCTTTATTTATGAGGATGTACTTGCAAATATAAGACTTGCACGAGCTGTGATCGCGGAAAACGTGAATAAGTGCATTGAAAAGGTCTTGTTTTAAATCTATAACTTTTTCAGCGAAAGATTTTTCATTTTGAGAATCAATGTGATTTATGGCACCTTTCACCGATCGCCGTACGCGTAGCACGTTTTGGAGCTGTATTTTTTGGCATTTTAATTGGTAACATGTATTTCTTGATAATTCATCTAATCTTGTACAAAAGTTTCTGAGGAGGTGGTTAGAGCACTCTATCTTTTCGACAATAAGTGCGGCATATGGTTTGGTATCCAGAACATTTTTGTAGGTGCTGGAATCACCATTAGCTATGTGTTTAGAATAAATAAAACCTTGAGTTGCTTTTGAAGCCTTCTACTATGGCAGTTGACTACATACCGCTAGATGATCGAGTGTAATTTTTATATCATACATGCTCAGAAATACAAACTTGAAGTAAAGTTTGCGCTTCTGAGCTCGCCCGCAAACCATAGAGTTTTTATTTTTAACAGTCATGTAGAGAACTTTTTTAGTTCTGTAGCCAATGATATTTGCAGCTCCTGAAAAGGTCGTATAGTTTTTCCTGTATGACCTCTTACTCCAATACGCATCAGATACAACTGTTATCATCGGTACGCTATCTGCATTAAGGTCATTATTTTTTTCAGGCAGTTAATATTTTTATTTTGTTGCTTCCTCTATGCTTTTTACTTTGGCCAGTTCCCAGAGTTCACATACTTTAGCATGAAATTTGGCATAAAAATGTTCTGACATGCAGGGTATATCAAGAGAAGTTTTGACTTGCTCCAGGGCACTGAATCCCATATCTATACACTTAATTACTCACGATATTTTGATTGAGTGCAAGTTCCTTGCTGTTTCTAGGTTTTCAACAATTTTCCAATCTTAATTTTGCATTACACATATTGCATACTATGAAACAGGAGGACTGAAAACAATTTCTATATTCTCCATTGATTTTTAAATTACTGAAGTTGCAACCAAATGGAGAGTTGTGGTGAGTAAGTTCTTGGTTTAAACAAGTACCCGAATTGTGGCTTTGCTTTCATTTGTGTTTTCCTTTTCTACTATAAGTTCTTTCTTGACCATAAGATTACATGTAACCTGAAAAACATAGGCCTATAATAATAAAGTGAGTTTGATAAGAGTAGGTACCTTTGATTAAATATATGTTTATAATCAAAGGTAAATATTTACGTTTTGAAGTTCTCTACCGTCTTGATTACTTGTATTGATTGATTAGCAACTGACGAATAATTGTGAACGGAACATTGCATTTACATTAAAATTATAACAGTAACATTAAACATACCTGTTTGAGATATTTACCTATTTGCGTTTGTACGTTTGTATTGTGTTTCGTACATTTGTTGCTCTGCGTTCGCATTACTCTGTACAGATTCGACTCGAAATTTGATTTTTTTCCAATTTTCTTATTTGCCAGTAAGTATAACCAATGACATATAGACATGATACACAATACAATACTGACATAAGTCTAAAAAAAACTTCAAAACAAAATTGATCTCATTAATATTAGTAATTAGACCCATTCTGCTTTGAAGTTTCAGACCTAGTAATTTAATTAGAGCAATATTTTTTTCTGCGCAATGTGCAATGTGCATCAGGCGTTTGTGTTAAAAATTGAAAAGTCTCAATATTTTTAGATTTATACTTTTAAATTAAATTATACACCGGCTAAACCCTGCACGATGTAAATACAAATATTGTCATATGAAAATTATTGTTCTAGACGTAAAATCTACTATCTTTTCGAAGAAAAATGTTTTTAAGATTTCATCTGACACACAACATATATGTATCGTTTTTTAATTTTATATGTATCTGTTTCAAATTCCAACTTCGGCGGAGATCTTGTGCAAGGATCGACCTAAACTATACAAATACTTTTGATGTATTTAATTAATGCAGCGCACAGTACTACTCATTTGAAAATACGTCAAATCCCACAATTTCGTGCAGTACCTTCTTAACAAGTCAGCTGTACTATAACGAAAGTCGTTTGTTGAACACTGCTGTATTACCCTTTTCGAATAATTAAGCTTGAATATACGTAGGTAGGTATGAAGTTTCATGATGTATGTTGGTTTTTTTCCTACGACTACAGCATCAGGAATACATTCTGTGTCGCGGAGGACAAACTTACAATAAACGGACACAAGGAACACCCACACTGAGAACACCAATTAGTGCATTACACAAAGCACAGAGTTTAGCGATTGCTATATCAACAACCAATAATGTCTCACTGCTGGGCTCCTCTCAACAGAGGGTTAAGGCTAAACGTCCCAACGTTGGCCGAGTGCGAGTTCAGGACTGGCAAGATATTTATTGCAAACTTGTTACTTGTTATATGAATACGTTGAAAACAACAAACACCTATAAGTTACTTCAGAATTAGTAAGTACTAGCTGCGCCCCGCGGTGTTACCCGCGTATCATTATGGTTGCTATGCTAGTGTGTTATGCATAGCAACCTGTGAAGTTTTGACAGGAGATAAACAGTGATATATTTGACATCAATATCGACATCTACGATTTAATGTATTTTTATAATCACTTAGCTTTCGCCCGTTTATCTCTATTATTGTAGTGAAAAGTAGCCTATGTATTATTATGATATTTAAGCTAAATTACTGTAAAGTTTAATCCAAATCCGTTCAGTAGTTTTTGCGTGAAAGAGCAACAAACATACATACACACATACATACTCACAAACTTTCGCGTTTATAATATTAGTAGGATCACACGGTATGAAATTTCGATCGGTTAGTTAGTATACAACTCCTCAACATCATTCGTTGGACCTCTAGGATCGCTAGGAGCCATCATGACCCACCATGAGCCACGATGATGGATTTGTATCGGGAACCTACACCTCTTTCTACATTTGTGACTGTGGCGACTTACACATACAGCGCATGTAAAAACATGTTACAGCGCCATCTATCGAAGAAACACTAAAACCACGAAATAAACACAGAGTCCTGAATCGCAATATAGAAATTCTCGCACCGATTAGCATAAATATACAAAACTGGTCCATGACCCGCCAGACATGTTTACCTCGCTTGGTCGGAGGTGATGTTTGTGAATGGGGTTTACGATATCCGTTCCTCTACAGTAACTACATAAATGTATTACGTATATCGACCACACATAAAAATTATACGACAGTTAAAACATACAGGTTTTTAACGACTTTTGTCAGTTACTTTAAACAATAATTGCGCTCATCGTAGCTGTAGCAATCAACAGTTTTCTTCGTGACACATTTGAAATATGTATATTTTATATTCGAACCAGCTGTTTAGTTTTTAGAGGAAGGAGGAGGGGGGAGCCGCCTGTTTTAAAAAATATGCGTTTTAAAGTTGAATTATTCACAAACGAATTCCTAAATCAAGAAATCATCTTAGGAACCTCTCAATGTTTTTAAAAGACTTATCCAATGATACCTCACACGATGCGGTAAAGGCGAGAAAAAAAATCCCCACTTTACGTGTACGGGAGGTACCCGAAATAACGCATTTTTCGTGATTTTAATTTAGCATTTTGTCGAAACAAATATCCATATCCAAGCTTCATTTTCTAGCACTAAGACGATTCACACACTGGCGACGCACCCACGCGCGTAGGCGCGGGCAGCCAACCCCGAATCTGCTAGCCGCACGCGCTCACGCGTCGTAACCGGGTATGTCCCGGCCTGCAAAAATGAAAATTTCGATATAGAAAAAATATATATTGATAGATCTTAACTAGCCCTTTCGCACTACGTTCAATATTTTAAGAGCCCCTCTTTCGTTTTCCCAGGAAAAAACAAAATATCATTTGAATTTTTTCAAATTTTCAAATACTCTTATCTCTTTCAAATATGGTTATTTTTTAGTTTACCAAGCGTAGAAAAATTGCCCCTGAGCTGATTTAAATTGCCCTCGAGTCAATTATTATAAATGTTTAATAATAATCCTTTAAAAACAAAAAAAACCGTAATGGGATTTATTTTCGCATTGCGCATGCGAGTTAGAAATATTGTGGGGATAATGTTGAGGTAAGTAAACGTGAGTTGACAATGCAAATTAAAACTTTGTTTTATTTTTACGTCGAATATAATCTCAATTTTAAGTTGTATCTCAGTATTTATTTTGAATAATAAGTTAAATATTGTCGTCGTAAGCCATAATAAAAAATTAAGCTGATTAATAAAGTAATATTTCAATGTAAGTAGTTTTATTATTACTAGATTTTTATTACCATTAGGTATATTGTGGGGATAATCTAGAGTTAAACGTGAATTGACAATGAAAATTAAAACATTGTTTTATTTTTTTTACGTTGAATATAACCTCAATTTTAACTTGTATCTCAGTACATATTTATTTTGAATTTTAATAACTTTCTTTTATTGAATTTGTTATACTTAATAAAATTAAATCCAATTTTACACTTTTTTTAATAATCTAAGGTGAAGTCTCCATGACGGACCTAATAATTCCAATATTTCAAGAAATAGTGAATTTTTAGATAAATAATAAAAATCTAGTAATAATAACACTACTTACATTTGACATTGAAATATAACTTTAATCATCAGCTTCATATAGCTGTATATTTTGATATTTTGTTGTTATGCTGCCCTTAGACCACTAGAGCAGTGTTGCCGTTTTTCTAACGCGCATGCGCAATGCGCAAATAAATCCCATTACGGTTTTTTTGTTTTTTATAGGATTATTAATAAACATTTATAATAATTGCCGCGAGGGCAATTTAAATCAGCTCAGGGGCAATTTTTCTACGCTTGGTAGACTAAAAAATAACCATATTTGAAAGAGATACGAGTATTTGAAAATTTGAAAAAAGTCAAATGATATTTTTTTTTTTCTGGGAAAACGAAAGAGGGGCTCTTAAAATAATGAACGTAGTGCGAAAGGGCTAATTAAGATCTATCAATATATATTTTTTCTATATCGAAATTCGACCTGGCGTGTTTTCTATATTAATCGATGTACTTGTATACAATATTAAAATCTGCCACTCCGCGCTACGCGACGTAGCGCGGTGCAGTGTGTGAATCGCCTAACCGTTTGGACGGTAAGTCGAGGACTACGACCGGATAGACGAAACTGTAAAGATTCTGAGTCATGAACTACGGAACCCTAAAAAGGAGGCTTAACGACATTATAGTTTAACGACTCATGAGCTATTTCACCGACTCTTTTATAAAGTTTGCTCAATGTTATTAATAATAATAAACAGGCGTCATTTTTATCAATGTCTATTTTACAAACAATGATATTTTATGTATTTTACAAACTAACTGAGTTCTTGCCCGCGGTTATTATTGTAAGTTGTAAATCGCGCATAAAACCGCGGAGCGAAGCTAGTCCTAAAAATATTCTTAGTTACTACTTATGTCATCAGCTATCTGCCAGTAAAATAATCAAAATCGGTTCACCCGTTCAGAAATTAGCCGGAACAAACGAGAGAGAAAAACATTTAAATCGTTTTTTTTTTAATCAAAGTACCGTATATTTTTTTTTAAGCATTTAGTAAAAAGCTATAAAAACTTATTTGATACAACAAACAGATATTTTCATTTTATTTGTTTGTTTTTACTGACAAAAAAAAAAAAAGCGAATCACGAAGAGGTTATTAACCTATTAATATCATGATGAATAGTGCAAAACCACATCCGTAAATAATACCTACTACTCGCGTTGGGACCAAAGTCCAACTAGGCAGGTTCAATATAAACATGAATCAGAATATACATTGAACTGTAATGACACAGATTAATCTTAATATAGACACTAGTCTCTCACAAAGGAATAATTGTTACTTCCTGCCTGCCTGATGGAAAGCATGAGTAGAATCCAGGAGTATGGGGCCACAATCCTCCTATAGCGACATAGTGAGATACTATTCCACCCTTGGACCTTCGGTTTCACACTTACCAACGAAATACGACGCACGAATTTTTAGGATGGTCTTCTGTATGAGGGTAATACTACCCCAGTAAAACCGGCCCATTCATACTGGAAACAGCATGGCTCCACTAACTTCAAAAAATTTTTATTACCTTATCTGTACTTACCTTTGTGATAGTATTACAAAATTGAATTATTATTGAAGTTAAAGTACCTAATTAGAAAACGTTCTTAATCTTATTGCCCTTCAATATCACAGCTGTGTATTGTAATCGGTATAATTATTTTTTATCACACATTATAAGCTGTAGTATCTGTCTTCATTCTGAGGGCTATTCAGTTGTCACTCGGTACTCGAGGTAAACATTTGTTGGCATCTTAACCAGCATAACATACCAAAACAATTGATTAATTCAACTTTCGATTATACCTATCAACACGGTACCATTTTTCCTACGTTACTTCGGTGGATTTTTACTCCACACATAAAAGACGAAGGTATTCTGAGCTTCAGCCTAGAGTACAGAGACTTCGTTATCGGTCCTGCAGTTTTGGTCAGTCAGTGATTAAACAGAAGCTATTTAAAACTGCAACTTTTCATCAAGTTTAAAGGATCTCAAGAGAATCAATCATTTAAAAAAGTTAATACATCGAGAATTGAGTTATTTTTAATTACATTACAAATACAATTTGAAGATATTCTAAGTGATTTATAGTGAACAAAAATACGGAATAACTGTAATGTTATTAGTGAATCAAACAAAGACAACAAACAAGTTTATTGGGAAAGTGAAACAATAATTATATGCTGTTTTTAAATTTATAATCACAAATAAAAGTGTTTCAATAATCAATTACGTTAAAACAAAAAATCTCAGACACTATTTGATATGGGTTTTTGGAGTACAAAATGGTTGGTGCTGTGGTCTCTGTGGGCGGCTCGACTTCTGCCCCAGCCAACCGTAGTGATCCAGGTGAGCAATGGACCTATGAGGGGGACGATCTCTCCTGATGGATTACACGCACAGTACACAGGGATACCTTACGCTACTGTCAAAAAAAGATTTCAGGTGAGCTACTTATACAAACATATTAACTAGTGAAGTTCAAGACTATGTTCAGGGCATTTATATGTGTCTTTTCATTTTTATAGTTTCTTGGAATAAAAAAACCTGAAATTGATTAAAATTTAAAAATTGAAAAGTTTTAAGTTTAAAATATTTCATTATAGAGCCCAGGACCTGAACCTATATGGGAAAATGTATTTGATGCGGTAGAAGAACATGTTCATTGTAGTCAAAGTATAGAAGACATTGTTATGACGGGCATGGAAGAATGTCTCGCATTAAATATTTACCACCCTCTGAACATCACTCCTGATTCCAAACTGCCCGTAATGGTTTACATCCATGGTGGTGCATACTACAAAGGATCGGGAAGTAATTTACTTTATGGGCCGACATATTTGGTCTCGAAAAACGTAATCCTTGTTACTCTAAATTATAGAATCAATATTCAAGGGTTTCTGTGTCTCGGTATCAAAGAAGCTCCAGGGAATGCTGGTATGAAGGATCAAGTGGCCGCCCTACGTTGGGTCAAGAAAAATATTAAGAAATTCGGTGGAGATCCGGATAACATAACATTATTTGGCGAAAGCGCTGGAGGCGCATCAGTTTCATTCCATTTATATTCTCCAATGTCGAAGGGGCTGTTTCAGAGGGCGATTGTTCAGAGTGGATCAAGCACAGCTCATTGGGCTTACCAATACCGACCTATATTCTTAGCAAATCTCTTGGCTAAGGTGATGTCATTTGAATCACAGAATCCTTACGATTTGTACAACTTTTTCATGACGAAGACTGATGCTGAATTGATAATGAACAGAGTCCCAAGATTAGAAGGGAGTGTTATTACTTCAGAAATTCTTTACACACCTTGTGCTGAAAAAGTTATAGAGGGTGAAGAAGCATTTTTAACTGAATCCTCTTTTGATATTTTAGCCAGAGGAGTTTACAATAAAGTGCCAGTAATTTTTGGTGCCACCGATGAGGAAGGTCTTCTTTTATATTATTTGGACAAGAATGCTCTGAAACCAAATATGAGAATCGAAAAATCGTTACCAAAAAATTTGGCATTTCCTTCTGAAAATGACAGGGCCGAAGTTGTAGAAAAATTGAAGAGGTTGTATATGGGAGACGAAGTAATACTTGCAGGTGATTCTTCTCCTACTGCTGTCAATTTATCTAGATGGATTGGCGAGGTGGGTATAGTTTATCCTATACTTGAAGAAACTGAACTGCAGCTGAAAACAAATGATAATCCTATATACAACTATATTCTTCAATACGATGGTAACAGGAATATTCCTAAAATGTTAATGCCGTCAAGTTTGAGATCTGTGAAAGGCGCGACACATGCGGACGATTTATTCTTTATTTTCTCACAAACATTTTTCCCTACGACGATTTTCGAGAGCAACATAATCGAAAGTATGACCACTATGTGGACGAATTTTGCTAAATATGGGTAAGTACGACAAACCAAAAAAAACTTTCCTCTTTTCTTCCTTTTCCTATGCTTTGAATCATCTATATTATTATCTTCACTTGAAAAGATTTAGTTAATAAATTGACCTATTATAAAAATTGCAAATCGGTGCCATTGTTTATAACTTTCATGTAGCATTCATTCGTTGCAGATTAAATTGTACCTACGCCATATAAAAATAACGCTTATAAAATTATGCAGTTTAATAATAATAGTAAATAGTAATAAACATTTCGGACATCTTACACACAACGGCATCTAGTCCTAAACTAAGCGGAGCTTGTATTATGGGTACTAAACAACTGATATAAATACATAAACATACTTTTTTTTGTAAATACAGACATATTAAATGTAGCAAAACACCCAGACTCCGAAACAAATATTTGTGTATCACACAAATATTTGGTCTGACCCGGGAATCGAACCCGAGAACTCTTGATCAGCAGCCGCATACGCTAACCACTAGACCAACAAGGTAGTCAAATACTAAATGTACTTTTACTCTTACAATAATCACATTGGTTATTTTCACATGGGTTTCTCAGGTCAATATAATAGGTTTAAATAACTATAAGTATTTGATTTTCAAAGTTTTTATAACGCTTACAGAGACCCAACACCGGACTTTACCAATCCTCCGGTAAAGTGGCATCGAACAAACAGAACGTCACCTACGGCTCTGGTGATAGATTCAGAGTTCAGCACAGCACCTCTGTGGTACAACGAGAGGGTCAAATACCTCAGAGAAGTGTACTCCGAGTTCCGGAGAAAAGGCTAACAAAGAGTTCTTAAGCGATGTGTATTACTTACATAATATTATAAATGCAACAGTTCCTATGGCTTTCGCTAATTTAAATAAAATTTGGTGCACAGATAGTCAAGAACCCTAGAAAGGAAACAAACTACTATCAATTCTGTGTTACTATTTACCATGACAACCAACATTTACGCGGACGGTATTGCAGATAAACCAGCAATTGATATTTATGATATTTATACAAATTTATACCTGAACTATTGTTATTTTATATTAGTAATTAGTTAAGTTAATTTTAAGGAAGTTTGAGCTATATTTTGTAAATAAAGTATAAAAATATTTGCATTTTATTTTACTTAAATTTTATTTAAAACTTCGTGCACACGTGAATGTCGGCGAGCTATATCGGCCCTCATTTTCAACTAGCAACACACACATCTATATACAAAAAAATAAAATTGCAGTGTCTGGTTGTAATATTAAAATAACCGCTTCTTACTAAATGCATATGTATTTATATATACACGGTTCATATGCCAAATTTTTTTTTTACATTTTTGTTACTGTTTGTTCCGGGTGATCTCTAGAATGGCTGGACCGATTTCGACGGGACTTTCACTGGCAGATGATATAGGAAGTAACTTAGGCTACTTTTTTTAGGCTAGCTTCGCCCCGCGGCGTTGCCCGCGGTTATAACAACAAAGGCGGGTAGCGGGTGTTAGAATCTCCGATGATGATGTTGCAGATAGCTAGATAACTCTTTATTTGCACACCATATTACAGAGTTACATGAATGAACAAAATAGTCAAAAATCGAATGTACAAAGGGTTGCCTTATTGCCAAAAGCAATTTCTTCCAGGCAACCTTAGGATGGATCAAAATGTTATAGAGATACAGTAGAAGTTGATTATGCATGTTTTTTTGAACCTACTAATTGCTAATGAATATAATTAGAAACAATAATTATTTCAATTTTATGCTTACATGTAAAATAAATCCTTATTACAATAAATATACATACATACATATTTAAATACATACTTATTAAAATAAATATACATACGTACATATATACATACTTAAATGAATCAACACATAAAAAAAACAGTTTCGTTACACCCCAAAGCGTGACGGACTCTATTATGATGAATTAAATTCCTGTACCATTTTCTTAAATCTGTTCAATGTTTGCGCTTGCCTGATGTTAAGCGGCAATGCATTCCACAACCGCACAGCTTCAACAGTGAAGGACTGGTCATAAAATTTTGTGGAATGCTGTGACATCTACAGATAAGTAAGCCTCCGGATGATCGCAGACATTTTTCATATGTGTCATTAAGGAACTTGAATCGTTCTTTGAGGTAGAAAAGGGTTTTGGGATTGAACAAAATGTTGTACAGAAAAATAAGGATATGAGTATTCCGGCGAGAGCGAATTGAAGCCACTTGGCAGTTATGTGAGTGTTCCTACCCAAATGATCTCAGTACTGTTTCGAGACTCGAGAAGTAGTTGATATTATAATGGCAAAAAGAAATCATTAAGAAAAACAGTAACTCACCTGATACAAGCCTCTATTCTGTGGTAGTGGAAATATTGGAAGAGGAACAGGATAATATAATATACAGAAAAACACTATGAAGGTATATTGTGGCGCCACCACCTCTTCTGTTCAAGCTATAATTACGAATAGGACAAAACCAGTCAGAGGGTAGGGAGGTGAAGGGAAGGCGAGATTTGAGCCAGGTCTGCCAGGATGGCATGAACGTCATTATCTGTGATAGACTCTGTTAAAATGCTAAATTGACTGTAAGCTAATATGGCATATATTTGAGAGATTACCAGAGAAAATGTTTGCCAAAATATATGGGTTAATCAGAATCTCTGTCAACGAAGCAAAACTATTATTTTTTGAAAAGTTATTGGCAGAATAACGAATAACATCTTACAATCACCAGTGTATTTATTTAATTTCTTACAGTTTGTACTAGCAACCGGATAAGTATAAAATAAATTAAATTGACTCTCATTAATTTAACATTATTTACTAGAATATTTTTTACAATGAGTAGGCATGGGTCAGTTCAAATCGACTCTGCCAGATCGTATTTCTACAACACAGCAGGCACTTAAAAAATGTTCAGTGTCTGTAGTTACAAAATTTATATTTAACTTATAAATTTAGATAGTTAATTAAAATAAGATAAAATAAAAAAAAATACAAATACCGACGGAGTACAAACATTTTTAATACAATAAAAGCAATATTCAGAACGCACTCAAACCGATGACCAACGAAAGAAGACTTTGTTTTGACAGATATGTCAAAAGTTATCAGTGGTAGGAAACGAAAAATTTAAACTTTGTATAATTTTTGTTATTACGTTTATACTAGTCAAGTGATGAAACAAAGTATGCGATAAATATAAGTTGCAATTACAAAGAAATGTGTAATAGTGTGACACAGTTATTGTCCGCGCGAACTTTCCGTGGTTATGCTCGAACTCTCTTTTGGTGAGGATGTTGTCTTAGAATATATGGCTATTAGAGGCTTTGGCTGGTCTGGTGGAGGTATTTTGTGACAGTTATTATAGCCGGGTTTTGGTCAGAAATTTTCTTACCGAAGCCGTACTTCGTCTTCGCTTTCCATGGACCTCCGCCGAAGGGAATCTGACAGCACCGGGCGACGACGAGGACGATGTTCCTCGATGGTGTCGCAAAGTAACCTATGCGGTGACAAAGCTTTATATGTTTTGTGATGTAACTTCTTCAAGGCCCACCTTGTGATTGAGGATACAGGCACTTCGAGGAAGACAAATGCTTAGCGATGTTGATGTGTCTTTATAACATCAACCATCTTGGCATACTTGCTTATTTACTTCCGTAGTAGGCCCAACATCTAGAACATGAGCTCTCAGAATGTCCTATTTTCTTTGAAAAGTTGAACTATGGTATGTTTGGAGATTCCCTCAGAGTACACCTGTGCCTCAAGAGTTGTCAAAGCACTCCTTCAACAATATTACAGCTAGTTGTTATCCAAATCTTCTGTTGTCTAGAAGAGACTGCATTTAGCAATATCACTCGCTTATGTTCTTTAGACTTAATCTGAAACAATATTGCACAAATAAAGTTTGATCTATTCTATATTTGCATTCATATTTATATAACATGTCTTACTTAACAACTAATCTAACTCTAAATAACTTATTTTTTTTTAAATAAGGCTACTTTCGCATTGAGAATGTCCTTCCTGTGTTGAGGCGGACTTTACAAACATACATGAAACACACGTCTTGTCCCTTGTGGGATTTGAACCCACAACACATGGCACAGTAGAAAACAGCATGGCAACAACTTAAACTACTATTAGACTTAATTACTTAATGTTCATCTTAATCCATGTACTGAGTAAAATAGTAGAGTAGAATATCCTGCTTGTATTTGTTAAGTGATCTTGAGCTGTTCCTTGAGCATGATAGTTAAATATATATTTATAAATATTTTGAACATTTATATTTTTATTACACACAACTCCATCTAGTCCCCAAATTAAGCAGAGTTTGTATTATGGGTAACTAGACAACTGATATAAATATATAAACATACTTTTTTTTGTAAATACATACATAACATAGAATACACCCAAACTCCGAAACAAACATCTGTGGATCACACAAACATTTGATCCGACCTGGGAATCGAACCCGAGACCTTTTGATTAGGTCACATACGCTAACCACTAGACCGATGAGGCAGTTAGTTCTATAACATCATCAACAACCCATAATGTCCCACAGCTGGGCTCGGGTTTCCCCTCAAGAGAGGTTAAAGCCATACGTCCCCACTCTGCCCAAGTGCGATCTGATGGGCACTTGTTGGGGACTCTTAGCTCTATATATTGTAGTACAAATCCAAATTTGTAGTAAATCATTCAACTTATCAAACAACATGTCAAAATATCTTTAAAAGATTTACTTGCAAAATAAAACACCATTTATCAAATAAGCCATGTCTCCAAAAAACATTAAGGGTTTCTTCAAGTTTTAAAAAGACACTGGGACTTGACACAGCATACCACTAGCAACTACTAGGCCTAACATGCAGTCAACTAAAGGTACTTGCAAATAAAACATCCAGAACACCTAAGATCTAAATATTAACAATTCAAAAGATTCTACATATACCGTATAGTTTCAGAAAAACATTAGAATATTAGTTTGATGGATGATTACAAACTTAAGTGGTTGACAAATACTTCCGTAACAAATTTTATCAAAGTAATTAAGCTGTTTAAATGAGATGAAATGAGAAACATACATACAAACTTTCACTTTTATTTGGAACTAATTTTCGCCCGCGGCTCCGCCCGCGTGTATGTAGGTTATCGCGGTAAAAAGTAGCCTATGTCCTTTCCCAAGTTCAGTTCTATCTTCGTACCAAATTTTATTAAAATCGGTTGGTTTAGGCGCGAAAGCGTAACAGACAGACAGAGTTAATTTCGCATTTATAATATTAGTAGGGATTTGTATGTTATTTGGTTCTGTATAGTGAATATATTAAATGTAATTACACTTCTTTGCACATCCCATTGCTTTTGAATGCCACAACACGCCATGCTTTTTCATAAGAATCATATTTTATAGTTTAATTTATTCGCAAATAAGTATTTTTGGTCTTTTAATGTTACTTAATTATAAACTAATTGCCACATAAACTTTAATAGTGGGATGCCAAATTAATGGTAACAATGAAGTTAGGTGTATTTCAACCTGACTCTACTGTGCCTGATGGAAAGCATGAGTAGAATCCAGGAGTAAGGGCCATCTTCATTGTGAGTGTATACATTGCAGCATGGTGATCCACACCATGGCGGCTTAGTGAGATGTTCCTGATGTGAGAATGATTGGTCCTCCGGTCTCAGTAATGAAAGATCTTAAATAAATAGCATTCAGAAATGTTTTAAACTCTACTCTGGCAAAAATAAAGGGTATTATTTATGGCAGTCTGTGCATGTTTGTATCCACTGGAACGCCTAGCCGAGACCTGATGAGGTGGCAATAGATTCGTGACTTTCACGGCTCAATGTATATAGGATTCTTGAGTAAGGATATAGGGGTCGTCCATGAATCACATTATCTTTTCTTGGTATTTTTAACCCCCCCTCTCCCTTTGTGATACATGGTGACATGACTACCCCGTGTATTTATATCACATGTCTTTTTAGTACATACAAAGAATCTTTTTTTTTAATGTTAATAATATACAGGTATAAGTATCGAGGTAGAGTAGAAAGGTTGCAGGTCGTTTTTGACAGACATAAAAATTATGGAAGAAATGCGAAAATTTGCAGTAAAAATAAATACATGTGATATATTACTACACCCCCCTCCCCCTTGTGATATTTCGTGATTTTTTGTGAACCCCTCCCCTTTCGAGCCTCGCGTGAGTAATGGACAGCCCCATAGGCTACTTTACACGTTTTACTTTTGCACGCGGCACCTAGCTTATTAGCCATTTATGTTTTTAGTCGAGTTTTAGTTTTTTAAACTTAGACATTGCATAAATAAGGCGCCATAATGTAGCCAATAGGTAAGATTCCTGATAAGCTACCTGCTGGTTTTGATCCATAGTCGATG
Organism: Phragmatobia fuliginosa; assembly: GCA_932526445.1. NCBI lineage: Eukaryota > Metazoa > Arthropoda > Insecta > Lepidoptera > Erebidae > Phragmatobia > Phragmatobia fuliginosa. Next base: position 796,585 of record OW052072.1, read on the forward strand.
GTTCGCTTCCAAAGCTCCAAAACTGATTGTGTGCAAACTTGACGCAAGAGAATCATGTTTTATTAGGGTTCCGTAGTTCATGACTCGGAACCCTATATAATTTCGTCATCTTCGTCCATCCTAGACTTACCAAACGGTTAGTGCTAAAAAGATGAAATTTTGCATGCACATATTATGTTACTATCATGTTGGCAAAATGCTAAAATAAAATCATGAAAAAATTTTTTTTTCTCGCATCTACCTCCTTGTGTGGGGTGTCATTAGATAGGTCTTATAAGAACATTGAGAGATTTTTAAGACGATTTTTTTTATTTGGGTTTTCATTTTCGAATTATTCAACTTTAATGGGCATTTTTTGTTGAAACAGGGCGCCCCCCCCCCCCCTAAAATCTAAACGGCTGGCTCGAAAATTTGTAAAAAAAAACATAATGTTAGACGATGTGCTGAATTTTAAAGTAAAACTATGACGGCTTAGATAATTTCGTTAGTTCAGGAATTAACGTTCTTAACTTTAAGTTTATTTTTTAAGTTTTTGCCATTATTCTGGCAAGGAGTATAATGAGACTCAAGGTGGTATGATAGTCTGTTTAATTTAGTTCTCAATAGAGCTTATATACTAAAATGGTGCGTGCGTATAATTACTTTATTTTATCTTTGACTGTATCTTAGTGACTTATGTAACTACGTGTAATTATGAACGACATATTGTCGCTACAAGTTCATAACTTAACTTTTACTTTTGATTTTGGACTAGCTTAGCTGTTGTATCCAGGCGCGGTCCTAGGGGAGCGGGTAACAGAAATAACCCCCCCTCCTACCGCCAAAATCGAACAGGTCCAATTGTTTCCGGCTGTAACTAAAAGCTAAATTTGCAAAACCAAGGAGCTAGAAAGCTAGAAAATCAGGGGGGGGGGGTGCTTGAGCCCGATTTTGACGGGACTTTTACTGATGGCTGACTGATGACATAAGTAGTGACTTTGGCTATTTTTTTAAGACTATTTTGGCTCCGCGTAGTAATCGCGATTTATCACAATAACCACGGGTAACACCGCGGTAATCATAGCTGATTATAAATATTATAAATATAAATAAATATTTTGTACATCTTGCACACAACGCCATCTAGTTCAGAACTAAGCAGAGCTTGTGTTATGGGTAGTAGACAACTGATATAAATACATAAACATACTGTTTTATTATAAATTCACATTATACATAGAAAACATCCAAATGAACCCGAAACCGAACCCGAGACCTCAAGCAAAGCAGTAACATACCTACGCTACCATTGCACCACCAAGGCAATAATATAAATATTTTGGAATGGATCTGGAAAGTTTTTCTTCGATTAGATTTATTATTTCTAAGTAAAAGTTTAATTTATTTAATTAAGATTTATTTTCTCAGCTTCGCTTTTAAAGCACAGACAGGCCGTAATTTGTTAATTTCATAATCAATGTTGCGTATTACAAAGTATTCACAAACATAATTAGAGTTAATATTCACTAGCAAATAAACATTAAACTCTCACCTTTACTCCATTTCATGAAAGAAGTCCCGCGGAATATTGTGGAACTAAATTTGACAAATGGGGAGATCGGCCATGTTGTCATTTGTCAATATTATCAAGGTGCGTTTGTTTTGGTACATATTTTGTGAGTTTATTATTGGATTAGTGCGTTATAAGGTTTATTTACGATGCCAGAAGTTGTTAAAAGTACTGGTCAAGAAATCATATTAAAGGTTATGGAGATCTGTGAAGCGAAACACAAGGATCACGGTGTTTTAATACCAATAAACAATGTTCGCAAGAGAGTCGCCGCCATGACAGGTAAATTTTTGGGCTGCCATATATACAGATTTTTTCCCGATTGATTTCTTACAGATTGGAATTCAGTTCTATTTAATTCCAATCTGTAAGATAATGAATGTAAGAAATGAAACAGAATTAAGAATTAATTTTTTTAAAGGAATTAAAACATTTAAAAATTGTAAAGTTATATTCAACATTAATGTAATTAAATACGAAAATAATCATTCATACTTGTTCATTTTATTGCAGGTGTGTCAGAGAAAACTGTAACGAGAGTTACAAAAGAAGGCGCAACAGCGGCGAGTAATTGCCGCCTTACCACTGCGATCTCAATTCGATAGAAAAAATGTGGAGCCTTATAAAGAGACGGGTAGCGAAGAAAAACGTGGGCCAAGATCCAAAAGATATTGTGCGCCTAACAGTTTTTTAAGATTGTTACAGCGGAATACTATTTAAACAACTACAAGAAGAATATTTAAAAAATGATGGTCTTATGAAGAAATGGATCCATTTATATCGTGATAGAATCAGATTCTGTCTCACTGTTTTTTATTTACTCTTCTGACATTGATCATAGTATGACCGATCATAATATTATTCAATAAAACTTTGAATAAAACTTTTTAATATTATTTTATTTTTCTAATTTTAAGTTGGTCGAACATCTCCATTTAATATTTTAGAAATTACAGGAAGATTTATTTTTCACTAATCATACCTTAGTAGTATGAACATCAAATAAGTACCTTAAAATTACATTATATTAGAAACAATTTAGTAGTAGTAGTAGTTAATAAAATGAAAGTAAATGAACGATAAATTATTTCCCCTGATTTCTCCACATTTAACTCTGGTAATATTATGTCGCGCGAATACAGCGCTGCGTCTGCGGGACTTCTTTCGTGAAATGGAGTCTACAGATACAATCTAATTTGACATTTCAGACTTTCTCATTACCTTACCTACTATTAGCATAAAAACATCGATAAGTACTTAAAATTTTTGGCTGTTTTTAGCGGATACTCTAGAACGGCTGAACCGTGTTTGTCAAAACTTTCACTGGCAGATAGCTGTTAATAGTTAATAGAAATTAACTTTGTAAGTATAGCTTCGTCGTGCGGTGTTGCCCGCTGTTATAAAGGTACAATAACAATTGCGGGTATCCCGCAGGGCGAAGTAAGACAACAAGTTTGTTATCAATGTTTATGATGTAGGTAATCGTTTATTTTTAACTTAATACTTTTACAAAAGAGAGCTGTTTTGTCCTTAAATCCAATCGGATAACACCTACTGGTGTCGGACGTGAACCGCACGTGGTCTCAGGTAATAAAAGTCGGGGAACCAGTTGCACCCTAGAAAGGAAATCCCTGGAACTCCGACGTACTTCGAGCCACCTACGGCTTGTAGATAGCCTTCTCATTTATCGATGTTCCCTTTGTTGTCTCCAAAATCTCTCCAGGGTGGCGGCGCGAGCGCAACGCCCCCCCCCGCGCTATTCTCTATTCTATTTCTCAATTCTCTTGTTTCATTAGCTAATATTAGAGAAAGATATGGCGGAGTTCCACGCACTCTCAGTCCGTATCATAGCCGTAACCATGTTACCGAGCAACAGATTCCCCACTCCGATGACCGCCACGAAATTACGTCTACGTTCCGCCCCATGCCGGATATTTTGCCAGCGCGTGAACCGCCAAGATCTAGCCATCAAAGTGGCGGCACTCAGGCGTTGGCTCCTTAGGAATCAAATACAGGTGATCATCTTTGTCAACCGGTATGAGAGGCTGCCGTGATGCCTCTCGAGCCAATCCTCCGTAACGGGTCTTACCGCCGCAGTAACGGCGTGCCCAAGATAAAAAAGGTTCACGCTGGTTGGATGAGAGTGATTTTAACTAAGCCTTTTCTGAGTGTACTGCCAGTCTTATATAAAATTACTTTTGTCGTTCGCACTTTACCCCACTCTAAAAATCACACTTACTGTAGTAAACCATTTTCTTAACTCATCGTTCCTAGTAAATGAATATATTTTAAAACAGTTACTAAAATGTCGTCTATTCTAAAACTTTAAGACAGTCATAAATATGTTTCCAAAGTCAATTAAATAAGAACTCAAAATAAGTTCCCCATGGGTCTATACAATACAAACATATCTAAGGTCTTCAAGAATGCAATTAATGATACTAAAATATAAAAATCTCACAACACTATTAGGAATGAGTTTATGGAGTACGAAGTGGTTGGTGCTGTGGTCTCTGTGGGCGGCTCGACTTCTACCCCAGCCAACCGTAGTGGTCCAGGTGAGCAATGGACCTGTGAGGGGGACGATCTCACCTGACGGATCACATGCACAGTACGCAGGCATACCTTACGCGACCGTCACACAGAGATTTCAGGTGAGCTATGTTTATTTTAACTAACCTTTAAATGGTGACTGGAACTGAACTGTTGTGGCCCTTATTTCACTACAGGTATATAAAACAACTGTTTAAGCTAAAAATTTAACTGCTAGAAGGAACAGAAAAGCAGAAAATAATACACTATTATTACTTAACCTTATTAACTAACTCCTTAAACTTAAGTTTGAATATTTTTATCCTCCTCTTTCCAATAAAAAATATTTAAAACGCACTTTTTACAGGTAAAAAGTTATGTGAGGTCACATATAACAATAAGTGACTGATCGATCATTGCCTTTTCCTTAAGAGTGTGCTGCGCGAACAAAAAACGCCGAGTTTAGGTATTTACGAGCAGAGTTGCGCGGCAGCGCCGCTAGGCAGCACCGTCGCCGCTTCCTACGTGAAACATTTTATCTAAGATATGTAAAATAATTGTACAGAGTAGGCTCCACACAGAGTAATACATATCTTCTAAATATTCAGTCGTTTTTATGGAAGTTTTGTCCAAAAGTAATAATTTCTAGAATCTATTCATTTTCATAATCAGCCTATCGAAGTCCACTGCTGGACATAGGCCTCTCCCATTGCAAACCACTCTGATCGATTTTGGGCTTCTCACATCCAGCTCCTGTCAATATAAGTATATCATCTATACAGGGTGTCCCAGAAAGAATGGGTAATCCTAAAGCACGTAGTAGTATAGCTATCCAGCGTACAAAAAAAAACCCAAAAGAAATCCAATAGTTGCCCAAATTTTGAAGTTATCTTATTCCTCACAAAAAATCTTATTAGAAATGCAGTAAATAGTATGAGTGCCTATTATACTTTTTTGGAAAAAAATTAACATGAAATTTGATCAAAATAAATTATGACAGAATTTGAGATTTTTGTGAAAAAAATATGTATGAAAAACTAAGCAGCAACTATATTAAAAAAAATGGTATAATACATAATTTTATCCAAAGAGAGAAAATTAAAGCTTCCTTTTTAGTGTAGTAAAGGACGTGTGATAATGTTATTTCGCTATTTACTACCTGAGTGTGGCCGAAGTAATTTTTTGTTAATTATGAGACAGAGATAGGTGAATAAATTCAGTACTAAAGTACAGTGTAAGCGAGCGAGAGACGAGTATATTATTATTGTACCTTTGTACTATTGTACCTTATCTCTCTCGCGCCATGGCACATAGCAATGGCAAGTATTTGGTGCGTCGCTTGACTTGTTCGGTATCGCATGTTCCCATTCCTTTTGCAGTTCTCTGTGATTGTCAATCAGTGTTAAAACGACGATTTCTGGCTAAACAGCCAGAAGTCATCGTTTTAAGTAAGAGTCAAATCATTGGACTCTTCGTTTTGCTCACTGATTTGGACTTTAGTTTGGTGATTTTACGACGACTTGGCTTGTATCTGGACTGGTTTAGTGTATCAGTATGCCGCGTATTCAATATATGGCACAAGAATACGCAAACATGCACTTTATTTATGGTGAATGTAGAAGTAGCGCAAGTGCTGATGCATTCCTTTATAGGGAAAGATACCCTACAGCGCGTCATCCAGATTACCGCGTATTCATAAGAGTGTACAGATGTTATTCGGAAGGTAGAATGCATAGGTGGTACGAGCACTGGGAGAATAGCAAATATCAATATACAAGACACTGTGCTTGACGAAATTCAGAAGAAGACAAAGACGACCGGTTCACATCTTATAAAGCCCCTTTTACATGTTCTTTTTTTTCAAAATTAGCTTCAAGAAGCTTCCGCTCCTGAAGCCATTCAATCGAATCAGCTTAATACAGTGCGCCGTTCAAGTGCGTGACGATCCTCATTGGATAGCTGTAACAGTATTTTTGCCATATGCGTAGATTTAGCAAAGTTGAAATCGGCTTTACTAAAATCAGGCCTTGGGCAAGTTTCACCGTAGTCTTTATCACTAATGTCTGTATTGCGGGATTAAATGAAACAACAGATGCAGCACACCGTCCTGAGTATGATTGTCTAAGTGAATAGTTTATTCGCCATAAAATTTTTGGCATTTTTAATCAATCGACAAAGTACTTTTATTATGGTGGCAAAGACCGCATCTGATTTTATTTCACCAAATACGTTTTTATCAGTTTGATGGCCTTTATTTATGAGGATGTACTTGCAAATATAAGACTTGCACGAGCTGTGATCGCGGAAAACGTGAATAAGTGCATTGAAAAGGTCTTGTTTTAAATCTATAACTTTTTCAGCGAAAGATTTTTCATTTTGAGAATCAATGTGATTTATGGCACCTTTCACCGATCGCCGTACGCGTAGCACGTTTTGGAGCTGTATTTTTTGGCATTTTAATTGGTAACATGTATTTCTTGATAATTCATCTAATCTTGTACAAAAGTTTCTGAGGAGGTGGTTAGAGCACTCTATCTTTTCGACAATAAGTGCGGCATATGGTTTGGTATCCAGAACATTTTTGTAGGTGCTGGAATCACCATTAGCTATGTGTTTAGAATAAATAAAACCTTGAGTTGCTTTTGAAGCCTTCTACTATGGCAGTTGACTACATACCGCTAGATGATCGAGTGTAATTTTTATATCATACATGCTCAGAAATACAAACTTGAAGTAAAGTTTGCGCTTCTGAGCTCGCCCGCAAACCATAGAGTTTTTATTTTTAACAGTCATGTAGAGAACTTTTTTAGTTCTGTAGCCAATGATATTTGCAGCTCCTGAAAAGGTCGTATAGTTTTTCCTGTATGACCTCTTACTCCAATACGCATCAGATACAACTGTTATCATCGGTACGCTATCTGCATTAAGGTCATTATTTTTTTCAGGCAGTTAATATTTTTATTTTGTTGCTTCCTCTATGCTTTTTACTTTGGCCAGTTCCCAGAGTTCACATACTTTAGCATGAAATTTGGCATAAAAATGTTCTGACATGCAGGGTATATCAAGAGAAGTTTTGACTTGCTCCAGGGCACTGAATCCCATATCTATACACTTAATTACTCACGATATTTTGATTGAGTGCAAGTTCCTTGCTGTTTCTAGGTTTTCAACAATTTTCCAATCTTAATTTTGCATTACACATATTGCATACTATGAAACAGGAGGACTGAAAACAATTTCTATATTCTCCATTGATTTTTAAATTACTGAAGTTGCAACCAAATGGAGAGTTGTGGTGAGTAAGTTCTTGGTTTAAACAAGTACCCGAATTGTGGCTTTGCTTTCATTTGTGTTTTCCTTTTCTACTATAAGTTCTTTCTTGACCATAAGATTACATGTAACCTGAAAAACATAGGCCTATAATAATAAAGTGAGTTTGATAAGAGTAGGTACCTTTGATTAAATATATGTTTATAATCAAAGGTAAATATTTACGTTTTGAAGTTCTCTACCGTCTTGATTACTTGTATTGATTGATTAGCAACTGACGAATAATTGTGAACGGAACATTGCATTTACATTAAAATTATAACAGTAACATTAAACATACCTGTTTGAGATATTTACCTATTTGCGTTTGTACGTTTGTATTGTGTTTCGTACATTTGTTGCTCTGCGTTCGCATTACTCTGTACAGATTCGACTCGAAATTTGATTTTTTTCCAATTTTCTTATTTGCCAGTAAGTATAACCAATGACATATAGACATGATACACAATACAATACTGACATAAGTCTAAAAAAAACTTCAAAACAAAATTGATCTCATTAATATTAGTAATTAGACCCATTCTGCTTTGAAGTTTCAGACCTAGTAATTTAATTAGAGCAATATTTTTTTCTGCGCAATGTGCAATGTGCATCAGGCGTTTGTGTTAAAAATTGAAAAGTCTCAATATTTTTAGATTTATACTTTTAAATTAAATTATACACCGGCTAAACCCTGCACGATGTAAATACAAATATTGTCATATGAAAATTATTGTTCTAGACGTAAAATCTACTATCTTTTCGAAGAAAAATGTTTTTAAGATTTCATCTGACACACAACATATATGTATCGTTTTTTAATTTTATATGTATCTGTTTCAAATTCCAACTTCGGCGGAGATCTTGTGCAAGGATCGACCTAAACTATACAAATACTTTTGATGTATTTAATTAATGCAGCGCACAGTACTACTCATTTGAAAATACGTCAAATCCCACAATTTCGTGCAGTACCTTCTTAACCTTAAGGTGTAATATTTCCAATAAAAAAAAGATTGTTATCGGACCACTCTGTAAAAAGTTATGCACAGTAAATCATCTCCTGTTTACCTACCCTTAGAGTTGGAATTCTTTTTCCAAATTTACATGGGACCAACTTCAAAGTATACCCTTTCCAATAAAAAAATAATTATCAAAATCGGACTTTTCTGCAAAAAGTTATGCTTGCGACATAAAAAAGAATTGAGAACCTATTTCCTTTTTTTTGATTAATATGTATCCGGCGGGTTTGAGTGTAAGGTGCCTTACACCATACACTCAAACCCACCGGAACAAAAATACATTCTGTGAAAGGAGTTACACTTAAAAATTATATTGTCAGCTAGAATTACAATCATTAATAAGTATTTTGTGTTGAATTACTCTGTTGATAAAAATCTCAGCAAAAGCTTTTGTTTCAGAAACCAGGTCCACATCCGATGTGGGAAAATGTTTTCGATGCCGTAAATGAACACGTACATTGTTTTCAAAGTGTAGAAGACACTTGGATGTCAGGGACCAAACAGTGTCTCATATTAAATGTTTACCACCCTCTAAATATCGACCCTGGTTCCAAACTACCCGTCATGGTTTATTTTCACGGTGGTGGATTTTACAAGGGTGGAAGCGGCAGTTACTTGTATGGACCAAATTACTTGGTCCCGAAAGGTGTGATACTCATCACTGTCAACTACAGAGTTAACATTCAGGGATTTCTGTGTCTGCGTATCAAAGAAGCTCCAGGGAATGCTGGTATGAAAGACCAAGTGGCGGCCTTAAGATGGGTTAAAACAAATGTCAAACAATTTGGTGGGGATCCGGATAATATAACAATATTCGGTGAGAGTGCTGGAGCGGTATCAGTTTCTAGTCATTTATTATCCTCAATGTCAAAGGGACTTTTTCATAAAGCTATTCTTCAGAGCGGATCAAGTTTAGCTCATTGGGGTTATCAATTCCGACCGATATTCTTAGCAAGTCTCTTAGCCAAGGTAATGTTATTTGACTCACAGGACCCTCACGATTTATACAACTATTTTATGACAAAGTCTGATGCTGAATTAATCTTAACCAGGGTGCCGAGAAAGGATGGGGATCTTATTGGTTCAGAAATACTTTATACAGTTTGCGCTGAGAAAGTTATAGAGGGTGAAGAACCATTTTTAACAAAGTCGCCATTTAATATTTTAACAGAAGGGGATTATAACAAGGTCCCAGTAATAATAGGCACCAATAATGAAGAAGGTCTTTTACTATTTTCTATGGACAACGATACTATGACACGTCGCATTAAATTTGAGAAAACGTTACCGAAAAATTTAGAATTTCCGTCTGAAAATGTCAAAATGGAAGTCATACAAAAATTAAAGAGGTTATATATGGAAGATGAACAAATGCCTGTGAAAGGAGAATCGTTATCTCGAAATGCACATATAAGATTAGCGAGGATGATGGGTGAGCTGGGACTCAATTACCCTGCCATTGAAGAAACTGAATTGCTGCTGAAGACGAATGATAAACCTATTTACAACTATATGTTTCAATACTATGGCAATAGGAATATACCTATGTTGTTTTTGCCATCAAGATTGAGAGGTGTGAAAGGCGCTACTCATGCCGACGATATATTCTACATATTTTCACAACATACACTTCCAACGACGATTTTTGAGAGCAAAATGATCGAAAGCATGACAACTATGTGGACTAATTTTGCAAAATATGGGTAAGTGTTTTGTACAGTGTAGTTAATGTAGGTAATTAATACTTCTCTGCCGAGTCCCTCAGGCGTATAGACCTGAGTCATACTATTATTTGCCTCTATAAATACTAACCCCCTTATTTTTCTTGTCTTTTATTACATCTTTTTATGTACCTGTGTCTGTGTATTTGTATAATGCGTGTGGATGTGAATCTGTGTATGAATGTTATGTTGATATTTTTTAGATATTCATGTGTTTGTGTTCCTTGTATGTAAACTACCTTTAAATCTTCAAATACGTAATATCCGTGTAATTTTTTTCTGGAAAATATCGCCGTGAGTGGTATTTTTTTTCATATTTTGTGACTCTTTTATTATTTTATTTTGTATGTATACAATTAAGATAAATAGATAAAAATACACATGTTATTAATATCTAAATTAAGTTGGGTATTGAGTTTTAAGTGCGATTTTATACTTGTTGCATTTGGTTTTCAAAGTTCGCGTTTCGCTTACAGAGACCCAACACCGGACTTTACCAATCCTCCGGTAAAGTGGCATCGAACAAACAGCACGTCACCAACGGCTCTGGTGATAGATTCAGAGTTCAGCACCGCACCTCTCTGGTACAACGAGAGGGTCAAATACCTCAGAGAAGTATACTCCAAGTTCAGAAGAAAAGGATAAGTTTTTTTACTTTAATTTAAGTAATATGAAAGTAAAGTTAGTGACAACTTCTTTAGATATTGTATTTATTTCAATTAAATTGAGGTTTTCTGTTTTAAACTATAATTTATTTAAGATAATATCATATCTTCATGAACCATCTCCACTGACGGGTGGTAAGCACTTTTTTCATTATTCCCTTGTACAGTTAATGGAAAAATGTATTTGTCATAATAAATACCAGTGTATCTAAAAAGTATTTGTGTAAATAGTTGTAATATTTAACTATTTTTGAGAATTTTTTTAATTCACTCATTCTTTGTAAGAAAGGAGATAGCTTTTAAAGTTTTGTCAATTCGAATTATGTAAACAAACAGCAATATTAAAATAAAATTTTTAATCCTTTGATTTTTTTTTAATAAACAAGTATAAAATAAATCAGTTTTAAACCTATAACCCGACTACGTAAAAGCATTGATTGAATCTATTGACATTATTTATTTAAATCAGATTAGTAGTTAAGGCGCTTCAGTGAACATACAACACACACACTGGCTTCGCCGTAGTCGAGTATGCACGCAGTTTTTTTTTCTCTAAAGGACTATCATAAACTCTTTTGGAGGGTGGTGGTGTTTGTAAAATTCGGTTCAACGGTATAACATTCCGCTACGGTACGCTTCCGAAGACGCGGACGCGCTAAGGTCATGTAATAAGATTCATAAATGTATAAAACAGTCATCAACAGCCTTTAACAGTCCACTGTTTTATATAGGCCTCTCCTTTGAAAGGAGGTTTTGGCCTACTATACCACGCTGGCCAGACGGGTTGGTAAAGGGTTTGTCACAAGTTTTCCTTCTCTTGGCAGTGATGTTAGCTGCTTATTTTGTTCCTTTCGTCGCCTATTACGACACCCATGGAATGAATAGGGATGGTGACACTTTGTATGCTTAATCCGTCACCACACGGACAAAAGTAAATCATTCATCAACAGCATTTAACAGTCCACTGCTGGACATAGGCCTCTCCTTTGAATCCTCATTGTAATTATTGAACATTATTCCTATTTTAAATATGAAAAATAGGTCAAATGTACTCGTATAGGTAGGTACATGACACACTATATTGTCGAAACATCAGTATTCTAAAAGTTAAAAATACTGATAAACTTTATATTTGTCTAAACGCGCTTTACTATGTCAATACCTACTTTGATTTAATATATATATGGTATCGTTAGTTAGTCCTAGTAGTATTAGTAAACATAATACAATCCAATTGCATAGATACATTTTATACAGAATGTATGTATACGAAGGAGGGTTCCTCGCGTTGTAATGTAGAATTTGGCTTCGACCACAGATTCAAACTACGGTCATTTGGCTCCAGTGAAGCCTTCTACCTATTGACCTTTGCTCGTAAACCGAAGGGACACTCGAGTGCATTCCCTAATTAGGCCAGCCGGTCCTCCTCCGAGGGTCTGACCGAGTGGAACTTTGGACATTTCGCTCGGGGAATTATTTATTTTATTGCGGGAATGAAGAGTCACCGATGCGTTGAGAGTTCCTTCGCTAGGCATCTTAAGCTTTGATTAATTTTCGGAACTTCATTAAGTGCAGTGTATCTTTTGTTTGTGTTGGTTATAGTGAGGACTGATGAGTAACTGATTCGAGTGAAAGTAAATTTAGGACATTTTTAATAAGCGTTCTTGGCTAACTTTTCTGTTCTTCGTAGTGCAAAATCAGTTAACCGGTTAAGTCGTCATTGAATGAGTAAAGTTGATTGAGTTTTTAGGTCGCTGTTATTATTTATTTAGCGTTAGAAGTGACCTCCTACTTAAATATAGATTTACGTATTTGATTATTGAATATAGGTTGAAGATTCAGATCGGGTATACCTATAGACAGAAAAAGAGAAGGGCTGATTCAAAATATAAGTGTTTGGCGTCTAATCTCTTTCTATAATCGCTAACGCCTCTATTCTTTTCTGTTTTTTTAATACGTGACCTCACGTTTGGAAGAAGTCATTTTGCTTTTCGCACTATACCCTTCGCGGGGTAAACGAAAGGCGTGTTTGGGACTCCCGGGAAACCCGGTCTACCCACTAAACCCCGCGGCGGCCTATCGGGAGTCGGCAGTTGGGAGAAACACCAGCGGCTTCTGGTGTACCCCACAACTGGGGTACATCCCGGGGTGATTGGATGACCTTATTCCTATACATTTGGTAAATTTTATTAACGAATACGTTTGAGGAATGAAAACTTGGCTAGGGCCTCTGAGGAATCGATGACATCTTGCAGTTAACCCTCCTTGGCGTGACTATGTACGAGCTCAAAATTCGTAACAACATACAACCTTTTGTTTTAGGGAATACACTTAATTATAATATTTATTACCGCCTGCGTGTAAGTCGGTAATCACGGTAAATATTAGCCTATGCCCTTTCTTATGAATCAAACTATTTACATGCCAAGTTTCATTGAAATCAATTCAGCAGTTTACCGAGACAGACAGCAAATTCTGATAGATTTGAAAATCTATTTATTTATTTTGTAATAGGTGGGTACTCATACATACCTGAAAAAGAACATCATTACCAAGTCAAACTTCTTTAATACTTCGAAATAATAAATCGTCAATTTTGAACCAATTTAGAAGATAACAGATAAATAATTTGTTTGTATAATTAGAAGCGTCGTGTAATCAGCAATCGTAAAACCGTAGACAGTGCGGAAGCAAAATGTCCGGTATTTGAGAAAGTAAGCCGCTTACCGCTACGGTATCTTAATAAAGCGCGCCTGAATAGGGCCGGCCGAATGAATGAGTGTTTGTGAAACTATCCCTGTTAATCTTGGGCCCGGTGGCCGCCTAAGCCGCTCTGTAAATACGCGAAAATCGGCGAAAGGCGCTAGACACCGCCGTGTTTGCCATTGTTAGCTGTTTAATGAGATACCTTTGTAAAAAGTTAATGGGAATTCGGCGGCTTTAGAGTGCGACGTAATACGGCTTTGTGGGTTGTCATATGAAAGGAAAAAGGACATACGTATATATATATTGACTGCCTTGTTGGTCTAGAGGTTAGCGAATGCGGATGCTGATCAAGATGTCTCGGGTTCGATTCCTGGGACGGTCCAAATGTTTTTGTGATCCGCAAATTTTTGTTTCGTAGTTTGGGTGTTTTCTTTGTATAATATGTATGTATTTACAAAAAACTGTATGTTTATGTATTTATATCAGATGTCTAGTACCCTTAAAATACAAGCTGTGCTTAGTTTGGGTTTAGATGACGTTGTGTGTAAGATGTTCGAAATAATAATAATTATTATTTAGGTTGGATGATTAGATAATTTGTACATAGTTAATATTAATTTTATGTAATGCATTTATTTATTATCTATAACTAAAGTTAAAAAAACTAGGAAAGTTTTGTCAAGTTACGTAGGTAATTCGTTTGTTACGATAAGAGAAACATGAAATAAATAGAATCACTATGAAAATTTCTCTTAACATAGTGAAACCCCGAAAATATCCATAATCCCCAGTGCAGTACACATTGCTCGTCTGATTTCCATAATCCCGTATTATCGAGGGCACAGGGACATATTTCGGTGGTGCCAAACGGCCCGCTAATGGGTTATCGACGTGCTCTGAACGTTGGCCCTAATGTAAATGATAGACCAAAGTACCTATAAAATACTTTTATCATTTACATGTAAGTTGAAAGATAAGCTCCAAAGATTTGGCGATGTTGAAGAGGAAACTGTCATTATGGCAGCTTAAGAACAGAGAATCCATGAGAGAAGTTTTTGCACGTTGAATAAACACACAGAAAACATATTTTTTCTGTATAGGTACCCGGTTCACCGGGTGAACTTTGTACCTCCCTAATTTGGTGACATAACGAGAGCAATGCCACTTACCGGATTGAATTGTGATTTAAAACTATCCGTGTATCTATTGAAATATATACACAAAATTTTATTCAAATCAGTCTATTCGTTCAGGAGATATTAGGTAACAAACACACGAGGGGTAACGAGTCCTACTGGTAGCTTCTGGTAAGTGACTTCGTCCATGGACATCACCAACGTTACAAGTTACAGAAGACGACATCTGGGATAGGGCGAAGATGTAGAGGTATACGAAGATGGATAGTCCAATCCGTGGTAGCCATAAATTTATTTGAGTTATACTCATAATTGTCCGTGTTATTTTTAATATGTCATAATTGTCCGTGTGGTGACGGATTAAGAATACAGAGTGTCACCACGTCTATTCATCTCGTGGGTGTCGTAAAAGGCGATTAAGGGATAAACTACGCAAGACAACATCAATGCAAAGAGAAGGAAAACTTGAAACCAACCCGTCTGGCCAGCGTGGTATAGTAGGCCAAAACCTCCTTTCTAAGGAGAGGCCTATGTCCAGCAGTGGACTGTTGAAGGCTGTTGACGATGATTGATGATACTCATAATGTATAACTTCACTAAAGACGCCTGCAAAAAACCGATATTAAGTTGTCATAAATGTTATGTGTGCTCACGTTCAAACCTAAATTCCCACTTCCTTTCTACTACTAACTCTTTGCAAAATCAGTCAGGTAAAAAATTATTAATTAAATAGTGGTATAAAAGTAGAAGTAAGTTTATTTTTCGAAGAATAGATTTTAAGAAATTCCAAGTGCCGACAATTGAGAGTACAAATTTTTATCGAAAATGCCTTCAGAAGGACAATCATGTATCTTAAAAATTATTCACATGTCAAAGAATAACATCATCTCAATTTTGGCGAACCTAATGTTGTAACACACATTTAAGGTACAAAATATTATATTTTCACAACGTTTTGTATGTAATTTACCTTATTTTGCATACAATAATAAGATATTGGGTCGTTTTAGATGGACCTTCGCCTTTTAGCCGCAGGCGAGGAGAGAAAATACACCTTTGTAATGTACAGACATTGTGGAGCTCGACATACGCAAACTTTTTAGACATTATTTTTATAGTTTATACGGAATAAAATATTACATACTAGAAATCGCCTGGTAATCCAATTTCTACAATATTTTATTATCACACACGTTAGGTTTTTTATCATCCTTATTATGTATTAGACTCTCTGCCTGATGGAAAGCATGGACAGTATGAACAGAATCCAAGTACAGTGTTAACCATACTTAATGCGACGTGGTTATGACCCACACTATGGGGTCCTATTGAGATACTTCTGCATCATTGGGCCTCCGTGTGGTGACGGATTAAGAATACTGAGTGTCACCACCCCTATTCATTCCGCGGGTTTCGTAAAAGCGACTAAGGGATAAGACAACATCAATGCAAAAAGAAGGAAAACCTTGAAACAAACCCTATACCCACCCGTCTGGCCAGCGTGGTATAGTAGGCCAATACCTCCTTTTCAAGGAGAGGCTTATGTCCAGCAGTGGACTGTTAAAGGCTGTTGATGATGATGATGATGATTGGGTCTCATGTCTCGTGCTCTCCAACTAAACTCGACAGCACAAATGTTTTAATATGGTCTTCTGAGAGAGCGTACTAGTCGGGATTTCTGTTCTTAAATTGATGAAGAAGGAAAAAAGCAGTAGTCTTACCTGATGTTGACTACTGCTACCCTAGGACAGTTCTAACTTAAGGCTTCTCACACACATAGGCTGCGCGGGAACGCCACCGGCATCGTTAGCACCGGCCGCAGAGCATGAAAAACGACATGGTGCGTAAGAAGCCTAAAAGTCACGAAAGCATTGGTCCTTTGATTCCCTCAGAACTTTTAACTAGAAAATCCAGAACTTTGTAACGGGCACGAATGTAAACACCAACTCAGTCTACGAACCACAAAGGCATATTTTTTATACGTATAATCTTAATACAATTTTGGATATCAACCCTTCCATAAAGCTCGATGACACATAACCCTCTACACTTTAGATCCTTTCCACATAAAGCACCATGACAAAAGTCCCCGCTATCAGTTCCAACCTCACAACATTATCAACGTGATAAATTGTAACGCGAATCCGCGCGTTTAAACCCAAATGTTGGCAGTTATCGTTTCGTGTTCCGAACATTTGTCTCGGCGTTAATTGTTAAACCCGAGATGGGAAGTTAATGGTGTGCGGACTTAGAGCCAATGTTGTTGTTATAGATAAACTAAAAACGGTGGGACTGTCATACTACAATAACCTCGCCCGGCTACAAATCTGGTTAAAAGGTTCAATGTGGCCGGTGTACAAGCGGTGAGCGAAAGCGTTTTTAGAGAAGACTCGGTACCTTTATGGATTCTTCATGTCCGGCCGTCCGTCCTCGACTTACCGTCCAAACGGTAAGTGCTGGAAAGATGAAACTATTCATGAATATGTGTTGTAATTACGTCGACAAAGTCATCAACAACCCATAACGTCCCACTGCTGGGCTCGGGTCTCCTCTCAAGAGAGGGTTAAGGCCTTACGTCCCCACGCTGGCCGAGTGCGGGTTGGGGACAGGCAAGACACATTGTGGCTACGTAATCTTACCGTTGGATGTTTTTAAGTCACCCGAAGGCCTCCAACTAAGCTTCACGACTGTTACCTTATGACAACAACCGGGACCGACTGCTTAACGTGACCTCCGAATCACGGAAACGCTCATAACATATCATGCCACATACGGTCACCCATCTAGGTCTGACCGCGCCGTAGGTGCTTACCCTCGGTGATTGTTTCCAATCACCTAAGGCCACTCGGCTATGAGCGCTTCCGTCGACAAAGTGCTACAATGGAATCATGAAAAATATTTTTATTTGGGGTACCTCCCCTACACGTAAAGTGGGGATTTTTTTTTTCTCGCGGCTACCCTATCGTGTGAGGTATAAGGATCCATTCCATCCATTGGATACGATTTTAAATCCACATTAAAAACCATTATGGGTGACTGAGGAACGATGTCCGTGTGGTGACGGATTAAGAATACAGAGTGTCACCACCCCTATTCATCCCGGGGGTGTCGTAAAAGGCGACTAAGGGATAAACTACGCAAAACAACATCGATGCAAAGAGAAGGAAAACTTGAAACCAACCCTATACCAACCCGTCTGGCCAGCGTGGTATAGTAGGCCAAAACCTCCTTCTAAGGAGAGGCCTATGTCCAGCAGTGGACTGTTGAAGGCTGTTGATGATGATGATGATTGATGAGGAACCCTTACCTGTGCGTGGCCAGACACGCACTTGGACGATTTTTTATATCCTGATGTTATTACTCGTATGATATTAAGCTGCAAGCACGCAACTTGTAATGCGATAAACTGTTTAGGGTACGTCTGTAATAAATTAATAAGTGAGTGTTTCTAGGCATCGACAAGTGTGGACTTACAACAGTTAGAACAAACCTACAACGATCAATGTCCACAGTGTGCTCTTGATTCTTGGTAAACCCCTAGCCAAGTTTCAAACGGTTTTTGTTTTCTATTCTATTTGTCTATTCTCTTGTTTCATTGGCTAGTGTCACTCAGTTACGCGAACAAAACGAAATATTAGCCAATGAAACATGAGAATAGAGAAATTGAATAAAATAGAAAACGTTTCCAAATTAGCTAAGGAGTTGGAGTGGTATCTTGTTGAAAAAGCACCAACAGAAAAATATTATATAAATATATTTATATTATTTATTACTTTTATATTTACTGATATCAGACATAAATCGTTTATCTACGTTTTAATTATAGTCGAGCGAAACGTCTGACACTCAAGACCTAACATTTAGGTGAGAATATTATAATGTGTTTTAATAAAAAAACTGAACATTAACTGAACACAGTTGGAACACATTAAACGAAGTTATGCTCAATTTATGCTTTGCTTGTTCAGCGTAGTAGAGTACAGTAAAAGCTCCTTATTCGCGCTTCCTTCATTCGCGTTTTCACTATTCGCGGATTAAAAAAATGCGACCCAATTCCTATATTCGCGGCAAAAAATTTCTTTATTCGCGGATCTAATAAGTACATACATAATAATAAAAATATTTCAATAGGTATCCAACCCAATATTCTTTGTAAATACCGTAAAATGGACTAATAAAAAAAGTAAAATAGATCTCAGTACAACTTTGCCTAAAGTATGTTGTTGAATGATATCGCCGAGGACTTTGATATAAGCCACCTTCGCCGTGATTAGTTTTTGAGAATGTAAACAAACGGAATGAAAGCAACCTTGTTCCGTAATGAATAAAGTATATTGGTAAATGTTGCTGTTCGGTTCGGTACAAAAATTGTGATCGAGTAACACGTTTCTACCGCTCTCTTCCTAATCTATAATGTCAACTAAAAAAAATGAGAAACTTTTCAAACCATTGCCTATTATTTTGTAACCTAGGAACGTATCCCCTATAATCCCATATAAATTACCATTCCGTATTCACGGTTTCTGTATTCGCGGCATATTCATGGAATGTAAACCCCGCGAATAAAGAGCTTTTACTGTATAGGTATTAAAGCCACGCTGATTTCAGCACGAATGGGCCGGCTCCACCGGGGCAGTACTACCCTCACACAGAAGACCATCCTAATAATAACAGCACTCTTGCTGTCGTATTTCGTTGGTGAGTGTGACCTTCGGCCGCTTCCAGAGGCCGAGAGAATGATGCAGAAACATCCGATCAGGCCATGGTATGGGTCACCATGCTGCATTGCTTCGGTAGGCGTAATAAATATAAAAAAGAGCTTAGACCTCTAGCTTATTGCCTATTACGTTCATTTAGTTTTATTGTATTAAAACATTGTTTTCTTATATTAATTGACATTTCTTATTATTTAATTTCTATTTGTTTTGTAATTTAATTTCATTAATTTTATACAATTTTTAAATTGGTTTTAAACATATTTGTACACCACAGTATGTGGTAGGACATAGTATACTTCTAAAATGTGCATAAGACCTGTACCTGTAACTACCTATGTTTCCAATAATAAATGATTGATTGATTGATTGATACTTTTAGTAATAATTTTTTTCGGCCTCGGTGGCACAGTGGTAGCGTATGCGACTAGTGTGCTTGGGGTCTCAAGTTCAATTCCCGGGTCGGACCAAATGTTTGAGTGATCCGCAAATATTCGTTTTGGAGTTTGGGTGTTTTCTATGCATAATATATATGAAAAAAACGTTTATGTGTTTATATCAGTTGTTTAAAACCCACAATACAAACTCTGTTTACTTTGGGAATAGATGGCTTTATGTTTTAAATGTCCGAAGAATTATTTTATTTTATTTATTTACTTATTACTTGAGACATACCCCACATAGGGGTCCACAAAAATATCCCTACTGAACCCACATTACTCAACAGTCCTACCTGTGAGGTATAAATATTGGACATGATAGCCCTAAGTTGCGGTCCTATCTCTCGCTTGCGGCAAAATGGCCTCCGCCTTTAGTATTAATTGTTATTGCACAAGAATATTACGTACTGGTCTTGTATTTTTGGATGAAAATTAAAAGGTAAGTGTACAGGTAAGTAGGTAGCGATGTATAGAAACTTGATAAATGGTCTCGTGGTTAGCAATGGGCAGTGATTAGCATTCTGCACTCCTTCTCAATATAAAATAATGGTTTTATTAGTGTGCATAGGTACTCCTCTACCCGCGTAATTTTTGTAAAAAGTGGAACAAAGTTTTTTTTCACGGAAATCGGTCTAACAATTACAAACTAGTGAACTGCTAATATAGTCAAGTGCCGATAGCAATAGTAATTGTTTGTTTCTTAATAAAGATTATTTTACAACGAAATACTTGTTAAGCTCTTTGTAATATTCGAAGCAGACTTCTCGCTTAAGTATAGCTTTGTTACGTTGTATTTGAATAAAGTATGTAGGCTTAATTAATATCTTAAAATATTAAATAGTACAAAGAAAATATATATTATTTCTCACAGAGCTTTGTGAGAAATAAGTGAGCGCCTGTAATATTTTAATAGCAAATACACTGTGTTACAAAAGATATATACGTTTCTTGTTAAGTTAATCACTTATCAAGTTTGATTGAAAGAGCCTGTGATGCATAGAGTAGATGAATCAGTGTAGATTATACGTACTTTCATGGTTTAGAAGGGCCTCACCCTAAATTTGTTGAGGGTTCAAATTCTACGTAAATATCTCTCGCTATACATGAATAATTTATTTTATTAAATCACTAGCTTGTAAAAGTTTAACAACGAGACCTAATTACTTTCGCATCTTTATTAACATTTAATGTTGGCAATGCATTGTCCATACATAGCCCCCCGGGTATGGTTTGGTATGGGTTTAGGTATTTTCTCCTTAAAATATGCACGTATTTACAAAAAAAGTATATGTATTTATATCAGTTGTCTAGTACTCAGAGTACAAGCTCTGCTTAGTTTGGGACTAGATGGTGTTGTGTATCAGATGTCCGAAAAAAATATATGTTAATAAATTCTGTAGTAACCTACATACTATAATTAGGTAAGTATCATTAAGTACCAACAGACAACACTAAAATCAATAGGATAACGCTCTCGATGCATCCACTGTACACAATATATTCACTTGTATAGGTAATAAATTATTCATAAGACATTAATTAGACGGCCATTGATAGACTATAGGTTATCTCTGCTTGATTAAGATTTCCTTGTAATTACCAATAATTAATGCACTTAACATATTTATATACACATAATGGCTGGTTATGTAACAATGTTATATTCAAATCATTCGGGTGGGGGTGGGCAGCATTTGAAAAGTTACGTCGAGTCTTTTCGGTTAGAAGTTCTTACCGATCCGAAAATAACCCAGGCGACAATTTGCTCCGTAGATGAACCTAGCGAGGTATAAAACAGGCGTCCAGTGGTGGAGTTCTTATTATCCATATAAATGGAAGTTATGCCACATGGACAGAAAACAAAACTAAAGAGGCAGTTTCTATACAACTGGAAGGTCTGTGCCCTCTACATGTAGAAGAAAACGTCTAGAATGATTGCACTGCACCCCTCTCAGAATAGTACAAAATGTATTTTAGTGACATTGCTATAAGTTTATCATCAGGCGTTACACCATTTCTTCTATTTTAATGTCTAATCAAAATAAATATTAGTTAAAATAGTTGAGTGTTGTGTCCTAATGAACTACAAAAACAAATTTTTAATATGACATTATCTTTTTTGTGACAAATTATTAATTAAATTTAAAGAAATTTTCGATTTGTTGTAGTCATGAGTACTTGAGAACTAATAGAGAATGACGAAACACTAAAAGAAAGAAATACTGTTTGGACGGTAAGTCGAGGACGGACGAACATGACGAATCTATAAGGGTTCCGAGTTATAACCCTAAAAAGATTAAAGTATTCACTACCATATTGAACTCGACAACAAATTAGTATTAATAAACCAATTACATAAGACAAAGCAATTATGTTACGCTCAATGAGGATAAGGCGAATGTCATCTCCAGATACTAACTTAATTAAATCTAACTAATTAATAGTTTAATGAGATCATTGTAAGCGTTAGGTACACTATTATAGCTCTTTGATATGCCCGGTGTTAATTCGCAGATCAGCGTGTTTTTGAATGTATTTTATACTAGGTGAATCCCGTGGTTATAATTGTAAAACACGAGTAACGCCACGAAATGAAGCCAGTCTAAAAAATTGCTAAGTTACTTCTTATGTCATCTTTCTGGCAGTGAGTCTCATCGATTTAGCGGTCCCAGAAATGACCTGCAACATGCATACAGACGGATAGACCGACAGAAAAAAATTTAAAACTTGCTTTTTAAAAACTATTAATTTTATTTATTTGTTATCATGTTAAAAAGTAGGTTAGAACCGATGTCTCTCCATACCATCTTTCATTGAAATTGTTACAGTGCACGGCTCCTCCGTGTAAAAATCGAACCTTTCCTGTAGCAATCGAAAACCACTTCGAACATTGACTTCGAAAGAAAAGTAAGCCATTTTTTTTGGATACTATGAATCTTCTTCTACCTGAAGTTGGCAACGACATAGAACAGAGCGATCAAATCGAAGAATCTGCCTAAAAATAATTTGTGATTATTATAATTATTAATTAGTTTTCCTTCTCTTTGCATCGATGTTGTCTTGCGTAGTTTACCCGTCTGGCCAGTGTGGTATAGTAGGCCAATACCTCCTTTATAAGGAGAGGCCTATGTCCAGCAGTGGACTGTTACAGGCTGTTGATGATGATGATGATTATATTTATGTTTTTTTATTAAAACAATGGTTTAGGCCGTATCTGCTTGTTTAATTATGCATGACAAGATATGTTGTATAATACTTTTGGCCAGGTTTTTGAGTAAATACTCCTCTGTGCAGCGGCTTGGCCGTGAAAACGTAACAGATAGAGAGACAGTTACTTTTTAATTTCAAATATCAGTCATCATCCTCCTAGCCATTATTCCCAATTTTATTTGGGGTCGGGTACTAGTTCAACCGGATTAACCTGAATTTCAGTTTTTCCACGGAGCGACTGGCATCGGACCTCCGCAACCCTAAGGGAGAACTGAAATTCGAAGATTGAACTAGTTGTCAGTATATTTGAGGGCACTGACTTCCCAATAACGATTGCCATAGATGTCCATGACAACCGGGACCGACGGCTTTACGTACTCTCCGAGGCACGGGCGTTAGTCACCGCCAAACTTCCAAACTCCGGGCAGTTATTAGGAATTTCCTAGGAAAATCCCAAAAACACTTTTTGGCCCGACCCGGGATTTGAACCCGAGACCTCTTGATTAGCAGTCGCATACGCTAACCACTAGACCAACGAGGCAGTAATTTCAAATATCAGTATAGATGTAAATATGAGATGATTATGGAAGTGATTATTCACGAAATTAACAGATTCGAAAATGTATGTAAGTTGATCTTGTTCTATAGATATCTACACACGACACTACACAGACAAACACGATTGTTCAAGACATAACTAATCTAAATAACTAAAGAACATTAAATTGGAGAGTTTTTCTTCGTATTTTTATGAAAGCGGGGCTAGCTTTTAAATTATTTTTGTTAACAGATTCAAATTACGTAACTAATTTGTAGTAAATTTAATTTATCCTCTAAGTAAAACAAGCGAAGCCTACAGTTCTTTGAGAAAAGTTGTTTGTGAAAAAAGGGCCGACGAGTGAATGCTGGGTTAAGTTAGAGGGTAGTTAGAGATTTCCATGTTTGTACGTCAGTTGGGCCGTGTAATGTGTAGGTAATTAAGTTAATTAGGGCGTCACACCCAGCTGCGCTTAGGGCTAAATTTGAAGCCTACGGTAGACTGGGCAGGTAATAATGCGATTATAGACATTATAACTTGTGTGGATACTTCTTATTAAAACTAGGGATCAATGAACTATTGAGTAATTAAAATAGGATTAAATAATAGTCTCATTAAAGTAAATAATATCTAGTAAGGATGATGGTATTCTTGCATAACAACAACAACCCATAGGTAAGGTCCTACTGCTGAGCACTGGTCTCGTCTCAGGAGAGGGTTAAGGCCATACGTTGTGGCTACGTAATCTTGCCCTCGGATGTTTTGAAGCCGCCCGAAGGCCTCCAACAAAGCTTCACAACTGTGTTATCTTATGACTACAAACAGGATCGACTGCTGACCTCTGAACTCACTGAAATGCTTATTACATATCATGCCACAAACGGTCACCCATCTAGATCTGACCGCGCCGTCGTTGCTTACCCTAGGTAATTACTTACCTTAGGCGACTTGGCTATCAGCGCTTCTTGCATTCTTGGATTCTTGCATAAATTATGAGCATACAAAGAAGTTTCTTTCAGTTTTCATTAGTTTTCTAAAGGAAATATTTTGGAAAAAAATATCACAAAATCTATAGTTGAAGATTTTGAATTAAAAATGTGTTAGGACGGATTTAGAGATTAACTGATTTTCTAGTTATTTTATCAAGATATAGTTCTGGTGACAATTTGTTGTTGCGGTCTACTGTGGGACCTGCTCGCAAAACGCGATCGGACCCTAAAATGTAACCGTTGAGCCGATAGACGTGGGAAGCCTCTGCGGCTTTTCTGGGGATAGAACCTGGATAGGCGCGGAGTCAATCCTGTCTCCCCAGGGCAGGATGAATGAGTCCGGCAATCGGGTGGGTTTTAGTGAAAATACCACATACTGTTGGCTTCAAAATTCCCTAAAGAACAGACGATCCGAAGGAATTTCTCACCCCGTCAATAAAACAAAAAATAAAATATTTCTTATTAAACAATTGTCTATACCTAATGTAGCTTATAATTTTAACAATAAATAACACTATACTAGACTATATTTTAGATTCGTTATCTCAACGACGTAAATTATTTGTACATTGATAAGATCTTGAATATCTCGCATGTAAAAGAATGAAACAGAATCTTTAAACTGCGTTCTCAGACTAAGTATGTGAACTTTTGTATGTTACTCGTAAAGTTTCGATTCATAATTATTAATGAAGTTTACTAAGATCTTGATAGGTTTTCTTGTATATTAAGTATACTCGTAAAGTCCATTTTTAGGGTTCCGAAGTTCATGACTCCGAAACCTTATAGTTTCGTCATGCCCGTCCGCCCGTCCGTCCTGGACTTACCGTCGAAACGATTAGTGCTAGAAAGATGAAATTTTGCATGGATATGTGTTTTTATCACGTCGACAAAGTGCTTGTATAAAATCACGAAAAATATTTTGATGTGGGGTATCCCCTACACGTAAAGTGAGGGGTGACTTTTTTTCTCGCAGCTACCCCATAGTGTAGGGTATCATTAGATAGGGCTTTTAAAAAATATAGTTTATTTTTGATTTAGGTAACCGTTTACTAGTTATTTCACTTTAAAGGACATTTTTTGTTAAAACAAGGCGTCCCCCTCTTTAAAAGCCAAACGGCTTGTTCAAAAAATCTGGAAAAATTCATGATGGTAGTACATACGATGAACTTTAAACGAAAACTATAACGGCTTACATTACTTAGTTCAGGAGTTATAGAGGCCTAACTCGTAAAATGGAAATACTTGGAAAACTTCATCCAAAATTAACGCATTAATAAGTAAACATAACAATTATCTATTGGATACGATTTTAAATCCACGTTACTTTATAGGTTACTGAGGAACCCTATTCTATGTGTGGCTTGAAACACACTTGGCCGATTTTATAAATACAATAACTTAGTAAGTATATGTATTAGGCCAAAATCTCATTTTTAAGGCTTATGTCTATCAGTGGTCTATCGAAGGAAATAAGTGAAATTACACCTTCCACAGAAATACACTTACGGACTGTATTTACTTAACTAAATAAAATATTCCACCTAAAAATTCACTGCGGCATAAATATTCTTGTAAAAACTGAACTGAACGTCATGCCATCTACCTTATGTCTACAGATAAAATAAACTGTATTTGATATTGGAATATTGGCAACCCTACTTCAAACTGTCATTGAACGGAGTTCTGGTCTGAAAGTATAATAATAAAAAATGTATGTTTGTGCAATGCAAAAAAAAAACAACATGATTGTGCCAGCTCGACCGAAGCAGTACTACCCTCACACAGAAGACCAACCTACAAATCACAGCATTTGTGCTGTCATATTTCGTTGGTGAGTGTGAGACCGGAGGCTAATGATGCAGTTGCATGTTACTAGACCATCATATTGTAGGTCACCATGCTGCATTGTCTCATTCACAATGAGGATGGTGACTACTACTCCTGAATTCTGCTCATGCTTTCCATCGGACGTCGTAGAGTCACTTTGGTAGGCCTAAATATAAAAAGGTCAATCCTGACCAACAGTTCCAGAGAATTAAAATATTCTAAGCAAAGGTTTGAAATTATTAATATGAAAATTAATTGTGCATTCTACAGTTCATTGATATAATTTTTATCTGGAAAAAACTAATCATTATCAACATCAACAATCCATAAAGTCCCACCGCTGGATCGGAGTCTCCTCTTAGGAGAGGGTTAAGGTCCCCACACTTGCCAAGTGCGGGTTATAGAGCCACGTTCTGGCTAAAATCTTGACGAAAGGACGTTTTTTAAGCCGCCCGAAGGCCGCCAACTAAGCTTCACGACTGTTGTCTTATGATAACAACCGGGACCAACTGTTTAAAGTGACCTCCGAATTACGGAAACGCTCATAACATATCACGTAACAAACGGTCACCCATCTAGGTACAGACCGTGCCGTCGTTACTTACCCTCGGTGATTAGTTATGAGCGTTTCATCAGCTAAACCAATTATAACCTCTTAACTACGGACCCAATTTAAATAATAACAACTCGGAGAATAGCCCTGTTAAATCCTATGTATGGTTGTATGTGCCAACGTATCGTTTAAACTACTTTACCTATTTTATTAAATGAGGTGTAAACAGATTTGTATCAATGGCCATCCTGATGAGCTATTAAAATGTTATCAAATAGTTTTCTGAATTTTTTATTACGTATTTTACTCATTTTAAATATCCTTCTCCAAACTATATCTATTGATCTCTAAACCCCTGTACACATGTGTTGTAAAATCATTTTACAACGACCCAGAGAATTACCCGGTTAAATCTTTCACATACACCATTAGTGGTTTTAGTAATTTGTTAGCTGTTAGTTCGGTGTTCACTATTAGCGGTCCGATTCTAACTTATTTAATCTGGCCTGAGGCGGTGTGCGGAACCCATTTGCTGTATTCATACGATACCCTAATTAAAGTTAATTACTCAATGGTGTTAATTCCTGTCACTTTTAAGTGTACTAGTTTTTTGTTGTTTTTCGTCTTTCTTGAAAATGGTTTTTTTGAACAAGTTCTCTTCTGTATCCAACGTATGTAAAAATGTCCTAATTATTGTTAATATTCAGTGGTGTGGTGACGGATTAAGAATACAGAGTGTCCACCACCCCTATTCATCCCGCGGGTGTCGTAAAAGGCGACTAAGGGATAAACTACGCAAGATAACATCAATGCAAAGAGAAGGAAAACTTGAAACCAACCCCATACCAACCCGTCTGGCCAGCGTGGTATATTAGGCCATTACCACCTTTTCAAGGAGAGGCCTATGTCCAGCAGTGGACTGTTAAAGGCTGTTGATGATTATGATTCAGTGGAAAATATAGCCAGTGTTCACAAGTTACTAGAAGACGACTGTGTGATCGGAAATTGGACAGAACATAGTTGATATTTGAGTATTATCCACAGCCTTTAACAGTCCACTGCTAGACATAAGCCTCTCCCTAGAAAGTAAATCTTGGCCTGTTATACCACGCTGGCCAGACGGGTTGTTAGTTGTTGTCCTAGTTATATTTTATATATCATAAATTCCAAAGTAACACTGTTTGTATGTTACGTTACTGTAACTGCTAAATTGCTGTATCTATTTAAATGAAATTTAGCAATCACTTAGATACTTTATTTCTTGAAGAAGGACCTAATTACATAAATCATAATAAACTCAGTTGTTTTTAACCATAAACACAATAACTTATTTATTAGAAAATTGAAAAAAATACTCAAGTTCTTATTTCTAAACAAATGCTTTCATTAATCAACCAGTTAAAACGGACCCATGTCATAAATATCTAAAAACCATTTAAAAAGCCAGACGGTTTTTTGTCAAAATGTTATTGACCTCAGACAGAAACGGACGGAGTTCTGAGAAAATCTAGACCCATTTAGTCTACGCCTCTGGTATCCGAAGTATTTTAACTAGTTTTTTAGAAAGTTTC
Organism: Phragmatobia fuliginosa; assembly: GCA_932526445.1. Taxonomy (NCBI): domain Eukaryota; kingdom Metazoa; phylum Arthropoda; class Insecta; order Lepidoptera; family Erebidae; genus Phragmatobia; species Phragmatobia fuliginosa. The sequence goes on from OW052072.1 coordinate 825,071, forward strand.
ACGTTGTCTTGTTTAGTATTAAAGAACAGAATCTGTCTGGAGCTCAAATCTATGTTTAGGAAACAATGTAATTTCCAAAGCCAACCATTTTATAATTGTATTTTTAAGAAATTGTTGAAGCGGTTGTTTTGTTTTTGCTGTTAAAACATTGTAACAAAGTAAATGTCTATATTCTTCTCTTATGACTCTTATTTACCTATCACAGTTTTTACCACACTATGGCTACCTATTGTGATCTAGTGATGATTTTTGATTTCCAGTGATGACTTATTCTTGCGAAACATGGACACTCACTGTAGGGCTAATGCATCGTCTGAAAGTCGCACAAAGAGCGATGGAGAGAACAATGCTCGGTATCTATTTGCGCGATAGGGTCAGAAACGAGGACATTCGCCAACGCACGAAAGTCCTCGACATAGCTAGAAAAATTGCGCAACTGAAATTGCAATGGGCCGGACATGTCTGCCGAAGAAACGACGACAGATGGAGCCATAAAATTATATTCTGGCGACAGGAAGTCGAAGTGTTGGTAGACCAGCTGCCAGGTGGTCGAACGATATAAAAAAGACGGCAGGGCCGACCTGGACTAGACACGCCGCATCCAGAAGCGTATATAGAGACATATATCCAACAGTGGATGCAGATATGCTGAGGAAGATAGTATATATGTGAGGCATCATTGAGCCTCCGGTCTCACACTCATCAAAGAAATAGGAAAGCACGAATGCTGTCCTTATAGGTTGGTCTTCTCTTGAGGGTAGTACTGCCGCGGTTGAACGGGCCCATTTATTTATTTTATTTTATTTTATTTTAAGATTTAGAAAACTTACAGCTAGAGTTACATCATAGAAATATCTATCCTTAATCTACATGAAGGCCAATTAAAAGTTTTCACAGATATGTATAAAGTTAATCTAAATAAACACATTCACAAACAAGGAAGAGACGACAATGAAATGTTCCAAAACACACATAACCAGCACGACATCACGTGGAATCAATGATCAAAATATTCACTACACAAAATCTTGTTCATTTGCGTAAGACTTGTGTTAAAAAGGTCAATGTCGACTCTTCGGCACACAGCATTGTACGAGTTGCACGCCCTAATCATAAATGAGTTTTGCCTGTAGGTGGTTCGGGAGATAGGGACGTGAAGAAGGATAAAATGGCATTTGTACTGATATACCTCAAAAATTTGCTCTGCATATTTTCAATTCGAGAAATGTAAGTAGCGTAAATAGGGTTCCATATCAGTGAGGCGCACTCAAGATGGCTACGGACGTATGCACAGTATAAAATTTTAATAGTTTTTATATTTTTAAAATCCGCTGAAATTCTGAATATAAAACCCAAAGCTTTCGAAGCTCTGTTAATCATATTATCAATATGTGTATCAAAGAGTAGCTTAGAGTCAAATATAATTCCTAGATCCCTGATAGTATTCACTCAGGCTATTACGGTTTTCAGTTTTCGTGTAAACGAACACACATAACACTTGGAGACGTTTAGTGCAAGTTTGTTGTTATGCTGAAATGAGCCTGGCTCTACTACCTACTAACAGCAAAAAATGTTCAACAACATTAAAGAATACTTAGATACGATCAGACATTTGTTCAACATGATGTTTTATAATTTATTCATTTATCACCAGGATCCTGACGTTGATTACGAAAACCAAGAGAAGTTACGTCTCCAGTGTCTGAAACATATTGACATATAAGCGTGCCGTATCAAGAAGAACTACCTCTTGAATTTTGTTCTTTCACTTCTTGAGATTCAACAAAGAAAACACATTGTTTCAAATAAAACAGAATTTTCCACGTCATCGATTGATTAATTGTGATTCTGAACTAAAAACAGAAAAGAAAACAAACAACAAACAAAAGTACTGTCAAATAGAGTATCTTCTCACCTATTAAGTCTTTTTAAAACCTTTTTATATTAGATAACAATTCTCAGGGTATTTTTTAAACTAGCAATTTTTTCTTTCCGTTTATTTGCAGGTCTTTAAGTTATTTCATTTGCGTATAATAAGCTCAAACCGCCACTTTGTTGCACAAAGCCGTTCGCAATTCATAACAAACTAAAGAATTGTGCTAACAAATGAAATTTTCTCATAACTGCACTACAAACTGGATTGTACAGCAACGGTGGAAAGTGAAATCAAAACAATTTAACAACTAACAGGGACTTCACTCGACTTTAACTCAATGTTAGACCGCATAATATGACTTCAAAACAAAGATTTTTGTTAATAAAAAGAATAATGTTTCTCTTGCAAATAATATGTATGAAGCAATGTGAGAGGTGATCACAGCCAAGAGGCTTTAGGTGATTGGAAACAATCACTGAGGGTAAGCAACGACGACGCGGTCAGTACCTAGATGGGTGACCGTTTGTGGCATGATAAGTATTGAGCGTTTGACTGATGACGGCGATGATTAATTCTAAATTTGGGTTTGGTTGTATTTTTATAGATCTTAAATTAAAATTGACGTATGTTACAGTAGGACAACTATTATCATATTATTAAAACCCTAAAATTTCAGCATAAATGGGCCGGCTCAACCTACCAAAACCAAAACCTTCAAAAATAGAGCGTACTGTGACACCTCTGGTTTTTCGGGTGTCCATGGGCGGCGGCAATCAACTACCATCAAGTGATCCGTCTGCACGTTTGCCCCCTAAGATTTAAAAAAAAATACCACAGTAGAAGTACTATCCTCACACAGAAGATCAACCTAACTTAACAGCATTCGTGCTGTCATCTTTTGTTGGTTAGTGTGAGACCGAAGGCCCAATCATTCCGCATCACAGTAGCAAGCCGCCTTGGTGTGGTACACCCAGTATGGTGTTTGTATGCACTCACAATGAGAACAGTGGCCACTAATTCTTTCCATTAGGTAGAGTGGAGTCACTTTGTTTGGCTTCAATATTTATTAAAAAAATATCAACAACAAGTAAATTTTATATAAAAAGAACCACAGAACGAAACATCAATGACTATCCCAACTTACTACCACAACTATTAAGCACGTAGCGCGAGGCAAACACGATTTTTCATAGAACTACTTTGTACCTGGACAAGAACGGGTGTAAATTAATTAAGACCAACATGGACGTCGAACTGTGTGGTCACGGAGCTATAATCATACTCATAATGGATGTTCCATAAAAAGAGCGACCTGTACAGTTTCATCTTGAGTGTAGCATCTACTTTTTTACCTACCATTTGACGTCCAACTTCAGCAATGTGTTCATCGGTCAAATTAAATAATATGTGTGATTCCTCGGCCCCCTAGTACATCTTCACAAGGCTGCCATATGTGAGTTGTCATGTTGTATTGTCCACATTTGTAATAATTATGGTGGTCCCACTTTTGAATTCTACATCATACAGAGTAGAGACACCTTGGAAGGCTTTAATTCAAGGCAGGGTTTTATTTTTAAATTTATGTACTTATAAGCTGCTCATTGCTATATGTATATTTGCTAAATCCTACTTTGAAGTCCATCTAATCTAAAATCCCTTATTTTCTTACCCTTAAGGTTAGATTTTTTTTTCTAACCTCAAGGTGTACCCTTTTAATAAAAATATTTATTGAAATCGGACTACTCTGTAAAAAGTTATGCATGGTTATATGTAACAATCAGTGAATACACAATCAATCATCCCCTGTTTTGCTAGTCTTAGGGTTAGAATTATTTTTCTAAATTTATATGGGACCAACTTCGGAGTATAAACTTTCAAAACAAAAAGATTTATCAAAATCGGACTATTCAGTAAAGTTATACGTGGTCATACATAAAAAATATACGGGTCGAATTGAGAACCTCTTTCCTTTATTTTTTCGTCGGTTAAAAAGTTAGCTAAACTTCCATACATTGTCCAATAGATGAAAATTTTGCTATTTTTCACCCAATAATCGAAAAAATAATAAAAAAGTCGTGTGGCACTCGGGGACTGCCGCGGTTAAGCTAATGCATACCTAGCATTTTTTATCAACTTATGCAATTTTAATATTTTATTTTTTTAGTTATGCAGTATTTTTTTCCTTTGATTTTAATTCAAGTTTACAAAACTATATACACTGTCTTTTTACCAACATACATTCTAACAACATTATTGGAAAACAATATAATTATCCTATTAACCGAAAGACATTATAACATTACAAAAACATTATAGTAAGATGAGATATGTTCATAAGGAATAAAAAAAAGGAAAAAAAAAAAGAAGAATCTGGAATGACTGTGTTGTCAAGGCAACGGATGACGGCGGGTGGCCGCAGCACGCATGCGCCTCCACATCCTTATCGCACTAAAGTGACAATAATATTCTCTATCCTTTTTTAGGGTGTTAGGTTTTTTTGTTACGGAATTTCTTGATTCGGTCGCAGCGCTTAAAGCCCGCGATAAAAGCTGTACAATAGCTTAAAAATACCGACTCCTTCCATTCGTGATCTTGGTACGCAATCAACTAACAAAGTGAAGTAATTTGATTGGTTCGCAGTGGACGCTGCAAGAACAAGAATTTATTTATACAAATCATTGCATTTGTTTAATTTGTCGTGCCGAATGGTGTCGGGCCGCGGTCGTGTCGCCAGAACAATCACATTATTCATTAACGCCTTTAGTATTTGTTCTATAACACTTATTTGTTCGTTCAACAGTTTAGACAACTCATTACAGGAAGGGTTTTCAAAGATTTGTGGCACAATTAACGCCTAGCTGAATAACTAGAAATCTTGTTCGTAAGGTGCATTTAGATTACATCTAATTTTACAAGAATTGAGATCGAATTATTCTGATTGCCTTTGAGATTGGTTAAATTGATTTTTAAACATACATGGTCTGCCTCTTGAGGGATAATGAAGTATCATTATACCTGAAGGGGCAGACCGTCTTTTCAAATTTACTGATACTTACTATTTTTATAGTAAGATTTTGCAATTGCAATGCTTATATTTGGTGGAATCAATTTATTTAAATATGTAAATGATCAACATCGGTAGTTGTAATTATATTTTAGATATAACTAAAATATAACTGCACTCTTATAATCTGTCTATATAGGTTCTATTTTAAGTCGTTGGTCAAGCGGTTAGCGTATGCGGCTGCCGATTAGGAGAACACAGGTTTGATTTCCGAGTTGGAACAAAAAGTGTTTTTTTTTCTGATTGTGGAAATACTTGTAAAGAGTTCGACGTTTGAAAGTTTAGGATCTTAACCTCCGTGCCTCGGAGTGCACGTAACTCTTTACGTCGGTCCTCCGTTAGATCACATCATACACATCATCATCATTCAATATGTATACTAGCTGTTGTTGTAAATCGTGAGTAACGCCGCGAAGCGAAGCTAGTCTAAGAAAAAAGTTACTCCTCAGGCCATCAGCTTTCTGCCACTGAAAGTCCCATTAAAATCGGTCTAGCCGTTCTAGAGATTACTCGGATCAAACAGACAGACACAGAGCAAAAAAAATAAAAAAATGATTTTTTGTTATTATTAACGTATACACTTTCAAATGCATTTAATAGAAAAACTCTTAATTTGATATTACATACAGAAACTTCAATTTAGTTATTTGTACAAAATGTACACATCCGACTAACATTTGAATCACATTGATTTCACAATGGATAGATTTCACTCAATTTCATTTCCTTTAAAAGAGATTGTAGAAATGTATCTATAGAAAGTTATCGTCAAACAATAATGTATACACCCCATGACATTTCGAAACATTACATCGCCAAGTTTTATATGAATCGGATATGAAGTCAATCTCACACAAGTCCCCTACAGCGGGGACGATCAAAACTTTATTCATTCAATATTATTTCTGTGCTAGAACAATAAATAATAACAAAATTGTCTAATATAAGCCAAATAGAGCCGAATAAATGTTTTTATTTGAACCAAATGTCGTCCCACATTTATATAGTATAACAAAACTGTTATTTCTTCCAAACTGACGTATGAATAGAAAAGATTATATACAGTTCAAAAAGTTTTATTATCTGTGCGAGGATGCGCCCGCGCGGAAGTAATGCTCGGCAATAGTCGGCAATGTTCGGCTACGTTCGTGTAAAAAATGTTTCTCCTTTATTAGGGCGGGGTAGCGGTTGAGTGCGATAGTTCGCAACTACTGGCCGTGATAGACATAGACTAGAAAATGTTGTATAGTAGCCACAAAACTTTTTTGGAAATTATTTTAATAGAGGTTACAATTATTTTAAACTTACTATGGTGACTTCCACATACTATATTACAGAGTTTTCTACCTAAGACACACCGAACTACGACTTCGTAGTTCAGTTTGTTTTAGGTATAAAATGTCTCAGGTATGTTCACCTTATCTGTTTGACGAATTCTATTGGCGGGACATGACACTCGTGCCCTCCACATAACTAAGTAGTTTTTTTAAACAAGCCATGCATTATGTACATAAGCCAGTATTAAGCAATTCTTCGACGATTATCACCAACTCAGTGATGTTACTAGAGATTAATCATCATTGTGAGAGGAAAATTTAAACTTATTGCAGGTGAAGTCAGGAGACTAAACTGGTCAATTACCCTCCTGTACCTGTTTGTAGTTGTCGGTGACATTTGAAGATAGACCTCAGTTTTCTCAATAAAGTTGATGCGATAGTCAGTAGGTAACTGTTTCTAGACTTTCGCGAATTTTACACATACTCATGTTTTTTTACTGTATATGGGACCCATGGCCATGAGCGGTATAACCCGTTCTAAACGTCGGAAAGTAGAAGGTAATATAACCTTTTTAATTATATCGCAAATAAGTCCAATATACAGTAAAAAAACATGAGTCAGTAGGTAGTAGAGCTATGCTGCTTTCAGCACGAATAGTCTAGCTTGACCGGGGCTTACCCTCATACAGAAGACTAACCTAAAATGTCATAATTTGTGCTGTCGTCTTTCGTTGTTAAATGTGAGGCAGGACGTCGAATCATGCTGCATCATTCTCCGGAGGTTGGGGGAGTGATGATGGTTGGGGATGATGGGGGAGCAATAAGGTTGCTAGCTCCTACTCCTAAATTCTACTCATGCTTGCCATCAGGCAGAGTAGAGTATAGTCAATTGTTATCGATTCCGCCAGTGGAACATCCCTAACGTCCTACACATCTCTAGCTCCGAAACGTCAAATACTACAACGAAGAATAATTCCTTTTCTCTCTCTGGTAATATCCCTCTCTCCCTACACTACTACCATTTTCTCAATTATTGTAAATCAAATTAAATAAGTACATTATTGTGAGAAAATTTTATTTCTAAAACAACAGTACGGACAAAACACATAATAGTAGAATTAACACACTATAATTTTATGAAAAAAGTAATGTAGTTTGGTTTTAATTTTTTTCTTTAATTATTTTCTAGTTATGTGATCTAAATGAAGTGTAATGGTAGAACAAAGATTTTTAGTTTTGGACAATATCATAAACTAAATTTAACAAAGGTACTAGTTTGACTGACACTGTAGGTAGATTACTTAATTAGTAACAAAAGTCAGTGTCACATCTGCATTGTTTACACAAGTTACTCTTTGGCCACGTCCAAAACAAGCCGGAGGTAAATGAGCCGCGGCCCATTTGCTTCAAATTGCGCGTGCGAGACAACTGGCTCCTGTTTATGTACCCACTGACCGATCTCCTTGCTCACCCACAACCTCGCCCAGCGCTGGCCATGATATATTAGAGAAAAAACTTAGATTGGGCATTTCAGTACACTCGACTTCATACAATATGTAAACTTCAAATTGGTTTTACGTATAACAAATTTGTTTCCGCGTAAGTTTTTTTGTGAATTGTTAGAGATAAAGAATTTATGACTTATTTGTTGGTTTAGAAATTTCCTTTTCGTTTCGTTTGTTTTTGGAGTCAGATAATAAGGTTTCTTTTTATATAGCATAGGAGGCAAACAAGGTGACCTAACCACCTAATGCTGATTGACTAACGAGGCATATGGAATCCCAAAACTCAGGAGATGCAGGTTCATTATATGTGGGGGGCATCATCAACATGCTGCAGGAGCTCACTAGTGTAGGTCACCATGCTGCATTGTGTGCACTCACAATGAGGATGGTGACCAAAGTAAGTACAAAATGATGTAAAGTAGTTGTAAACTATAACATAATTGTGACTAGTTTTCATTGAGTCCATGGTATCGATCCAGGCGAGTGGACATTTGTAACAAAGTTATATTTGTACCGAGTACTAACCAAGCTACACCTCGTGGAGTTACCAGCGGTTGCTGTTTTGGAGGTTCCAGCTAATTTCTGAAATAATTATAGGCATCGACCAACATCTTAAGAGGCTCTCGTTGGACGGCTGGATCGAGGGTCTGATGCAAAAGTCCTCCTCCTTGTCAAGGCACGTATAGTGAGGAGGTTCCTGTCTTTGGAGCCCTAACCACCGGCTTCTTAATCCCTGTACCTGAAGTCGTTGGCCTACTATTTTTTGAATTTTTGTGTAGTTTTTAGATTTACATATTTAAAAATGGAATGAATATATTATGTATATTAATTTAAATAAAGAGAATAATAATAATATTTATTTCTTTGACCAATAATCATACATACCTATGTTACAGTATAGGATATTTGATACAAAAGTAGTACATAAGGTATTAAATAGCCTAAATAACATTAGTAAAAAATTAACGAAATGTTATTAGGTTTATTCATGTTTGCATAATGTATATTTATAATTTAGATCAAATACTTATATAGCTGCTTGCTTGTTATAGAAATGAAATGACTATAGTATATATATTAGGCTAATTTTCTTGACGAGCTTTGACCTGTGGCGTTTCGTTAGTTGTTAATATAATGCCGCGGTCAGACGTCACTCAGTCAGGTCAGGCGGTAGTGAAGAGTGACGTCACTCCAGACCAGGGACAATCTATTAGCATTCTGGGAAGTACTACACTAATTCCTAACGAGCACCACAATTAATATTACAGCACCGATCGTGGTGCCACTCTACCTATTTATTAAGAAACCTATAAATCACAACAACGGCTAGGGTTGCTACTTAAAAAACCCATTAATAGTATTTATTGTTTTTTTTTTTCATTTATTTGTGTTATTGAACATAAGGAGTAGGCTTAGGCTATTAAAATATTACTTCTGGAAACTTATTCCAAATCTCTTTTTAGCGTTTTAATGTTAAATCGGAATCTAATTAATAATGTTTATATTATAACATAGTCATATCGCATAAACAGTTACTACAAGGCATAGGTACTCTTCTTCTATAAAGGATCTTTTGGTCTTCTGTAATACGGCACTATATCGATTATATTATTAGACACACTTACGATTATATTCTGGACTGGCTGAGTCCCGGGTGTTAGCGTCTTGTTGTAAATCATTATATACCCTAAGATCATTAGCTTTCTACCAGAGAAAGTCCCGTTAAAATCGATCTAGTCATTCCAGAGATAAACGGAACAAACAGACAGACGGACAGTTACAAAGACAATTCATTTTAAAACTGCTTCTTCTTGATGTACTTTGATATGCATTTAGTAAAAAACTGTTCATTTAATATTACATATAGACACTCTAATTTTATTTAATATATTTGTATAGATGAAGAAAACAAGATAGACGACAAGCAATATTGCTTTTTCAGGTGGATTTAAGATTGAAAGTAATACTTTAAGCAATTCAGGACCGTGTAGCTGTCCCTCTTAACTGCCTTGTTGCTCTAGTGGTTAGCGTATGCGACTGCTAATCAAGAGGTCTCGGGTTCAAATCCCGAGTCGGGCCAAAAAGTATTTTCTTAGGAAATCCCTGAAAGCAGCCCGGAGTTTGGAAGTTTGGCGGTGATTCACGCCCGTGCCTCAGAGAGCACATAAAGCCGTCGGTCCCGGTTGTCATGAACATCTATAGCAATCGTTATTGAGAAGTCAGTGCCCTCAAATATACTGACAACTAGTTCAATCTTCGAATTTCAGTTCTCCCTTAGGGTTGCGGAGGTCCGATGCCAGTCGCTCCCTGGAAAAACTGAAATTCAGGTAAAACCAGTTGAACTAGTAGCCGACCCCTAATAAACTTGGGAATAAAGGCTAGGAAAAACACTCACTCTTATTTATGCTTTTAATGAATTCCTCATGGTACTGTCAATGTACATAAGCTGTCTTAAGCATAACTCCATCCACTCCAGAATGTTTTAAGTAAGTCGGTGGTTCCGAAAACCTCAATAGCAAGACCATCACACAGGTTCTTAACTTTTTACTTTTGTAAGTAAAGATTCTACGTGACGAATAAAGGCCATTCTTCTCTTTCTATTGATCTTATAATTAATATTTTATGTTTAATCTTTCGTTACCAGTAATTTGGCCAATATTTGAGCACATATAGTTTTTACCTTTGTTGTAAGTAGATGCTCCTACTATGTTGTACCCACTGAGGCTGTTGTTTTTTTTTTTTTTAAATTAGCTTAAGTTCTAATTTTTAATCACTATAATTTGCATCAGTCCTCTAACATGGTGTATAGTATATTAGTGGCAGCACCTTACAACCATATCAGGTTTATAAACATTAAAACTATGTAAACATTGGCGATTTGAAAGGAGTGGCCGCGAGTTTTTATTGCCATGTTTTTTTCTCCGGCTCTACCTATTGTTTGCGAACATGGCATAAATGTACATGTAGAATCTTGACCTGTCACAAGAGATGTATTGCATTCTAAGTGAATAAAGAATTTTGAATTTGAATTTGAATTTGAATCTCTCTAGAATCAGACCCTTTTTTCCCTATTTTATCCGTGCGAAAGATAGCTATAAGAAGTTAGGCATCCCTATTTCCACCCTACTTCTGGCTCCACAGACGAGACGCGCCCCCATTAAGGGGATTTTCCACAGAAATTACTGGCAATACATCATTGAGATGTTTTTAATAAGCGCCAGTGTTGACGGACTACCTTGTTCAAAGGATTGCTACACTTGTGTATGAAGCTTGAAGATAATGTATCGGTGTCTGTTACAATACCTTCATGTCTAATGTAATATTATTGTTTGTTTTGATTTTAACCGACTTCAAAGGAGGAGGTTCTCAATTCGTCGGAATCTTTCTTTTTATGTATGTTCAGCGATAATTTCGTCGTTTATGAGCCGATTTCAAAAATTATTTTTGCATTGGGTTGGGCATAGCTCACACAGGTGGTCCCATGGTCACCATGCCGGTGTCTGATGGTGGGATCCCAAGGGAATCGAGGGAACTCCTTAAATATCATAGGCACAATTGTCGCGATTTGGTTTCTCGGAATAGTTTTTCTTTGAAGTCGGATTCTTTTTGTTAAAATTATTAATAAAATATATTTATTCAAATATATTCGAAGCGCTCATAGCTGAGTAGCCTTAGGGGATTGGAAACAATCACTGAGAGTAAGCTTCGACGGCGTGGTCTAACTTAGATGGGTGACCGTTTGTGGCATGATATATTGAGCGTTTCCGTGATTCGGAGGTCACGTTAATCATTTGGTCCCGATTGTCATCATAAGATATCAGTGCCACGACTGCCTTAGTTGGAGGGTTTAGGACAAAATCATCCGACGGCTAGATTACGTAGCCATAACGTGTCTTACCAGTCCTCAACCCGCACTCGGCCAGCGTGGGGACGTATGACCTTAACTCTCTCTTGAGAGGACACCCGAGCCTAGCAGTGGGACATTAAAGGTTGTTAGGGATGTTTGCCTGAACCTGCATTTATTATTTAGATCAAGTAATTTAATTTCAAAAGATACTGACATATCTACATTTGCGAGGTAACATTATTTTTGACAATAACAGTTCAAAGTAAAGCACTAACGGACTGTGCAAAGCTCTAACAGAAAAACAAATTTGACTGTCCATTCAGAGCTCAGTTGCTTAACTAGGAGACAAAGTAAACTTTGACATCTGTCTGTTGACATTTGTCGAGCGGGCCACGTGCCCTTTTGACAATTATGTTATGTATAATAAGAATCGCCCATTGTACTCACTTATCATGTAATATTCAACTGCGACATTGTAATTGGTGTATAATAAAGTATATTCTATTCTATTCTATCTTTTTTTAATATTTCGGACAAATTACACGCAACATCATCTAGTCCCAAACTATTTGTATTACAATAATACAGATTACACATGCCAAAAATATAAAAACGTGTCTAATTTCACAAATAATCGATAATAGGACCTATAATGATAGCTGAAGTAAAGTCTCTATGGAGCACAATCTATTCCTTACCTATGATTCGTTTAAACTTTAGACATGCCCACTATAATTGCAATTGTCCTTCACTAGATATGTCCAATGAATAAGGTTTGTCCTCAGAACGATGGCGGTGATTCTCTGTATTAGCATCAGTAGTAATAATACTGTTTACAAGCAGAGCTTGTGCTAAGGGTACTAGACAACTGATATAAATACATAAACATACTTTTTTTTTGTAAATCCATACATATTATACATAGAAAACACCCAAACTCCGAAACAAATATTTGCAGATCGTACAAACATTTCATCCGACCCGGGAATCGAACCCGAGACCTCTTGATCAGCAGCCGCATACGCTAACCACTAGACCGACAAGGCAGTTGAAATCATTGGATCAAAATCATTGGTTTTAATAAGTGAGTTTTCTGACGGCTCACAAATATCCAAACCCCTTGAAAATCACATTACCAGCTCGCGTGTTACTGAACTATTTTGTTCTCTAATATGTTCCCATAACTTGTTTATGAGATAATTAACTATTATTGTTCCTAATTTCGTTTGTGTTATGTGTAAATTTGATTTATGTTGCGTGAAGAAGTGGTCAGCGTCAGTATTGAGAAGAAATTTGTTGTTAGTTTAGTACAGAAGGGAAGCGCAGTAATGCAGGCGCATCTCATTAGGCCACAGTGTGGGTCAACATAGCGCATTCACAATAAGGATGGTGACCACTACACATGCTTTCCACCAGGCAGAGTTGAGTCATTTGACTGCCTCGTTGGTCTAATGGCTAGCGTATGCGAGTGCTGATCAAGAGGTCTCGGGTTGATTTCCAGATCGGACCAAATGTTAGTATGATCCACAAATATTTGTTTCGGAGTCTTGGTTTCCCATGTATAATATGTATTGTTTTCCAAAAAATGTATGTTTATGTATTTATTTCAGTTGTCTAGTACCGATAATACAAGTTCTGCTTAGTTTGGGACTAGCTGACGTTCTGTGTAAGATGTCCTATAAAAATTTATTATATTTTGGCAGCATAAAATAGTTTCTAGTTCCACAATTAATCGATAATAGGACCTATAATGATAGCTGAAGTAAAATCTTTAAGGAGCATAATCGATCCCATACCTATGATTCGTTTAGGCATGCCCACTATAATTGCAATTGTCCTTCAGTAGATATGTCGAATGAATAAGGCTTGTCCTCAGAACGATGGCGGTGATTCTCTGTATTAGCATCGTAAGAACCATCGATTGTGCCTCGATCTGTCAATAAACACGATCAATGCGTCGCCTCACATAAAAGCCTTCAGCGTAGAAACGAGCGGCGTAAAAAGCTCGACTTTAATTGCAGACGCTTCTTTGTCCCATTGTAGTCCATTCTCACTTAAATATACTAATACAACCTTGCTCATACTGTCCAATTTTAAATTTCCAGCTTTATTTTTAAGGTCTTAAAGTTCGGGATTGCTTAATTCGGTGATAGATTTAGGGTTGTCTCGTATTAAAATTACAATGAAACATGGTTGGACGAGCCGATAGTCAAGCGACAGTGAAGTGGTCGATTATGTAAATGCACTGAATTCGTAACGCATCGCCTCTGATTTATATCGACCGATTTTCTAAAAAGCTTTGATATTTAATTGAGTTTATTGGTTCGATTGTAATCGATGAAGAGGCTGGGAATAATTTTATTCTACTTAGTATAAATGTGGTCCACAATCGGAATTTGATGGTATGTTCATTGTTTTTGAATGCGTTTTTGTCTCTCTATTTAGTCATTTGGTCGGAGTAATGTGTTTTAGCTTCGTGACAAATGATAATTGTCTATCTGGGGGAGTTGAAGAAGTATTTATTGAAGCTAAATTGATAATATTTCAATTAACGTTAAAGAACATAATAGTATAGTTGTAAAGAATTCGTATTTGGAAACGGAAATATTTATTTAAATTAAATTGATTTCATTTCCATTTTACCAGACCACGGCTGAGTCGAAAGGAAGAGTATGTTCCACCGTAGAGGGTTAACTACTGAACCGATTTTGATGAGATAGGTGTCAATAGATTTGTAATAATTGGGTGGGCAACATAGATTTAGACTTTATATAGTCAGGTTATAGCTTTTTTAACATTATCTTGGAATAAAAATTCTGTCCAAAGGTAGTTGGTTCGGTTCCCACTCGAGACAAGGCTGGTATACTATATAGATTGCCTAATTGATAATATGTATATGTTTAGATGTATATTGTGTACTTTGTTTGCATATATACTGACATTTAGTGTACGTCAATATAAATGATGGCCTCATTAAAAAGCTGTGACTGTTATCGATATCACCAGCATAAGTTATTAGTCATAATCTATATGTACTAGGAATCAAGTATAGCTCATTTAGGACTTTTTTTACAGAGTGATATATATTTATTTGAAAGCGATTAGTGCCAAAAATAATCTATTGAATAACTCACTGCCGTATTAATACAGTTAAATTATGTATTATATATTCCTTGGTAATTAATGTATTATAATTATAAATAGACAAGTTTACTCAAAATTTGATATAACAAAGCCCTACATCTTCATCTTCCTAGCCCTTATTCCTTAGTTTATTTGGGGTCGGCTACTAGTTCAACCGGTTTTACCTGAATATCAGTTTTTCCTGAGCGACTGGCATCGGACCTCCGCAACCCTAAGGGGGAACTGAAATTCAAAGATTGAACTAGTTTTCAGTATATTTGAGGGCACTGACTTCCCAATAACGGTTACCATAGATGTTAATGACAACCGAGACCGACGGCTTTACGTACTCTCCGAGGCACGGGCGTGAATCACCGTCAAACTTCCAAATTCCGGGCTGCTATTAGGAATTTCCTAAGGAAAACCCAAAACACTTTGATCCGACCCGGGATTTGAACCCGAGACCTCTTGATTAGCAGTCACATACACTAACCACTAGACCAACGAGGCAGTTATATAACAAAGCCCTACATGTAGGTATATTCGACGTCCTAAAAAGACCAAATGAATATAATTGCAGACTGGTCTTAATTAGAATACTTCATCCATTATATTAAATGTGAAACAATCAGTGTCGTTGATGTGAGCACAGTAGCGACAAAATAAAAGATATGTTTCTGCGAAGTCGCGGGTAAGTGATGAATGCCTTCCACTCAGGTTTTTAACTGGCGCGTTGATCTTTATAGTGCAGGAGACGGACTTACTAAATTATATACATTTTATAAAAGTATTTACTACGTCTATCAAATTAAATTAACAACCCATAATGTCCCACTGATAGGCTCGGGTCTCCTTTAAGGAGAAGGTTAAGGCCATATGTCCCCACGCTGGCCGAGTGCCGGTTGAGGATTGGCAAGATACGTTGTGGCTACGTAATCTTGCAGTTGAATGTTTTTAAGCTGCTTAAAGGCATCCAACTAAGCTTCACGACTGCTATCTTATGATAACAACCGGTACGACAACTTAAGATGACCTTCGAATCACTAAAAGCTCATAGTTTGTAATTTAAAATTAATAACTTTTCATTACATGCATATAAAAGTAAACACTATAGACGATACTTACATCATAAAGTAATTTTTTAAAGTTTCTTTCGGTCAAAACAAACAGTCAGACAGTATTTTAGTTTTTTGATGCCGATGAAGAAATAAAAAATAACTTAAGCTACTTTTAGACTAGCTTCGCCCCGCGGCGTTTCCTATGCCAATAACAACCGTGGGGCCCAGCTTTTTTAATATCAACAACCCATAACGTCCCACTGCTGGGCTCGGGTCTCCTCTCAAGAGAGGGTTAAGGCCTTACGTCTTTTTTAATATAAAATGTTATAAAGTTTGTATGAGCTGAAAATATTTGTTTCGGAGTTTGGGTGTTTTCTATGTATTATTTGCAAAAAATAGTATGTTTATGTATTTATATCAGTTGTCTAGTACCCATAGTACAAGCTCTACTTAGTAAGGGACTAAATGATATTGTGTGTTAGATGTCCAAAAATATTTATAAGAAAAAAACGAATTGTTCATGTTTCTAAACCCCACCTCCTGTACTACAAAATATTTTTCGCAACAATTCGTACTCATCCGTTGATTAACGAGTTAACCATCGGTAATTATAAACACGATAATCGTACCAGTCAGGTGTCCTGTGATTGCCCCTCAGCGGTCTTCATTGCCTTCTTATTGCATCCCTACATCGCCAATTGCCACCAATTGCCCGACATCGCGTATTTAATGACCGCCGAATTTATGGCTTCTGATGACGTTTAAGTGTTTGATCTTTTTATAATATGGTGAATAAATGTTTTTTTTTTAGTGGGAATGACTCGCCCAGTGATAAATAATTTAGTCGTCAAAAGTTAATATGTAATTTGGTACTCAGATTTTATGACTACGATGCCTGATGTTAAGCATAAGCAGAATCCAAGAGTGGCGGTCACCCTCCTAACTTTAAGTGTATATAATGCAGCATGGTGATCCACACTATTGACTACACGTTTGGCCTAGTGGTTTAAGCGGTTCGTCATGTTGCTCTCTACTACGCCAAGTGTCGTGGTTTCAAATCCCAAGTGGGAAAACAGTTTGTGTGATCCAGAAATTGTTGTTCTGAGTCTGGGTGTTCTTTGTGTCCATTTCATATATATTTGTAAAGTCCCCCTCGACATAGGATGTATATTGCTAATATGGGAGTTATATTTTAAAGAAGAAAAAAAAACATTAGGTCTCCGGTCTCCCACTCAACAATGAAATACTACAGAACGGATGCAGTCATTAAGTTTGTCTTCTATGCGATAGTAGTACCGCCCCGCTTGAGCTAGCCCATTCGTGATCGGATTAGGAGAAAGTAGGATTGTTAAAGAAATAAGGTGCACCCTCTATTCCCTCACGCTCATGATCCAATGGGACGCTTATCCTACATGACCAAAAGGAGATCTGGCGCAGGACTGACTGACTTTCCAAAGGAACGGGAGTTAAGATCCCAACTTCCAAGCTGTAGGCTATTATTATACATTTCTATAATTACTGATATCACTTTTCCACCGGAAATCAAACCCGAGACCTCTTGATCAGCAGTTGCATCTGTTAACTGCTAGACCAGCGAAGCACTTTGTTTATAAAATTTACATACAAAAATGTTATAATGTGCAGTCTGAGTATTCATACAAGTTCCTCAACACAACAAAGGATTACAATTTGGTATCAAAAGAAGAGATCTTTTTAATACTACATTGTTGATCCTTAGGTACCCATAGAAAATCCGAAAAAATACCGAAATCAAAAGCCGACGAACATTGTGAACAGGTGAATGAAACTACTATAATAAAAAAATAAAAAAATAATTTATTTACAAGTAAAGGCAAGTACATTTTGGCTATGTCCAGTGGCCCCACACTAGGCAAGCCTGTCCTGTGGGTGCCTGTTACGATTTACACAAGCTTAACGTGCTCGGCCGACATCAAGAAACTTAATACCTAATTACGATAAAAACAATAATAATAATAAAAAGTAGTAATAATAAAAGATTGCTTAACCTATTTGACTTACGGGCTAACATTAAATGGACCAATTAAAGAACCAACACACACAGAAATATTGCCATTCTGAACCCAACAGTAATGTTCATGTCATGTGCACCAGTAGATTCTCTGTCATGTCATATGACAGCGTGAGGAGCCAGTCCATAACCTTAATTTTTGCCGCGCGTACGGAACACTCCTTAATATCGCATGAAGTGGCTACTTTATTATAGACAAAGCGATTTATAAATGGACTGAAGCGTCTAGCAAAGGAAGAGTTGACTCTGGGAACTTCCAATCTGTAAACTCGACGTTTCAGGAGTTGTGGATATTCTTCACTGTTTAGAATGTGCTTGTGTGTTCTTAAAAAGGATTTGAGAATGAAAAGTTGACGCACATTAAGTACTTTCGATTCCCGGTATAGGTCTATGGTGGGATACCTAAATGGCTTATTAAGCATTACTTTAAGCACCGAGCGCTGTGCTCGCTCAACCTTGATCATATGTGTTTTTGCGGCACCTCCCCAGCAATCTATACAATAGGTAGTCAAAGACTGACTCAATGCAATGTATACCATCTTTAAAATTCTCGTCGGTGCTGAAGAGCGAAGCAATCTTAAGATGTTCGCCGTTTTTCGTACTCTGTTTGATAAGGCATTGATATGCGTTTTAAAGTTTAGATTTTGGTCTAATATTACCCCGAGGTACTTAAATGAATCGGCGTTGCTGATTGCTTCACAGTGACAGCGAGTTGGGTCTCCACAGCTGCTGTGAACCCTTATGTTCAACGATGAGTCCGGAGCTGATGCTGATGTCTTAAAGAAGCTTAAGTATTTCGTTTTTTTGGCATTTAAGGATAATAAGTTATGTCGCAGCCATGTGAACACTCTAGTCATTCCCATCTCCGCATGTGCAAAGGCCTCTGTCCAAGTGGATCCATCATAAATTATAGCTGTATCATCCGCATAACATATGATGTTTGCGTGAACCGCTTCATGTATATCGTTCATATACATGATAAATAATGTCGGCCCAAGGATACTGCCTTGTGGGATGCCAAAATTTACGGGTTTGAGACCACTTCTACATTCGCCAACTCTCACACATTGCTTTCGATTAGTCAGATAACTTGTGAACCATTGGAGAGCATTGCCTCTTATGCCGAAATGTAATTCTAGCTTACGTAGCAATATAGGAAACGAGACCGTGTCAAAGGCTTTTGAAAGGTCGAGGAAGATACCAATACTGCACCTGTTCTTATCTAGTTGCTCTGACACTGTGGATATCAACAATGACACTGCTTCCTCTGTTGATTTTCCTCTCCTAAACCCGAACTGTCTGGTGGAAATTAGGTTATTGCATTCAATGTATTTGACCAAGTCTTTTGTTAACTATTTTCTCCAGAAGTTTTGAGAATGCTGTCAGAAGTGTAATTGGTCGGTAGCTATCCGCTGCGTTTTTTGCGCCATTCTTATAAACTGGGGTAATGCAACCAGTTTTCCATGCTTCGGGAAAGATACCCGATTCAAGGCTTAGGTTGAATATATGTGTAAGAGGTGGTACGATACTCACCCTAATGTCTTTCAGAAGAACGTTGGTTAGGCCATCAATACCAGGAGCTTTGTCGTTTTGCAGAGACAGTATAAGTGACTCTACTTCAGACTCATCGGTAGGTGACATAAAGAAAGATTGTGTTAACAACTTGTTAGAAATTTTATCTGCCAATGACTCTTGTGTCTGCTGTAGGTCGTTTAGCGTATTGTTTGCCAGCATTTGGCCAACTGTTGAAAAATAAGTGTTGCACTTATCAAGTGAATCTTCCACAGAAGCACTACCAGGAATCTTCATAAGTTCGTCAGACTCTTTTCGGGTTCTGGAGAGATGACATACAGTTTTGATCGTTTTCCACAATTTTCTTGGGTTTTTTGCATTACTGGAAAGCTCCCCACTGTCATACTCAATCTTCAACTTTCTGAGTAAGGAATTGCAAAAGTTTCTGTAGCGGGTGTAAATCTTTTGCAGAAGATGGTCATTTGGAAATCTCCGTGACCTCGCATGCAGTCGATCCCTGTGTCGCATACAACGTATGAGCCCCGGAGTTATCCAGGGCTTTATGTTAAACTTGGAGTGACTCACTCTAACCTGCCGCGTATGCCTATCAATAACGTCTGCCAGTCGCTCTTGAAACCCTTCAACTATACTACTAATATTTGGATTGCCAAGTATTCGTGACCAGTTTTCGTTCAGGAGTTCTTTCCGTATGGCGTCTATGTTGCGTCTAGCAGTAGTTCGATCTGGGCTACTTTTCGCCTGCTGGTTAAGAGCTAAGCCGAGTATGACAAGTTCATGATCTGTTATATCTGAGTGACAAACCACACCAATAGCGTTTTTTACAGTGTTTATAAAAACGTGATCCAGACATGCGTTATCCCTGGTAGGTTTCGTGATTGCAGGGAACAGGCCATGCTCTGATAGGAGACATAGGTATTCTATATCTGAACCGCTACTGCAGTCAAGCAGATTTATATTCATATCTCCCGTTAAGATAAATGGCTTGGATTTGATTGTTAAAGAATTCAGTAGATTGTCAAGTGAGCACAAAAAGTTATTTAAATTTCTGAATGATGGTGGTCTGTATAAGCCTAGGATTGTAATTTCCTTAGAAAGGTCAATTTGAAGGCAATTGGCATCCATAATGTTTGGTTCGGTGACACATACACGCAAACTATCTCTAACGTAAACAACCACACCACTATTTTGGTTAATATTTTTTGTTGTATGGTAGCTCGTGTACGATTTTATCTGTGGTATTATGGATAAATCATTAAGCCAGCATTCAGTCAATACTATTATGTCAAAAATAGCAGGAACTCTGTTGATAGTTAGCACAAAATAATCGAAATTCTTCGAGATACTTCGTATATTATACGTCAACATCCTAAAGTTGTAGAACTCTGCCATTGCTGTAGGAATTTCTTCAGGCATTTGGACGACACGGCAATCAATACTTACCGAATCTAATTCATCTGTTATTCTACTATCAGTCATTGGCAAGTGAGAAACAATCCCCATAACAGATTTGCAAAACTACTTGATTACCCTGACCACCGTGCTGCCCATGCCTTTCGACATGTGATGTAATATATTTGATGGCAGTGTAGATCTTACCAAGCAAAACAAAAATAAGTTTTGCTTTACAAAAATCTATGTGAAGAACCCCAGGGTCAACCCTATAGTATAACAATGCTATTTCAACGTTGTGAATCTTATAATGTCCATCCATAGTCCATTCATTCAAGCGTTGACCAGCCCCTGACGCCATATCAGATGTAACATAACACACAAAACAACAAATGTACGCGTGCCCTTTATAGCGAATAACTTGGTCTCTATATTGCATTATTTTTAAGCAAACACTACTAGTACACACAATCATGCAGACGTGATCTGTTATCAGTTCAAGCAACTTGTACATTTTCTGACAGGAACAAACAATATAAAATAACATAAAAAACATTGGCCAATAAAATAACAAAAAAATATATAAGGGATTATAAAAAGGATATTTAATGGTGAGATTTGACTCCGATAGAAGATCCTTCTCGCATCGTGAGAGTGGTGATGGCTCACTTGCTGTGTTCCTGGTTTGTACTCGTTGATTTGATAATGCGAGAAAGGTCCTCCTGCGTGCGTATTGGTACAGCTGGCTTTCCCTCCCTTTGTTTAACATAAATACTGCCGTTAGTACACCAGCAGAAGGTATATCCGTGTTCCCTTGCCGCCACTCGTGCCGCGCGAAAAAGCAGTCTGTTCTCTTTCGTCAACCTTTCGTTATAGAATATTCTCTGTGACGTGCCGGGGATATCAAGATCGGTACTCGTTATGTTTCTACGCGATTTAGACGCCCTCATGACTTCGTCTCTCTTGCTCCGACGTAACAAGCGAATGACGACCGGTCTAGAGAACTTCGAGACGCGTTCGGCAGATAGTGCAGATATTACCCGGGGTCCCGCTCTAGAAACCCAATCGATGTCATACTCGGTCAAACCGACACCCACTTTTTGCGCTGCCAACATTGCAATATGATGAAGATTCTCGTTTTGATGTTCAGGAATCCCCACCAGTTCTATCTCGTTGCACAAGTGGTACTGGGCCTGTGCGTTCAGTTCCCTTTGCAGCTCCGTCACCTTTGACTGGTATAAGCTTTTCTCCTGTCTGTCCTTGTCTTCTAGGGTTTTTATTCGATCACTATGATCGGATATAGTTGACCCCAATTCTTCCAGTCTCCTCTGGCAATGAGTCAGAGATGTTGTGGTGTCTTCAAGTTGCCTTTTAAGCGATTGTATTTCTCGCGTGAGAAGACGAACTTCCTCTGTCAACTCCTTGACTTCAGAGTTTGTGTTTGTTTCAACATTTATATCTGCTCTTTTTCTAGTAGTGACGTTATCATCGCTGGGGCGTAGGGGAGTTGAGCTATTATCGCCTCCTTTTTTGAGAAGGGCACAACAGTCCGGACATTTCCACGTTTTTTTCTTCTCCGCTGTTAATGTTAACGGGTTAATGCACAAGGTACAAAAGCTCTTGCCACATGTAATGGAGGCACAAGTTATGTGATTTGTATCCTTGAATTTCTTTAGACATCCGTTACATTTCAACATTGTGAAAAAATAAATTAAATTAATTTATTATTTTAAATAAAATGAACAAGAATAGACTATTTTGGCGGGTTTCGAACTCGGGTACGTGTCAGTGAAAGAATATTGTTATTAAAATTATACAAAAAGTGAACTATGTTAGTGAGATGCGAACTCGGGTGCGTATGTTTAGAAATCCAACTCCGAACACACACCGCCACCACGACTCAAAGTATTAGTCGATATTAATCAACTGGTTTATAGCGTTCAATGCTAGGCATGTAAGGACTTTCAAGGTTGTTTACGCAACTATTGTTCTTTAGTATCACTGACCAGATTTAAAACACTCACAACCGGTTTTTAAAATAGTTTTTTGATGTTAACAATTTGATTATAACCGGCACCGTCACAAACTGTACACTATTCCGTTTGTATTATAATTCTTCACACACTGGTATAATTTTTATGTAGAATAATACGTTTATAACTACTTTTTGAAATGTAATTTACGGATTAGTATCACTGACCAGATTTAAAACACTCACAAGTCACAACGGTTTTTTAAAATAGTTTTTTGATGTTAACAATTTGATTATAATCGGCACCGTCACAAACTGTACACTATTCCGTTTGTATTATAATTCTTCACACACTGGTATAATTTTTATGTAGAATAATACGTTTATAACTACTTTTTGAAATGTAATTTACGGATTAGTATCACTGACCAGATTTAAAACACTCACAAGTCACAACGGTTTTTTAAAATAGTTTTTTGATGTTAACAATTTGATTACAACCGGCACCGTCACAAACTGTACACTATTCTGTCTGTATTATAATTCTTCTCACACTGGTATAATTTTTATGTAGAATAATATGTTTATAACTACTTTTTGAAATATAAATTACGGATTAAAACAACAACACGTCTGCTTCCAATGAATAGCCGAGGGTAGATGTACTACTAATGATGATGACTAGAAATACTACTTTTCACTTACCAAACTAATTGTGAATGAATGTTGCTATAGAATATATAGCTCATTTTGATTGATGTCTCACGCTTGACCGTAACGGGAATATTTACAACCTTGTTCTTTTATACCAACATCAATATTGAAATTATAATTCACTCAACACACTACAGTCCTCGCCCGCAGCGCTATCACAGCATATTCGCAAACGAACCAATTTCATGGTGCATCTGTGTGACCTCAGATTTATGAGTTTCTTAAAGGTCGTGAGAATTGATGCAAAAGGAATATCAAGTATTATGTAAACTCCTTGTGAATTGTACAGTTTATAATTTTGAAAGTAAAGTTGTCTATTTGCCTGTTAAAAAACATATTTATTAATACTTAGTGTATACACATGAAACAAGTGTAAAGATCTACAAAAAAAAAATGATTTACATCAATTGTCTAATGCCCATAGTATAAGCTCTGCTTAGTTTACAAACTTACAAACAAGCTTAGTTTGCCTAACATACAACAACAACAACAACAACATGATGATGCTAACATCATAATTCTGGTAAAATATTCAGGTTGAGCTTTCTTTTTGCATTTGCAAAACTTCGTAAAAGGCTTTGACACAAACTACGGTCGGTATTTCTATATAGTAATTATAAATCACGAAGTTTAATGTCAAGAATTTGGTTCAACCAAAACTAAGCTGGCTATAAACTTAACTTCGTCCAGGATTCTTCTCGGAATCGTCTGCATGGTGGCAATTAATTCACCTTTCATCACTGGCATCCCAAAGATTTTTAAATTAGACTTTTTGTTTCTATTTGACGGGAATATTTTATTCATAACACTACGCACTAGGATGGATAAACGTGGAGTTTTATGTATTTTGGAAATAATAAATTTCAAAAGATTTAAAAGGATATTTTTTTTATTCCAAAGTTATTTTAGAAAATATATTGCAGTGGATTTTTCATTTTCTGAACAACTATAGTATGGACTCTATCCTCCAGGGTGTAGATTTTACAACAATCATATTATAATAAGACCTTATCTTAGAAAAAGCAACAGAAGAACACACATTCATTCCTTTACAAATATCACTTTTACCCGACAACGATGGAGCCAAAACAGAGGTTTTTGGGCACACCTGTGTTTGTATTTTTCATCATAGCATAGTTAAGCTACCAAAGCGATTAAAAAAAATAGTTTTCAATAGATTTGTTTGACGGCCTGGGTAACAGGCTGTATAAGTTTTCCTTTTTTACAAAGGGCTTGTAAACTAGATATGGAAACCGTCACGTTTATTTGTTACGTTTATTGAGGTTAGTGCGTATGTCCAGACTATAAGGTTTCTGACACGCCTAGCTTTGCCAGACTTGCCCAAAAAACTAAACTTCAGTTTTAATTTAATAGGACGTTAACCTAAAAGTTGGTCATTTTTTTTTAAATATCGAAATTTCTTTTGTTCGGTAGTAGGTTAGTGACCTGTCGAAACTTCTCGATACAAAAGGGGTATTCGATACAGAGATACATTATTAATATTATTATACATAGATTAGCATGAAAAAGTGACTCTATTATCTCAATTAAAAAAATAGTAGAATCCAAGCGTAGTGGTCACTATACTTGCCTGCCTTAGTGGTGCAGTGGCAGTGTATGCGACTGTATGCTGTGCTTGAGGTCTCGGGTTCGGTTCCCGGGTCGGACCAAATTATTGTGTGATCCGCAAATATCTGTTTAGGAGTTTCGGTGTCTTCTATGTATAATATGTTTGTATTAAAAAAAAAAATGTTTATGTATTTATATCAGGAGTCTACCCATAATATATGCTCAGCTTAGTTTGGGACTAGATTACGTTGTGTAAGATGTCCGAAATACTTATTGACACGTGCCCACCTATATTATATATGCCCCTGTCATTAATGGGCTTAGGTCTCGCATTCACCAACGAAACGCGGCAGGATGAAGGCTGTTATTCTAGGTTGGTCTTCTGTAAGAAGGTAATATCGCCCCGTTCGTACTGAATTCAGTGTGGCCCAACTAAATTGAGGAGTGGGAGACTGAAGACCTAATGATGAACCATCTCTATAGGCCGCTATAGTCTGGAATAAAATGCTGCATTTTCGCATTGTCTAGATTCGCATGGTGTATGGTGACCACTGCTCTTTCAATCTAGCAGAGTAGGGTCAATTTGGTAGATTCACTTTTTCATGTTTAAGGGCCACAGCACACTAGCCACTTTTAGCATCGATGATCGGCAACTAGTCGCTTTTAGAAGCTAAATACGGCGACCGAACGCTCCACACCGCACACTTAAAAACGCCAAACGCGGAGATTGTGAAACTGTGGCCCTAAGCCTACCAAAGTGACTCTAGTCTGCCTGATAAAAGCATGAGCAGGACCCAGGAGTATGGGAAATATTTCACTAATCTAGATACGTTATTTATGATAAATAATTATACTTGAGAATAAAATCACAAACAGTATAATCTTTATACACAGGTGATTTCCCACGGCTAAGAGTGTAATTTACATGATAACACCCTACACAAACCTAGACCACTGACGCATCACCCAATCAATACTGTCGCTTTAATGAGTACCCTCCTCACTGTCATACAGTCCTGGTTCCTCAAGAATAGCACAGCACGCTACAGTGGTATCCCGACTTGACCCGTCGATAAATTACCATACATAATGTATGCGCACGCGGTGAACCCTTCCAGCCCTTAAGGATTACATACAGTTAGGTGGCGACAGTCAATGGATGTGGCAGGAATATACTCCTAAATACTAATATTATACTTTTAAAAGTAGCTATGTCTGTCAGTCTGTCTGTTATACTTTCATGAATAAACCGCTAAATTTATTTAGATGTATTCCGGTAAAAAGATTGGATCATTGCGAAAGGCGTAGGATATTTTCTGTCATGATTACCGACATACATGCTGATAGGGCTAGGCCCAAAAGCCAGTAAATTAAAAAGCTTACGAATACACATCAAACGCAAAGTTCCCGCCTAGGACACTAAAAAGTGTAAAATAAATTGGCTTTCATTTGGCTGCCTTAACAATGTGACAATTCTTGTCGACACCTAATTATCTATTAATTAAAATAAAGTTTAATGTTTGCTAGTTATTTAAAATCTTTTTGAAGGACTACAGTGATTGATTAAACTTTTTTTTTACATGTGTCCAATTGTTCTAATGTAGTTTTCCCCATTTAAATTCGTGTACTTTAATGAAACTAATTTTTTTTTTGTATTTAAGCCCACATGCCTGATGGAAAGCATGAGTAGAATCCAAGAGTAGTTGTGACCTTCCACATGGTAAGTGTAGGCAATGCAGCATGGTGACCCATATCAATGCGGCCTGGTCAGATATTTCTGCATCATTCTCCCGGCCGTTCGGTCTTTGGTTTCACACTCACCAACGAAAGACTCATCACGAATGCTGTCATTTGAGGATGATCTTCTGCCCCTGAATTTAAAGTGGCTGTACTATCTATTAACACGTAATATAACAAACATTATTTGTTATGTCTTTCTTTCATTTGACTGCCTTCTTGGTCTAGTGGTTAGCGTATGTGGCTGCTGATCAAGAGGTCTCGGGTTCGATTCCCGGGTCGGACCAAATATTTGTTTTGAAGTCTGGGTGTTTTCTATGTAAAATATGTATGTATTTACAAAAAAAAAAGTTTGTTTATGTATTTATATCAGTTGTTTAGTAGCCATAATACAAGCTCTGCTTAGTTTGGTACTAGGTGACGTTGGGTGTAAGATGTCCGAAATATTTATTTATTATTATTATATTATGAGAGATACCTTCTCCAGTTTTTCTAATCCGTATGGCTTATAAAATATTCGTGTACCGTGTGTCCAGGAACGCGAAGCAAACACTTGACGATGTTTTCGTCTCCAGCCCCCAATTAGTTTCACTCCGCAACCCTGTTGTAATGAATTTATTAATGTGTATTATGAACTAACGTGTTAACAGATTAGTCATTATTTATTTACAGACAATCTCCTTATACTATGTCTACTAATGCATGTCCTTGTAGAGTAAGGTTTGGTGTAATTACTCACTGGCTCATTGGTTATGTCGTGTTTATAAGTTTGAAAATTAAGATTTTCTAGACTATCATTTATCGTTTATTTTTCATTTGAAGAAGAAATCACAAAAAAAAGCTATCAAAATTTCTAACTTGTATCTCCAATAGTATAGACTCTGCATTGATACAATAGTCAGTCTGAGTAAAAAAATATAAGTATCGTATAGAAAACTAAACTTTAAAAGTATGTTTAATCAATTATATCTAAATACAAAAGTCATCCAAAGAAATTGATGAAAAAACGACGCAAGAGCTGGCTGTGAGAAGCTGAGGTTTGAACCCAGTGGCATGACTCTTGTGATACCTACACTTATTACTTGCTGTGAATAGGTGACGATGATCACTTACCAATTTGATGTGACCCATCTGCTCGTGCGCATCCCTATACCGTAAAAATACATACACGAACACTCGTTTTTCAATCGACACTAAAAACTACCATAAACGACTTCTGCTGTATAAGTCTACACGTAATCAAGAAATTTAATATGCTATTAAAAATCACAACTTCATGTACAAATTCATCGCTTGCCTAGTAAGATATTTGAATTTTATAACGAAAACAAAAGATGTAATGTATTTCAACATTTGTGCATGCTCGTGTCGTTGAATCGAACAGATGCGCGAGTCTCTTGTACAGTCGTGTACATAAATACGTGGATATAATCGCGCCAATAACTCACACGTGACAATGCTACCAGTGATTTTGAGACGGCACATATGGTAAGGTAAGGATTGAAACCCACCGAGTCAAAATTTGTTCAGAAATATTATTTAAATTGTGTTTATGTAAAAATATATTTTAAATTCAAGTAGTCAACAGTTACGAGAACATATTATGATTTATAGTAATTTGCTGATGAAGAATCATGAACTTTTAACTACAGACTTTTTTTTGGTTTCTAACGGAAAATGCGAATTGTTTTTACAAAACTTCGAATTTACTTATTGTACATATTGGTGAATAGTTTCTGTATCATGTTTGTCAGGAAATTTAAACATAATGAGCTTATTGCAGTATTCTGTAAAAAATGTTCATATATAATGATAAATAAAAACACATCAATGGCACTTTTTAATATAAGTGCCATTGATGTATGTTTTTAGGAAAGTGTCACTTTCCTAAATAACGTATTTCATGTCAGCAAGTAAAAAGCTTCTGGCGTTCGTTAAATCCTGAATCCTTTCTCTCATTATGCACCAACCCTTAACATTACGTCTCCGACACATAATATATCGCGACACGACAAACAAGTAATAAGCGCAACTAATTGTCGCTGCGACACGAGACCTGCACGAAGACAGCACATCCGGAGCTCTACGCGTTCGACTGTACGTGAGGACGGATTGATGTATGCACCAGCATAAGTTGGGTGTAATGTTTGTGTAGTATTCTTACTTATTAGCGTAACTACCTCTACGTACTTTGTGAAAGTTATAGTTTCATATAAATACTTAATGGGGAACTACAATAAGCTTTCTTAACATATATTTGACCCGACGAGGCATTCAACTATTACATATGACATAGGAGATATCACAGAGCGTCGTATTATTTTTTTATATTTAAGCCTACCAAAGAGACTCTACTCTGCCTGATGGAAAGCATGAGTAGAATCCAGGAGTAGTGGTGGGTCAGTAGGGAAGGCAATGCAGCATGGTGACACATACCAGATGTTTCTGAGTCATTCACACTCACCAACGAAATACTACAGCTAGAATGCTGTCCTTATTAGGATGGTCTTCTGTGTGAGGGTAGTACTGCCCCGGTCGAGTCGGCCCATCCGTGCTGAAATCAGCGTGGCTGTAATACCTGTCATGTACATGGTCTGACAGCCGTCATGAGCATGTTAACCATACACGCAGCTATTATGCCTTGTCCTCTGGATACTATTTTTTCTATTTATTTTTAATGCAGTAAAATTACAGTATAAAATAAACGAGAAGCACGTTTAAGATACTCAGGCAGTCTTCGTTACGCACTTATATCATTTCAAAATGGCAAAATGGATAGGTCTGCAAATGCATCGAATAAATGCAGGATCTATTTGCGATCCCAAATTCCTTTTAAAGTTAAAGGGACAAATATACTCAACGATCAACAGACCTACGGTTCTGCATAGATTTGAATCATGCTGCATTGCATGTGGTTGAAATGCGAATACTAAAATGCATATGTGGTGCAACTAGAATGGATAAGGTGAAGAATGAGGAACAGTGGATGAGAAGTAGCGCCAGTGGATGTTCCATTAGTTTATCATAATATGAACATGTGATGGGTAGAAATGAGCAAAATGTAGTGAAGAAGGTTTTAAGTATTGCCGAATTTTAAGGTTGCCGAATATAAAAGTAGATGGTGACCAAACCAAAAATGAACGGACTACGTGAAAGAGGATATAGCCAGAAAGGGAGTAAGCAGTGAACTGACGAGTGATAGAAAAGAATGGAAGAAAGAAATTCATTGCATCGACTCCAAATAAATTTGAGAAGAGGTTATTGAGATGATAATTACAAAATGTCAAAATATATTTTGTCATAAGTTGTAATTCTTTTTACACCGACTTAGATAAAACTAAAAAAAAAAATATGTACGTAAATCGACAAATATATTTTTTTCTTCTGAGAAATAAATAGTGCTGCTATTTCTTATGATGACTTATTTTTCATAAAACATTAATAGCCGGTACGGTTATCGCTTAAGGGAGTTATCAAGAAAGCTGTAAGAATTAACGATCAACAATCGGATTATATTGTTTACGCAACATCTGACGCCGACTTACGGATTTATTAAAACAGTTTCTTATTTATTAAAATGTTGTTCATTTAATGGAAATCCTTAATAAAATTATAAACTAACTTTCATAGATCCGTCATCCGTCCTTTCATAGATATGTGTTATTCCGATATGTAAGCTATATTATTGTGAAGTTTCATCCAAATCCTTTCAGTAGTTTTTGCGTGAAATAGCAACAAACATACATACACGCATACAAACTTTTGCGTTTAAAATATTAGTAGGATTAGTAAGGATTAGAAAGTAGTTCTATATGTCTGTCTGTTACACTTTTACGGCTAACCTGAAGAAGAATTTTTAGGAATTTTTGACATAGAGATACTTTGGTTGTCAGGGATGGACATAATAACTTTTAACTGTCCAAATAGGCATAAACGCGGGTAGGGCCCGCGGGTAAATCTAGTTTGTACGCATAAATATAATTTAATTAGGGTATCATAAAATTAAAAGGGGAGATACCTGATGATGTAAGGTTACATGGGTAATTTTGTAGACTAGCTTCAAACCGAGGCGTTATCCGGGAAGCTAGAACAACAACCGCGAGTAGCACTGTATGGCTCAGCTTAATATTGTCGTTGTTTAATTTTAGACAATAAGCTGCAACAGATAATGCGTGTGGTGTTTTTGGGTTCAACCGTCCAAGAATGTACATCCTGTGTCTCGAAGGACGAGGTGTTTACAAACATTCATGAAACTGACACAAAGAATACCCAGATTCAGGACAACAATTCTTGTATCACAGAAAGTATTGTCTTACGTGGAATGTGAACCTACGATACTTGGCGCAGTAGAAACCGTGCAGTCAACTACTTCTTCTAATGCAGTCTTCTACTATTTCTATGAGATATTAGTCGGCGGTTACATTACCCATT
Organism: Phragmatobia fuliginosa; assembly: GCA_932526445.1. Lineage (NCBI taxonomy): Eukaryota > Metazoa > Arthropoda > Insecta > Lepidoptera > Erebidae > Phragmatobia > Phragmatobia fuliginosa. The sequence goes on from OW052072.1 coordinate 856,216, forward strand.
TTTTTGAAATAGAAAAAGTCTTTAATTCAACAGTTGTACTGCATCTTGAATAAACTCATCTTTAAACATGCAATCCAGCCAGCCAGAAAACAATAACATCCACATATGGTGTGTACTATTTTTATTTGTTGTAACATTTTACGATACACGTGAAGAACTCAATATATCTTAGTTAAATTATTAATAACGTTATGTGTGTGTTTATGTGGCGACATGTGGCACAGATAATAGACTATCGTGTGAATGACACAATACTGATTCTTGTGGAGTGGAATAATTTATATGTTTTCGAGTGAGAGTGTTGTGAAGTCTTAGTAAGCACAGACGATATATTTCAAACATATTCAAAAGGGAAAATGGAGGAGAGATTGGATTGGTAATTGTGGTTTTAGTTTATTGTTTAAGAGGTTTTGAAAACCCACTTTCGATATTAGATTATTACTTTTTTGCCTGCCTGTGATGTTCTCCTAATTAATTTCGGCTATGGAGGCCAGTCTCAACGGAGATCAACTACGCAACAGATATTATATTGAAATTATTATGTAATGAAATTAAATGAAACTAAACGAAACGAAATTAAAAGAAACATATATACATACAATGTACATAGAGTAAATTTAAAGGTGTTTATTTTACAGATCGTTTATCCAGCCACTGATGGCATGTGAAAATGGCACTGATGGCATACTAGTTAGTGTTTTAAAACACAACAAAAACAATATTTAATTACATATTCCTTCTTCTTTCTCCTTTCCTTTCTAAAGAGAGGCCTATGTCCAGCAGTGGACTGTTGAAGGCTGTTGATGATGATGATGATGAATTACATAATTCTTAATACAATTTCCCTTTATAATTGGATTACATATTTATTTTAATTCAATTGTGATATAAATGACTGGGTCAAAACTTTATAAATATATGTGGTATTAATATAGTGTACAAGTGTGTGTGCAAACACAGGTACTCTCTCTGTTCAATTGTGTGGCAATTCATTTGCTCTTCGTTTCCTGCTTGTACATTATAATTAAATAATTATAATAAATATTTCGGATATTTAACACAACGCCGGTTCCTAGTCTCAAATTAAGCAGAACTTGTATCATGCGTACTAGAGAACTAATATAAAAACTTATTTACATTTTGTTTGTTAATACCCACATATTATAGGTTTGCAGTCTTCTTATAAACATTTGGTCCGACCCGGGATTCAAATCCGGGATCTCAAGCACAGCAGTTGCATACTCTATCACTGCGTCATCGGGTCAGTCGTGACTGATAAAAGTGCGTGGTTTGTGTTGTGTATAATATGTAAGAATAATATATATGTTTAAGCAATATATTTATGTAGTGTATTTCCAAAGATATCAATATCCATTACAGGCTATAATCCTCCCTCTTACGGAGGGATGCCGTGACGGTGGGTTATAAGACCTCCAGGAGAATTGTTCCTCACAAATTATGAACCTATTAGCTACCCTTGCAGTTTTTGTTTATCAAGAGAGATACACTACTGAAAATGTTTTTCCGTTATATACTAAGGTTTTATTTTTGGATAAGAGATTCTTAGAAGATTCGTTTTTAAGACTACTGGCTTTTAAACCGATGTATTTTTCAAAACTATTGTTATTCAAGATATGCTACAAATCAATGACTCATATTCCTATTTATACTAGCTTTTGATGCGTCTCTGCCCGCGTGTATATTGCTCACTGAGAAAAAGCGGCCAAGTGCGAGTCGGACTCGCCCATGAAGGATTCCGTATCAGCAAGTAACATCATATAAAAGTTTTTGTGGTTCGTTGTAACTTTCATCGAAATTTTAATAATAGAGTTTTGATTGAAACAAAAGTAAATTGCGGTACATATATGATTTATGACGTATTAAAAAAAACTACTTACTAGATCTCGTTCAAACCAATTTTCGTTGGAAGTTTGCATGTACATGATTGTACATGTTTTTTTTTTAGTTTTATCATTCTCTTATTTTAGAAGTTACAGGGGGGGGGGGGACACATTTTACCACTTTGGAAGTGTCTCTCGCGCAAACTATTCAGTTTATAAAAAATGATGTTAAAAACCTCAATACGTATGGTTTTGATGAAAAAAATTTTTTTGAGTTTCAGTTCTAAGTATGGGGACCCCCAAAATTCATTGTTTTTTTTTCTATTTTTGTGTAAAAATATTAATGCAGTTCACAGAATACATGTACTGACCAAGTTTCAACAGTATAGCTCTTACAGTTACAGAAAAAAGTGGCTGTGACATACGGACGGACAGACAGACAGACAGACAGACTGACAGACTTGACGAATCTATAAGGGTTCCGTTTTTTGCCATTTGGCAACGGAACCCTAATAAAAAGTAGCATAGGTCCTATCTCTGTACAGAAATTCATCGAAATCACTTTGGCATTATCTTAGTGACTGTGTAACAAAGCAACATAAAAAGTCATGTGTAAAGTCTTTAGCAATTAGGTATACAGGATTCCACGACCCCAATAACAATAACAAAGATGAATATGAATATCATATCGCTTTAGCAAAAAAATATTTTAATACTTATTTATGCGTATTATTGAAAGGTTAAAAGAATAATAAATAAGAAATATGTAAGCAAGAGAATTTTGTAAAATTTCCTTGCTAAACATTTTACTTTAGGTTGCAACCAACATCGCAAAAATAATATTGAGCAAGTCTACTTCAGATAAGATTCGGGTAACATTCAGTGAGGTAGACTTACCATTTGGACAGTAACAAGCCTCGCCAAATGAGGCCAGTTTCAGAGCGAGAAGGAACGTGGCGGAGCTGAGTGTCGGGCCAGTGTCGGAGATGTCTCCTCGGGGAGACATTACGTGCTTTCTGTTAGGGTTGGGTCCCAGTGTGAGCGGGATGAATTCCTTTTTTTAAGTTGTTTTTAATCGTATTATAGTTAGTCTAGTTTTGAACATAGGTATATTCTTAGATAGTAGGTTTCAGTAGTTTATTTTTTATTTATTTATTTTATTTATTTATTGTCTTCATTGTTAATACAAAATAGTACAAAAGAACAGAATCATATGAGTTACAAATTAGATGTACAACAATTGGCGGTCTTATCGCTCAAGGCGATTTCTTCCAGACAACTTTATTTTAGAACATCCAGATTCAGAAAAACAATTTTCACACATCACACACATGTTATCACGTGTAGGATTTGAACCATAAAGCAGTAGAAAGTGGCATGTCGACCGCATTAACCACTAGGCCAACCGTGCAGTAAAAAAATATATTAATTAAAATATATATATATGACTAGTATGGTAGTTCATTTTCAGAGGACTAATGTGTTCATTCTTAGATTAAAATGAAAAGAAAATTATAATCCCCGCTTCCAGTGGAGCGGTCCATCGGAGCGTTACACTTTACAACAAGCCCAGTCGGGTGAGCATCGCCCAAAGATGTCGTTATTGGCATCAGCTGAATTAATTTTATGAGCATCACCTAATACGCTACTAATTTTACTTTCGCTTCAATTATCGCTTCTTTGGAAAGGTAATAATGGGTAACTATGCAGTATTCTCATAGATATTCATACAGATACTCGAAGGATACAGTTGAGTCTTTAAAATTTAGAGGATTGGGGAGCGTCTGTTGATATCATTAATACCTACTCCTTCATGAATTGACCTCACTTATGCCAAACCCTATAGCATTTTTCGAATTAGCTATATAAATACGTAAATCAAAAACTTTGTACCTCTTTTAAATAAAATTACGTGGACGGAGGTGTATAAAATTTCGCACACTAATAGTTTACTTAAAGAAGGAGTGCAAAATGCAATTTTTTTTAAGTATTGATAAAAATACAGTAAGTCAATAATAAAACATTACAAATTAATTGACTGCCTTGTTGGTCTAGTTCTTAGCGTATGCGGCTGCTGATCAAGGGGTCTCGGGTTCGATTCCCGGATCGGACCAAATGTTTGTGTGATCCGCAAATATTTGTTTAGGAGTCGGGGTGTTTTCTATGTATAATTTGTATGTGTTTACAAAAAAATATATGTTTATTTATTTATATCAGTTGTTTAGTACCCATAATACCTTTGGCCTTGCTTAGTTTGGGATTAGATGGCGTTGTGTGTAAGATGTTCCAAAAAAATATTTAATTATGATCGAATATTGTCCACTTGGCAACACTAGTTTGTCTAAAAACAACTCAAAAATTTACTTAATAGTCTTAATTCCAAGAGACAGTGCAACACAGAAAATACAAAGTAGTTTATAATATAATTTTCATACGATACAACATTTTTTCAAAATAAAATAAAATCAAAATCAAAATCAAAGCATTTATTTCAAGTAGGCCAGTTACAGGCACTTTTGAATTGTCGAAACAAAAATGTAGCTACAGTCCCAGTCACAAGACATAAAAACTGTGAAAGTACTGTAGTTGCCCATTCCCTAGCGTAGATCTCTATGGAGAAGAACGGGCAAGAAACTCCATGGACACTCTTTTAAATCAAAATGTTTTTTACAAAATCTTGGTTACATCATTCATGTTGAGATGGTACATTATGTGAGAACGATGTAGCAAGACGTGCACGTTAAAAGTGTCCATAGTACAACAAAAATACAATTGAAAATTAAAATTTAATTCAAATAAGCCGTGGCAACTAAGAGATGACCAGTCACAACTGACAGCGCCCGTTCACGAACATGACGCATGGATCCGCACCATTCAACTCAACCATTTTGAAGGGAATTAAATGATCCGACACACGCGCCACCATCAGCGTGACATTTGAGTGAGCATGACATACTCTCAACCGCCAGGGCAGATTCAAGTCAAGAAAAGACGTAGGTTTTCAGTGAATGATAGCTTGAATAGCTTCCTAGTACATAGTACTCACACAATATGGGCCATGCGATTATATAATACTAAAGAGATTGAATCTATACAATGCAAAGAAAGTTGTACAATCTTCAGCAGCTCCAACAATACCATTTAATGCTATCAATTTATGCGCCCCTGTCCTTGTGAAGCAGGACCAGCATTGAGCCAAGCATTTTTATCAGCGATATAATCGCTCAACTTGTAATATGCTTGCTTACATAGTGTGCGTTTAATGCATGTTTTAAATTTTGTCTCATTCAGTTCAAGAATACTTTGTGGAATTTTATTATAGCATCTCAAACAGTACCCCATAAAAGAAGAGTCTACTTTAGCGAGTCTAAAGCCTGGCTGAACTAGTTGGTCCCTATTTCTAGTACTGTAATTATGTTTGTCACCTCTTTTGCCAAAAAGATGAAGATTTTTCCTGACGTACATTATGTTTTCGTAGATGTATTGACTATGTACCGTCATGATGCCAATATTCTTAAACAGTTCCCTTAGAGAATCGCGCCTACGAAGATTATATATGGCTCTGATGGCTCTTTTTTGCAGAATAAATATAGACTCAATATCTGCAGCCCGTCCCCATAACAAGACGCCGTAAGACATTATACTATGAAAGTAGCTGAAATAGACCAGTCTAGCGGTATCTGCATCAGTAAATTGGTAAGTAAGTAAGTAATAACGCGACATACCCACAGCACATTCAAAACGTTGAACAAAAAATTAAGTCGTCAAGATACATTATGAAACCAACCGACTCAAGTTGCCATTCCAATTTCCGTCTTCATTACTAAAGTACCACGAACAAACTACCCTACTTTTGTGACAAGAAAAAAAGTGTCAAAACTCCATTCGTCAGGTCAAAGTTAATATAGCCCTTGGGAAGGGCGAATACGGAGCGAGGCGAAATACAAGACGACCGGAGCGTAATAAGTGAGCCAAGTTCTCGACTTGGAAAAATTGAAATTAATAATTCAGATATTGTCGGAGCCTTGTGGACTTAATATTGAAGGTAATTGGTATATTAAAAATGTGTATTAACGCTTGTGGCGGAAAGCGGAGCCATTTTCAGACTGGTACTTTCATTTATTTTATCTTGCTCATGTAATGAAAAGATATAGTGATATATAAGGTCTTGGTTGTATTGGAATACTGACGGTGTTTGTATCTTTTGATCGGGTTGCATATGTTTAATGCCTGCGGTCTAGCGTCTTAGCGTATGCGATTGCCGATCAAGAGGTCTCGGTTCGATTCCCGGGTCGGACTAAATATTTGTATGATATGCAAATATTTATTGTGGAATTTAACTGTTTCCTAAGATGATATGTTTGTAACTCCGAAAACAGTATGAATAATAATTTATATCAGTTGTCTAGTATCCATAGCACAAGTTCTGCTTACTTTTCAAACTAGATGGCGTTGTGCCACATGTGGTGCTGGTGATGAAGGAAGATGGGTTGGATTCCCACACAGTACAAAATAAATTTTAAAATATTCAAATGCCAACATTCTGGTTATCAAAGCACAGTTTTTGCGGACTTTCTGTGCGTGAGAAAGATATTATTAATAATAAAATTGTTATGACACTTTGTAAGGGTCAAGGTGCCTGAAGGTCAACAGTTGTCACCAGTGGCGATCGTTTTACCAGCATGATTGCGTGATACAACCCTTGCAGAACAGGTAACGACATTTATATGACTAAGTTTATGTCTAAGGCAGTTCGGGGATGTCCCTTTAACTGAACTATTAACAAAAGTAAGGGTAGGCACATAAACGGACTCTACCAAATTTATCTTAAGTTATAAAAAGAAGAATAAAAACCAGTGTTGTCAGATGAGATAAATACAAAATGGTTTACCCGAATTTTTACTGCTTGGCAATTATTTTTTTTTTGCCGAAATAGCTTCATTAGTTTTAGGCACTAGAACAAAAAACAAACTATATCTATACTACATAATATAGAGTGCCAAAAACTTAAAACCTCGTTTTAAAATTGGCTTAGTTGGATAAAAAAGGTTTGGTTTATATTTGTTACTTCAATTAAATAATAATAAATGTTTTGAACATCTTACACACAACGACATCTAGTCCCAAAATAAGCAGAGCTTGTATTATGGGTACTAGACAACTGATATAAATACATAAACATTCCATTTTTTGTAATAAATACCTGTTGTACATCGAAAACACCCAAATTCCAAACCAAATATTTATTTGCGGATCACAAACATTCGGTCCGACCTGGGAATCGAACCCGAGACCACAAGAACAGCAGTCGCATATGCTACCACTGTCATTGTTTTTTTTTATTTACCTTTCTAATTTGAAGATTAGAATACCACAACAAACGTAGACAATGAAAAAAATAAGATTGTAAATTATTATACAATTCATATTGATATAATTTTTATAAAAGGGCATTATTTTCTTCAGTAACTATTACTGATTCTTATTTTCAGTCATATTACTTTATATAGCTACACATGAAACAGGTCTGTTCTGAAAACAATTTGGTATATAGCAGGATATCATTGTGAAGTGCGTACGGTGTCAGGAGAAGATATATAGCTGTAATGGTTGTACACACTGCGCTTTAAGCCTAGCCGGGGATGCCAACACATACATTGTAGTCTCCCTAAACTCTTAATATTTTTGACATTTCCGACTTGAAAATCATGGTAAGAAAACTGGCCTATGTCTAGAATTAAAGTATCTCCATGAAAAAAATTATTGAAATCGGTTTAGCATAGAATTTGATGGTACTGTTGGCATGGTTTTGTGAAACAAAGTCATTTTACCGATAATTTACCATAAACTGGACATTTGGTATGACAACATTGTGATATTAAATATACAGTCAAAATAATCATAGTAGTTTGAATCAATGTAAATATTTTCAGACAGCCCACTTTTATGGGAAAACTATTTTAGATGGCAGCCCCATTTGGCACATATATCACTGTAGATAGCATTGAGGGCCGACTCAACGTCCGACGATATTTTCGTTCTCGTTAGAAATATCTCCGATAACGTGAACAAATTCTAGCTGGCCATGATTTTAAAGGCTTCCATTTGAACTCTGATTTATGATGGGTTATACAGTATCTCTTTTATATTTTGTTGTAGATCGTGTCTCAAATTTCAGTTAGGAAGAGACTTTGAATGGTGGAGATAATAGCAATGTGACGTAGCTATTAGTTTTTGAAAAACTGAGTGATTGACGCGAGACCTGCAATTCTTATTTGGTGTGTTTATTTCAAAGAGCTGTAAAGTAAATGAACAGATCATAGACTGTACTTAGTATTACTTATCAGAGTGTACTTAGACTTTAATAAACTGTGTATGTGTATTAAAAAAACTATATAGCATGCATATTTTTCAAAAAGGAAACTTAGTGGTTCTACATCGTTCTTTTGACATGTTTAATGTAATTTTTTTACCATATGGGTCCAAATGAGGGTTTTGTGTGATAATGTATATCAACTCTTGAACACTTACTACTGTACAGTAATAAACGCTTTCTTTTATTCCTCCCCTAGAACCAAGGCGAGAAGAGAAGTTTTGCTCTGTTCACCTTATAAAAACAACGAAAAAAATTATCAAACAGTAGGTTTTGAAGTACTATAAATCCGGCCGAACCTTTCAGTACGATACTTGACTCTTACACGCTATTATTCTGATTATTACCTCGCATCGATTCTTTTTCTACAATAGCTAACGCTTTTTTTCTCTTGTATTATTGGCTTATCTTTCGTTTTGACCTATCTTAGAGTTCTCAACTCTCATATTCATATTTTTTTATATTTCTAATAAAGTTTACATTTGTAAAACGTTAAATTTGTTAAGGAGGACTTGGCTACTAAAATAATACATACATTGAGAAGGTGTTTGAACTGAAAGACAAAAATTTAAGTAGTATTTTACAAGATACGGAAATTATAACACAGTAGTGAAAGAGCAAATTCATGAATTCTTTGAAAATATTTTTCTCTTATAAAATTAAACTCAACCTCAATTCCCCAAGTCCATAATGACACTGAATGAGTATTCGTGACGGGTTTTATTAAAAAACTTCACTTCACCGCGCAAACAGCTTCTCAAAGATAGTGAACTCATCGACAATTCATTACAGTTTAAACCTAACTTTGACAATTAAAACGAAGAACAAAGCCTGAAAAAAAAGGAAATAATTACTTTCTTAATGACTGGCCGGTCTCAAAGCAACACGTCTGTAGAAAAGCGAACAAACTTCGTAGTGTAAAGTAAAGTTGCTCACGGCCAATGCTGGGATATTCAAATTCGTTAACTGGGAACAACTTGTGTAATTTTGCTTCAAGAAAGGTATTTTAGGCACTGTAGAGAGAGTTTTAGGATGATTTAGTTGAGACTTGTTTTAATGTCTGAACTGAGAATAATTGGCTTCTGACTACAAAGTTGACTTTAGTTTAACGGAACTGTTAAATGATTATTGCAAAGGATTATTCTAGCAGATTTGTTTTACAGTTACGATGTGTTATGGCTATGTTTGAAGTTGAATGATGATCTAAAGCTTCCTCAAGTAAAAATTTAAATTGTCTATAACATTAAATCCTTTGAATATATTTTAATACGTTGTTTGACGTATAAATATAATTTTGACTGACAATTTGGTTTAAGCCACTTTCTACTGCGCCAAATGTAGTGGGTTCAAAACTTTAAATCTAACATGGGACAACACTTCGTGTTAGTCACTAATTGTTGTTCTGCTTCTGGGTGCTCTTTGCGTTCGTTTCATGTATGTATGAAAAGTCCCCTACGAGACCGGATATGTATTCCTAATTCGGGAGTTGTCTTTAAAACCAAAAATATGAAAATTAAAAAAAAAAAAATCAAACAAATTAAATCTTGTCAAAAGTTATAAAATGTAATTTTGTAGATTAAATTGAGAGGTAATACATATTCTTTACACTTAGGTCACATAATACAGTACTGAAATACCAGTCTTAAGCTGCAAAGTTATAGCCTTAATTTAAACTGAAATGGCGATTCATTTATACAACGAAAAAAATCGACCAAGTGCGTGTCAGCCCACGCATACAATATGGTTCTGTAGTCACTAAAAAATTGCACGTGGTTTAAAAACGTGTTCAATAGAATTGTTAAATTAACATATTATTTCTTTACAATTCAGGCCTCTAAAACTCCTGAAAAACAAAGTTATATAAGCTGTTATAGTTTTTCTTTAAAGTTCATCACATGGATAGTTATCATGATTTCTTTCAAGAGTTTCAAGCCAGCCATTTTGGTTTTTAGAAGGGGGACGTGTTGTTTTAACAAAAAGAGGCGCTTCAAAGTTGTTCTAAAAGGCGCTCTGAATGCATGGATATGTAAAAATTACACATATCCTTGCATAGTTTCATCCTCTTCGTACCCACCGTTTGGAAAGTAACTCGAGGAAAGACAAACGTACATGACGAAACTATAAGGATTCTGAGACGTGAATTACAGAACTCTAAAAAGCGGCCAAGTGCGAGTCGGACTCGCCCATGAAGGGTTCCGAATCAGCAAGTAACATCATATAAAAGTTTTTGTAGTTCGTTGTAACTTTGATCGATGTTTTTATAATAGTGTATTGATTGAATGAAAGGTAAATTGCGGTTTACGATTTATGACGTATTAAAAAAAAACTACTTACTTGATCTCGTTCAAACCAATTTTCACAGATTACATCCACTTACCAAGTTTCAAAAGTATAGTTCTTATGGTTTCGGAAAAAAACTGGCTGTGACACATACGGACGGACAGACAGACAGACAGACAAACATGACGAATCTATAAGGGTTCCGTTTTTTGCCATTTGGCTACGGAACCCTAAAAATCACTTCGTTTATAAACCTTACAAATGATGATGTGTGCCCATCTGAACTGTATCACTGCCATTATAGCATGGATACCATAATGTCCAATGCATAAAGATAATACAAACGCGTCTATCGACCTTGGATACTAGCATGACGTATATTGACCATTTATCAAAGAGAATGCCAACGGAATGTGAATATATGTCATGTCTATATTTTTTATATCCATTTTTAGGGTTCCGTAGCCAAATGGCAAAAAACGGAACCCTTATAGATTCGTCAAGTCTGTCTGTCTGTCTGTCTGTCTGTCTGTCTGTCTGTCTGTCTGTCTGTCTGTCTGTCCGTCCGTATGTCACAGCCAATTATTTCCGAAACTATAAGAGCTACACTGTTGAAATTTGGTCAGTCGATGTATTCTGTGAACCGCATTAAGATTTTTACATAAAAATAGAAAAAAAACAATACATTTTGGGGGTCCCCATACTTGGAACTGAAACTCAAAATTTTTTTTTTCATCAAACATATACGTGTGGGGTATCTATGGATAGGTCTTCAAAAATGATGTTGAGGTTTGTAATATCATTTTTTTCTAAACTGAATAGTTTGCGCGAGAGACACTTCCAAAGTGGAAAAATGTGTGTCCCCCCCCCTCTAACTTCTAAAATAAGAGAGTAATAACACTAAAAAAAATATATGTTGTACATTACCATGTAAACTACCAACGAAAATTGGTTTGAACGAGATCTAGTGAGTAGTTTTTTTTTAATACGTCATAAATCGTAACACGCAATATACCTTTCATCCAATCAATACACTAGTATAAAAACATCGATGAAAGTTACAACGAACTACAAGAACTTTTATATGATGTTACTTGCTGGTACGGAACCCTTCATGGGCGAGTCCGACTCGCACTTGGCCGCTTTTTTTATAAGGCGGCGGAGGACTGGCTGTGGTTCTTTGACTCTGCTTTGAATTTTGTCTTTATTTTAGCTTTCGCCCGCGGCTCCGCCCGCGATATCTCGATTATTGCAGTAAAAAGTAGCCTATGTGTTATTCTGTTATTTAAGCTATATTACTGTAAAGTTTCATCCAAATCCGTTTGGTAGTTTTTGCGTGAATGAGCAACAAACATACATACATGTAGGACTATCTGAGTACCGTGGTGTTACTCGCAGTTTTTGTTATAAATCGCGAATAACGCGATAAGTTACTTCTTTTCTTATCAGATATCCGCCACTGAAACTCTTGTCAAATCCGGGTCCTTCAAGCGGGGCGTGATAAAGCATCTTACTAGGCCGCCATAGTGTGGGTCACCGTGCTGCACTGTCCGCTGTGGCAGTGAGGATGGTGGCCGCCACTTCTGGATTCTGTTCATGCTTTCCCAGGCAGGGCAGAGTCATTTTGGTAGATAATATATATAAAAAAAGTGATAGCCAACAAACAAACAAAATTTTTACAAATTGATATTAGTACCATATAATTATAGTGTCATATGCAACTGCCTCGTTGGTCTAGTGGTTAGCGTATGCGACTGCTAATCAAGAGGTCTCGGGTTCAAATCCCGGGTCGGGCCAAAAAGTGTTTTTGGGATTTTCTTAGGAAATTCCTAATAGCTGTTCGGAGTTTGGAAGTTTGGCGGTGATTCACGCCCGTGCCTCGGAGAGCACGTAAAGCCGTCGGTCCCGGTTGTCATGAAATTCTATGGCAATCGTTATTGGGAAGTTAGTCCTTCAAATATACTGACAACTAGTTCAATCTTCGAATTTCAGTTCTCCCTAAGGATTGCGGAGGTCCGATGCCAGTCGCTCCGTGGAAAAACTGAAATTCAGGTAAAACCGGTTGAACTAGTAGCCGTCCCCAAATAAACTTGGGAATTTGGCTCTGAAGATATATATATAGTGTCATATGCTTTTAGTAAAAAACTGTTTAATTAACATTACAAACGGACACCTCAACTCTATTTAGTTGTATGTATGTATAGAAGAGTCTAGACGAGTCTTCTCTTTTGCAATGTTGCATAATGTTATTTTATAGTTGATCTTGATAGTCTGTTAAGCGTATATCATTAATTTAGGTAAGTATTTCAGCAGTGGTGGCCTTGTTGTGCGTAACTAGAACCAGAAATGTAGTATCATTAGAAGGAGAAGGAAAACCCAAGATGTCATTTTATGGCAAGCTTTGGAGGAGGCCTATGGTGGGAAGCAAGACAATCTTTGCGAAACTGGTGTCATATGATTTAAACTTAGTTTAGTTAGAATTGTAAGATGGTTGATTAAAATATCTTTTATGATTTAGGGGATACCTTTATTAGGGGACTCCAAGGAAGGAGAAGGTTTAAGTTTAGTTGGTGGAAACGGACATAGGTGTACCAGTAAAGGTTTTGGTACACACAAGAAGAGGTCTGTTACAAGTCGTAGATAGTCTGAGGTACATTGCTGTTCCAAAGGAATTCTTTTTTGTAACCTGCACCTATCTTTCCGGCTTCTCGTATTAGGACGGATAGTAGTATTCAATCGGTTTAAGACTGACATAGTCATCTCACTAGTATCCGAGGGTATTGCAGGGTCAAAAAGTATCGATAAAAATAAACGATTAGAAAAATAGAAGCTCGATTAGCACAAACAAATAATTCATAAAGTGTCAAGAAGATACCGCACCCTAAACAGAATCACTAAATCATTTTATCTCGAAAACATTAGGCTCTTAGCGAACTTAAGTTAAAAAGAGGCTAGTAATATATACAATATAACAGTGACCCAAATCTCTTGGGCTGGTAATTTTTTTTAAATTAATTGAAAATTGTGACTGAATTAGTGTTTTATGTTCATGTTCATTGACTGCCTTGTTGGTCTAGTGGTTGCGGTTGCCGATCAAGAGGTCTCAGGTTCGATTCAAGGTAGGACCAAATTTGTGTGTGATCCACAAATATTTGTTTCGGAGTTTGTGTATTTTCTATGTATAATATGTATGTCATAAAAAAAGTCATAAACATACTTTTTAGGGTTCCGTAGCCAAATGGCAAAAAACGGAACCCTTATAGATTCGTCAAGTCTGTCTGTCTGTCTGTCTGTCTGTCCGTCCGTATGTCACAGCCAGTTATTTCCGAAACTATAAGACCTATACTGTTGAAATTTGGTCAGTCGATGTATTCTGTGAACCGCATTAAGATTTTTATATAAAAATAGAAAAAAAACAATACGTTTTGGGGGTCCCCATACTTGGAACTGAAACTCAAAAATTTTTTTTTCATCAAACCTATACGTGTGGGGTATCTATTGATAGGTGTTCAAAAATGATGTTGAGGTTTCTAATATCATTTTTTTCTAAACTGAATAGTATGCGCGAGAGACACTTCCAAAGTGGAAAAATGTGTGTCCCCCCCCCCCCCTCTAACTTCTAAAATAAGAGAGTGATAAAACTAAAAAAAAAATATGTTGTATATTACTATGAAAACTACCAACGAAAATTGATTTGAACAAGATCTAGTGAGTAGTTTTTTTTTAATACGTCATAAATCGTAAATCGCAATTTACCTTTCATTCAATCAATATACTAGTATAAAAACATCGATGAAAGTTACAACGAACTACAAGAACTTTTATATGATGTTACTTGCTGATACGGAACCCTTCATGGGCGAGTCCGACTCGCACTTGGCCGCTTTTTTTATTTATATCAGTTGTCTAGTACCCATAATACAGGCTCTGCTTAGTTTGGGAATAGATGACGTTGTGTGTAAGATCTCCGAAATATTAATTATTTTTATTTAAATGTTCGAATTAAACTTGTCAACAGTAAATTAATCATTATAATCATCACCAGTCTAATGAAGTCCACTGTTGGACTGAGGCCTTTCCTATTACACGTCACTCTGCTACAATAACAGTAGATATGCTTTTTTTTTTCACTTTACTTAAAAATTACTGGGTATTGGCAAGTTGATCTTTCTATCTTTGAAAAAAAGAAATTTCTATACGATCACATGAACGTCATTTTACTAACTAGGGGAGAAATTTTCAATAATCCTTTATTAGCGGGTACTTCTGATGTTATAATCCCTACTAATAATATAAATGCGAAAGTAACTCTGTCTGTCTGTCTGTCTGTTACGCTTTCACGCCTGACCCATTAAACCGATTTTGATGAAATTTGGTATGAATATAGAACTGAACTTGGGAAAGGACATAGGCTACTTTTTACTGCAATAATCGAGATACAAAGGCCAAAGCTATGTGATTATAAAAATACATAAATCGTAGATGTCAAAATATACAACTGTTTATCTCCTGTCAAAACTTCACAGGTTGCTAGGAATAACACACTTGCGTGGCAACCATAATAATGATAGTTTGTAAATGACATATAGACCAGTAGACCAGAGTAGATAATTTTTGAAAAGAAATAAAATTATAGTAGGATGAAACCTATTGGAAAAGGAGGAGAGTATTATAAAAATGAAACGAAAAATAATTTACGGGCGATCTGAGGTCGGGAAGGGGTAGGGGGGTAGGTTTTCGGGTCCTTAAGCGAGGCGTGAAAAAACATCTCACTAAGCCGCCATAGTGTGGGCCGCCATACATTATTGTCTGCATTCGTAGCAAGTATGGTAGCCCCGACTCTTGGATTCAGCTCATGCTTTCCATCAGGCAGGGTAGTCACTTTGGATGGCTAAATATATAAAACAAAGGGTAAAAAACGGTTTATCTCGATTACCGGAAAACTACAAGTCCTATGGAAAAAAGTTAAATGGCAAAGATGTAGGTAATTAAAAGATTTAAATTTTTTTAGTTCCGAAGTTTATGACTTCGAACCCTACTAGATTCGTCATGTCCGTCTGTCCGTCCGTCCGTCCGTCCTAGACTTAAAGTCCAAACGGTACGTGCTAGAAAGATGAAAATTTGCATGAATATGTATTGTAATTTTGTCGACAAAGTGCTACAATAAAATTATGAAAAATATTTTTATTTAGAGTACCTCCCCTACACGTAAAGTGGGGATGTTTTGTTTTTCTCGCGGCTACCCAACCATGTAGGGTATCATTATATAGGTCTTTTAAAAACATTAAAGGGTTCTTAAGACGATTTTTTTATTTAGGTATCCGTTTGCGAGAAATTCCACTTTAAAGGCCACTTTTTTGTAAAAACAGGGCGTCCTCCCGCTCTTAAAGCTAAACGGCCTGCTCAAAAAGTCTGGAAAAAATCGTGATAGTGGTCCATGTAATAAACTTAAAATGAAAACTATAATGAATTAGATGACTTTGTTAGTTCAGGAGTTATAACTTCTACAATGTGCTTACTTGGAAAACGTCATACATAATTAACGCATTAATACGTAAACTTCACAATTATCCATTGGATATATGTTCTAATCCACGTACCATTATGGGTGCCTGAGGAACTCTTTCCTGTGCGTGGCACGCACTTGGCCGATTTTTTATTAACACTTTTTTTCACATAACCTCAAATTTTATGTGAAAAATTCAAAAAACCAAGTTTTTGGTTTTTAGTTTAGTGAAAACTTACCTTTTTATGCCCCGAATACACTGTAATTTATTTGATTTGAAATGTTTATTTTTTCGCCCTATTTTGACTTAATATCAAAAATTCACCCGTCAAAATATCTACTTTTTTCAAAAAATTGGAGTGTTTTCTGTTTCATGAAATCTCTACTTTCCGAAAGTGTAATCCCTACTAATATTATAAATGCGAAAATAACTCTGTCTGTCTGTTACGCTTTCACGCCTAAACCACTGAACCGATTTTGATGAAATTTGGTATGAAGATAGAATTGAACTTCCATAGAAAGGACATAGGATACTTTTTATTGCGAAAATAAAGGTAGAAGGGTTTGAAATAGGGGACGAAAGTTTGTGTCGAAGTTCCATAATATCAAACATAAAATCATGTAAGATTGTTTAATCTACCCTTACCGTGTCGAGCGATATAAACGAATTTCACGCGGGCGAAGCCGCGGGCGGAAAGCTAGTCAGTAAATAAAACTGAAAGATTTTTAGTCCTAACATCTAACGCTCTGCACTACATATTCAGTCTATAAAAGTAAGTTTATATGTGTACAGGAGAAACGACTACGCTCAGCTGCCAATTAGCAGTGCTGGATGAGAACACAATAAACAACAGATTCGTTAGATGTACAATGGAATTTAGGAGTACTTATACGTGTTAATATTCAGTATGCAAATATGGAGAACCATTATGTTAATAGAAAAATTAAAACAAAATAATTTATGATAATTTCTTTTAATAAACATTTTAAGAGGAAATATTTGTTTTCCCCGTAAATACTGAAGCGCAATTAAGAAGATACTGATACCGCATCAGTCATGAATCTATGCCTAGGTCATTAGGCAAAGGAAAACAGCCATTAGGCGGTCGGCACAAAGTTGATTAATTGTCGAAGGCCAGGGGCCGGCGGGGCGGGTCATAAATAAAAATAAAATACGGCCTTAAGTCGATACCAGGGCTGCGGGACAGTCGGAGATAACCGCCGATGTATCCGAAAACAGAAATTGATATTATATTTATTTTTGTGTTTCGATACTTATAACGCTGTGAATTATTTTCACTACGAAGGCGATTTATAGAATTATTCACCAGTTAGGTATGTAACAAAACGATAACTATAAATTTCGACTCCCGCTCTAGGCATAAACATCCTTTGTCACGGGGACTTTACAAACATACTTGAAACAGACACAAAGAACACCCAGACTCAGCACAACAATTACTGAATCACACAAAGTATTGACCTTCGTGAAATTTGAAGCCACAACACTTGGCGCGGTAGGAAGCGTCCTGGCGACCGCTTAAACCACCACGTCCAGCTAGGCCCTAGGTTATATAGACCACCTAGAACTCAGGAATCATAAGTGCTTTCTTCCCCTATTAGTCCTTAGCCAGAAAAAGGGTAAAGGAGACTCCGATAACATCACTCACTTCTCCTGAATAACTTGAATTCTTAGCTCCAGTATCCCTTAGGAGTCGGATATGCGAAGGGATTTTTCACCCCATTATCAAAAAAATAAAACGCAAATGAATCCAATAGGCAGCCCTGACCGATTGTACCGATACAGCGCTGCCGAATCTTTGCTTAATTCTTTGAGAAAATGTTTCATTCATTTGACATTTAGCAAGGCAACTGAAGAAATAGAGAGAAGGTACCTAATATATTTTGATAATATACCAAAGCATTTGTCCCTTCGAAATGTAATATTTTCTATGAATAAATGGCTTGTCACATAAATTTTAAAATGACAACTAGAAATGTTTACTCATTTTCCTAAATAATGTTCTATTTCTAACGTCCAATGAAATAGATCATCAACGACCCATAACGTCCCACTGCTTGGCTCGGGGTCCTCCTCTCAGGAGAGGGTTAAGGCCATACGTCCCCACGCTGGATGAGTTCGTGTTGGGGACTGGCATTGAAATAGATAATGAGAACAATTTTTCTTTATATTATACAAATTTTCTAAGTCATACTGCACGGTTGGCCTAGAGGTTTAAGCGGTTGCCACGCCGCTTCCTTGTACGCCAAGTGTCGTGGGTTCAAATCCCACGTTAAATAACACTTTGTGTGGTTCACAATTTATTGTTCTGAGTCTGAGTGTTTTTTGTGTCCGTTTCATGTATGTTTGTAAGGTCCCCCGCGACACAGGAATGTGTATTCCTAATGCGGGAGTTGTCTTTAAATATATATATATACAGGATGAATTTTTGAGACGGGACAGTAAGGGCAGGTACCTTTACCGTTATAGTTACAGGAAAACGCTTTAAGAAGACTTTCCATAATTTTTTAAGATATCTGAATTGCATTCACAGATTTTGGAAAAAATGTACAGCCAGCAAGAAAATTGTCATTTTAAACAAAAACTTTTTTTGATGCCAATCGATCCTGTTTCTTATAAGGATCAAAAGTGTCTACTGTTCCGACTGAGATTTGAGTACTAGAAATGTCAGAAATCGCAAAAAACTTTTCCCATGCATTTGTATGGAAATTAATCATTTTAATATGTATTTTAGACACAGGAAAACATAACTTACATTTAGATGATCTACGAAATAAATTGCTTAAAATGACCGCCGTGTTAACGAATAGATAAGTTCACTCATTTTTGTACTGAGCTAGTAGCAGCCGATAATTTTTTTGGAAAGATTTCATTTAAAATCCTTGTTAATGCATCTTTCAGCTCCTGAATACTTTTGCATTTTTTTTGTGTACCACAAGTGACATCCATTGTGACCCAAACTGCTTATTCAAACTGGTGTGGCGGAATGCCATCTTGCTGAAAATAACCTTTTCGCAATTCTGACAGAAGCCATTCATCCAACTGGTTTCTTTAAAATGACGTCCGACGGCAGACTTAAGAGTACCTTCAGAAAATTCCACCAATACCACTCGATACTTGTCGCAGTGGATACTTATTCGCGTACCACACCAATGCAGATTCCGTGTTCCTATTATTTACAAAATACGCTTATTACAAAAGATGCATTAACAAGGATTTTCAATGATATCTATCCAAGAAAATTATCGGCTGCTACTATCTCAGTACAATAACGAATGTACTTATCTATTCGTTAAAACAGCGGTCATTTTAAGCAGTTTATTTCGTAGATCATCTAAATGTAAGTTATGTTTGTCTGTGTCTAAAATACATATTAAAATGATTAATTTCCGTACAAATGTATGGGAAAAGTTTTTTGCGATTTCTGACATTTCTAGTACTCAAACCTCAGTCGGTCCAGTAGAGACTTGATCCTTATAAGAAACAGGATCGATTGGCATCAAAAAATTTATTGTTTAAAATGACCATTTTCTTGCTGGCTGTACATGTTTTCCAAAATGTGTAAATGCAGTCCAGAATATATAAAAAAAATATGGATAGTCTCCTAAAAGCGTTTTCCTGTATATGTTTCGATATTTTGACCCGATTACCGCAAAGCCAAAGGAGAGGTATGGTTTTGACAGGCTATGTATGTTCATCTGTTCCCTCATAGCTCCTCAACTACTTATTAGAACAAGACAAATAGGGTACTATTAGAAGCGTCTTGATCATCCGTTTGTTATAGGCTATATGTCGTGTCTTTGAAGCTACTGTGGCGACATCTAGCCGTCATAAAGTACTGTGTCAAAAATAAATTAGAGATAAATTTGCCGTGTTTGGTAAAGTATCGTGTGACATCATTTTCAACTTGAAACGAAGGCATCTTGGTACAGCCTATGTGTCTATTCTGCCTAGTCAGTAACGTTGTTAGGATCCAGTATCCTGAAAATCTTCTTTTATTCTTTTTCATCGTTGTTTTTTCATAGTTAGTTTTTTATAAATATATTTAAGTCTACCAAAGTGACTCGACTCTGCCTGATGGAAAGCATGAGTAGGATCCAGGAGTAGGGACCACCATGCTCATTGCGAGGGTAGGCAATGTAGCATGGTGACCCATACCATGGCGGCCTGTTTAGATAATTCTACATCATTCTCCCGACCCTCGGAGTACGGGAGAATGGTAAATAATTGTCACACTCACAAACGAAATACGACAGCAAGAATACTGTCATTATAAGGATGGTCTTCTGTATGAGGGTAGAACTGCCCTGGTCCAGCCGGACCATTCGTGATGAAATCAGCGTGGCTCTACTACCTGCCACTAGTACTTTTTGCTTTTTTTTTATTTAAGAAAAGTTCAAATATGTTGATTACAATTATTAGCATCGGATGCTGAGTTTATTTATTTACATAAATTTTTGTGAGAACTTAAACTCATAAGATCAGTTCTTACCACACCGTATCAGGAGCTTCAAGTCACCACTTTCTGATCCAAACTAAACAGACCTTTAAAGATGGTTTCCAAACACCCGATAAACATATATATAGACACACCAATTTGTACGCGCGGTTCTGGTCTCATGAATGTCGCGATAAAAAGTAGCCTAAATCCTTAAAGAAGTATGAAGCATTTCAATTCAAAATATTATTGAAATCGATGCAACGGTTTAACCGTGAAGGAGTTAGCAAGTAAAAAGTAAGCGAAAAGAGTGTCCATGGAGTTTCTTGTCTGTTTTTCTCCATAGGATCTACGAATTGGAACAGACAATTAGCTTCACGACTGACTACTTGACGTTTCAAAAGTGCCGTTGTATGGTTTATTTGAAATAAAATGGTTTGATTTGATTTGATTTGATAGATAAACATAGTTACTTTAAAAAGTAGTATAGACATGGAAAACTTATTTTATCTATTCGTTCACAATTACTATTTCTGAGTGGTTATCAAATTCATAATCTCAACAGCATAGGCAAGTGAAAATTAATGTTAATCATACCTACCAGTTACATATATTTACTAACAAGGAAAAACATAAATGCAACACAAATTTAATTTGCTCTTGTCCAAAACCACATTCAGTTTCGACATCAAAGAGCTAGGCTTCATGTATCAATGTTATCCATAATATGTAACAAAATATTTGCGGCTTGCGTAATAAATTACCTGGAAATATTCGACTGTAATATGAATGTAAACAATTATGTAATAGTTTGTACCATATGAAAATATTAACATTAATGAAAATTAATTAATATCAAAAGCTTGTGTCTCTTAACTTTATTATATAATTTTAAATTGTGTTAGATCAGGTCAGGTCGAGTCCATCCAGAATTGTTTATGTCAATATTATGGAACATTTTAAAATTTAATATTTCGGACACCTTACACACAACATCGTCTAGTCCCAAGCTAAGCAGAGCTTGTATTATGGGTACTAGACAACTGATATAAATACATAAACATACTTTTTTTTTGTAAACACATACTTATTGTAGATAGAAAAGACCCAAATTCCGAAACAAATATTTGCGGATTACACAAACATTTGGTCCGACCCGGAAATCGAAGCCGAGACATCTTGATCAGCAGTCGCATACGCCAACCACGCCATTTCTTTCATATATAGCAGTTCGCATTATTGACAATTCCAAAGTTAATGAGTTCCTCGAGCCTCTGCAGTCACGAGGAGACTTTATCATGTAGAGTGTTCTGCAGAACTCTTTCAACCACATCTTTTTCTCTATAGGACAACACGTGCTGGCCTTGGAAGTTACCGCCTGAGAGTGGTAGAAATACGCACTAAAATTAAACGGGTAGGCTCTTCATTCCTGTGCTGAGTAGTTAAAAACTGGAACGCACTACCTTTTCACTCACGTTTTCTTCCCATTATGATCAAAGGTCCTTTAAGCGGGGCGTGAATAAACATCTCACTAGGGCCCTATAGTTTGATCGCCAAACTGCCTGGATTTTACTCATGTTTTCCATCAGGCAGAGTAGGGTTGTGGAACTGTTTATGTTTTCTTTTCATTATCATAATAATTTTAGTATCCACAGTTATATTACCGCATCTAAATAAAATACATCATAAATTATGTTTATTTTATTCTCAAACTGAGATTTTTAGGTTATGCCTTCTCGATAACAGCCGGTTCTAGTAACAGATATTAAAACCTGATCTATTTCAGCTTTTGAAGGGTGGTAATACACTAGGTAATCTTAAGAGAACTGAGCCCACCACCATGTGGGGTCAGATTTCTTCGTCTATCTGCCCAATTCACCCCATGCCTCTCGTCTCCCTCGGAAACGTGACAGTCTCTCATATTTCTTAGCTCCACGTCTTTCCATATTATGTTCCATATAAGAATATTCTGCCTAATCATTCTGCACCATTCTCCTGACTTCTAGAGGCCGGGAGAATGATGCAGAAACATCTAATCTGTCCGCCATGTCCTCTGTCACCATGTTGCATGGCTTACTCTTACAATTGTGATGGTGACCTCTACTCCAGGATTTTACTCATGCTTTCCATCAGGCAGAATAGAGTCACTTTGGTAGGCTTAAAAAAACATAAAATATTTCAAATTGAATGACAGGTACATCGGTACATTCGATACTCCATTTAGTTAAAACAAATATGCACAAGTTTTCAGAAATTACGTCAAAAATACCGCTAGGAATTTTCCAAAAAGTAGTGTGTTCAATTTAATAGCAATAAGTCAGTAGCCACCGCGGTATTCAGTTGACTCAGCGATTCCGCAGTTATGTGTGCAAACCCTTTTATACTTACCGATTTTAGTTTCATAACATCTATGGCGATCGTTATTGGGAAGTGCACTCTAATATATTGAAAACTAGTTCAACTTTCGAATTCAGTTTGTACTCAGGATTGCGATGGTCCGATACCAGTCGTTCCGTGAAAAAACTGATATTCAAGAAAACTAGAAAAAATAATCTAATAATCTTGGGTTAGGAGTAAAAGCTAGAAAGAAGAAGAAAGCCTTAGTTTCATTACAGAATCTCATAAAATATGTTAAAAAAATTCAGCAGACTACGGTTTCTACACACTACTGCTACATAATCCCTATTTATATTATAATTGCGAAAGCAACTCTGTCTCTCTGTCTGTTACGTTTTCACGCCTAAACCGCTGTACCAATTATGATGAATTTTGGGAACCCTAGGGAAAGGACATAGGCTACTTTTTATCGCGATAACCGACATACACGCGGGCGAAAACCAGTAATAATTAAACAAATAAAATACTTGCCTTGACTGACTTATTCATCAAGTTAAGCCCTTTTAGAACCTAGAATTTTAGAAGATTTTGGTTTTTATGTTGTAAACATTCATTAAGAAAGGGCTTTTTAATATTATAATATACGACGTAGGGTTGTATTTATGTTGAAATGAGGGCACTGACGATGTTGCGCTGAAGACACCGACAAGTCAGCAAGTCCTTTACAAATAACCCACCGACGACATTAAAAACGCATAAAATCGTATCGTGTAAATGTACCACGTTCGTAGTCAGCGTTTCTTTAACAAGTGTGTTTATTTTTACCGTCCACTCCATCGCACGTAGCCCACTAGTGGGATCGCTCTGTAAACGAAATCGCTTCTTGATTTCATATCGCCTTTGAGCTGAATCGTTTGGCTGACGTTAAAATACGATAGCATTTACGTCAATAGAGTTTGTGTAAGGGCTTTGACAGAATTGAATCATCTGTACAATATATCGGAGAAGTTTGAACGATGATATAAGTGTAGGTATACAGAGTGTTTTCGATTTTGTATTCGAATACAAGTTATGTATGTCGTGTATGTAAAAAAGTACTGAATATTGAAGGGAAAATTCATCACTTTTCTTTCTTAATTAGTTTTTGCGATTGACATTTATATAAATTTGTTTGGTAATACTCGTAGTAACTAATTAATATAATTTTTCTTACATTTCAAAATTGACTAATCAAGCTAAAATTTTATAGTAGCTTTTGCCAGTGGCTTCGCCTATGTGTTACTCTTAATCGAGGCTTTGATTGCCTTTTTAACCCAGCTAAGAGAAGAATTTTCCGAAATCCTCTTTTAGTACCCGCCTGTGTGCTTTGACACTGCCAACTTCAATCTCATTGCAAGTTTTCTCTATTTCCGGCACATATTCAGACTAACTTTACCTAAAGATCTATATCTTTTGTCATACTGCTAATATGGACGAATAATAACTTAATAAATAATTGAACGAAATAAAAACTTATGTTTCACGACATTAAACTGAAAACCAAGTAAAATATTCTGTAATAAAATAAGCTAATGTTTTCTAACTATTAGTTCGGTGAGTACAAATTCGACAGAATCTTTAAAAGGTTCGCTATTTAGCAGAATTTCGCCCAACCGAGATATGTTCCCAGTTAAGGAAATTGACAAAGTTTTGTACAGTACCGTTGGAATTATTGAAAGTTGCGAGCACAACAAAATTCAATAAGTGACTGTCACTGATTGGGAAAACTGGGGAGGGAGTATCGAGGCAGTTATGGGACAAGGCATGAGCGGCAAGCGTAAAGCTCAAATAATTCAGATCTCCTGTCACGTGTATCATTAAAAATCCGATTAGTTTGATCCCGATTAGGCTATATTTCAGTTTATAAGAATTACGGTCTGTTTTACTGAAATCAAGCATACGCTCGGTCTCATTACACTATTTACTTTTCCCAAGTAAATGCAATAAACCACTTCTAGTTACATCTACATATTATCGCAGTCCATTGCTCGATAAAATAATAATATAATGTAAGACTTTATTTAGACACTGTAATTAGATTCATGTTTAAGTTATACTAATCGTTCTAGCTGGATA
This sequence comes from Phragmatobia fuliginosa, assembly GCA_932526445.1. Lineage (NCBI taxonomy): Eukaryota > Metazoa > Arthropoda > Insecta > Lepidoptera > Erebidae > Phragmatobia > Phragmatobia fuliginosa. Next base: position 881,128 of record OW052072.1, read on the forward strand.
CGAGAAGCCGAGGATCGAACCAAGTGGCGTGCAATTGGAAAGGCCTATGTCCAGCGATAGGCTGATGATGATGATGATGAATGATTCTAACTAGTCGGTGACACAAGCAACGCGGTCTGTTTGCCCAATTTTGACAAAGACCTCCTTCAATTCCCTCTACTCTGCTCCATTTAACGCTGTACATGTTCTTCCTACTATAATTTTCATCCACATAGCCCAGCCCAGCCCACATTGAGCAGGATGGCTGACAGGAACCGAATGCGTAATGATGATGAATTTTTACCACATCTTCCCACCTTCGATTACTGGGAATAGGCCTCTCAATTGCACGCCACTTAGCTCGAACCTCGGTTAAAATCTAAATACGATCAATACAATAATATCATAAATATATACGATCTAAATACGATATCAAAATACCTCTAATAAAATAATTAAAGCAATTATTTTATTTTCTTTTTATTGATAACCAGTTCTTAAACCTCCATCTTAACTACAGACATACTAATATGTTACGTGTTAAACCGCTTCAGCCTATCACTTAGACCAGCGGTCACACTTAGTTGACTTGTAAACGTTTACGATGTTTTCTTTGAACTACAAGGCAGTGTGTTTATGTCCTGTACTGAACGAGTTTTTTACTTTATCACCGGGTTTATTACTACTTGTTACAGTTACTGCTATAGATAAAAGTACAAGTTACAGCCACCTCAGTCACTGCCAGGAATGGCAATTAGACGAATAAAGTATATAAGATAAAATTTGTGAATAGCATCGTGCAGTAAACATGTTTATTGGTTAGTAAAAATATTCATTTCATGTAGTCTAGTCTTGTACTGAATATCAATATTAACCCGGCGTCAGCATGGTAGAAAATAGGTACAACAACTGCATGGTGGGTCATAATTACCCAGATTTTAAACCGTAGCTTTTTACCATTTCAAAATGACATTTAGAGCAATTTTGTGTTCAACTTGAAGAATACTTCTTAAGTTATAATATTTTGGAGACAAAAAAAAGGGTTATTTAAACATCTTTTTATGTATTTGAATTAAGCATTGTCTTTAAAATATAAAATAGGTGGTAGAGCCACGTTGATTTCAGCACGAACGGACCGGCTCGACCGGGGCAGTACTACCCTCACACAGAAGACCATCCGACATAATGATAGCATTCTTGCTGTTGTATTTCGTTGGTGAGTGTGAGACCGGAGGCCCAATCATTCGGCATCATCCGACCAGGCCGCTTACCTATACCTTATTCGCTACTTATTCAGTGTGGTGACGGATTAAGAATACAGAGTGTCACCACCCCTATTATTCCCGCGAATGTCTTAAAAGGCGACTAAGCGATAAACTACGCAAGACAACATCAATGCAAAGAGATGGAAAACTTGAAACCAACCCTATACCAACCCGTCTGGCCAGCGTGATATATTAGGCCAAGACCTCCTTTTTAAGGAGAGGCCTATGTCCAGCAGTGGACTGTTAAAGGCTGTTGATGATGATGATGATTCGCTACGCGGCCTGATATGCTGCTTCGCTTACCCTCGCAATGCCGATGGTGACCCATCAGGCAGTGTAGAAATACTTTGATAGCCTTAAATATAAAAAAAAACTCTGTGAGAGAAACAAGCGCCACGTTTACAATTCACATATATTTTCATTTACGTTATATTTAAGCAACCACCTTTACGTAACATTTTTCTCAGAAATCAAAAGTAATCTAGCTTATACTAAACTATACTAAAATTATGTATTCGAAGTTAACGCTGTCTGTCTATCTGTTATGAAATCAAGGCTTTACTGCAATAACCAATCCAAACGCTGGTAGACCCAAGGGAATAGGTTAGTTTTTATATATACAGATAAAAAATACTCCAACAACCTAGATCAAGTATATAATGTATATATCATCTTTATACTTTTGTACATTGTTACTTGAGTTCTCGGGTTCGATTCCCGGGTCGGACCAAATGTTTGGTCTGTAATTATTGAGTGTTTCTTGTATGTAATATTTATGTAGTTCTAAAATATATTAGTGTATCAGAATTCGATCAGTCAATCTAACAGACATATTACAAACTATGCTTAGTTTAAAACTTTATGCCTGCTTCTTTTGTGATATGAAGTCGTGATGGTATGTATGTACATGTTTATATGTCCTTTGACTATATTATTCGATAAGTTCATTATAAGCTTATTTTGTAACTTTAGTTTAAGTTGCCGATCCATAGATGGCGCTGTTAGGGAAGTCTGAATCACGCTAACGTCTGTATTTCGGCGTTATTATAAGTACCATGAAAATATATTTTTTGTTTGAGATGATAAATGGCAGATCATTACTACATAATATGAAATAGGGTTCTCCGCCGCGGCTGTCCGTCTGTCTGTTCGCGATAAACTCAAAAATCAATGCACCGGTTTTAATGAAACTTTTTACCCAGATAGTCTAAAGCCTGAGAAAGGACATGGGGTATTTTTTACCGCGTTAAACGGACATAGACGCGGGCGAAAGCTAGGATACAATATATATTTATTGGTAGCAACAGTTTTATTACTTCTACGCTTCGCCTTGATCTCGAATACGATGTATGTCAAATATTCGGAATATTTGATTAACTCATTGTGTTAAGAAGGTCTTAACTCCACAGTTATATCTTATCAGAATCAAAGATAAAACTTTCCACTGTAATTTTTCCTGAAATTCCATTTCACATAGCAGAACGTTACCTTAACCCTACTTACAGAGAGCCGTGCCGGCGAATAAACAACGAGAAAAAAATTACTTCGTTAAGCTGTAGTAATGGCGAACCTTCCATTAATCCGTACATTTATGTGTGTTTATGTCAAGCAAGTATACTTTCGTGCGTGAGCATAATGCACTCGCGATAAAAACATACCTTATTTAATATCTGTACTACTAAATTGGATATGTATGATATCGTAAGTGCAAGCGTTCATTAAAGAAGCTTTTTGGGTTGTTTAATTATAATTTTTATGGAGGTATTTTGTTTTCGGGTATGAGCATAAATTTATAGGTAGTCTAACCTTTTATAACGCATTAGAACGTAAACGCTTAGGTAAATTCTTTATAAAGTACAGATGAATTTTATTTCAGGAATGCATTTGAAACTAGTTTAACCAAATGCCTTGTTGGTCTAGTGGTTAGCGTATGCGACTGCTAATCAAGAGGTTTTGGGTTCGATTCGGGTCGGACCAAATGTTTGTGTGATCCACAAATATTTGTTTCGGAGTTTGGGTGTTTTCTATGTGTAATATTTATGTATTTAAAAAAAATATGTATGTCTATGTATTTATATCAGTTGTCTAGTTACCCATAATAAAAGCTCTGCTTAGTTTAGGGACTAGATGGCGTTGTGTGTAAAATTGTCAAAAAAAAAAACGAAAATCGATAGCAAATAAATGACTAGCTTTAGGTTAGGTTTCTACCCGCGGGTGTGTCGATTTTTGCGGTAGAGAGTAGCTAATGTTCTTCCTTAAAAAACAAAGTATCTTCAAGCCAAATTTCAATGAAATCGGTGCTACGGTTTATGCGTGAAGGCGTAACAAACAGAGTTAATTTCAAATTTTAATATAGTCGTTTGGGGACGGTAAATTGGTTTATGTTCAGCTAGTATGAACATAAATGTATTTACGGTTAGAAATAAATAAAATCCCTACTAATATTATAAATGCGAAAGTAACTCTGTCTGTCTGATACGCTTTCACGCCTAAATCACTGAACCGATTTTGATGAAATTTGGTATGAAGATAGAACTGAACTTTAAAAAGGACATAGGATACTTTTTACCGCGATAACAGGCATACACGCGGGCGGAGCCGCGGGCGAAAGCTAGTAAGTAAATATTTGATGTTGTGTGTAAGTTGACATCTTACACACAACATCATCTAGTGCCGCAGAGCAAGCAAGCAGAGCTTGTGTTATGGGTACTAAACAACTGATATAAATACATAAACATACTTTTGTTTTTAAATAGATACATATTATACATACAAAAACACCCAGACTCCGAAATCAATATTTGTGGATCACACAAACATTTGGTCCGACCCGGGAATTGAACCCGAGACCTCTTGATTAGCAGCCGCATACGCTAACCACTAGACCAACAAGGCAAACTTTGCTTTAAGTTACCAGAGTAATTTTCTTCCTTTTATTCTAGTAATTTATTTTTTGTTTTGATTTTAATACTACTGATATTTGAAAGTGCTACAAATCCCACTCTATTAAATATGTTTGAATTTTAGTTGACTTTATCCTGATTGTAGTATTTGGGAAGAACCTAGTATTTATATGAAAGATAATAGATATGGTACTTGACATAATGAACATCACTGTACTGTAAGGCAAAAAAAATAAGATATATTTGGTAGTTGTATACAAATTTTATAGCAACACGTTTGCTCCTCGAAGGAAACGTTAATTTACAACGTTGAATAATATAATAAGTATCTTATAATACAGGTATATCTGGCTCGGTAGTAGCTTATGCGATTGTTGTGCTTGAGGTCTCGGGTTCTATTTCCGGATCGGACAGAATTTTTGTGTTGTCCGCCAATATTTGTTTCAGAGTTTGTAGATAATATACAGTTACAAAAAAGTATGTTTATGTATTATCAGTTATCTATTAACCATAATACAAGCTCTGTTAACTTTGGGACTAGATGGCGCTGTGTATAAGATGACCGAAATATTCCTTATCTTTAATATTTATTTACTTTAATATTTATTTATGATACGGGTAGTAGAAGTCCAGTTGGTCCACAAAGGATACTGTTAAACTTACTGTATAAAGATAGATGTAATGATTATCTGCTTTATCACTCTTTTATACGGCACTTAAATCTAAGTAACCATTTATTTTCTATCGGCACAAAAACTGCGGAAAGTCCTTAATGACTACTTCGCTCCTGGCACAAAAAGGCAAGTTAATGTAATGATGTAAGGTTGTATTTACACTGAACAGTGTATATTTATCAGTAATGTGCAACACATAAATAACACATAACTGACACACACATAACTAAAACACACATAACTGTATGTGTAATAACATGTGTTAGTTTATTTACATATAAATATCAACATTATATACGCTTAGCTTTTGGTAAGTTTATTAAAAACGGCTCTGCTTTTAAAACTCTTCTGAATCACAAAAAATATTTCAGGCTTATGATCGTTATAGTTTTGGAATTTAATTCTAATGTAATTGCCGACATTAATTTATATAGTAGGTTCATATCCGTACTAAGTCAGCTTGTTTGTAAGCTTGCTGAGATGAAGATAAGTCATCATCATCAACAGCCTTTAACAGTCCACTGCTGGACATAGGCCTCTCCTTAGAAAGGAGGTTTTGGCCTACTATACCACGCTGGCCAGACGGGTTGGTATAGGGTTGGTTTCAAGTTTTGCTTCTCTTTACATTGATGTTGTCTTGCGTAGTTTATCCCTTAGTCGCCTTAATAGGAGTGGTGACACTCTGTATTCTTAATCCGTCATCACACGGATGAAGATAAGTGTAGACCAGTAATTGTGATATTATTACCTCATAATTCGTACCTTTAATCAAACCAAGTGGAGATCAGTTTTTAGTATATTACGATACGGTTGAACTCCCAAATTTTCAATGGAGCAACTACCATTCATCAACAACCTTTAACGTCCCACTGCCGGGAACATGTCTCTTTTCAGGAGAGGGTTAAGGCCATACGTCCCCACGTTGGTAGAGTGCGGGTTAAGACTGGCAAGACAACACTGTGGCTACTTGCCGTTAGATATTTTAAAGCAACCCGAAGGCCTCCAACTAAAATTCACGACTTTTATTCTATGATAACAACCTGTCACCCATTCAGTTACTAACCGCGCCGTCGTCGTTATCCTCGGTGATTGTTTCTAGTTAACTACCTAGGGAAACTTAGCTATCACCTCCAATACCCTCAATACCAGTAGACCCTTACCACCCAAGTATAAGCCACAATCGAAGTTCCGTAGATAGACCGCTGTTGAGTTTTTAAGGGCTCCCATAACGAGTACCACCAATATTTGTTTGTTCATGCAACACCAACTTCTTAATTAAATTTTCGGTCCTGCTCAATTGACATCTAATTGTCAAACTAAGGCAGCAATGGCATTTATACGCGTGCACCCTCTTTCAGCGACATTGAACTGGAAAATAAATAATTAAATTGTCCAGAAGAAAATTAAATGAGTCCAAACTTTCTGCGCCACTAAATACCGAGTGTTGAATTGTCAAATGGTGATCAACTTAAGAAATAATTGACATTTGATAAATAAATAAAATCCAACATTTTTCTAGGTTGACTTTTCTTGATCTTGACTGCCTTGTTGGTTTAGTCGTTAGCGTATGCGGCTGCTGATGAAGAGGTCTAGGGTCCGATTCCCGGGTCGTTTGTGTGATCCGCAAATATTTGTTTCGGAGTCTGTATGTATGTATATATATGTATGTATTTACAAAAAAAAAGTACGTTTATGTATTTATATCAGATAACTAGTACCCATAATACAAGCTCTGTTTAGTTTGAGACTAAATTTTGAAAGGTACTCTTAAAGATTAATGCCAGTATATATTGAACATTAGGAGAAACATATAGGTTATGCCGGTGCTCCAAATTTAGCATTCACAACATGAGTAAAGGTAACATCTATGGCATATGGTTTTGAATTACAGCATACCTGAAGCCGTTATACATAAATTGTAAGCAGCATGCTTTGTCACAAGATAATTGTTTTGTTACAAATTGTATCTCATTTTTGTGTGTTGCCCGCGTTTCATTATGGTTGCTATGCAAGTGTGTTATGCATAGCAACCTGTGAAGTTTTAACATGGAGATAAACAGTGATACATTTTGACATCTACGATTTATGTATTTTTATAATCACCTTTCGCCAGTGTACCTCGATTATTGCAGTAAAAAGTAGCCTATGTGTTATTCTGATATATAAGCTATATTACTGTAAAGTTTCATCCAAATCCGTTCAGTAGTTTTTGTTTGAAAGAGGAACAAACATACATACACACATACTCACAAACTATCGCGTTTATAATATTAGTAGGATATGTGTGATGATGTTATAGTATACGCTTACCGCTACAACCCATGATGTTCCACTGCTGGGATCAAGTCTTCTCTCAGCAGAGGTTAAGATCAAACGTCCCCACGCTCGGCGAGTGCGAGTTGGGAACTGGCAGGACAATATTAATTGTGGCTACGTCCATCATCAACAGTCTTCAACAGTCCACTGCTGGACATAGGCCTCTCCTTAGAAACGAGGTTTTGGCCTACTATACCACGCTGGCCAGACGGGTTGGTTACAGGGTATGTTTCAAGTTTTCCTTCTCTTTGCATTGATGTTGTCTTGCGTAGTTTATCTCTTAGTCGCATTTTACGACACCCGCGAGATGAATAAGGGTGGTGACACTCTGTATTCTTAATCCGTCACCACACGGTACGTTTTCTTATCTTATATATAACACACTTTAAATATGAATACAAAATAAATAGCCAACAACACACACGTATAAACACGTAATAAAATTAATTAGGTACAACTTCTACTGAACAGGGTTGAGTTCAGAAAAATAAAATATATAATAAATAATTAAGCTAAGTACTCACTGCGGACTTGGAAAATTAAAAAGCTAAATGCCATACACTCAGGTTTAAGTGAATTAGCATGAAAGAACGTGCTCATATCAAAAGAGCTAAGTTAAAAACTAAGCTAAATATACTCTTGGAGTGAGTTCTTAAGGCGGAGTGTGGGCTAAGTCAAGAGTTGTAGCGTTTCTTTTTTATGTCACTTTATGTTGCCTATTTCAATGACTAAGTAAATATTGATATGGGCTAATTGGACTTATATACTGAATATAATCTTGTTTACTGAAAATAAAAATAATTATTTATTAAACAAAATATTATCCATCGCCTACATGAAATTCTATTGTCACGTTGTTGCTTGCGATGAATTCCATAACTATCTAAGCAAATTTTCACGTTGTAAGGGTCTATCAGTCTTCTTATATTTGACTGCCTTTTTGGGCTAGTGATCAAGAGGTCTCGGGTTCGATTCCTGGGTCAGACCTAATATTTTTGTGACCCACAAATATTTGTTTCGGAGTCTGGGTGTTTTTCTATTTATAATATGTATGTATTTACAAAAAAAAAATTATGTTTATTTATTTATATCACTTGTTTAGTATCCGTAATACAAGCTCTGCTTAGTTTGGGACTAGATGAGGTTGTGTGTAAGATGTCCGAAATATTTATTTATTTCTTTATATATATTTCAAACATAAGAATGTGTAGATTATTCTTGCTGCCAAATTAATTAAGAATCATTCTTGCTTTTAATTATTTAGGAATGATACGGAAGATTTTCAGTTTTATCGCATTGCGGAATCAATCAAAGTAATGTTCAAATATTATTGTCTTAAATACCTTTGCTAGAATTCTTAAACTAACTTAAATCATTTGTCTGATTTTAAGCATTCTAACTATTATAGGTATACCTCCTCCATAGAATGTAATAAATTAAAACAATACATAAATGTATAATTAACAAAAAATATAATAATATTCCTTCGTATCCTTTAATATTTACAACCCCATTAATCGAATGACAACAATGAAGCAATGTCGCCGTTTCTTATAAACTGTACCAAGTTATTTAAGTGCTGTACTTAACAATGTTTGGCTTCGACGGCGTAACGACGTAAATGCTGGGAAAACATAGCTCCCTTTGAAATAACTTAAAAGAAGCAGGGAAATTTATACTGTCATTCATTAAACAAGGAAGTAATGCTTCAGCAAAGTAGGTTATGCCAGGACTTAATTTTATTTTTTAATGACTTCAATTTGACGAAAGAAGTGTACCCCCAGATTGTCGTGTTTAAAATTTTATAAGTTGGCGAGTTTGTTTGGAACAATCGTAATTTTAAACAATGTCTATTTTTCAATGGGTTTTCATTTATGTGAATACTTCAAGTGAAGAAATTTCGAACTATAAGTACAGTGAAATTATTCTCGAGAAATTTTTGCATATGTAGTGGTGTGTACATTACTCAGATCTTAGAGCGCGTTTCCACTATATCGTTCTAGCCTATACAAAAATGTTTCGATATCCTAACATTATTATTTAATTTTATACTTATCCCTAGCAACACTCTGATTTTTGTTTTCAATAAAAACAAGTTTTTATTTTAAAGAAAAAGGTTTTGACTTTATAAAAAAAAAGGTGTGTGTGCGATTCACACACGATAGAAGTGAAACTTCAAGGAGGAGAGACTGATATATATATATTGTTTTTTTTTTCCTTTCATCTAGGTTTTTAAAACTCCGGGGGTCTACGGGGGGGGGGGGGGGTCAAAATTTTTGTTATTTTTGGCGTAGGACGCATCGTTTTCGAGATATTTCAATCTAAAGCAAAAAATCGTCACTTGATAGTGGAAAGTGGAAACACGCAAAAAACCAGAATAAACCAGTTTACGCTGTCCGCAGGTGCCACGTGACCATACACTACTACAAACGCAAAAATTTCTCCAAGCTAATATATATATAGCTGTTATAGTTAAATGTAGTAATAATAGTGCCATATCTCACATTTGGTTGTATCTTTCTAAATTAGGCCGAACCTGTACCAGAGATTTTTACAAGGACTTTATTACTACAGAAGGTGCCAGCGTTTCCTAAGACTTACTGAGGGAGAAAAAAAAATACAGAGGTGTTTTTTTTATCTTAAGTTCGTGTTGCGAGCTACTAGGGTTTGGGTTGGGGTCAAGAAAGAACCACAGTTTTAAGTTATCTTTTCAAAACAGATGGTATACGGGCCATAACCCAGATAACACAAGTTACAGACACCAACAAATGAAGCATAAATTCATCATCATCAGCAACAAACCAAAGTGTCCCACTGATGGACTCGATCTCTTCTCAGGAAAGGGTTAAGATCATACATCCCCACGCTGGTCTATCAAGACAACATTGTAGTTACAACGTAATTTACCGTTGGATGTTTTTAAGTCTACTTAGGTGGAGACCTTCATATTGGATAACAGTCATGAAAATTAGTTGAAGAACTAAACTTCACGACTTTATTCTTTGAAAACAACCGGGACCGACTGCTCAACGTGACTTGGGGAGAAGCTCATGGTAGCACTAACGGTCACCCATTCAGAAACTGACCGTGAAGTCGTTGCTTGCCCTCGGTGATTTCTAATCACCTAGGGCAACTTAGCTATTAATTTAACCAGACTTAAACATACAACGCAATCTAGGTTTTAGATAATACAGTATGCACATAAATATATATGTTCCAATAACTAGAGGCGATAAATTACTACTTAATATAGTACTAGTGTTGATCATCCCCAGAGCATTTCTCAATCTATATAACATTAAAATTCTCTAACGGTCTTCGTGTGTAGAAGCCATGACCCCACTTAAATCTCCCAAGAGACCCACTATTAAAGGGGAGGACGGATGTGATGTAATTAGCTTTGAAACAGAATTATAGCCTCACTATAGATTTGTTTAGACCTATAACTAATGCTTGTGTCTGTGTTCTTAAAGGGATAGGCTATAGATTAATATATCAGCCCAATTATTAAGTTCCAGTACGCAAATATATGAGACCAATTAACAAGCTATTAATCATACAAGTGTTGTTGTATTTCTTAATCATTATGACAACAAAATCTTCCAGAATAAATTGAACATCCACTTTAAAGGTCAAATATTCATCGTTAAAATTATACCGAACCCTGGGTGCAACAAAAGTCACTTTGTATATATTTAAGCTAACAAAACTGATTCTAATCTGCCCGATGGAAAGCATGAGCCAGATAATTATCTGGCATTTGCATCATTCTCCCGGCTTTCGGAGCCCTGGAGAATGATCCAGAATGATGCAGATGATGTAGAATAATTGGACTTTGATGATGATCTTTTTCTATCAAATCCAAGTTACTATATTGCTTCCTATATTACTTTGAATATCTCCGTAATATTATACTGTTTATTCTCAAATTAGTTCTCTCGCAAAGACTTATAAACAATTTGTAATATACTTTTATTTACTTGTTACTTTCTTGCACCGAGGTCGGAAATAGCTTCAGCCCCTCAGACTATATATGTTTTTACATACATATTCACAAAAATAATTCAAAATCTTTATCATAATGGTTCATTCCCAAAAGATATGTTAACAAGCATTCAAAAATGTACAATGTTTACAATTCAATTCATCTCGAGAATAAAAAAGTTGTCTAGACAGGTAAATTTAAAAAGGTCCTCGAGGCTCTAAAGCCTTGCTAGCTAAAGGCTGTACTAGTAATATATTTTACTGGATAATAAATATAATACTTCTCTAGAAAGGTAGCCGAGTACCTAAGCCCTAGAGCAATGAGACGTGATGAAAAAATGTGAGCAGAGCATCTTGGGTTTTTATCTAGATGTGTGTTTTAGTTTGGATTCAAATACATTTATCAAACAAGTTTTACTTGAGTAGAGGCAGGTAATATCATCAAATTATGTTCTTTGATGAAGTACTAGAGCTTCAATTGGTATTTATTTTTGTAAATGTTAATCTAATTTTTGAGGTTTTAACATACATATTTGCAAATCAGTAACATGAGATCTTAAAGTAATGTTCACCGGTTTTAGTTTCTATAACTCATTTGAATTGCTAATACTCGTTATTCAAACTAAATATTTTGGGATCATGTTATAATAAGTATATAGATAGATAGATTGTGGATAGTTAATGCGACTGCCAATCAAGAGGTCTCGGGTTCAAATCCTGGGTCGGGCGAAAAAGTGTTTTTGGGTTTTTCTTACGAGATTCCTAATAGCAGCCCGAAGTTTGGAAGTTTAGCGGTGATTCACGCCCCTGCCTTGGAGAGCACATAAAGCCGTCTGCGTTAACTTGAAGATATCTAAAAACAGCTGACACTTAAATCTTTTGAAAAAATAACAAAAACCAATAGTAAAAGAATTATATTTGTATGTATGAGGATTATGGTGGGGAATAAATGCCAGGTGGGAAAAAAGTTATCGGTATAAGGTTCCCTCAAGGGACTATCGATAAAGGAACGGGAAAATGGCGTTCGTGACGGTATCTAACTACTCTGACATGTTCAGGACATGTCGAAACTTGTTTCAGGTTTTTATCGAACAAGTTGGCAATTATAACTTCGAAGTTGACGTCATTTTGCTTATGACTTGTATGTTTAAATGTCTCTAAGTGTACTGGATAAATATAAAATGAGTTACGAATGATCACCAATCCATATATCATTCGTGAATCACAAATTATTGCTTGGAAAACTTAATCATTATGGTGTACGGGGTAAGGCTCTCGAGCTACTTACATCGTATCTAGTCAACAGAAAAATGTTTGTCGAGATAAAAAATGCATCGACCACAGCTAATGCATTGGATACGAATAAAAATATAATCTGTGAAGAAACATGTAGATCCAAAATGACACAAATACGGGTTGGTGTTCCCCAGGGTTCAATACTGGGTCCAATTTTCTTTACAATATTTATCAACGATTTGATACAATATGTAAACGCAACTAGCAACGGTTGTGCTCAGTTGGTAGTTTTTGCCGATGACACTAACGCGGTAGTGTCGGCTAGAGACATAAACAGTCTTAATGTTGTTGTAAATGAGACCTTGGATGCCTTTTGCAAGTGGTTCTCTGCAAATAGCCTAAAAGTTAACATTTGTAAAACAAATGTTATTCTCTTTCGTTCAACTTCAAGAAAAAAAGACATATTAAACATTAAGATAAATGGCGAAAACATAAGCCAAACCTCAGTGGTTAAATTTTTGGGTGTTTATATTGACGAAAGACTAAACTGGAAAGAGGAGTTGATGCATTTAACAAACAGCATTAGTTCGGCCTGCTACGTACTCAGGAGTTTGAGGAACGAAGTTAGTACTGAACATTTAAGAATGGTATACTTTGCCTTAATCGAGTCAAAATTAAGATATAGCATCCTATTTTGGGGAGGAAGCTATGCACAAAATGTGCATAAGGCTTTAGTCGCACAAAAAAGAGCCATTCGAACAATGGAACGAATCCAGATGCCTGAATCCTGCAGACCATACTTTAAGGAACTAAAGATATTAACCGTTCCCAGTTTATATATATTGGTGTTACTCTCTCACTTAACTAAATATATTCATGAGTACGAAAATGAAGATGAAAAACGGATAAGGGAGGCCACTAGGAGAAAAGATTTAAGCACCCAAATTAAACCACATCTTGATGTCGTAAAGCATAGCGCATGTTACAATTCAGTCAATATATTCAATAAATTACCACTTGAGCTAAAGAAAACATTTGGTAAAGGAAAATTTTTAATTGAACTAAGAAAGTTATTGTTAGAAAAATGTTATTATTCTGTTGCTGAATTGTGAATTAATTTAGAAATCTATATTTTTAATTAATTTATTTTTTATATGATATGACATTATTATTCGGTGTTTTATTGCTATGTTTATTTGTGACATTTCCATGAAATCTATTGTTTGAAATTTGTAATTTTTAAATTTATTTGTAATTTTATGAATTTTGTTGATGCATGGTGTTCCTTTTTTTGTATCTGACATTTTATTAACATTATTATAATCATGTGAATGACTGAATGAACTATAAAATGCTAGCATGAATGTTTATTTTAATTGTTATTTATTATGTAATTATTGATCTGTGCTATTATTTGTAACTTTTTAAATTGTACTAAAATTCACATACAATGTTAAAATTGTTTATTGAATAAATGAAATGAAATATATTGACCTACCAAGAATTGCTTACCTTTTAACCTACACGTTTACCACTTAGCCACGAATCCCTCATAGAAAAGCAAAAAAATTGGCCAAGTGCGTGTCAGGTAATGCATTGAATAGGGCTCCATAGTAACCCATAATGGTAGGTGGATTTAAAATCGTGTCCAATTAATAATTTTAACGTATACTTATTATATCTTAATTTTTGTACGAATTTTTTCAAGTGACTACAATTTATAAGTTAGTGCCTTATAAATTCTGAAATCAAAAGTTATCTAAACCGCTATAGTTTGACTTTAAAGTTCGATGTTTTGAGCTAACCGTTAAGGTTTAAGAGGGCGCCGGTGACGCCGTATTAAAAAAAAAATGCGCTTTAAAGTTGTATACCTCGCAAACGGATACCTAAATTAAAAAATTATGTTATTAAAAGACCTATCTAATGATACACCACAAGATGGGGTCCCCTCAAAAGAATCAATCCCCTTTTCGGGTAGGGAAGGTAACCCAAATAAATATATTTTTCGTCTTTTTATTGTAGTAGTTTGTCGACCTAATCACAACACATAGCACCAACCGCTTGGGCGGTAAGTCGATGGACGGGCTGACGGACATGACGAATCTGTAAGGGTTAGTAAAAATGAAAAGGAAAATTTCTTTAAACATTTTTTATGATTCTAAAACAAATCGCAAATAATTGAATGCCAATTTATTTACAGAGTCACCCGTCACCCGTCACTCGCCCCGCGGTATCTTAGCCTTTTATTAAAACGTAGCTCAATATCGCGATACCTGTGCCTTCAGCGTCGCGGCTTTGATCTTTATACTTTGATGTCTACTGATTGAGACCTACATTCCTTTACACAACCATATTGACACAAGTCATCCTCGATGTACACTCAAATATCAACTTTAAAAAGAATGTATATGGTTGGTTTTATGTTAGGAGTTCACGAATGTGTTCTGCACGAGTTGTAAACGATGTTTTTTTCAGTGTATCTATACAGATTTCATAATGAGCAGCGGGACTTGGAGTACAAGTGCAAATAAGTGTGTTATCATTACGCCGGTGCTTTTGCGGGTAAGGCTGTTTGATGTGTATTTTGAGATATATTCTCAAGAGGTTTGAACGTATGCTCGCTGTGGAATTTTTCCTTAATACGTTGAACTGACGGATTTGACTGACGAATCAAAATAGTTTACGACTTCAAAGAGGTTTGTGAAAAAGTGCATATTTGATGAACAGGTATGTTTCAAGGGATTGTGATGTCTCAATTCATTCTTAAGAGACAAGGGTTGTTGTTATTTTTTCGAAATTGTTCTCTAATGCAATGGAGGACTTATTCAAGACACTTCACTGCACTGCAAAGGTGCGTGTCATCAACATTAATAGCAAATAAATTTCTAACTTGTGACTTGCAGACGATATCAACATCATGGCAGAGACGCTGCAGGACCTACAGCAGATGTTGAATAACCTGGCTGACCCTACTGAACGTATCGGCCTATTGATGAACTTGGATATAACCTAGGTTCCGGTGACGTACTAATTCCGTGAGCAGTATTTTGAGAATGATTTGAGAATAATTTGAGGATGTATACTATAGCTACATATCTTAGCATTTAGTTTATTTGTAATTGTTAAGGTATTGTTCTGAATATAGGAAATGTAAAAAGTCCTAGGAAGCAATTGTGAACGAACGCGAGAATTTGTTATCATATATACGAAAGTAACTTTGTGTATCTGTATGTCTAAACGCTTTCGCTTTTAAACGGCTGTACTTATCTCAATGAATTGTTATATGGGGATACTTTGATTCTTGAATATGGACATACTAGGCTTCTTTTTACCGCTATGACCGCCATACTCGCGGACAGAGCTGTAAGCAAAGACCAGTTGAAAATAAAAAGGAAATAAATAAACGTAAAATAAATATTACGTTAATAAAATCCACAATTTAATGTTTTCAATAGCACCCCTTGCGTACCTCTCGCAATATATACAGAACAAGGGGATAATCTTTGAAAATAAACAACGTTAAGGAAATGAGCTAAGTTTGTGGAGATAATACCTTAAGTTCGGGGTGATTTGGATTGAAGTAGCTTGAAATAATATCGATAGGCTTTGAGATAACTTTGGAGAGATAATAATGGACACTTCGCACTATGGAAAATTCCTTACTATTTGTGTATGTATGTAATATATGGTTTAGATAAATACTTCGAAATTAGCTCTGGTTTAACATTACAGAGATTGAGGCCCAAAACTTCTCTAAGATAATGAATTAGTTGATAATAAAGGAAATACAGAGATATATTAAAATTTTCATATATCTAAATTCTATCCTAAATTACGTATCCTAGTTATGCCTAAGTTTGTTTGTACGCAATAACTACTTAACGAATCTGGCATCGAGATAGCTAAGAGTCTTTGCTTAAGTTACTCCTTAGGACATCAACTTTATGGCAAAGAAAGTACCGTCAAAATCGGTCCAGCCGTCCCAGAGATCAGCTGGAACAAACAGATAGACAGATGGATAGACAAAATATAAAAAATACCTTTTTGATATTAGTACCCTACCATACACTTTGAAATGAATTTGGAAAGAAACTGTTCATTTGATATTACAAACAGACACTCCAATTTTATTTATTTGAATAAATTCGCAAAGTTCACGTGCTGTTATGATGAGTGGCGTATTATTAAACAGAAGCGTAACGCAGAGAAACTAAAAAAAATCGGCCAAGTGCGTGTCAGGCCACGCACAGGAAAGGGTTCCTCAGTCACCTATAATGGTACGTGGATTTAAAATCGTATCCAATAGATAATTGTTATGTTTACGTATTAATACGTTAATTTTGTATGACGTTTTCCAATTCATCTAATCCGTTATAGTTTTCCTTCAAAGTTCATTAGATGGACCACAATCACGATTTTTTTTTAGATTTTTTGAGCAAGCCGTTTAGCTTTTAGAGGGGGGGGGACGCCCTGTTTTTACAAAAAAGTGCCCTTTAAAGTGAAATATCTCGCAAACAGATACCTAAATCAAAAAATCGTCTTAGAAACCCTATATTCTTTTTGAAAGACCTATCTAATGATACCCCATACGATGGGGTAGCCGCGAGAAAAAAAAAACATCCCCACTTTACGTGTAGGGGAGGTACCCCAAATAAAATTATTTTTCATAATTTTATTGTAGCACTTTGTCGACGTAATTACAACACGTATTCATGCAAAGTTTCATCTTTCTAGCACTTACCGTTTGGACGGTAAGTCGAGGACGGACGGACGGACGGACGGACGGACGGACGGACGGGCGGACGGACGGACGGACAGACGGACATGACGAATCTATAAGGGTTCCGAGTTATGAACTTCGGAACCCTAAAAAGCGGCCAAGTGCGAGTCGGACTCGCCCATGAAGGGTTCCGTATCAGCAAGTAACATCATATAAAAGTTCTTGTAGTTCGTTGTAACTTTCATCGATGTTTTTATACTAGTGTATTAATTGGATGAAAGGTAAATTGCGTGTTACGATTTATGACGTATTAAAAAAAAACTACTCACTAGATCTCGTTCAAACCAATTTTCGTTGGTAGTTTGCATGGTAATGTACAACATATATTTGTTTTAGTTTTACCAATCTCTTATTTTAGAAGTTAGAGGGGGGGGGGACACACATTTTTTAAACTTTGGAAGTGTCTCTCGCGCAAACTATTCAGTTTAGAAAAAAATGATATTAGAAACCTCAACATCATTTTTGAACACCTATCCATAGATACCCCACATGTATAGGTTTGATGAAAAAAAAATTTTTGAGTTTCAGTTCCAAGTATGGGGACCCTCAAACTGTATTGTTTTTTTTCTATTTTTATGTAAAAATCTTAATGCGGTTTACAGAATACATCAACTGACCAAATTTCAACAGTATAGCTCTTATAGTTTCAGAAATAATTGGCTGTGACATACGGACGGACAGACAGACAGACAGATAAATGGCGAAAACATAAGCCAAACCTCAGTGGTTAAATTTTTGGGTGTTTATATTGACGAAAGACTAAACTGGAAAGAGGAGTTGATGCATTTAACAAACAGCATTAGTTCGGCCTGCTACGTACTCAGGAGTTTGAGGAACGAAGTTAGTACTGAACATTTAAGAATGGTATACTTTGCCTTAATCGAGTCAAAATTAAGATATAGCATCCTATTTTGGGGAGGAAGCTATGCACAAAATGTGCATAAGGCTTTAGTCGCACAAAAAAGAGCCATTCGAACAATGGAACGAATCCAGATGCCTGAATCCTGCAGACCATACTTTAAGGAACTAAAGATATTAACCGTTCCCAGTTTATATATATTGGTGTTACTCTCTCACTTAACTAAATATATTCATGAGTACGAAAATGAAGATGAAAAACGGATAAGGGAGGCCACTAGGAGAAAAGATTTAAGCACCCAAATTAAACCACATCTTGATGTCGTAAAGCATAGCGCATGTTACAATTCAGTCAATATATTCAATAAATTACCACTTGAGCTAAAGAAAACATTTGGTAAAGGAAAATTTTTAATTGAACTAAGAAAGTTATTGTTAGAAAAATGTTATTATTCTGTTGCTGAATTGTGAATTAATTTAGAAATCTATATTTTTAATTAATTTATTTTTTATATGATATGACATTATTATTCGGTGTTTTATTGCTATGTTTATTTGTGACATTTCCATGAAATCTATTGTTTGAAATTTGTAATTTTTAAATTTATTTGTAATTTTATGAATTTTGTTGATGCATGGTGTTCCTTTTTTTGTATCTGACATTTTATTAACATTATTATAATCATGTGAATGACTGAATGAACTATAAAATGCTAGCATGAATGTTTATTTTAATTGTTATTTATTATGTAATTATTGATCTGTGCTATTATTTGTAACTTTTTAAATTGTACTAAAATTCACATACAATGTTAAAATTGTTTATTGAATAAATGAAATGAAATATATTGACCTACCAAGAATTGCTTACCTTTTAACCTACACGTTTACCACTTAGCCACGAATCCCTCATAGAAAAGCAAAAAAATTGGCCAAGTGCGTGTCAGGTAATGCATTGAATAGGGCTCCATAGTAACCCATAATGGTAGGTGGATTTAAAATCGTGTCCAATTAATAATTTTAACGTATACTTATTATATCTTAATTTTTGTACGAATTTTTTCAAGTGACTACAATTTATAAGTTAGTGCCTTATAAATTCTGAAATCAAAAGTTATCTAAACCGCTATAGTTTGACTTTAAAGTTCGATGTTTTGAGCTAACCGTTAAGGTTTAAGAGGGCGCCGGTGACGCCGTATTAAAAAAAAAATGCGCTTTAAAGTTGTATACCTCGCAAACGGATACCTAAATTAAAAAATTATGTTATTAAAAGACCTATCTAATGATACACCACAAGATGGGGTCCCCTCAAAAGAATCAATCCCCTTTTCGGGTAGGGAAGGTAACCCAAATAAATATATTTTTCGTCTTTTTATTGTAGTAGTTTGTCGACCTAATCACAACACATAGCACCAACCGCTTGGGCGGTAAGTCGATGGACGGGCTGACGGACATGACGAATCTGTAAGGGTTAGTAAAAATGAAAAGGAAAATTTCTTTAAACATTTTTTATGATTCTAAAACAAATCGCAAATAATTGAATGCCAATTTATTTACAGAGTCACCCGTCACCCGTCACTCGCCCCGCGGTATCTTAGCCTTTTATTAAAACGTAGCTCAATATCGCGATACCTGTGCCTTCAGCGTCGCGGCTTTGATCTTTATACTTTGATGTCTACTGATTGAGACCTACATTCCTTTACACAACCATATTGACACAAGTCATCCTCGATGTACACTCAAATATCAACTTTAAAAAGAATGTATATGGTTGGTTTTATGTTAGGAGTTCACGAATGTGTTCTGCACGAGTTGTAAACGATGTTTTTTTCAGTGTATCTATACAGATTTCATAATGAGCAGCGGGACTTGGAGTACAAGTGCAAATAAGTGTGTTATCATTACGCCGGTGCTTTTGCGGGTAAGGCTGTTTGATGTGTATTTTGAGATATATTCTCAAGAGGTTTGAACGTATGCTCGCTGTGGAATTTTTCCTTAATACGTTGAACTGACGGATTTGACTGACGAATCAAAATAGTTTACGACTTCAAAGAGGTTTGTGAAAAAGTGCATATTTGATGAACAGGTATGTTTCAAGGGATTGTGATGTCTCAATTCATTCTTAAGAGACAAGGGTTGTTGTTATTTTTTCGAAATTGTTCTCTAATGCAATGGAGGACTTATTCAAGACACTTCACTGCACTGCAAAGGTGCGTGTCATCAACATTAATAGCAAATAAATTTCTAACTTGTGACTTGCAGACGATATCAACATCATGGCAGAGACGCTGCAGGACCTACAGCAGATGTTGAATAACCTGGCTGACCCTACTGAACGTATCGGCCTATTGATGAACTTGGATATAACCTAGGTTCCGGTGACGTACTAATTCCGTGAGCAGTATTTTGAGAATGATTTGAGAATAATTTGAGGATGTATACTATAGCTACATATCTTAGCATTTAGTTTATTTGTAATTGTTAAGGTATTGTTCTGAATATAGGAAATGTAAAAAGTCCTAGGAAGCAATTGTGAACGAACGCGAGAATTTGTTATCATATATACGAAAGTAACTTTGTGTATCTGTATGTCTAAACGCTTTCGCTTTTAAACGGCTGTACTTATCTCAATGAATTGTTATATGGGGATACTTTGATTCTTGAATATGGACATACTAGGCTTCTTTTTACCGCTATGACCGCCATACTCGCGGACAGAGCTGTAAGCAAAGACCAGTTGAAAATAAAAAGGAAATAAATAAACGTAAAATAAATATTACGTTAATAAAATCCACAATTTAATGTTTTCAATAGCACCCCTTGCGTACCTCTCGCAATATATACAGAACAAGGGGATAATCTTTGAAAATAAACAACGTTAAGGAAATGAGCTAAGTTTGTGGAGATAATACCTTAAGTTCGGGGTGATTTGGATTGAAGTAGCTTGAAATAATATCGATAGGCTTTGAGATAACTTTGGAGAGATAATAATGGACACTTCGCACTATGGAAAATTCCTTACTATTTGTGTATGTATGTAATATATGGTTTAGATAAATACTTCGAAATTAGCTCTGGTTTAACATTACAGAGATTGAGGCCCAAAACTTCTCTAAGATAATGAATTAGTTGATAATAAAGGAAATACAGAGATATATTAAAATTTTCATATATCTAAATTCTATCCTAAATTACGTATCCTAGTTATGCCTAAGTTTGTTTGTACGCAATAACTACTTAACGAATCTGGCATCGAGATAGCTAAGAGTCTTTGCTTAAGTTACTCCTTAGGACATCAACTTTATGGCAAAGAAAGTACCGTCAAAATCGGTCCAGCCGTCCCAGAGATCAGCTGGAACAAACAGATAGACAGATGGATAGACAAAATATAAAAAATACCTTTTTGATATTAGTACCCTACCATACACTTTGAAATGAATTTGGAAAGAAACTGTTCATTTGATATTACAAACAGACACTCCAATTTTATTTATTTGAATAAATTCGCAAAGTTCACGTGCTGTTATGATGAGTGGCGTATTATTAAACAGAAGCGTAACGCAGAGAAACTAAAAAAGCGGCCAAGTGCGAGTCGGACTCGCCCATGAAGGGTTCCGTATCAGCAAGTAACATCATATAAAAGTTCTTGTAGTTCGTTGTAACTTTCATCGATGTTTTTATACTAGTGTATTAATTGGATGAAAGGTAAATTGCGTGTTACGATTTATGACGTATTAAAAAAAAACTACTCACTAGATCTCGTTCAAACCAATTTTCGTTGGTAGTTTGCATGGTAATGTACAACATATATTTGTTTTAGTTTTACCAATCTCTTATTTTAGAAGTTAGAGGGGGGGGGGACACACATTTTTTAAACTTTGGAAGTGTCTCTCGCGCAAACTATTCAGTTTAGAAAAAAATGATATTAGAAACCTCAACATCATTTTTGAACACCTATCCATAGATACCCCACATGTATAGGTTTGATGAAAAAAAAATTTTTGAGTTTCAGTTCCAAGTATGGGGACCCTCAAACTGTATTGTTTTTTTTCTATTTTTATGTAAAAATCTTAATGCGGTTTACAGAATACATCAACTGACCAAATTTCAACAGTATAGCTCTTATAGTTTCAGAAATAATTGGCTGTGACATACGGACGGACAGACAGACAGACAGACAGACTTGACGAATCTATAAGGGTTCCGTTTTTTTCCATTTGGCTACGGAACCCTAAAAATAAGTTCTTTTGAGCCAAACTATGTCGATAAGTCAGCATCTTTTTTACATTTGAATGAATCTTCGTATCACATTTGCGTTAAAATTATTTAATTATTAAGTAGTAAATGAACCAGAAATAAACACAAACACTTGAATCGTTTCCCGCGAGCTTTAGTTATTGCTTCTCTTTTATTATTACACGCACATTAAACGCTCTACGTTCCAATATCTTTTAATACTATTTTTTCGCATGGGAAAAGACATGTGGTTAAAAAAGACGGTGCATCCACCAGAAAATCTAAGATATTTACGACCAAAATATGCAGAACACAGTGTTAAGGAAAATAACATCTACGGCCTACAGAAAAAGCACCTATTCAGGAACCCCTTACCTTTAGGGGCTTGAAGGAACAAAATTGTAATCGCAACTCAGGTATAATTTTGTCATACGAAATTTAACTTTATACTATTGTGATTATGAATCATATAAAGTTTTTTGTTGTGTAAATTTAAAGTTTGCAGTATAAATCTGAAATCACAGTAGCGACTCGTTGGCGCAGAAAGTGCGTAACTCCTTAACAACGATAATTTCAAATCAGCTCAGTGGAGTGTGGAGATAAATTTTGGTATTCTCCTCTCGTGCCCACAAAACAGATTTAAATAGGCCATTAAAATAGGCTGTTTTGTGCGGAGGTTGCACTCGTGCGAGAGGACAATCCCTGAGGTGTTATTGTACAACTTTTAATTGAACACGAGATATAATTTGAGACTAATTACGAAACTTCTATTGGCTGTAATTTCATTGAAGAGTTAACCACCATAAGTTACAACTCTTTGGAGTAATACGTGTGTTGATGAAAATTATAACTTTATTTAATTAAACGGGTTTTATTCTTTTTTTATAACATTAATATGTATTACATAATATGTATATGTATGGTGGTCAAAAATTTAAAATCGTGCAATAATTCTAGCTGACTTAAGACAGATTTTCACCAATAAAAATATGAAACATCAAAACATCTTGTTTCTGCAGAAATCTCTTATTGTGTGATGCAGGACGAAAGGATTAGAGTTGTATTTAAAATTTTATATTGTATAAAACAGGCATATAATTACATTAAAACACAACCAAAAAAATTATATAACAGCTTTTTACTAAATTCATGTAGAAGTATTTACAGTAATCCCTACCTAATATTATAAATGCGAAAGTAACTCTGTCTGTCTGTTACGCTTTCACGCCTACACCACTGAACCGATTTTGATGAAATTTGGTATGAAGATAGAACTGAACTTGGGAAAGGACATAGGCTACTTTTTACCGCAATAACCGACATACACGCGGGCGGAGCCGCGGGCGAAAGCTAGTTACATATAAAGCTACTTTTACTACTTTTATACTGCCTTGTTGATCTAGTGGTTACCGTATGCGGCTGCTGATCAAGAGGTATCTGGTTCGATTCGCAGGTCGGACCAAATGTTTGTGTGATTCGCAAATATGTGTTTCGGATTTGGGTGTTTTCTATGTATATATTATATGCATGTTGCATATAATATGTGTTTACAAAAAAAAGTATGTTTATGTATTTATATCAGTTCTCTAGTACCCATAATACAAGCTCTGCTTAGTTTGGGACTAGATAGCGTTGTGTGTAAGATGTCCGAAATATTGATTTATTTATTGTTATAGGTTTAAATCGGTAGCAATTGGACCGGTTATCGTAGATAGCTCTGGGAGACATTTATGTCCAGCGGTGGAGTACTTCGAGATGACGATAATTACCAATACAACACACAACAATCTTTTTCTGTAAAACACAAAAGATTGTCAAAATTATAGTGAACAAGAACTTCTAAACCCTTATAATTATTATGACAAGGTTATAAGTTATGTAGCCTTAATATTTTAGTTGAAGTACTAAATTTTACAGTAATAAACAGTGAATACGTATAAAATAGGTATGTAGGCATAGCGCATTAGTAACAGGCTGTAGAGCGGGTGCCGCGCCGTCTGGCGGCCGCGTTTTGAAACCCGACACTGCAGGCTTACACGCCTTGCTGCATCGTCACGGATTCCGGGTAGAATGTCACTTGCATAGCAACGGGACCGGCTTCGTTCACAATATAAATGCGTAACACGTTTCGGAGAATAACTTATATACTTACAAAACATATTGTACACATTTGATAACTGGTTGTGATAGCTTTTATCAGAGATATGATTGGGCACGCAATTGTTTTCTGTTCAATTTAATACTGCATGCTTTACATTCCAACTTTCTGAGAATACCTTTTTGTAATTAAACAAGAATAAAGTATAACAATTTATTAAAATAAATCAAATTGAAGTTACTGTTTTTAATTTCAAGCTAACAGCTTTTCACTTCAGTACTTATATAAAAAATATTGTTTTAATTTTTTTTTGTCTGTGTGTCTGTTTAACCCGGTTAATCCCTGGAACGGCTAGACAGATTTAGCCTTGAAAGCTGGCTAATTGGCAGATATAAGTTACTCCTTATATTACATACTTAGGTAGTTCTTAGGCTACTTTTATGGATTAGATTTGCCCTGGGTGTTAGTCCCGGGGAAACCGGTCTATCCACTAAACCGCGGGTCCTGGGTCCTAAGTCGGCCTAAGTGTTATGAGCTACAGATTCTTTTTTTTGCAGTTTTATTTATTAATTTATTTTTATTTATTTTTTATTTACGTAGTGTAGGAAGTCCACAGGCAAGGTAGAGTGATGAGTGAGCAGGAGCTGTATGCGAGTAGCCGAAGATCGAACTAAGTGCCGTGCAATTGGAGAGTCCTATGTCTAACAATATACTGTAATAGGCTTATGATGATAATGATGATGATTTATTTTTCTGCATATAATATTTACAAAAAAAGTATTTCTACAAGTAATTCTATTAGTCAATCTAGCTTTCGTAATATAAGCTCTGCTTAGTCTGAAGCCAGGTTTCGTTGTGTGTTACATGTCCCAACAAAATATACATGTAAGGTGTTTTTTTTAAGTATTGTTTGAATCCTCTTAACTAAATTACATTTCTCCTTATTTTTTTGCTAACACCAAAACTTACCATTATTTTCTTTTTCTATTTTCGTTTTTGTCCATCCAAAGAACGCCTGTAAGAAATTGCTTTCACCGATTAGACCCTTATATTCAAGGGTTCGAATATTGTGATGGTGTACAATAAGGTTTATTTCTATTCGTTTTTTTAGAAGCAAATTGTGGATTTACTAGCTTTTATAGAAGTGTTTGTTTCTAATTTTACTTGAACAATTTTTTAATGAATGACTTCCTGCCATGTTGGTCTATTGGTTAGAGAATGCGGCAGCTGATCAGATTCCCGGGTCGGACTTAATATTTGTGTGATCTACAAATATATGTTTAGGAGTCTGGGTATTTTCTATGTATTATATGTATGTATTTACTAAAATGACTGTGGCCCGAGGTTTGGCATGTATTAAATGATTTAATTTCCTAGTTTTTAAACACGAACACATATTTTTTGGGGAAATAAATTCATAGTGTTAGCTATGTCTACATCAGATCTTCCTCATCAGCCTATCTCAGTCCACTGCTGGACATAGGCCTTTCCCATTGCACACCACTTTGATCGATTTACATACACATCTTACATTACAACAGATCTTAATCGGTTGAAAGATATGAGTGTTGGTAGCATCAAACATACAAACACAATTACGAACTTAGTATGGTTTTATAACAATAATAAATCTCAAGTTAGTACAGTTTCTACTTCGCCTCTTAGACAACACATTAATGATGAACTGATGAAACACTTAAATGTTCCATGTTAGTTAATGTACCGCGTACTTACATTTGACAACCAATGTTTGTTTACATAATAGTTGACGTCATTCTATTACGTCACGCACATTCAACCATTTTGCCGCCCTTTTCATTAATAAAAACATCGATTTTTATATATTAAAGCAATTTATAAATCACTACCTTTTGTTCTCGAGTTTTTACTAAATGCATATTAAAGTACATATACGGTACTTACATCGAAAAGCCTTTTTTTTATCTATCTCTCTGTCTGTTCGTCTGTCTGTCTGTTTGTCCGGGTAAGTAACTTAGGCAATTTTTTATTAGACTAGCTTCATTCCGCGTCGTTACTTACAACAATAACCGCGAGTAGCAATGCGGGAATCAACTAGTGTGAAACAAATTGTATGTATGCGCTTAGAAACCCGACCTTTGCTATTTTAATTAGCGTCCACCAAAGTGATAAAATGAAGTCAAAGACACTACCATATTTATTTCGCTTCTGAAACAAGTTTCCATTTTATATATGTTATTTGTATCGGGGTTCTAAAAATAAATAATGAAAATCTAATCATTCTGCATCATTCTCCCGGTCTCCGGAGGACGGGAGAATGATGCAGAAACATCTGACCAGGCCTCAATGGTATGCTATTGTTTACTCTCACAATGAGGATGGTGATCCCACTCCTGGATTCTACTCATGCTTTCCATCAGGCAGAGTAGAGTCACTTTGGTAGGTTTAAATATATGAAAAAAAAAATAAAAGAAATTTAAATCTCTAATCATTAAATCATAGACGTATTTAATCCTCCTAGCCATTATTCCGAAGTTTTTTACGTGCTCTCCGAGGCATGGGCGTGAATCACCCGCCAAACTTCCAAACGCTATTAGGAATTTCCCAAGAAAATCCCAAAAACACTTTTTGGCCCGACCCGGGATTTGAACCCGAGACCTCTTGATTAGCAGTCGCATACGCTAACCACTAGACCAAAGAGGCAGTTAGACGTATTTAATAAAGTAATAAATATATATGACAGCCCTATTTTAAGATAATAATGTATCCACACAAGTGTACTCTTCTGGTTTTACAAGAGGTGTTGATCATGAACATTTTTGGATGAACTCCAAAAGCTCAAAACGTTCCTGTTAAGAGCATCGTCTATCTTCAAGTATAATATGTAGTTAGTTGCCAGCAATATTTGACCTTGTCGACTTAACACTGACGTAGTAATAAAACTAGTGTTCTTGTAGCTTATTAGCTTGTCAAGCCTTAGACATGTAGGTCTTAAATATGGGCGGCCAGACTCGTACAGGGTGTTCGTTTTTAATTAACACATTTATTCGTTTTTAATTAATTGACCTTGGCCTAGTGGTTTAAACGGTCGCCACGTCGCTCTGTACTGCGCCCAGTTTCGTGGGTTCAAATCCCACATGAAGCAATACTTTGTGTGATACAAAAATTGTTAACCTGAGTTTGAGTGCTGTTTGTGTTTGTTTCATATATTTTTGTAAAGTTTCCTTATTCGAACCCCAACTTGCAGCGCAGTGGGAAATGGTGATCTGGCCACTTTAACAACTTCGTTGTTGGTGCTTTTTCTCGTTAACAAATATTTAATGCAAGCATAAGATTACATAACAGTACCATAAAGTTAAGTAAACATATTTCCTATGAAATCATTCCGTAAGCTTTGCGTGTCTATGATATTTTAAAAAACTATTCTTGGCTGTTATCATCGATAGGGCTTAAAAGCGAGGGGTAGGTTATGTGAAGGGTGGGTTTTTCCTTTTCAATTAATTAATGGACGATATGACCTATTAATTAATTTAATTATTTCTTTATTCAGATTCAGAGTTAATTTGACATTTATATTTTATGTTTTTGTTGTTACACTTATCTTTATCAATATTATAAACGTGAAAGTATCTCTGTCTATCTGTCACTACAAACTAGTAAACCAATTTCAATGAAATTTGGTACACAGATAGTGTAGAGCTAAAAGAAACAGCGACAACCGATATATACATACTCATGTTCTGAGCCGAGGGAAAAAACTAGTGAGTAATATTCTTATGATAAATCTCTACTTCTCTACTAATATGATAAATGCGAAAGTAACTCTGTCTGTCTGTCTGTCTGTTACGCTTTCACGTCTAAACCACTGAACCGATTTTGATGAAATTTGGTATGAAGATAGAACTGAACTTGGGAAAGGACAAAGGATACTTTTTATCGCGAAAATAAAAGTATAAGGGTTTGAAATAGGGGACGAAAGTTTGTGTCTAAGTTCCATAATATCAAATATAAAATCATGTAAGATTGTTTAATCTACCCTTACCGTGTCGCGCGATATAAACGAATTCCACGCGGGCGAAGCTGCGGGCGGAAAGCTAGTTAAAAATATTTAAAAAAAAAATTATAAATAAATCATTCTGTATAAGGTATTGTAAAGGACGAAGGGAGATAGAGTTTCCGTCGGCGGTTCGTTTACAAGGGCCATTGCCACGGACATCGACGGGCGGGATTTTAACGAAGCTGATACGTACACTCGGTTAGGTTTTATGTTAACTAAAGTCTGTGCAAAAATATTTGAACTGCAGTTTAGAAACTGCAGGCAAGCGGGGGTTCATTTAAGTATGTTATCATAGTAGATTGAGTTTGTATACAAAATGTTTTCTAAATTTTTGACGTGAATTTATTAAGAGCTAAGTTTGTTAGAGATTTTTTTTTTTCGTAAGATGTCTACCATAGATATAAGTTTATTCAAGCTTTGTCATAAAATTTGGTTCTCTGCTGTTTACCCCCAGGGATGTTAAGCGACTTTCACCAGGATGTCTAAATTGTTTTTTTAGAAAAAAATTAAATTCGGGAGACAATACAAAAATTCTGTGTGCGCTTTTAAGGAACGATCGCATCATTATTATATAACTAGCTGAGACCCGAGGTGTTACCTGTGGCTAATGTTGTAAACCGCGCCGTGGAGTGAAGCTAGTCTAAAATAAATTAGCCTAAGTTACTCCTTGTATCATTAGCTTTCTACCAGTAAAAGTCCCGTCAAAATCGGTCCAGCCGTTCCAGAGACAAACAAAAAGAGAGACAAGCAACAATTTAAAAAATTGTATTATTGATATAGGTACCACTTTCATTTAAAAAACTGAATATTTGATATTACAAACAGATACTCCAATTTAATTTATTTATATACAAGAAAAATGTGCTGAATTTGACTCCAACTTAATATGTCTTTAATAAAATATTGCTGAAATTCACACGTTAGTAACAAAATTATTAACTTAGTAACAAAGAGTTAATGTCAGTCATTACAAATCTGCTTTACAACAATTCAAATTTATCATCACCATCAATACCACCTAAAACCCAATTCAAAACTACACCTAAATTACCCAGTGTATTCGAATGTGCAAGTTAAATTTCGCCAGGCCATTGCCTTTATTGACTCGACGTCTGGCTAGATCAAGCTCGGATTAATATCTTAGTGTAACTTTGTGTCTATATTTATTTATGGTAATCGAGAACAGGTGTTTGATGTTTCGTTGAAAGTTTAGCAACGTTTGAACGCGAATATGTGTGTTTAAGATAATGTAAACAATACTCGGTTGGTTGAGCATATGTTGTGTTTTGATGGGTTTTGTTTACTGAAATAATAATAAATAAATATTTCGGCCATTTTACACACAACGCCATCTAGTCCCCAAACTAAGCAGAGCTTGTATTATGGATAACTAGACAACTGATATAATTACAAAAACATATTTTTTTTGTAAATACATACATATTATACATAGAAAATACCCAAACTCCAAAACAAATATTTTTGGATCACACAAAACGTTTAGTCCGACCCGGGAATCGAACCCGAGACCTCTCTATCAGCAGTCGCATACGTTAACCACTAGACCAACGAGGCAGCCATTGCGATTAGTGAATGGTTTTCTCAGAGTTTCTAGTTGAAATATAGAAGGAGAAATAGCACCTTTATAATGAAATGGCTGACCTACACAGCCCCACCTGCTTCTCTATTGACAGCAGCGTGATGTTATGCCGCAAGCAAATATGTTTCCCATAAAAAAGCTTATACTTAGGAATTTTTATAGAATTTTAAAAGGGGAACAATTCTGTGCGAAACTTTAACCGTTTACGCACGTAGCGAAGCTCTTAAGAGGAAAAAAAACAGTTTTTGAAACATTCTTCATTGGTGCTCCGTTCCTATTGGTCTTAGCGTAATGATATATAGCCTATAGCCTTCCTTGATAAATGTGCTATCTAACACTGAAAGAATTTTTCAAATCGAATCAGTAGTTTCTGAGACTAGCGCCTTCAACCAAACAAACTCTTCAATTTAATATATTAGGGATGAAATCAGGAATGAAGTGGTCCATCAGAGAACCAAGGTAACCGACATAGCTTTGACGGTTAGTAGGTTGAAGTGGCCATGGACTGGTCATATGTGTCGCAAAACCGATAACCGCTGTAGTAAGCGAGTTTTGGAGTGGAAAATTCGTCTTGGCAAACGAAGTGTGGGGCACCCTCAGGTCAGGTAGCGGGATGACTTACTTAAATAGACCGGTGGTAACTAGATTCAAGAAGCATCAAACCGGGCTTTGCAGATAACTTCAACGGGCTGATGGTAATTTGGGCTTATTTATCCTATCTGAGTTAATCGAGCCATTGACATCCACGCCGACTTCAACTAAGTTTAGGTAAATTGATGCTGATAAATCTGTACACAGGAGATTTAACTATAGACACACGTATGTACATATATATGTACGATCATTATTAGGTTTTACTTTTCAAAGTTACATTAGGGATATCCCTACCATATCTTTTTCATACCTTTAATGTTCAAACGGGTAGACCGGATCGTATTACATGCATTACTTGTTCTTATAAAATGATACCCAAATTGTTTTTCAGACAAAACTCAATAGGGTTTATTTTTAGTTACTGCATCTAGCGATAAAACAGATTTTCTATATCAAGCCTCAGAATGCTTTGCATCTTCCTAAAATATAAGAAGTAGTAATAACATTGTTATTCATAACAGCCCCTCTTTCCCAAGTCAGGTGAGCTCCCCATCGTGGATGTACATCAGTTCGATACGAGATCATATTACCCCATCACGCCGACTCAAATCGGTGGCGAGCAGTAAAAGTAAAGTCGGTACAAAGCTAGCAAACATTCGAATAAAACGCATAAAAAGGGGAGTAGTTTATACACAAAAGCAAATGACATTTGTATGGTAAGAGGC
Organism: Phragmatobia fuliginosa; assembly: GCA_932526445.1. Classification (NCBI taxonomy): domain Eukaryota; kingdom Metazoa; phylum Arthropoda; class Insecta; order Lepidoptera; family Erebidae; genus Phragmatobia; species Phragmatobia fuliginosa. The sequence continues at coordinate 912,412 of OW052072.1, forward strand.
GATCGTAAAAGTTGATATTATACGATAGTGATGGGACACGAGAAGTTATAAACATCGATATTTTTGATAGATTTACATGCACCTATAAGAATAGAGTACATTGTTCAAAAACAATGTACTCTATTCTTAAATACCCCACTACTTTTCTAAAATCATGATACAATTAACAGTAATCTGCAAGTTGTTGGTGCTGGGGGTTTTTGCGACACTCATGTCATATATTTCTTTTCATTTCTTCTTTTTTCTATTAATATATCTTTTTAAATGTAGTTAATTGTTTCTTTTGACTAATTTTGCTACACACGTATCATAAATTATAAATGACGCATGCCATATTTCACAAGGTTTTTTCTTGTGAAATCTATAGATTACATTAAGTGCGTACAAAACACGTTAAAGAAAAGAAAGACGGGCAAATTAACGATTATTTATTTTATTTAAAAACTTACTAACAGCCAGTTACCGTTTAATTTAAATAAAGTAATAAATTAATATCCTTTACGATTAACTTTATCGATGTTTTTCCAACCCATCCTTATCTCCACATATAAGGATACTAAAATTCGAGCACAAAATTCAAGCGGAATAAATAAATAGCACTATAAACAGCGTGCCCAGGTATTTGCGTTGAGATTATGTGCAAATGGCGATCCTCTTTTTATTTACTTATTTAGATTTTCAGGTTTGAACTCACTATATCACTGGCCGTTCTGACGTTACTGGACATAAATAAGGACTAACGTTTGGCGTATTCACTCTATGTCCGTGTGGTGACGGATTAAGATTATGGTAACCCCCTTATTCATCCTATGGGTGTCGAGGTACTAAGGGAACGAACTACGTAGGGCAACATCAGAGCAAAGTAAAAAAGAACTTAAAACAAACCCTATATCAAGTAGTCTGGCTAGTGTGGTATACTTTAACAAAACGACATTTTTAAGGAGAGGCCTGCATATGTCTAGCAATGAACTGTTAAAAGCAATTGATGTGATGTGGTGATGTGAACATTTGTCATTTGACTGCCTTGTTGGTCTAGTGGTTAGCGTATGCGGCTGCTGATCAAGAGGTCTCGGGTTCGATTCCCGGGTCAGACCTTTAATTTGTGTGATCCGCAAATATTCGTTTCGGAGTTTGGGTGTTTTCTATGTATAATGTTTTTTTTTCATTTAGCCTACCTTGGGGGAGACCTTCGTCCAGCAGTGGACGGCGATAGGTTGACACTACAATGTGACTCTACCCTGCCTGATGGAAAGCACGAGCAGAATCCAAGAGTGGGGGAAACCACACACCATTGCCGCGAACGCAGGCAATAAAGCATGGCTGCCTACTCTATGGCGGCTTAGTGAGATGCTTTTTCACGCACCGCTTAAAGGACCCGGGATCATAGTGGGAAGGAAACACATGAGCTGGTAGTGAGTTCCAGCTTTTGATTGCTCGGCTTCAGCTCGATTGATTGGATTGATAAGAACAAAGAGCCGAACCGTTTCGTTCTTGTGCGTATTTTATCTTCTATATAATGTATTTATTTACAAAAGAAGGTGTGTTTATGTATTTATATCAGTTGTCCAGTACCCTTAGTACAAGCTCTGCTTAGTTTGGCCTTAGACGGTATAAAATGTGAGAAATATTTATTTATTATTATTTTTTTATCAGTTGGAAAACAGCATAAAACTTCTTTTTAGGGTTCCGTAGCCAAATGGCAAAAAACGGAACCTTTATAGATTCGTCAAGTCTGTCTGTCTGTCTGTCCGTCCGTATGTCACAGCCAATTTTTTTCGAAACTATAAGAGCTATACTGTTGAAATTTGGTCAGTCGATGTATTCTGTGAACCGCATTAAGATTTTTACATAAAAATAGAAAAAAAAAACAATACATTTTGGGGGTCCCCATACTTGGAACTGAAATTCAAAAAAATTTTTTTCATCAAACCCATACGTGTATCTATAGATAGGTGTTCAAAAATGATGTTGAGGTTTTTAATATATTTTTTTTCTAAACTGAATAGTTTGCGCGAGAGACACTTCCAAAGTGGAAAAACGTGTCCCCCCCCCCCCCTGTAACTTCTAAAATAAGAGAGTGATAAAACTAAAAAAAAATTTGTTGTACATTACTATGCTAACTACCAACGAAAATTAGTTTGAACGAGATCTAGTAAGTAGTTTTTTTTGTAATACGTCATAAATCGTAAACTGCAATTTACCTTTCATTCAATCAATACACTTTTATAAAAACATCGATCAAAGTTACAACGAACTACAAGAACTTTTATATGATATCACTTGCTGATACGGAACCCTTCATGGGCGAGTCCGACTCGCACTTGGCCGCTTTTTTTACGATGAAAAATCTAAACCTCGTCCTTTTCTCTGATTCAGTAGTTAATAAGCTGCAGATAAATCAACAAACGCGGTGAGTGAAAAGCAACGAAATAATTTACTAAGGGCCACAGCACACTAGCTTTTTTTAGCATCGGCGATCGGCGATTTTGCGACTGCATCGATGCTGCATCGATCGATCGGTGATGCGTTCGGTCGCGGTATCGAAAACGCGCGTTTTAGCGACTGCTCAGATGCCAAATCGATGCTACCGGCATCCGAATGTGTACGGAGAGTAGCGTTCAGCTGCTGTGTCGCGCTTCTAAAAAGCGACTCAATCTCCGCGTTTAGCGTTTTTAAGTGTGCGGTGTAGAGCGTTCGGTCGCCATATTTAGCTTCTAAAAAGCGACTAGTTGTCGATCGCCGATGCTAAAAGTAGCTAGTGTGCGGTGGCCCTACAACAACCTGCCTGTATAAATAGTTTTATAATAAACTAGCTGCGCCCCGCGTTGTTACCCGCGTATCATCGTGGTTGCAATGCATTATGCCTAGCAACCTGTGAAGTTTTGACAGGAGATAAACAGTGGTACATTTTGACATCTACGATTTATGTATTTTTACAATCACCTAGCTTTCGCTCGTTTATCTCGATTATTACAGTAAAAAGTATGTGTTATTCTAATGTAATAGCTATATTACTGTAAAGTTTCATCCAAATCCGTACAGTAGTTTTTGCGTGAAAGAGCAACAAACATACATACACACATACATACTCACAAATTTTCACGTTTATAATATCAGTAGGATTTTTTGTTTCATTATACTTGTCAAGGCTATGTACAATATAGTATGAAGACTAATGGTTTAAAGACATGTCTACATGCACATAAATATTGTTATTGAATTTTGATTTTGTTATTTATCATATCGGAGTGTTGTCATTACTAGTGTATTCAAAGGTTTATACCAAGACCAACTGGCGACTGAGTCGGTAATAAAATGTTTTACTCCTTTCAAAGAGTCAACAATCTCTTATTGTTTCTCTTATATTGAAGCTGGAGTGTTTGCAGTGTAAATGGTATTTGTTAGACGGAATGGCTTGTTTTACATACTCATAATGTTTATCGTTTAATTTACTAAAGAAATAAAATTATAGCTGTTACGTGACATGAATATTTTTGAAATTCTTAATGTATAGAATGTGTTTTGGACATTAATAGTTCACAATACCGTACTAATACTTATTAACATATTTTATGGAGATACATATTATTAGTTTACATACATATTACATGTTACATTACATACATACATTTGTAATTTTAATTAAACAAATGTATTTCAGTAATTCAGTTTTGATAATAACTGTAGATATCGCAATTGTGAATTTTGCAGAAGATGAATTCTTATTTTCCCTAACTTGAGAAGTAATTTACTATTCAAAATTTACGTAATACATATAATAATTATGCCATAATATATCTTTCATATGACCGTGTCATCCTAAACTAATCAGAGCATGTACTATGGTATCCAGGTTGCAGATAAAAATATATATTTATTAATCAGCACATGGATTATTCGCATAGATAAATTACACCATGAAACAGAACCTCACACGCACTTGAGTGAGAACCGATGACCTATGGCTTAGAAGTCACCAAGTTGGTAAAGACCTACAAAGGGTAGGTCTTTACCGACTAGCCGGTAGCCTAACCGGTAGGTAGGTTTTATCGAAATAAATATAGAAAGGGATATTTACTCATTGGTCTAGTGGATAATGTATGCGACTGCTAATCAAGAGGTCTCGGGTTCAAATTCCGGGCCGGGCCAAAAAAGTGTTTATGGGTTTTTATTAGGAAATTCATAATAGCAGCTCGGAGTTTGGAAGTTCGGAGGTGATTCACGCCCATGCCTCGGAGAGCACGTAAAGCCGTCGGTCCTGGTTGTCATGAACATATATGGCAATCGTTATTGGGAAGTAAGTGCCCTCAAATTTACTGATTAGTTCAACCTTCGAATTTCAGTTCACTCTTAGGGTTCCGGGGGTCCAATGCCAGTCGCTCCCTGGAAAAACTGATATTCAGGGAAAACCGATTGAATTAGTAGCCGACCCCAAATAATATTCGGAATAAGGCTAGGAAGAATTAAATATCGAAAGGAATACCAAATTGTTTTACCATTATGATACCATTAGGTAAAATATAGTTTACCATATAACATTACATATGCTTTAATTCACAAACAAGTAATTCATCAAATCATTTTCCTTTTTTCCGTGTGGTGACGGATTAAGAATACGGATTGTCATCACCCCTATTCAGTAGGTCTCGTAACAGTCGACTAAGGTAGCAAACTACAAGGAAAACTTGAAACAAATCCTATTACTACAAGTCTGGCCAGCTTAGTTTGTTAGACTATAACCGCCTTGCCAAAAAAATATGTCCACAAATAGTCCATTATGTAAGCTTGTTGATATAAACCTACTTTTGAATCTAACTTGAATATGAAACAAAATTCGTGTGAAACAAAGTTTGTTAATAAATCAATGTGCTCAAGTTTTTTAGATACTGAGTATTCAGCCAATAAATACATCAGATTCCTATCATCAAATGTAACCATATCTAATGAAAATTATTGCAAATACGTTAGCAATCAATTGAGGGCAAAACAAACGCTCTCTCAAACTATATCGCATAGGGGATGAGCGGATGTGACGTCACCAACAGCCGCCATGCTAATGGCTAATGCGTGTCGCCGGAAGTCCTGGGCCGGAAACTGAGCGGACATCTCGCGAAATTATCATTTAACATTTTATTGCTGGCTGGCTGTTTGGGGGTTGGGTTGTTTTGTAAGATCCTGTGTGCGGAGGTGGGCCTTCGTTGTGTCTATTATCTTTGATCTTTATACCTTTCTACCTATAGCATAGATGTTCTATTGTGTGGAAAAACAGACAGCTCCAAAGCGTCAACTACATTTTGTAAGGAATTGTTCTCGACTTTTCCGCTTCTGTGATATTGATTCAAACATTTGTTTCATTTTAACAAATATACTAGTACCTACCTGCTACTACTATACTACCTATAAATAGTTCTGTTACATATGAGTCTCTTCTACTAGATTCTAAAAACAAAGATATTAAATTACGTTTCACAGCTATTAATGCGACAAAGTTGTATTTAACCCGAATGACAAGTTATACTGCTAAGCTAAGAAGTGGGCAGAATGATGGTCAGAAAGCTGACATGTGTTAGAGACTGAAAAATGACAAAAAAATTATGGTGCAACTGTTTTTCTGTTAGACCATGATATCACTCCGGTCGAGGGAACTGAAGTATGGCTCTGCCACGGCTGAACATGTAAACAGGCTCAATAGACTCTGCTGAATATTTCGTGCGTAATTACGCAGGAAATATTCACGTACGTTAACCGCTAGACCGACGGGGTAGTACCTAATGTATTGTATTTGTTAAGAAATACTGAACCATAGAGCTATGAAGTAACTACTAATTCTCAATCACGATATAGAAATTCGCATATATACTACACCCCAACCTCAACCGTTGGGCCACCGCCCGCCAGGCATGATCACTTCACCTAGTAGGTAGGAGGATCATCCATTTGTGTTGGAGGAGCACGATACCCATTCCTCTTCATATTATTAAAAATAGTTTTCATATTATAATATATCTTCATGTGGGTTGTAATAATTTTGGCCCAACTACAAGTGGCAATAATTCAGTCATTGTGTAGTACGAATATTGTTAAACCGAGTTTAGGTTTTCTTTCACAGACAATGATCATTCGCTATATGTCACAGAATAATAAAATTTAAACCTCAATTGTATGATCGTTAAAATACCCGCAGAACTTTTGTCTTGGTCTGCTGAATAATAAATTATTTCAAAAACGATATGAAATGATGTTTTTATTAAATTAATTGCATCTGTCAACATGTCAGCTAGCACATGACAACTGGTAAACTTACTGCATTCGGATATCCTGAAACTGATTTATTGTAATAGTAAATATCCATTGGTCAACCAAATATGGAATTTTGAATATCAACTATTTTGCCAATATACATTTTGTACGATGCGCCTATTTTATTTTCAGTACAGATGTATGTCGTTCTGTTTGTCAGATATCTTAACATGGATGAATTTTCGGCTTCTAACATTCAGCTCCTGCCAGTGGTCTTATGCAAATCATCACTCCAACTGGCTTGTGGTCGCCCTACACTAGGTTTGCCGAGATGCGATCTCCATTCAAGAACTCTTTTACCCCAATGGTTATCGGTTCTTCGGCTAATATGGCTCGTCCACTGCCACTGAAGCCGAGGGTCGAACCAAATGGCGTGCAAGTGGAGCGGCCTATCAGTTGATGATGATGATCAAGAAAATTATAGATTGATATTAGTTTTTATTATATTACAATCAGCTGTAGCAGCAGCATGAGTAACTTACTTTAACAATTTGAACAAAGAGACGTTTGCCTGTCTTCTCCAACTATGCCTAAAAAAATCTATATTACTGCAAACAAAACTGCTCAAATAAGCTAGTATAAATAAAACTCTGTTGAAAATCTAAAACGTTCTCCGTTCACGAAATTTCCGTGTTAGCAATACGCTCAGTTCTGAAGCTTTCTCCACAATTCTATTCAAAATTTGGCACCTTATTTTCATACAATTTTTCTTGATATTTTCATTGGAAAATAAAAGTATTATGCTAACACAGTGAGGTCCCCGGCATCTAAATAAACTGGGTTTGAACCTCCGTTGAAAGTGCGCCACAAATCATATGCCGGAATTCCTAACTCACCATTTCCTGAGATATATCTACGGATATATTTGAAGATAAAAATGTGGTGTGAGGGTTTGTTTGTTCGTTGAAAGATGTAGAATGTGGATTTTTATATATATTCGATGTTAGATTCTAATTTCAATCAGTTGAGAATATTTGTTTTATAATTGTCAAACTAGCGTGCAAGGTAAGCATCTACGTAATTAGATGCCATTATTTTAATTTTTTATAGTTTAATCTTTCTAGAAAGTTTTACATAAAATTACTGCTCAAAAATAAAAGTCTTAGTAAATAAATAAATATTTCGGACTTGTTACACAAAGTCCCCTAGTCCCATATTAAGCAGTGTTTGTATAATAACTGATCTAAATACAAAACATACTTTTCTCTTTTAAATACTTACTATTATAATGTAGAAAACACCCAAACTCCGAAACAAAAAATTTGCCAAGTGCTTTAAGGGACCTAATTTTAGGCACGCCAGTATATTGATAGGTACAATTATTTTTTAATGAATTTGGTTCGTGCGTTCTAGCGTCGAGGTTGGTGTCCGCCGCGAGCACACTCTCTTGTAACTCTACCTCTCTGTCTATTATACTATCATGGCCATACCGCTTAGGTAATTTGAAGGAATTTCATATAAGAAATATATTAGCATTGCCTAATCTATACCGATAGAGAACTACAACTACCTTGCCTTGTCCGCAATTCTTGTATGGGGACTAGAATAAAGGTCATAAAGTGTTTGTTTTTTGCGGTAACTGACCTTCATGGTACGGAATCGCGCCCAAAAACAAATGTTTATTAGACACAACTTAAAAGACATTTTCTTTAATTAACATATTTGACATAATTCAGTACATAAACACGTTTTAATAATGATGAAAATTTTGTGAAATTTTGTCACAGAAATGAAGCTGAAATTACATTAAAAAAAATTAACTTATGAGGTTGATATGTCTTAGTACTTAGCTACTAATCGTTTCAGGGAACGTTCTCTAGAAAACCTATGGTCCATAAAACAAAACATTGCTATCCATTACGTCAAATGGAGTGTATATGAGTATTATGTATGTAAAAACAGTGTTGGAAAAGAGTGTCCATGGAGTTTCTTGTCTGTTCTTCTCCATAGAATCTACGAATTGGAACAGACGCTTAGCTTCACGACTGACTACTTCCTGACTACTTGACATTTCAAAAGTGCCGTTGTATTGTTGCATTTGAAATAAAAATGGTTTGATTTGATCTGATTTGAATATAGATAGATGTATGTGTGCACAGATTTCATTTTTCCCTACGTTCACAGACAGCGTATGTGAACGTATGGAAAAAACGAATGAATTTTCAACTTTTGCCAGTGAGAACATTTCTTAGTCGCAATTACGTCATAATTTAGATCTTAATATATGTACCTCTTCATAAAAATAACGAGCGAAGCCCCGCACAGCGCTAGTCTAACAATTTCATCAGCGGGGCGCATTCGCTTGTGTCGAAGTGGCTTTGTGTGACGCCCGGGGTGCTCCCTTTTGTGCATAGATTTGATTCCCGGCCACTCAACGAACCACCATCTTTGATATGAACACGTTAAGTATGTACTTAGTACGGAACGCTGCGTTTTGGGTTAAGTCTCGATGATAATAAGAATGAAAGACGCATTTATTTAGGATATTAGTTATAAGAACATGAGGGCAGATACTGGTAGGTGGTTTAACTATGGAGTTCTCTCAACAAAGATTTCTTTGTATGTCGGAATACTTTTGAATGTTTGAAGTTTGTTTGTTTTTACTTTTTTTCTTTACCTCTTAGTTTCTTAATTTACTTTTATTTGATTACATAGAAAAAAACATTTACATACATGCTATCGATTTATCAATATTTTTCAAAATTATGGAAGGGAGTGGACCCCACGATACAGGGAATCCTTTTATGGGGATCAGAAACGTTTTAGGTTTAACATTTAAAAGTACCTACTAATGAAAAATGAGAACTATTTTGTGAACAAACTTTTTGTAAAGTATGGATACCTAATTGTTATTATAGCTATGTCAGGTTTTAAACCAATCAAATCAGCTTCTTCGAAGTTACAGCCTAATGTTTTTAATGTCATATCAGTATACCCATTTTCATACATTTCATACGTATCTTGAACATAATACCGTGTAAAACTTTAGCTGCCTCATTGGTCTAGTGGTTAGCGTATGCGACTACTAATCAAGAGATCTCGGGTTCAAATCCCGGGCCAAATAGTGTTTTTGGGTTTTTCTTAGGAAATTCCTACTAGCAGCCTGGAGTTTGGAAGTTTGGCGGTGATTCACGCCCGTGCCTCGGATAGCACGTAAAGCCGTCGGTCCCGATTGTCATGAACATCTATGGCAATCGTTATTGGGAAGTCAGTGGCCTCAAATATACTGACAACTAGTTCAATCTTCGAATTTCAGATCTCCCTTAGGGTTGCGAAGGTCCGATGCCAGTCGCTCCGTGGAAAATCTGAAATTCAGGTAAAGCCGGTTGAACTAGTAGCCGACTCCAAATAAACTTGAAATAAGAATAAGAAGATGAATACCGTGTAAAACTTTAGAAGACTTCTTCAATACATGGCTGCTTTTCTCATTTTCGTATAATACGCCATACGAGGAGCAAGAGCATTATAATGACAATGATAAAACTAGAGCAATATGAAAATATATGTTTCATTTTTAAAGTGCAAAACTCTGGCGATTATTTCGTATTGTCTAACAATCGATTTATGTGCTTGAAAGTAATAAACGAAAAATATAACAAAACATATATTATGACATAAAATAATGAAAATGATGAATTAAATTTTTACACACAACATCATCTAGTCCCAAACTAAGCGGAGCTTGTACTATGGGTACTAGACAACTGATATAAATATACTGTTTTTTTGTAAATACACACATATTATACGTAGAAAACACCTAAACTCCGAAACCAATATTTGCAGATCATGCAAACATTTGGTCCGATCCGGGAATCGAAGCCGAGAGCCTCTTGATCAGCAGCCGCATACGCTAACCACTAGATCAACAAGGCAGTCAATGAAAGGTTAGAACGTAGCAAGTGGAAATTTATTGAAAAAAAAAACACATATCTGTTTGGATAAAATCTCAAATGCTTAATACAAGAATATCGTACAGCTAGTAGGTATTTTAACGACGATTTGTTCAGCACGTGCTCGGCATAGGCGGTGCCTGTCAACGCTTTGATGTAGGTAAATTGTGCTCGTATCGAATCGTTCGAGTACTGACGAGATGGATGGGACGCAGGGAGCTTAGACGAGAAATAGTTGTTGAGTTTCGGTACGGAGGACAATATAAGCCTTTGATATCTATATATTTAAGTATAGCGAACTTATATCTTCAGGCTTGTTCCGTAGTAAGGATCAACAATTATGGCGAACTTATGGGTGTAGCGAATCACAATTACAGTGTACTCTTTTGCAGCCATGTTTTTTATATAATTACTGGTTTTTTATACTAACCTTACTTACTAAGGTATGAACATAGTATGGATATTGTTTTGCTCTGATATGATATATTCTAGACCTATGGCTACAATGCTTGTAATCGCGACTTAATTTCAACAAGATAAAGAGTGTCCAAGTACTACGTGATGGATATCGATATGCTGAGATAGCTGGACATGCTTATCTATTATATTGTATCTATCAATTACTTTACACAATATATGACGCATTAATATTCAGCATAACATAGAATAAGTTTGTAGCGTGTTACATGTATATCTATCTGAAATGGTGATTTTAAATTGTGTGTGTTTTTAAGTATAACTTGGCTTTGTCTTGAGAATGTGGGTCTTGTAAAAGTTAATTTTATCAATAAGTTCGGACACCTTTATACCATAAAACACTTAAATAGAATACACTCTATGTAGGGATTCCAGTAGTACTGTTTCAAGATATCAGAAAATGTATATTCTCATTTGTATACATACCGTGTACGACTTCACGAAAATAGCAAGTTTTTACCTTCGTTCTTATAAATTACTAGCTTTCTCTTAATCGTTGTATGTCGGTTATCCGGTAAAAGTAGCCTATGTCCTTTCTCAAGCTCTAGAGTATCTGTGTAATAAATTTCTTATAAATCGGTTTAGTAGTCTTACCGTGAAAGCCGGATAGACAGAAAGTTATTTTTACATTTACAATATTAGTAAGGAAGGGACTTGTATCTTTTAAGTGACAGGTATCCTTATCCGAATAAGAATTGTTTTCTCATAACTTTAACCAAACTACGTAAAAACTTTAGATAAAAATTATATAGCCTAAGTCACTCGAGCCATTATTATCAATCTATTGATCATTCGTTAAAATCTCTTCAGTAGTTTAGACCAAACAACAGAAGACTAATCTTGTTGCCATGTTTTTATTTTGCCCGATGGAAAGCATTCTACTCATGCTTGCAATGCAACATAAAAACATGGTCTGCCAAATTACTTCCTTTTAGCTTTGCCATAGTTGGGTATAATACAACTATTTTTTTTTCAAACACATGAGTCAGAAACTAAAAGAAGGCCGCAAACTTAAATAGCATTAACAACTTTGATAAAAGTGGTCAGGTATCGTTGAGCCGAATTCACATGGGGTTATCACAGCGCCAATAGATATCATAGTACGAAGCTTCGCCACCAGAGGGAGGCACGTCCGGACGAAACGTGTCACGCTAATGTTAACTGTAGTTAGCTTTTATCGATACTAGTTCTATTTTCCGTATATTTCTTTGAATAAAAGCGTGTATTGAAGAATATGGTGGTGGCACGATAGTTGACTGACTTGTTGGTCTAGTGGTTAGCGTATGCGGCTGCTGATCAAGAGGTCTCGGGTTCAATTGCCAGGTCGGACTAAATGTTTTTATAATCTGCAAATATTTGTTTCGGAGTTTTGGTGTTTTCTACGTATAATGTGTATGTATTTACAAAAAAAAAATTGTAAAAATGTGTTTTCGAGTCGGCTGTTTAGCTTTTAGAGGGAAGGAGGAGGCACTGGTTTTGCAAAAAAATATTCTTTAGAGTTATATATTAAACGGATACTCGTTTGCGAGTTATTTTATCGAAAAAACATCTTAGCAACCTTTTAATAACAGAACTTAATAATAGAAACACATATCTGTGTAAAGTTTAATCTTTCTAGCACTAACCGTTTATACGGTAAGTCGATGACGGACGGACGGACGGCATAACGAATATGTTAAATCTTGAGTCCACTGGGAACGTTAGTAGGCCTCATATTTCTAATTGAGGGTAAACGTGAGTTTAGCGGGTGAGGAGAATATTCTCGTACATTCACTTTATTGAAGCACTCGATCACGAAATACAGTTAGGACATTGAATAGGAGCCCATGATTAATAATTTTAAATAACTCTCTCCACTCCACCGAACACGTAGTGCTCACACGAGATGATCCGCGATAACTATGCTCGTCAACGACCACGCTCCATTTTCAAAGAACTCACGAACGAATGAACGAACAATAATCATCTAGGGATGGGATAAAATCATTGTCACCTGTGATCCTTGTCTATGACTTATGACATGAAAGTAATCGACTAAAATCAATCATTCAATCGCGTTATTATTTTTAAAAGTGTCAATGATTCCCATCCCTGCGGTCACCGTTCGCACGCGCCAGTACCCGGTATTGCGTCAGTGTCTTACCTTCAGACACTTAGCAGTGTTGCCAGCTAAAATAATCGATACGCCGACAAATATATAAGGGTTCCGAGTCATGAACCCTAAAAAAACGATACGGTTTAGTTATGTAGATTTCAAAGTTCACTCAGTACGAAAATAATTCATCCTAAGTGTCATTATTTGAAAACATTGAGAAAAGATGTAATAGAAAAAATATATTTCATTTAAGAATGAATTAGTTTACTACATCAGTGGCACAGTGGTAGTATGTGTCTGCTGTCTCGGGTTTGATTTCTGATTCAGACCAACTATTAACATGCTCTGCAAATGATGGTTTCGAAGTTTGGATATATAATATGTATGTCCATTCTTATAAAAATAAATGTTTATTAATGTTTTAAATTAGTTGTCTAGTATTAAGAGTTCTATTTATATTGTTACTATGAAGTCAGGTTTTCGAGACTTATTTGGAACTTGAATTGGCTTTTCGAGTACAAGACCAGATCTTCCAACGGTCCAACCGATATACACACGTGAGCAAAATCGTTTATCCTTTATAAATATGATATCAATTGACAGCTGTCAGCCTGTTTACCGGCTAGTGACGTATGGGATCTCGTTGACATTTGCCGTCACGTGGTGAAGTATAATATATTAGCCTTTTTCCATCAATCTTTTTATTTTAGCTTTTAAATTGTTAAGAAAGTGTTTATCATGGTAAGAAAATTGTATGTAACAAAAGTCTATTTCATCATCAACAACCCATATTGTTCCATTGCTGGGTTCGGGTCTACTCTCGGGAGAGGGTTGAGGCCATACGTCCAACGCTGGCCAAGTGCGGTTTGGGGACTGGCAAGACTGGTACGTAACCTTGCCATTGAATGTTTATAAACCGCCCGAAGGCCTCCAACGAAGCTTTACGACTGTTATCTTAGGATAACAACCGGGACCGACTGCTTAACGTGACCTTCGAATCACGGAAATGCTCATAACAATTCATGCCATCTAGGTACTGACTGTCCCTTCGTTGCTTACCCTCTGTGATAGTTTCTAATCACCTAAGGCCACTATTGGCTAGGAGTGCTTCTAGATCTAGAATTAGATCTAGTACTAGACCAATTGGATGATCCTTCCAATACTACCTGCAAGTTTTGAAAGAGATCTAGTACAAAACGTCTGTTGTAATTTAAACCTAATTACCAGTGACATAAATACGAAAAAAGAGTACCACAACCATCATCGTTATGTCTAAGCCTAAAACGTATTAATGGTGTAACTGAGAGGTCGTCCAGTGACGTCAGCACTCAGTAATTACGTGTAACGAGGACATTGACCTCATCCACCCGGGTAATACTGTATTCCGGGGCCATCAGACCCGGCTATATCCGGGAACTGACTTGAATGATATTTTAAATAATTCTTTTAGCTTTGTTTCTGAAGTGCTCTACGTGGTATATCTTAATTTTTAATCAACTTCCCTTAAAATGAGAATCAATTTAATGTTATTTAGTGTATTTATATATTCACATTGCATATAAGCTAAAAATGTGCGAGTTTCTTATTTTTACATATGGTCATATAGAAAACGCAAGTGTAGTAAATTAATAAAATATTACTTAAGTACGGCCTATGAAATTATGTATTTAAAGTTAAAAATGTCAAAACCAGTTATAAGTAAAACAGAATTTACACTGAGTATATTACCTATTAATAGACAATCGTTTTTAGAACTGAACAATCATATCTGGACTCAATTTTACCATAACTTTGAGCAATTACTCGTCTCAAACAGACTCCGTAGCAGTAGCGCTACGATCTGTAGCAGAGCTACGAATTATGAAGTGTAGCTTAACAAGCTGTTAGAAGTTTGCTGCTTTTCTTATTTTCATTTTGATACTTATTTTATTCTTTGGTCTTCCTGTTTTCTTTCTAGTATTTGATGACTTGTTATACAAAAAATTGAATGGAAATGCAGTAATGGAGAAATTCTTGATACTTATGAATACTGTGTGTTCCTCCTGGCCACCCAGTATTCGGTATTATACAAATATATGCATAATAATGTGTATCCCTACGTAAAAATGCACAAAAATATGTATATTATGTCTATATTTTGTGGAAATGAAAAGATATAAAACTAAAATATCAAACAAACAAAAAAGTATTTTTATTTATAGAATTGATGCTAATATAACACAAGCATCCGTTTACGGGAAATGTATCTTTTAAACCTCCGTACCATATCTCTTCTTACCTTTACAAAATATACCGAATAAATCTCAAAAATACAATCCATTGCCTGTTGACTTAGAACGTTTAAAAGTGACATGGTATAGAAACGGCAATGTACATTGTACTTTGTGGGTGAATTCCCGAAATATGATAATAAATATTCCAAACGTATGAATGTATTCGTCGTGATTTTGGCCATCGAATTTATTTACATGGGTAACTAAATTACCCGTATTGGGGTAAATAGAGACGGTGAATCGCGACAGTATAAATATGAGTAGTATGCAGCACTGTTTGATGAATCTGAATGTAAGATGATATTTATGAGTGTTCTTTCTTTGCTGACGGTACGAGGGAATTTATCAAAGATTTTATTACTTCAAGCGATTGTTCTTGAGTTACAATTTGTGCTGTTCAAGGTTTTCTTATTAGAACTATTACTGAGTAGTTTCAGGAGTGAGAGTTGATTACTCTGTGGAATTTTTAAAGCATGTTTTTTTTACCCTACATATAGAGGAGTGAAAGATATTTAGGGCCACTAAATGCTTATCTACTTTCTCTTTTATGACCTTTGATTAAACTATTGAATTTATCTGGAGTCTCCTTAGTGACCTTTCTGTTATACTGTAGAAGTTTTACTGTCTTCACACAAATAAAATTGATATCTAGTAGATAAACAAACATGATCATCATCGTTAGCCTGTTGCAGTTCACTGCTGGACATAGGAATAGCTCAGAGCCCAGTGTGCTTTTTACATTCAGTTGCCACCGGCCCTCTTGGGCAAGTAGTTCAGCCATCTGATCAGTTGCTAAAAGTAGCTGAACTCTCTGATTCAACTAAAGTAAGTGGTCTTAAGTATTTAAAATTTAACTTGCCTTGTTTATTTAGTGGTTAGCGAATGCAGCTGCTGACCAAGGGGTTTCGGGTTCGATTCCCGGATCGGACCAAACGTTTGTGTGATCTTTAGATATATAGATTAGATCCAAACATTTGTTTCGGAATCTCGGTGTTTTCTATGTAGAATATGTATGTATTTACAAAAAAAAGTATGTTTATGTAATTTCATCAGTTGTTTAGTACAATATAAAGTATAATACAAGCTTTGCTTAGTTTGGGACTAGATGGCGTTGTGTCTTTGATGTTCGAAATATTTATTAGTATTATTTATGGCAGTGCTGGCCATTTTAGCCGCAGAACTGATGACCGTTCTGGCAGAAGAGTTCTGAAGTGGAGACCGCGTCTCAGTAAACGTAGTGTAGGACGCCCACAGGCGAGGTGGAGTGACGACCTGCTTAAGATGACTGGCAGGAGCTGGATGCGAGAAGCCCAAAATCGATCAGAGTGGTGTGCAATGGGAGAGGTCTATGTCCAGCAGTGGACTGCGATAGGCTGATGATAATGATGATTATTTATTAATTTATTTAAAATAATTTCTTTTTTGTAAGATTCAATGCTTAAAATACTATAAAGAAATGCAATATTGATAGAAACTCAACATGTTTCTCTGTTAACATTACCTTTGTTGAAAAATGAAACATGATGCTAAGCAGTATTTGTGAATAAATGTATGTCGGTAGAACACAAATAAACACTTGCCATCGTTCGTTAGACTTACATTATCGAGACGCGGTCTGTAATTGGCGGAGCCGAGTAAACTCCACTACTGTTTACACTACACGATATATTTTAGCTTGTAGACAAGTTAGGATTGTGTGTATAATGATATTAATTTTATTTTATGGAAAAAATCACTGCCTTTTGGTCTAGTGGTTAGCGTATGCGGCTGCTGATCAAGAGGTCGGATCTGATTTGTTTTGGAGTCTGGGTGTTTTCTATGTATAATATGTATGTATTTATACAAAATAATATGTTTAAGCATTAATATCATATGTCTGGTACCTATAATACAAGCTCTGCTTAGTTTGGAACTAGATGGCGTTGTGTGTAAGATGTTCGAAATATTTTATTTTTATATACGTATTATCTAGTTTCACAGAAGACCATCCTAATAATGACAGCATTCTTAGAATACGGAGGCCCTACATTCTATTTCATTAGGTATAGTTAATGATACAGAGTGATTAGGCCTATTTGTATATTGTTTTTTTTTTAAGTAATTTCCCACTTGTTGATTATACAAATTGTTGTTCCATGTACGATTTGAATTCATAACACTTACTCATGTTTTTACTGTAAACGGGACTTATTCGCGATAATATTAAAGGTTACGATACCTTCTATTTTCCGACGTTTCGATCGGGTTATACCGCTCGTGGTCACGGGTAGACTCTACGGGTTCATAACACTTGGCGCAGTAGAGAGCGGCGTGGCGACAGCTTAAACTTAAAGTCAACCGTCTTTTCAACAGCTCACATGTGTGTAACGATTTTTATACTTTATCGTGTCGTATCGTATTGTATCGTGTCGTATCGTATCGTATCCTCTAAAGTGTTAGTTCCACATGACTCCCTCTTTTACAGAAGCTCGTTAAGACACATTCATGTTTACCGACGTAACGGATATTTTTGTGTGACTATAGTTGCTTCTCATACAAATCGCTCTTATATTTATGTTTATAATAATCTTGTTTGTTCATCGGTCGATGGCTTACTGAATGGCTAATTAATATTGAGATGGTTCGCTCTGTAAATAGTGTTGATAATAAGATATATATGTTACCGGCAATCTGTATAATTCAGGTATTCTGTACAATACCTAGGTAATGTATAGAATACCTAAAACGTTAAGGTAATGTATAAAATATTATGAATATTATTTTCTTGTATATACTTTACCGGCTATGTACATTGCCTAGGTATTGTATAGAATACCGTATTATACAGATTGCCGGAAACATATAAATATTTCGTATACAAAACTTGTTTCAAATTGAAACTACCTTTGATTAATGGGACAGCAAAAAATTCAAGCGATATATTTAAAGAACTATTACAATCTATCACTTGAGAGAATAGTAAATTACTAAATTATCAAAATGTTTATTTATAGGTTAAAAAATTCTAGGTCTCATTTTATTTATATACTAGTTGACCCAGCGAACTTCGTACCGCCCAACTTTAAAATTCCAGAACTTGATCGCAGCGCCACCTACCGGGTCCAATTGCGAATCTAAACTATTCCCAGATCCCCTTGAACACACACACAAAATTTCATCAAAATCGGTCCAGTCGTTTGAGAGAAGTTCAGTGACATACACACTCACACAAGAATTATATATATAAAGATATTCGATTAAGTTACGATTGATGTGATAATTATTATCATTTGAGTGTCATCAACAACACAAAATGTCCCACAGGTGGGCTCGGGTCTTCTCTCAGGAGAAGCTTAAGGCCATATACTCCCAAGTAGGCCAAGTTCTTGTTCAAGACTGTTACATTTTGATGGTTAATTATTTAAAACGTCGAGAATATAAAAAATCGTAGTTTTTTTTTTTGCTATTTTATTCTACTGAAATGCATTGCAATAAGTTTATCTTAATCACCCTACATATATCCAAACGTCCAAATGTTTCTAGTATCTTATATAAAAAGTTATTACACGGAGATATTAATAATAAAGGAACATCAGAGGAAATGGCTGGAGTGCGGAAATGACGATAACCCAACACCGGTAGTAGGCAACGTGAAGATGTTGCTGAATATAGCTGAAAGGAGTTATTCAGAGATGTGTCTTATTTTTAGTTGTAATCCATATATTTCATTCAAATCTATTATAAGGTACTACTAAATACTTTATAAAAATTGGTAAGTCAGTACAAAGAAAAAGGAAACTTAAAAAATCCCTACAATAATAAACCGGCTGGCCATCGTTGGGTAGTATGTGTTGCAGTAATGTATTAAAGGCTGTTGACGATGACTATATATATACTCATAAATCACGTTCATTGGTAAAGATATTTGAGATATACTGTTTGAAACAGGTACTAGCATTTTCGATTTAGGTAACGCACATAAATTAGCAAGCTTATCTATAATAATATACTTTAAACTGTAACAAAAATGAAATAACTAATATTATTATTCTATTATTTCTCTCATAACATAAGGTCAAACTAATGTCCAGTCAATTATTAAAAAACAAAAAAGGTTTTTAGTAAAATCAATTATAAATTTACACTCTAAAATGTATAAAAAGTTACACGAATTTATGTAGGAAATAAGAGAGTCTGCACACTAGACTTACTTCAACATTTCCTTCGAACTCGCCAATTTCTAAAGCACGTGAGATCAGACCGGAATGTTCATACGTGAGCCGCCTTCTTAATGTAACGTACCAGCTACAGATGACCTGTCCAGTATCTAGAAGCTTCATATTGATGTTTGAAACCGGGAGGTCTGTGTATGTTGGTTTGTGGTAAAGGAATGAGTCTTAAGCCCGCCTAGGTTGGTGTCGGGTAAACGCTGAAATTGAGCGGAAACTGGCTGTGTCGCTGCGGATTACAGCGTCTATTGTTTTTTAAGTGCGTAAATTGTTAAGTTTGGGTGATTGAAAAAAATGTTCCCTTAGCTCGGAGACTTTCTGGTGAGTTTGAATTAGTTTGTGTTGAGAACAGATGTTTGTTTTTGTGCGGACAAATTGGAGCACAGCTAGAAGAATTTAAGTTTTACTGAGCGTGAAGCATAATGAAAGTTTAGACTTGAAGATGAATTATAAATAAAAATCATGAGTAGGTATAAGAATATGATAAGATTAAAATTTTTGGTTGTGATTGTCCAAGATCTAGTCAATATCTGTTCGTGTGGTGACGGATTAAGAATACAGAGTGTCACCACCCCTATTCATCCCGCGGGTGTCGTAAAAAGCGACGAAGGGATAAACTACGCAAGATAACATCAATGCAAAGAGAAGGAAAACTTGAAACCAACCCTATACCAACCCGTCTGGCCGGCGTGGTATAGTAGTCTCTAAGCCTATGTCCAGCAGTGGACTGTTGAAGGCTATTGATGATTGATGATGATGATAGTCAATATCTCCTTGATGGATGATCCTATCTTCTATACAGAATAAAGTGCTCTAGTATGAACTGAATATTAAAAAACACAGCGGTGATTTTGTTTACCAGAATTCCTTTTATGATATTCAAGAGTAATAAAACGAACGAAGTTAGTCTGAAGTGCACAAACATGGTGGTATCTGCTATCTATTCATTAAGTGGTCATAGAGTTTTTTAAAGAGTCTCACCACCCCTATTCATCTCAAGGATATCGCGATTAAGGGATCTAAATAAGCACAAAACAATTCACTGCTTAGAGAATGAAAACTTAAACATAAAACTTGTAGCAATCCGTCTCGCCATTAGACAAAAGGGGATTTCTATGGGGAGAGACCAAAGCAAAAGACTTCTTATTTACCTCTGAAGCAACTACTTATTATTTATTAACAAATTGATTTTCCCTGTAGGTTTCTATCTTCTCAATGTGTATAGTAAATACTAAGAGTTGTGGTTATAAGTCAAGCAGTTTGGTTCGACTGCCTTGTTGGTCTAGTGGTTGGCGTAAGTGGCAGCCGATCAAGAGATATCGGGATCGATTCCCGGGTCGGACCAAATGCTTGTATGATCTGCACATATTTGTTTCGAAGTTTGGGTGTTTACTATGTATATTAAATACGTGTTAACAAAAAAAAAGTATGATTATGTATTTAAATCTGTTGTCTAGTACCCATAATAAAAGCTCGGTTTAGTTTGGCACTAGATGACGTCCGAAATATTTATTATTTTAAATCACAAAAATTTGATTATCTAAGAAAACTTAATTTTTAAGCTATAGATGACATCCTAACACTGTATACTGATATAACAATGTAATCATTTGGTGTGTAGTATAATGGCTTGATAAAAAATATGCAATGATTATGGTACGTGTCGGTTTACTTAACTCGTCGCATGGGGCCTGACCCAGTGAACTCGTGACGTCACAGCCTCCAGAAAAAAGACGACAAACCAGTTACTTCATTTGTGGCTTGGGAGTTACAGAGTTTGGGAAATTGAGGAAAATATTTACATAGTTTTATAATATTTTGCAATTGTTGGGTGATTGTTTTTTTTTTGTAATATTAATGTCTACTTAAGTTATTATTTTTAATAAGGTTTTGAGTGGTTTTATCAAAGGTTTAGTGAATTAGTTTCATATTATATTTTGGTCTACTGTTGAACGGTAGAATATTATGAGCTAGTCTAATTTTATGATATGATTTCTGAAAATTTATACAGTGGCTCGAAGTAATAGAAAATTGCACTTCATGTATTATTTATTTTGTAAGGATATGAAGAGATTGCGTGATAAAAAAAACTAGATGCACTAAACCCAAAAAGGGTACAAAGATGAAAATTATTGGTTAGTTTCATCTAGAATTGAACAGTTAAAGCGACAGATTCGATCAACGTCAAAGTGAATAAAAATCTCACTGGAAACCTATTTCACGAAAAATAGAGAGATTTTATTTAAATGAAAGTCTCTAAAATCCATAAAGTTCGTTAATACTCGTCATTGCAACACAAAACCCTCGTATTTCGACGCAGTTGGATAACGAAAGCCTCTTTTTAAATCACAAGTAAGCCGACCACGCTTCATGCTCGCTTTACAGATTTTTCACCGGCTTAGGGACCCTCGGGTGCCACTTTAAAACGATTTAAACTTTTATATTGAAATAAATTTTTAAGTAGGTGCCGAACGTGTTTTATTTTTTAAGTATATTTAGGTTATAAAAATTGTAGTCTTTATTAATTGTTTAGTAGGTTCTTGTGTAATCTAATGGGTTCTTTTTTCATTTTTTTTACACAACTACGATAATTGTGAAACAAATTATAATGTTTGTATTTTAAGAAGAGTGACCGGACTTTAAAATTGATAATAATAAGTGAGTTTGGTTTGTTCATTTTTCTCAGGGTCTCATTTTCTCTAGTCCAGTCTCCCTAGCTAAGTTGCAAACTCTCTCTTGTTTGATTGGCTAATGTCACTCAGTAAACAAGAGAATAAAGGAGTCAGTGATTGCAACTTAGCTAGGAGGAAAAGGAGGCTTTAGGAAAGTCTGAACTCATCTGCTCAAAACAAAATAACATCCAAAAGTTTAAAGAACACTTTAAAGTTAATTGCAGAATAAATAATTTATTTTCATATTTTATTTCCATATGTTATGTTATGTTGTTTCTCGTTGGTCTAGTGGATAACGTATGCGACTGCTAATCAAGAGGTCTCGGATTCAAATCCCGGGTCGAGTCAAAAAGTGTTTTTGGTTTTTCTTAGGAAAATCCTAATAGCAGCCCGGAGTTTGGAAGTTTGGTGGTGATTCACGCCCGTGCCTCGGAGAGCACGTAAAGCCGTCAGTCCCGGTTATTGGGAGGTCAACGTACCCTGAAATTTACTGACAACTAGTACAACCTTCGAATTTCAGTTCTTCATTAGGTTTGCGGAGGTTCGACGCCAGTCGCTCAATGGAGAAACTAATATTCAGGTAAAACCGGTTGAACTAGTAGCCAACTCCAAATAATATTGGCAATAAGACTAGGAAGATGAAGATGATGATTGTATATCCATATGTCTAGTGATGAGTTATTTTAACTGTGAAGCCAGATGAGGTGAATTACATTCCCACCTAGCATAACTAATTGAGTGATGAGCACTATTTCTTTTATGTATCTGGGTGTATGTAAGATATGTATTTATTTAGAAATATATGACTGTGTTTATTAGCAGTCTGGTAACGTAGCTAGTACAGGCTTCTCCAATTTTGTGATCAGACAGCCATGTGTGGGATGTGTGAAGTTACTACTGTTATTATTATGTTTCCTCTCGTTTTTATGAAACCTGTAGGAGTTATTTCGTAATAAGAAACATAAATGTGTAACAAGAAGCCGGAAAGCTTGAATTAGTAGGGAACAGGTGCTGTGCCTGTTTGGACGTCATACTAGTAGTGCTTTAAACGGTCGACATGATAGTTTTAGCACTGAGTGGGGTTCAAACCCCACATGAGTGCGTGATCTACAAAATGTTGTTTTGAGTCTAGGTTTTCTTTGTGTCTATTACATATATGTTTTCTCATGACTACACTACTGTTAATTATTTATTTAAAAAACTGAATAATATCGTAGTTATTATAAAATTATTTTATACATATTACTACAGTGATAAGTTTTGTAGAACGTTAAATTCTGAAAACCAAGGTTAAAAATATATACGAGCCTCACACTATAACTGAATAATTACCTAATTATTACAGAGTAATTAAAATATGGAAAAAAAACTTTATAATATTATAGATAGTTAGTGATTAATTTAAGTACGAGAGTGTATGGGGAAAGAACGAATTTTCGATGTTGATAGTTGGCACTACTTCAAGAGGTAAATATCTTATCGTATCCGTGTAAGATAATAATATGAGTTCTGTCCAAAATAATGATATTACTGAAGCTAAAAACATTGACAAGAGAAGAGTTGTTTGAAAGGGTCTTGTGATCCATCTGATAGCTGCCGTATTCTTTCGTCTAGTACATACACTAGTTTATCCGTTATAACATTTATGGCAATCATTGTTGGGAAGTCAGTGTCCTCAAATATACTGACAACTGCTTTAACCTTCGCATTTCAGTCCTTATTTTTAACGTGTGGAAACCCCTAAGCCCATCACCCCGCCGGGGTTTGTGGCGGGGTGGTGTGTAGGAATCATACCGACTAAAACGAAGAAAAAATGAGAATTAAAAACTATTTGTACGTAATATTTAAAATCAAACTACAGCAGAACCCGTTACCATAGTGAGAGAGCCCTCAAAAACGCACGAACTTTTTCTAAAAGTCGGCTAAACCAGACAGAGTGGTATCCTTTATGAAATATCGCAGCTTCAAGCTTATACAGTCGTTCAATATTTTCAACGGATAGTTTAGCCATAGCATTTATCTTTATCGTCTACCATGAGTTCAAATATTTACTGTAGTTGAGGATTGAAAATATTAATTGCATGGATTTAACTTTACGATCCATTTTGTTTTTGTTTCTCATAACTAGATCGTGTGGGATTTAGAAATTTATACTGCAGATAAAACATGATGCTATGCATGAAGGATCGTTTATAGGAAAAAGCTTTAAAGTTTAGGTGGAAGGGTTTTTTTAATTAATAAAGTGTACAAACGTTTGGTTAATTTGAAAAATGTTTCGTATGCGAACTGGAACGAGGTTACGTTTTCTAAAGAGAGGTTTCTGTCCAGCAGTGAACTGTTAAAGGATCATCATATTTTAGAAATATTTTTGATATTTGGTTAGTCCCTCTATCAAGAAAGTAAATTATATTACACAACTTATAAGAAGCCTAATTTCAATGAGAAATGTCGTAGGAATGCGAATGTTTATTGTTTTGAGAAACACAGACAAACTTTTATTGCAAGGCTTAACTTCCTGTAGTGAACTACTAAAGACTGTAATGTGAATGTGATGATAGACAGACAACATGCAAGTCACATGCAAAGTTGCGTGAGTCTCGTCGAACAATTTTTAGGCCATTTTGCAAGCCGTAGATTACATACCTATAGACCTACTAGCCGAAGATTACATACCTATGTAATCTACGGCTTGCAAAATCGCCTCTATCTCATTTTAAACGATAACTACAGTAGTGACGTCATAAGTCAATAGTAGGTGCCTAGAAAATGGTTATAGATAGGCATTTTTATATCCTCTGTGATTTACGATCAGCCCTGGCTCTATTTATAATGAATTTCACGCGGGAACCACTGGATTTTTGTAACGGGCCATGTGATTTAGATTTTAAACTTCCATTTTTTAAACTTTATCTACTTGGCTTTTGTTCAGGAGGCTTATTTATTTGGATATGAGATTTTATTCGATAAGGTGAATAGGTATATGATGAATAGGTATTCGGTGTTCGACAAACGAATGAACCGGTCATAGCCAAGTGTGGCCTTAGGTGATTCGAAACAATCATCGAGGGCAAGCAACGACGGCGCGGTCAGTAACTAGATGGGTGACCGTTTGTGACATGATATGTTATGAGCCTTTCCGTGATTCGGAGGTCACGTTAAGCAGTTGGTCCCGGTAGTTGTAATAAGATGACAGTCGTTAAGATTAGTTGGAGGCCTTAGAACGGCTTAAAAATATTCAACGATTCAAGATTACGTAGCTATAATGTGTCTTGCTGCACTCGGACAGTATGGGGACGTATGGCTTTAACCCTCTTATGAGAGGTCCCGATCCCAGCAGTGGGACATTAAAGGTGGTTGATGATGTTCGACAAACTATGTTACATTGAAGTATTTTACTTAAATATAGGGCGTGGTCTTGGTACAATCGGTAGGCAACATTAGAACCTATTTGCGAATACCCGTCTGTAGCTACCATTTTACTAATTAATCACTATTAGATAAGCAAAATCGGAAATTCATGATAGTAGTCCATTTATTGAATTTTAAAGGAAATCTATAGCGGTTTAACTTGTAAAATGTACACATGGAAAACCCCATACAAAAATGAAGAAATAATCAGTAAACATGACAATTGTATCTATTTTACACGATTTCAAATCGACTTACCATTATGGGTGACGACGGAATTCTATTATATGAGTGGTCTGACGTGCACTTTTACACAATTTTTAAAGTTATTGTAATAGAAATCTATTAACTTGGGTAAAATTCATTTAAATTAACATCAAGCATTGTTCGGTACTAATTTTATTCAAATCGCTTGTGCTCCAACTCCTGCACGCCGGGATCAATAGCAGTGGTCCAAACAAAGCTTAGCAAATAAAAAGTCAATGAAGCAGAATTAAAAAGGTATATTTATTAAATTAATTCATACAAGTACGGGTGAAAAATCTGTTTAAGGTATATTAACTTTGATATGCGGTACAGCAAGTCAATAATGTTCACTTTTAGGGTGAAATAAATGATTTTTTTCAACTCCGCTACGATGGGGTGGATTGTAGACGTGTAATTAAATTTTGCAAATCAGTGGAAACGTATTAATTGTTTAAAAATGGGCATAAACATAAATCTTTATATATATAATTCTTCTGTGAGTGTGTATGTCACTGAACTTCTCTCAAACGACTGGACCGATTTTGATAAAAAAAATTGTGTGTGTTCAAGGGGATCTGGGAATGGTTTAGATTCGCAATTGGACCCGGTAGGTGGCGCTGCGATCAAGTTCTGGAATTTTAAAGTTGGGCGGTACGAAGTTCGCTGGGTCAACTGGTAATGTATAAAGCATTGCAAGCATGTTTTACTTTTGATATTAGTCTTTGGCCTCTACTTGTCTCTTTACTATATGAAACTCCAGATCAAGAACGAAGAAAGATAGATTTCTGAGTCGGTTCAAACGTCGGTCGAGTTTTTTTCCATAACTGCCGAAATGAAAATTGACTCAGCCATTTGTAATCTGTAAAGTCTTCGGTTCTGATATTATGAACATCTATAGCAATTGTTATTAGAAAGTAGAAACTATGATAACTAGTTCAAACTTTGACTAACTCGCGCTCGTTTGCGGAGGTCCAATGCCAGTCGCTCTGTAGAAAACTTTTAATAAATTTGTATAGGTAAGCTTGTGTCTCCAGGCTATTATTACGAGTCTATTGACATCTTATTAGTTAAAATTTAAGTAGGTTCAGTAGTCAGCGGAGCTATGATTTAACATGTAAACATACATACATTAACTGTCAACACTTTTGACTTCACCGTAGTCGGGTAAGCAATGAAGCTTCTAACGTTTAAAACACAATTTAAAAGCTTTATTTAAAAACCTTTCCTTTTCTTCAAAAAAAATCCTTTAAATATTTGACTCTTGGCAAACAGCCATAGCTTGAAACCAGATTTGTGACCAAAACAAACTGAAATTCAGAATATCATTATAAATTTTTAACAATGTCTACCTTTCAACCCTTACCGTTATTTTACTGCTAATAATATGGAGAATACTTTGCCCCCGCTGATTAGCAAGCCCACTGATGTTTCTTATTAGGCCAATGAGTCGCTTTGATGTGACTTATCAAATTAGATCCCACTTAACTCCGCTTCTGCCATGTTTAACACACGGAGTTATGTTACTAAGCATGGAAATATGGTTACCGTATTCAGGAGCTATTTTCGCAATATGTTTATGTAGCTGTTTGTGCCATGCTTCATTTTGAATAATTTAGAATTAACGAAGCCTAGATTAACGTGAATACAGCTAGTAATGGATTCATAGACATAAGGCCTATTAAGAGGTCAAACAGATTATAGAAGATAGAGAGGAGTGGCGATTGTTCCACCGATAAGGACCTCGCCCTTAAAGAGATAGATAAATGCATTTTTTTTCTGATTAATTTCGTTACGGATTTAATTTGTTCTGAGACTTCCCGAGTGTCATAACTTGGTGTTTCCGAGGGTCAATGCTGTTGATGATGGTGTACAGGAGTCAAATTTGTGGACGTGTGTGTGGGATTAGTCCCACTATTTTTTTTTCTTCCTAGCCATTATTCCGAAGTTTATTTGGGGTCGGCAACTAGTTCAACCGCTTTTACTTGAATTTCAGTTTTCAAACAGAGCGACTGTCATCGAACCTCCGCAACCCTAAGGGAGAACTAGTGAAATTCGAAGATTGAACTAGTTGTTAGTATTTTGAGAGCACTAGCTTCCACATAACGATTGCCATAGATGTTCATGATAACCGGGACCGACGGCTTTACGTGCTCTCCGAGGCACGGGCGTGAATCACCGCCAAACTTCCAAACTCCGGGCTGCTCTTAGAAATTTCCTTAGAAATACTCAAAAACACTTTTTGGTCTGACCCGGGATTTGAACTCGAGACCTCTTGATTAGCAGTCGCATACGCTAACCACTAGACAACCAAGCAAAAATATAATATCTATTTGTTTTGTTTAAGAGTATATTTGTTTTCTACAAGATGTATTTTATCAGTTTGGTGACTAGAAGAAGAACAGTATCTACAGTACAGAACAATGTCAACTCTAATAATTTCTTGAGTGTTGTAAGAGGCATCTAAAGGAACAAACTAATAACAATAATGTTTTTTTGATCAACTATCACATTCGATAGTAGAAAATACGTTGTGAACTATCATTACCAAGATAAGAAAAATTGAAACTAAACCTACACGAACCCATCACTAAAATCTCCTTTCCAGGTATGTCTAGTTGTGTGCTATTAATTGCTGGTTGGTGGTTGTATTTGAGGAATTAAAAAATAAATAGAATGTTTGTCTGTTCTTTTTTTATAAATATCGGAATATTCAATTATACGGGAGCTGATTTGACAACGATGCGCAAGCGGTGAAACGTCATCGCTACGGTGGATGATAGACTCGGCCCGCACAAACACTTATATAGATAAGTGTTCGTGCGGGCCGAGCGGGGGCATTCACCGACCGACCACGACGCGGATCACACCTAGAAACTACCTGACGTCTCGTTGTTCTCACTTTAAGTTACCTACGTTTTAATAAAAGATTATTTAAATTAACTTCTTTTGTTTTCTGCTCGAGAAACACCACGCAGCCCACACAAAATGTAGTCCGGAGTAAGCAACGGCCCTGACAAACACCCCTCTGCCGACATATATTTAAACCTACCAAATTATGCCTGATAGAAAACAAGAGCTAATGTCACCATCCTTATTGCAATTACAGAAAATGCAGCATGGTGACCTATACTAGGACGGCTTAGTCAAATGTTAACACATCATTGTTCAGTCTCCTAGCACAAGCACTGCCTTATCCAATATCTAACACGAGTAAATATATTATTCATAAAAGAAACTCAATTGAGTGAATCTGTAATTTTCAAAGGAACTTCAATTCAAAGCGTCTCTCCGCTTCTGAAGAACGGCACAACAACAGATGTTGATCGTTGACACTTCAATCAAAAGGCCAATACCTAATAAAATTGCTTTGCCACTTCAATTTATTTCCAATTACCTTCCAGAATTGTTATTCCATTATGATATAATTTAGTTGATCAACATTAATGGATCATTTGTAACGATATCGATTGAATAACTCTGTTATTGAGTTGCCCCACGATCGTCTCTTTGATCAATAAGTGTCATGTACCTGACCCGATTTGTGTTATTTAATAATAGACTTTAAGTGATTTGAGTTTATATTGGTGTTGAATAATGTCTTCTACTTATTATGTTGCGGATTTGAAAATGCGTTATGAATGTGTTACTGGCTTTTCCTAATGTTAAGCTTTTGACAACTGAATCGATTTTGATAAAATTTGGTATGTAGATACTTCAATAAGGAAGGATACGATATACTACTAAATTTGCGATCGGAGTCACGGGCAAATTAATTTATCGTTATACAAATCGTTATTTAAATATTTTATTTAAAAAACATCTTAAAAAATAAAACGTTTCGCAACCAAACTAATAGTAGACTTGTTTAATCATTGTTATCATGTTCAGTTATATCTAAAATCAACATCAAGCCAATATCATGAAAAATATCGTTAACATCAAAAAAAGCAATAAACGCGGAGAAAACAAAATGTCACATCGTATCGATCGCTGCCTCCTCTCTATTATTAAGCGGTGTGAATATAAATATTGTGGGCCCTCACGCAAGATAACTAACACACGTACTAGAAATTATCAGGCGTGTGATATAGTGATAGATATGTGCGATACCAAGCTGGAAATTATCGCTTTTGATATAATGAGACTGAAGCTACTGAGAGAGTTGTTAAACGCACTATACACTTCCAATTTATTTATACCAGCTAAGGCCCGCTGTGTTGACCATGGATATTGTGGAGAATAGCGGGTAATGCCACAGAGCCAAGATACTCTAAAAAGAAAAAGCGGCCAAGTGCGAGTCGGACTCGCCCATGAAGGGTTCCGTCCGTATCAGCAAGTAAAATCATTTAAAAGTTCTTGTAGTTCGTTGTAACTTAGATCGATGTTTTTAAACTACTGTATTGGTTGAATTAAAGGTGAGGTGCGTTTTACGATTTATGACGTATTAAAAAAAACTACTTACTAGATCTCGTTCAAATCAATTTTCGTTGGTAGTTTGCATGGTAATGTACAACATATATTTTTTTTTAGTTTTATTACTCTCTTATTTTAGAAGTTACAGTGGGGGGGGGGAACACATTTTTCCACTTTGGAAGTGTCTCTCGCGCAAACTATTCAGTTTTTAATAAAATGATATTGGAAACCTCAACATCATTTTTGAACACCTATCTATAGATACCCCACACGTATGGGTTTGATGAAAGTGGTAACCAAGTATGGTCAACCCCAAAATGTATTATTTTTTCTATTTTTATGAAAAAACCTTAATGCGGTTCACAGAATACATCGACTGACCAAATTTCAACAGTATAGCTCTTATAGTTTCGGAAAAAATTGGCTGTGACATACGGACGGACAGACAGACTTGACGAATCTATAAGGGTTTCGTTTTGTGCCA
Source organism: Phragmatobia fuliginosa (assembly GCA_932526445.1). NCBI lineage: Eukaryota > Metazoa > Arthropoda > Insecta > Lepidoptera > Erebidae > Phragmatobia > Phragmatobia fuliginosa. Next base: position 942,881 of record OW052072.1, read on the forward strand.
TTTAGCTACGGAACCCTAAAAAGTAGCCTAACTTACTACTTACATCATCAGCTGTTCCAGAGATATGCCGTAATAAATAGACATAGTCAGACAGACAGTCAATTTGTGTTAAAGTTGATGTTTTGATTTAAGTACCGTATTAACTGTCATATTATTATGTATATAGTATAAAGCTTTGGATTTGAACATATAGATATATAGTTCATATACAGAACTGTGTGTTGAATAAATGAATGTATTTGAAGCTATTAGATTTTTTTTAAATAGATTTTCAGGTAGTAAAGCCACGCTGATTATAAAACGAACGGGTCGGCTCGACCAGGACTATACTACTACCCTCGCACAGGAGACCAAAGTTGGTGAGTGAGCATTCCTCTATGTAATTTCACACACAGAAATCTGACCACGAAGCTCATAGAAAAGAAGTTTTTTTTTTTCAAAAATGTTTAAGACACACGAACGTAAAGGAAATCAAACTAGATCCCTTCAATTCAATTTGTAAAATAACAACATTTTTTTGTTAATCGCATTTCATAATATTATAGTTTCGCTTCTCACTACACATCGAGCTCAAAAATAATTTGAGTTTCTTGAACGCGGCGCGAGTTCGTAATGGTAATTGGGAGGGTGTGGCCAGGAAAACACAGTTTATGTACACACATAGTACACAGTACACAAAGTACGGCACACAGAGTAGGGTAGCACAGAGGTACGGGTCAACGAACTCTGCATAATAGGCTATTAATGTCCCATCATTGGGCAAAGGTAATTGGCGATACGGTTTATTTTATTCATTGGAGCTGATGTTTATTATTGGAATAGAAGCTTAAGTAATGCTTCAGGTGTGTTAAATATACATTGAAGTAAAATATTCTTAAGAGGCCGGCGTACGACACTCGAAACTGCAAGTTGAAATTTGTTCGTAAAATATTGCTGTCTCTGTTTGACAAAATACAACGTAGATACGAGTGCACCGCTGTATGTGTGTATGTGGATTGACATTCATTCGTAGTAATTCGGACTCTCTCGTAGAAGGTTCCGCTATCATTATTTGACTGAAACGAATCACACACACATTGAAATATTTTTTGATGCGATAGCACTATTAATTGCTTGAAATTTGTGAAAATATGGATGTTTCGTAATATCGAAAATCATGAATGAAAACTCAATATTTTTTCGATTTATTTTGTGTAAGTAGTAGCATAATAATATGAGATATGTTATTGATGAAACAATATTAGAAATATTTTTGTTTATAAGACAGAAAAAAACAAAATGGAAACATGACATTTACAATGTAAAATATGTAAAATTTAATTTGATTATATTTTATTCTAGATGAGTTTATTTTAAAAAATAAAGACGTTATAACCTAAATAAATACAGTCTAAGTCCGAATATCAACATATCATCGTGGAAATATGTTTATACTGCAAATGATCTTGGTATACCGTTTGTATGGACAATTCAGCCTCCGGGGGGCCTTAAAGTGTAAAAATACTCTGATATTTTCTAGAGATGCCCCTGCACCATTGGGCCTCTTCTCTCGCACTCAGTTACGAAATACATCAACAAGAATATTGTAATTTTAATTGGTTTTCTTTTCGAGATTACTACGGCTCCGATCGAGCCGTATTAAAAACAGTACAGCAGATTGCGACAAAACTTATGAGATTAGTTTATAATTACACTTTATCAAAGGGCTACTTTTGCATAAGGTCAAGCACTACAACTTCTGATATATAATGGGGAAAACTTATGTACCTAGATTGTTTTCATCACAAACCAAGTGTCCCCTCTGTGATACCTATTCTACACAATATTTCACGCGACACTAAGACGCGGTATACAATTATCACTAATTCGGTAATGTGTCGGTCTGTCAATCTGTGTGTCAATGCTGGTCTGTGGTTACACAAAATATTACATGCGAGAGGCGGGGTCCAACATGCTAATGTGTTTATAAAAATATTGTGGATTGTACGTACTCGGTTGTCGAGGTTAATTAGTGTTGTGTAGGCTGAAGGTCTTTATGTAGATTTTGGTATTCATTTAAATATAACTTCATTATAAATTTCGTCCACAGGCCAGGTGGAGTGATGATTTGCGCAAGACGGCTGCCAGGAGCTGGATGCGAGTAGCCGAGGATCGAACTAAGTGGCGTGCAATAGGAGAGGCCTATGTCCAGCAGTGGACTGCGATAGGCTGATGATGATGATGATGATGATAGTTTTAGTTTAGTTGACTGGTCTGTTGGTTTAGTGGTTGCTAATCCTGTCTGCAAAACCAGAGTCGTTTAGTCGATTCTCATCCAGGACAAATCTTCCATCAAACACGAGCGTATTTATACATAACTAGCGACCCAGCACGTATACACACGGAAGGCTTTGAAATTGACGAATATATTTAACTTAGCAGAGCCACACTGATTGCAGCGCGAATGGGTCGGTTCGACCGGGGCAGTACTACCCTCATACAGAAGACCAATCCAAAATGACAGCATTTGTGCTGTATTCTTTCGTTGGTGAGTGTGAGACCGAAGGCCCAATCATTCTGTGACAAATGCAATAATTATTTGGCATTAAGTCCGCCTTATAGTATGGATAAAATTTTGCTAAAAGCATAAATAAATCTCTACAAATAAATTCAATTGTCTACATGTAATATCAAATGAACCGTTATTTTCTAAATACAAAGGAAAGTATATACGGAACTGACACCCAAAATGCAATGTTTTAATTTTTTTATGTCTGTCTGTCTATGTATCTGTATGTCTTTTTGTTCCGGGTAGTTTCCGATTTTGACGGGACTTTCACAAGCAGAAATCGATGATATAACGAGTAACTTAGGGTATTTTTTGTAGACTAGCTTCAGTTCGCGGCGTTAACCGCGGTTTACAACGAAATCCGCGGGTAACACCGCGGGATCTAGTCTAGTGAATATTAAATTAACTACGTTGAACTAATCATTGTATATCGCACAGAACGATTGGGAAATTTGAGTAATTAACGCTGACGGTCTGCACCTCTACCTAAAATGCTTAAACATAAAATATTTAAACTTAGAACCTTTATCAAGTCATTTAAAAAAAAAATACATCAACAGCCTTTAACAGTCCACTGCTGGACATAGGCATCTCCTTTGAAAGGAGGTTTAGGCCTACTATACTACGCTGGCCAGACGGGTTGGTAAGGGTTTGTTTCAAGTTTTCCTTCTCTTGGCAGTGATGTTAGCTGCTTATTTTGTTTCTTTAGTCGCCTCTTACGACATAAAAAAAATACAGATCATTTATGATACGTCATCCGGAATATCGAGACAAACAAAACACTTCCTCATCACATTACACGTATACTGATTGATCTCGATTCAAATTGATAGCTTGTAATGTATTCAATTGCATGTGATGGATGTTGTGAACTGTCGACTTTATAGGGACCACCCATTATTTCCCGTTGACAACGTAATCCCTCGTCCTCTCTCGTGCAATAACGACATACTATAATAAAATCTACTAGGTGACCCACGCAACTTCGACTGTAATTCTCTTCGAATATAAATTCTTGTGTCTCGGGGGACTTTATAAACATACATGAAATGGACACAAAGAACACCCAGACTCAGAACAACAAAATTGTGAATCACACAAAGTGTTGTCCTACGTGGGATTTGAACCCACGACACTTGGCGTAGTAGGAAGCGGCATGGCGACCACTTAAGCCACTAGGCCAACCGTGCAGTCATCGTTTTGGAAATCCACGCATAAGTAGAATGGAAGACGGGGATGTGTGCATCGTTGGGGTAAGCGGACCAAAAGATATTGCGAATGTCTTTATGGATCACTTCAATGTTTAATCACCGTTGGGACCACCTTCAAAGTTGAGGCAGAAATTAATCTGAAAATAAGGTTCAGTGAGGATATTTCACAAGATTTCATCCATAAGTAGATAAACTACGTATTCTAGAAAGTGTAGTATGGGTCAAACTAATAATTACAGAAGGAAAACGTACTTATTACAAAAAACGCTAATGATCCTAAATGAAGGCCTTGTAGCTAGGCGTAGCCAAAAAGAGATTACAACTTCATTTGCATAATTACTTTATTTAAATCTTAACTAACAATTATTTACTAATTCTTTTCAACTTAGATTTAACAACATTATATTGTACCCACATGCTGTGATGAAAACATTCATAGTAATTAAGATATCCATATAGAGTAGTTGATACTTGAAATAGCCGAAATATCCGTCAATTAAAAACTCATTTGCACTAACTACATATGTTTTATGCTTGTACACGGGGGTAATTAACAACTTATTATACGGCTTAACAAGGCTTAATTTTTTTTTAAATCACACGAATATTTTTTAACGATTTCGCAAATGAATTATTTTTGAAAAAGGGAGAAAATGAGGAGTTAGTCCGTTCGTGTGGTGACGGATCAAGAATACGGAATATCATCACCCTCTTTTTATCCCATAGGTGTCAAAAGAGGCAAGTATGGAACAAACTGCACAGAACAACATCGCTGCAATGTGCTAGTTCAATTGGCTTTACCTGAATATCACTTTTATTTGAAGGCACTGACTTTCCAATAACGATTGCCATAGATGCTCATGATAACTAGGACCGATGGCTTAACGTGCTTTCCGAGACACGGGCGTGAATCAACGCCAAAATTTAAAAAAAAAAACTGCAATGAAAACCCCACAACAATTTTGGCCCCGATTCGGGATTTGAACTGGAAATCTCTTGATCAGCATTCCCATACGTTAAGAACTAGACTAACAAGGCGGTCGGTTGTTACTACTGTTGTTCTGAGTCTGGTAGTTCTGTGTCCATTTCATGTTGATAAAGTCACACAGTGTCACTCTTGGGTCCTTGAAGAGGGGATCTTACTAGGCCGCCATAGAGTGGGTCACCATGCTAATGTAGCATGGCCACGTTCGCATTGATGTTGACCACCACTCTTGGATTCTACTCATGCTCTCTCTCATCAGCGGGGTTATTTTGTCAGTTGACAAAGAAAAATAGATTATGCCACGCTTGCCATTCTTACAAATCTATTGACACCTCAATCATTAAAATCCGTTCACTATCTTAGGCGTGACACATAGGAAGTCAATGAGACTACCAAAACCATTACCCTTCCTTTTGGTTTAGGGTAATCAGTATTGTATATATACGAATACATTTATTGTAAATATACAACGCCGTATACAAATTGCAATACAAGCTCGTTTATCAGCCATCATCCCCTCACGTCCCACCCTTATTAGTTTTCTCTTATTAACCTCAAGCATGGTGACTCTCGATAAATCACTTGGCACACCATACATTGATTTAGATTCCATTGCCGACCGTTAGTCACTACCCCTCTCATTAACGAACTAAAGACGTATTGTAGCGAATTTAAGCTTCATTAATACACATAATTTGGATATTAAAAACATGTTTTTATTAATGACTGACTTGCACCAACGAAACCTGCGTCTGCATCTCTCAAAAGCATTTTTTTTTTCATTTTTGTAATGATTTTCATTTACTTTTAATTTTTTTTTTGTGGTGTAATATGGGAATACAGAAATCCTCGGGACTATTCGACGCTTAAGATGTTTCAATGTGAACCTGTGGTTCCAGAAATTAAGGCATTCTATCAAAAAAAAACAGTAAACGAAATACACAAACTCCTATTTTCTTCATTTTATGAAAATCATATTGCAAAGTTACGTGTGTTTTTAATCATATTAATAAAATTGGTTATCACTTTACACCATCTTGAACTAGGCATATCCTAACTAAACTTAACATCGTTGAAACAATTATTTGATGTAAAAAGACGAAACTTGTTCTAAGAGGATCTTGTGCCCAACTCCCTTAGAAACACATTAAATAAAAGATGAACTGTGAATAATTTGAAAAACCCATCCTATTAAATGACATTTTCAAATTTCATGTCATCTACATAGAAGAGGAAAAGCTATAAGAATGCATGTAATTAAATAAATGTATCTAATATACTTACTTTACAGTTTATTGCAGACATGAGAAAATACTGCTTTAGATATCAACATTATAATAACATGAATAATAAATATTCCGAACAATTTACACACAACGCTATCTAGTCCCAAACTAAGCAGAGCTTGTTTTATACGTACTAGACAAATTTAATATATATCATTAAATTTGTCTACTTTTTGATTTGACAAATTTAATGTATAAATACAAAAATATACTTTTTTTTCTTAATACATACATAATAAACACGTAAAAAATACCCAAACTACGAAACAAATATTTGTAAATCACACAAACATTTGGTCCGACCCGGAAATCGAACCCGAGACTTCAAGCTCAACCAGATACAAGCGCCACCGATGCAACCAAATCAAATTATAATATGCTTCGCTTTATTTTACTTGTTCGTAGCATTAACGTCAATTAATTGTCAGTTATTACTTCGGCACCTTACCCTCCTATCCCTGACGATTTTGGCTCAGCTGTGGTCATGATAAAAGAAGGAGAATTATGTACATAATTGACGCAAATGTTTGTTTTTTTACATTCATATTTACTTGTTACGCGCTATCACTGTCATCGGTTTTAACTATTTATCAAATTATGTTTTTGGACCTTAAAATAAGAAATTTGAAAATGTATACAACTCATGTACTCAAAAATACATATCCATTATGAGTTACTTTTCTGAGAAAGACATAGAAATCTGATAACCAAGTGAATGATTATAGTGGTATCAATCAATCACTCGATTATGAACCTAGTGATCGCATTGAATTAGTTCAATAATAGGTACAAAATAACACTAGAATAGGCACTGAACACTAGAGGCGACCTTATACTACTGTGTTGATTTTACGACGCACTATGTTTTAATAGGCAGTAAATACGTCTACTGAATCATAGATAAACTGAAAAGCAATATTACTAGTTGCGACAGAAATGTAGATCAAACTTATGTTATTCAAACGTATGTTCATGTATGTAGGGTTCGTTAATCGCCACGTCTGGCCAAAGGCGATCAAGCGTATGTTCTAAAACGCTATCATAGAATGGATATGATTTGATAGATTTTATTTCCCGATTTGAAAAAAAACTAAGAAAATTGGTAATTAAATATACAATTCTGGGTCTGTCCCACTAGTTCCATGGTGTAGTCCTATTATGGGAAACTTGACACTGGAAAATGGGACAAGAGTCACTAGAACTTCAGTCCCAGAAGTCCCATTACCATTAACGTCTTGATTCTAGTAAGACAGACAGCTTTATGCTCTTTAGTACTAAAACATAGTGATTAGATAATAATTAATTTTATTTACACATCATATAAAAAAATACTCATGGGACAGAAATAATGGTGTCATTTATTCCATGGGGTTACTAGAACGATGTGTCACTAGACCCATCATGTAGCAAACATCATGGTACTAATATGACAGATAATATTTTTATCAACTTCAGTTAATGTGTTCATCGTGAATTTTACTGTAAAGATTATGTCAATAACAAGCCACTTGTGTTGATGCTGGAACTTTTTGAGAACATATAGTTCACGGACTTTATGTTGAGTACGGTACCTCCATTTATAGAAATTACCAGTTTTTTTTCTAGAATCCATACTTTAGTCAAATATTTCCAGTATCCTTTGAAGGAAAATATCTTATATTAAATCACACTGCGCTAGAAAATTTAATAATGGAAAATTTACACTATAAACACACAAACAACAAAGCACCTTTGGAAATCTTACTTTAAATACAGCGTCCAATAATGTTTAATTGATTTAATAGATAACTAAACTACCTAATTTATAATTTAACAGTCAAGGGCACACATAACGTCGGATAACAACACAGTAAAGAGAAATAAATCCTGAAACTATCTCTATATCTGCCCATCAAGCCAGCGTAATTTAGCAGGCTTATTTTTACAGAAAGATATGTCTATAGCATTAGACAATTAAAGTCTATCGATGAATATTTTGTTCAAAGCTATGTCCACTCAATACTATCGCGCGACGTGCTCTCGCGTATACATTGAGTCTAAGTCGGCTATTTGCGCGTCACACGCATGCCCCAATTAAGCACATCTGTGGTGTCGCAAACATACACATATACAGTTTGTTTCTATATGTGGCCACTAATGGTGAAAGAAATGAGGGAGACACGTGTAGAACAGTGTGGCGTGACGTCATGGGAATAGCAGGAACAGTTTTCTTTAGATTCGTATAGTACGAATAAAAAGGTTTTATACGGAAATTAATCTTTAGATAATGACGGGAGAGTCACATGATGGTAAGTGATAACTGCCGTTCAGGACAGACTAAGCACAAAGTCACAAGTGGATTGCGGTCTATTGGTTTCCCGTCTAAGAATCAGGATGAGGTTATAAAGTTTTGGACTCCGTAGTAACTTCTTTTTTTTTGTATTTAAGTCTGCCAAAATGACTATGACGTTCATGATGGCGACTTATTATGATGCTTTTGCATCATCACGACTGCCTCGGTGGCTCAGTGGTAGTGTATGCGATCGCTGTGCTTAAGGTCTCGGGTTCGATTCCCGGGTCGGACCAAATGTTTGTGTGATACGCAAAATATTTGTTTCGAAGTTAGGGTGTTTTCTATGCATAATATGTATGTATTTACAAAAAAAAGTATGTTTATGTATTTATATCAGTTGTCTAGTACCCATAATATAAGCTCAGCTTAGTTGGCGTTGTGCAAGATGTCTGAAATATTTATTTCTTGGGCCTCCGGTCTAGTGCTCACTTACGAAATATGACATTACGAATGTTGTCATTTTAGGTTGATCGTCTATGGCAGGGTTGTAAAGTCCCACTCGAGCTAGCCTGTTCGTTCTGAAATCAGTAATGCTCTACTACTTTTAACCTCATTCAACATTCACTCACTCTGATCCATTTGATGACGTCGATTTGCAGCTAGAATGACTATAAATAAATGAGAAACAGGATACTGTGTATCAAGTCAAACAGATCAGTTTTCTTCATCTTTCGTGACCAAGTAGCCAAGTTGCAAACGTTTTCAACCGACTTCGAAAAAAAGGAGGAGGTTCTCTTTTTTTTTTATGTATGTTCAGCGATAATTTCGTCGTTTATGAACCGATTTCAAAAATTCTTTTTGCATTGGAAATGGCGTAGCTTACAGGTGGTTCCATCGTCTCCATATCGGGATCTAATGATGAGATTCCAAGGAAATCGAGGGAACTCCTCAAATATCATAGGCACAATTGTCGCGATTTGGGTACTCGGAATAGTTTTTCATTGAAGTCGGTTCCTTTTTGTAAATATTTTCTATTATATTCTCTATCCTTTTGTTTCACCGGCTAATGTCACTCAGTCAGGTGACCAAAGCAAAACAATAGCAAATAATTTGCAACTTGGCTAGAAGGGCAGAACTATACACTAGGACAGTGAAATTCACGAACGTTTCGATGTAAAGAAAACAACCGCATTCAATACTCAGTTTTTTTATTTCCTTGGTATAGCAAAAAAACATATTATACCAATTATCATCAAAATAAGGAATAAAGCCAAAGTTCCGAGCATAATGCTATTAAAGTTTTTACCGAGACAGGAGTTCATTCCGTATACTGGACCCTGAATGATGAATGCAGGTTTATCTTGAGGATTGTTAGCAAATTTATCATTCGGTTTATCCATTGTCAACGGCTGCTTATAATCTGTAAAATAGAAAATTCACTAATGTTCGTTTTAACCAACTAAAAAGTATCTCACTAAGCCGCCACAGTGTGGGCCGTCATACTTTATTGTCTGCATTCGCAGCAACTGTGGTGGCGCTCTTGAATTTTGCCCATGCTTTCCATCAAGCAGGGTGGAATCACTTTGGTAGGCTAAATATATATTAAACTATACTTAAACCGTCTACGAGAAGCCTCTAAATTTATAGACAAATCTATGCACTTAGGTGTCTCTTCTAAAGGTTTCATCAACAGCCTTTAACAGTCCACTGCTGGACATAGGCCTCTCCTTGAAAAGGAGGTATTGGCCTACTATACCACGCTGGCCAGACGGGTTGGTATGGTTGGTTTCAAGTTTTCCTTCTCTTTGCATTGATGTTATCTTGCGTAGTTTATTACGGCCTTTTACGACACCCGCGGGAGGAATAGGGGTTGTGACACTCTGTATTCTTAATCCGTCACCACACAGATATTTCTAGAGGTTGGAACAAAAAAAATATTACTAAGGATTAATTAACTTTCTTTAAGTCGATCACTTACGATCGTATGTGAAATCGTACGTAAGTCTTTATCGCCTGTAATTTTTTTTATTTACAATTAAGCATTTTTTTTAATTTATTTACAAAGTGACTCTACTCTGGAAGACATCAATAGAATCCCGGAGTAGGGGTCACTCTCCTCATATGAAGGTTAGCAATGCAGCATGGTGACCCATACCATGGCGGCTTAGTCAGATGTTTCTGCATCATTCTGCCGGTCTCTGGAAGCCGGGAGAATGGTGTAGAATGATTGGGCCTCCGGTCTCACACGCACTATCGAAATACGACAGCAAGCGACGGCGGTCCATTCGTGCTGAAATCAGAATGGCTTTTCTACCTACTAAACTCTACCGCCTTTAATGATCCACTGTCAGACATGGATAGCCTAATGCAGTTTATTCACTAATCTGACTTCAGTGCAGGACTGCATGCTTGGACTGGTGGTTTAGCGGTCGCCACGCCACTTTCTACTGCACCGAGTGTTTTGGGTTCAAATCCCTCATGGGAAAACACTTTGTGTGATCCACAAATTGTAGTTCTGAGTCTGGGTGTTGTTTGCGTAAGTTTCATGTAAGTATATTCGTAAAGTCCTCAGCAACACAGGACATATACTCCTAATGCGGAAGATATTACATTAAAATAGTTAAATTCAGAATTATTTCCAATATTTAAAGCTCTTTTAGATAAATAAATCTAAGAAGGTGATTTTGTTAGATAAAACTGATATCCATAGATTACAGGAAATAGTCATACACTATTTAAAAGTATGTTTAAGTATTTATATCAGTTGTTTAGTACCCTTAATACAAGCTCTGCTTAGTTTGGGACTAGATGACATTGTACAAGATGTCCGAAAATATAAATAAATATTTTAATGCATTAAATAGCAATTCTAAGTTAAACAAATTTTTATCAAAATAATAATTCAAAATGCTCAGTTGAATAGGTATATGATCCTACTAATATCATAAACGCGAAAGGTTGTATGTGTGTATGTATGTTTGTTGCTCTTTCATGCAAAAACTACTCAACGGATTTGGATTAAACTTTACAGTAATATAGCTTATATATCAGAATAATACATAGGCCAATTTTTACTGCAATAATCGAGATACAGGGCGAAAGCTAGGTGATTAAAAAAATAAACTAAATCGTAGATGTCAAAATGTATCACTGTTTATCTCCTGTCAAAACTTCACAGGTTGCCATGCATAACACACTTGCATAGCAACCATAATGATACGCGGGTAACACCGCGCGACGCAGCTAGTATGGAATATAGTTCACTTTATATTTAACTACAAATATTTAAACAATCGCATGATTCTTTGATTCAGAAAGATGTCCATTTTTAGCATATTTATTGTATACCACAACATGTACGCGAAACATAATACCTAAAAAAAATATGTTTACTACTGTTTTTAAACATTAAGAGGCCGGCGTACGACACTCGAAACTGCAAGTTGAAATTTGTTCATAAAATATTGCTGTCTCTGTTTGACTAAATACAACGTAGATACGAGTGCACCGCTATATGTGTGTATGTGGATTGACATTCATTCGTAGTAATTCGGACTCTCTCGTAGAAGGTTCGGCTATCATTATTTGACTGACACGAATCACACACACATTGACATATTTTTTGATGCGATAGCACTACTAATTGCTTGAAATTTGTGAAAATATGGATGTGTTTCGTAATATCGAAAATCATGAATGAAAACTCAATATTTTTTCGATTTATTTTGTGTAAGTAGTAGCATAATAATATGAGATATGTTAATGATGAAACATTATTAGAAATATTTTTGTTTTTAAGACAGAAAAAAACAAAATGAAAACATGACATTTACAATGTAAAATATGTGAAATTTAATTTGATTATATTTTATTCTAGATTAGTTTATTTCCAAAAAAAAAGACGTTCTAACCTAAATGAATACAGTATAAGTCCGAATATCAACATATCATCGTGGAAATATGTTTATACTGCAAATGATCTTGGTACACCGTTTGTATGGACAATTCAGCCTCCGGGGGGGCCTTAACGATGTTTCATACATACTGCTGATCATTCATTCATTTGGGATCTAAATCGATTATTCGCACATGGCTCTTTTAGACCCCCAATCCCTATACGTCAACTGTCAAAATTACAAATTGTTTTGACTGTAAATACAATAGATCCCTAAATGCAATATTGCATTGAAATACACACAAACATTTGAAGATTGGATTAAAAGTTACGCACCGTGATCTAGGGGGTATTGCCCTTCAAGAAGCTGTGCGTATTCCAGCATTGAAAACCTTGATTAATCTTGATTCAGCAGCTTTAGTACTTTATAAATCTTCTAAGAATCCTATTTGTAACTCGTTATTTATTATTAAACAGAATTATACTAAAACTTCTTGTCACATGTTATGGAACAATTTGAATTTTTTCTGAACTTATTTTATATTTTGCTAACAAATAAATAATAATATTGTTGTTGTTACTTAGATTGTTGATTAGAAGAATGTTGACAGGTATGACAGCACACGAAGAGCTATTGAAACTTACGCATAGACAATTAACTTCTAAATAGAACCCATCTGCAGTAAATAACAACCATAGCCATATAAAAGTTATTTAGAATTACCCATTTAAATGTAATAATAATAAATATTTTGGAAATCTTACACACAACGTCATCTAGTCCCAAGATAAGCAGAGCTTGTATTAAGGGTACTAAACAACTGATATAAATAGATAAACATAAGTTTTTTTTTTTGTAAATAATAACCGTTGGCTTAATAATAATATTAAATAATATTTCGGACATCTTACACACAACATCATATAATCCCAAATTAAGCAGAACTTGTATTATGGGTACTAGGCAACTGATATAAACACATAAACATACTTTTTTTTTTTGTAAATACATACATATCATGCATAGAAAACACCCAGACAGACGATGAGCATGGTGGTCTAGTTGCACAGTTTTAAACATATTAAAAAAAAAACACTTTTTTGCTTTCTTTAGACAATCACGCAAAAATATTACTATTAAATAAATTTACCCGGTATTTATTTTATTCTGGGTTAATACAATGTAGTCAACATGATGATTAAAGATTCATCTCTGGTGCTAATTCTGCAATAAAGTCCAACGTTCTAAATATACAAAACAAGACTCAACTACCTCTTATAAGTAATGACCACCCATTATCCAGGAAATTGAGTTGCCAAAGACGACATTAACATAAAATTTAATCTAAATCGGTCGATCAATTCCCGAGGTTGTTATATACATACGGACATTTAGATGAGCTGTGAGATAGACGCGATTAACGCACTCGACCTCGTTCTATGAAAGACGCTATTCATCGCATATTAATATGTAGATTTATAGTTGTATGGGCCTAGATGTGCGGCTCGTCTTGTAAAGGGGCCATTTGGAGACAGTGTTGTTAGAACAAATATGAATATAATTGGGTCTAAATACGACACTTAGAAATATCACTTTATCATTATTTTAATTGTTATTTGTATGTTGTTTTCATGTTTTGATTTGTTATTGTATTGGTTCTATTCGAACTTAAAGAAAAGAGCGTACTCCCTTCTTAAAGGCCGGCAACGCACCTGTGACTCCTCTGGTGTTTCGGGTGTACATGGGCGGCGGCAATCACTTACCATCAAGTGATCCGTCTGCTCGTTTGCCCCCTATAATATATAAAAAAAACTAATCTCCGACGCAAAAATGTGTGATATGAGTTTAATGTGTCTCTCTGTGTGTGGTGTTTGTATCTCTCTATGACATCGAAGCTCCCAAAAGTTTAAGCCGCTTTTGGTTTTGGTTGAAGTTTCAATTAGTCGGTAGTGTTCCTAGCTTGATGAAAAACGATTGAAAATACATGAATGGAAATAAACAAAAAGTCAAAAGTCTCGTGGTATATCAAACGAAAGACCGTAATGTAAATATCACAAAAATGCAGGTTTCACTAAAATCAATCCCATCATTTTAAAGATATAGGGCGTGAAAGTAGGATTAAACCAGCAAATGTTTGCAAATGGACTCGAATGAGGTCTCTTAGATTTAGTACGTTTATGCCTTATTTTGTAGGGGTCTTAATTTTTATTATTACTAATTATCATTGTCTATATTATTATAATATCTAAAGTCATTTCTGAACTATAACTATGAATGTGGTCGTAAATGAATGAATGAGAGGTCCGGAGTTCTTAACACATAACCCATAACGTCATCTAGTCCCAAACTATGCAGAGATTGTATTATGGGTACTAGACAACTAATAAAAATACATAAACATACTTTTTTTAATTTGGTAGGTTTATTTTCAAACACTTTCACTTTTATAAGTAAACCTATCAGAAAACTCATAAAAATATTACAGAGAGCAAAAAGCAAACTTGTATCCTATGTTTTTGTATATTACATACTTTTTGTAAGCGACGACAAAAACATACTGACAGTTCCGTTGAAAAGTAACTGCTAAAGCCACTCATAGACCCTAAAAAAAAAATATATTCGTAACCAAGCTTCCACTAAGCTAAACAACCCATATCAATCAAAACAAGATATCCGTACAATAATCGTAATCAAAGTTGACATTGCATTCATGATTCAATTGCAACACATACAGTTCGCATATCGGCCCCGCAAACATCCACCCGCTGTTCGGCGAAATAGTTAAACAACTTAGATGTACTAGCGGCTAGTTCCAGCATACACTAGAGGCCGGAGAAAATAGGTCACCCATATATCATACAGGCTATAAACGACTAGGGATAAACGTCGTAGGCTTCCAGTGAAGGTAAAGCCTGTTCAACGGCATAATGTAGTGGGAATATTTAAGGATATTATGAACATGCACTTTTAGTACTTATTCTATACATCGTTCGATGTTGTTTGTTTATAAAAACTCTGTGATATTAACCTTAACATTAGTGTTTAAGCGGTTTTATAATAACGATGAAAAAAAGTAATCTTGCCGTTAATAATTTGTAAGTTTAACTGAGCGAAACAGTTGACAAATGTAAAATCCATGTGGTGTCGGTTTTAAAATGCAAAGTGGTAGCACTCCTATTCATTCTGTATATGTCGTAAGAGCTGACTAACGGAGTTTCCTAATAGTAGAGTCATGCTAATTACAGCACGAAAGGACCTGCTCTACCGGGGCGGTACTACCATTGCATAGACGGCCAACGTAAAATGATAGCATTCATGCTGACATTTTAGGTTTGTGAGTGCGAGTTTGGAGGCCTATGATGCAAAATGGATGCATCATGGGTGGATGTATCTTACTAGAGCGCCATGCGGCATTGTCTGCGTCCACAATGAGGTTGTTGACCACTTCTCTTGGAATCGTTTGTGGAGTCATTTTGGACTTAAATATAAAAATATGTAAGGCAAAATCACTACAAAGAGAAGGAATCATCTGGTGAACGTGGTATATTAGGCCAAAATTTATTTTCTATGTGGAGGCCTATATCCAGCAGAGACTATTAAAACATATTGATGATGAAACTACATATGTGCGGTGATAGCAGACCTAAATATGTTTACTGTGTCACTAATATTAAAACTTGTTCATGTGTGCGAAATTTTACGAATGTTCAAATACTCGTACGAGGCTTATCGATATATCAGTACCTCAAAGATTGAAATCTACATGCATGAAATTACATGTGTCGTACGGCTTTTGAAATTCAAACCATTGATATGTTACTAAATACTTGTCAAGTGGAAAATTCTAATATCGATTTCTGTTGATGAAAAAGTATTTGCTTCGAATGAACATTTCATGATAATTGAAATGAATGATAAGTATTTATAAAAGTGAATTTATCATTTTTGATGAAAAGCATGAATAGAATCCACGAGTAATGATCGCCATACATATTACACAACTATATGGTGATCCATACTATGGCGGCTTATTGAGATCTTGTAATCCGATCTCGTACTTACCAGAGAAACTCGACAGCATGAATGCTGTGATGTTAGGTTGATCTTGTGAGAGGGTAGTATCGCACATTCGAGCCGACTTATTCGTGCATATGTCAGTGTGGCTCTATAACTTAAATTTAAGTAACTTTTAACAACTGTGAATATCTAAACCTTTAAGAATATTTTTTTAATGAAGATGCCTATGACCAGCAGTGGACCATTAAAAGCTGTAAATGATGATGAATCTTTAATAAAAGACCTTACTCCTTGCTCAAAGGCCGCCAATAGATTATGAGTTTTAAGTTAAGTCGTTTAAGTTTATGTAGGCATTCATATGCGACGATAGTTGCTTTACATCAGGTGGAAAAGGAGCAGAAAGGTGTTTACCTTGTTTTTTACTCCGAAACCTTTCCGACTTATTTACCGTGAGTGATAGTTCTAATTCGCGTATTTTTTTTAATAATAATATTATTTGATGAGCCGAAATTTTAATTCGAAGTACGCTATTTTCATAAGGCCTTAAAGTTAGAAATAACGAAGTCGAAACTATTTATTGAATTACCTAAATACTGGTATAGAAAAAAATATTTTTCCTCGAAACTTTATAAAATTTAAACTTATTCTAAAATGGCTGTATACTTTCTCGTGGCCTCAAGTGTACGTAGCAAGTAATGTAAGTGCCGACCGGCGGTACAGTGTACCAATCGAGTTTCTTAACTATTCCCTACCCGGTCTGTAACCGTCTTCATTGTACTAACTTCGAGGAGGAATGATTTCTCGAGGGGAGACTTATGACCATACTGATGCTGTGTAAATGTTTTTAATGGTTCCGAGCAAAAATATTTTAAAGGTGATAAAAAGTTGATGTTTTTAAATGTACTTTTTTATACAGCAGCTTGGTCACATGAAGTGAGGAGGTAAGTGATTCTAACTAGTCATGAACACCTACAATGCGAGAGTCACCAGAGAGCGATACCGATCCTTGAGATCCCTGTTGAAGTAACGTGTGTAATTTCCTACTACTTATAGGGAGTATCTTCCCACCAGGCGAAGTGATATTGTTTGGCGGGCCGCAACCTGACATTTGAAGTTAGGAAGTTGTTGCGCAAGAACTTCTATATATCGATACAAGATTAGCAGTGCCTCATTAGTTCAGTGTGTATTCGTTAGATGGGTCTGTACAATGCATTATTGAGCTGTTTGTAAAAGTCGCTATAGCTCTTTCCTCTGGATTGGGGTTTCGGTAATCTCGCTTACTCAGCGAGAAGCAAATAATAATTGCTTAGAATCGACTTGTGCCGAAACATTTCTCTCTCAGGAAAAGTTTGATATGCTTCTGTGGGAAAACCTAATTCATTTTAACCACTAATAACTTAAGTCTACTATAGTTTTTATCTTATAATTATATTCCTTTCAGTCTTAATAATATAACCAAATCCTAATCTCTAGATTTATTCTGCCCGCAGCATCAAATGATTTTTAAAACAATTGCGTATTTTCGTATGCCAATCAAACATTTCTGTTGATATAAATAAGGCTTATAAGCCAATTACTAGCGGCTTCTTACACAATAAAGTTGTTAGATAAATCGTGTGCGTCTATTACAGTACAATGTCGCAGGTAAATGAATGTTTTCGTTCGCTGGGCTGGGCAAACAATAATGGACAATTTCGGATAATGACCGTTATATCAACTTTGTACGCGGTACACGCGCTGGCCCAAGTTGCGAGTTGTTGAACGGTAATATAAAGACTTGCTAACTTAGATTATATAGATTTATTTACACATTACAGTATATCTATCTCTGTCTGTTTGTTCTGGATAATATCTGGAATGGCTGGACTAATTTTGACGTGACTTTCTATACTATAAAATATGTATCTTTTTTTTTATATATTTAAGCCTGCCAAAGTGACTCTACTCTGCCTGATGGAAAGCATGAGTAGAATCCAGGAGTAGGGGTCACCATGCTTATTGTGAGGGTAGGCAATGTAGCATGGTGACCCCTACCATGGCAGCCTGTTTAGATTATTCTGCATCATTCTCCTGGCCTTCCAAGGGCGGGAGAATGATGCAGAATGATTGGGCCTCCGGTCTCACACTCACCAACGAAATACGACAGCAAGAATGCTGTCATTATTAGGATGGTCTTCTGTGTGAGGGTAGTACTGGCCGGATCGAGCCGGCCCATTCGTGCTGAAGTCAGCGTGGCTCTACTACCTATACTATATTATTATATCTAGTTTAGTATCTATTTTATTATGTAGATAAATAGTGAGTAATTTTTGTGCATGCATTACCAAAATATAATGTATATTAATTAATATTGACGTGATATTTTTTCAGATGCTGCAGCTGCTTACGAAGGTTCTGGAACTATTAGGTTTTTGAAGAGACTGTATTTTGCAAAGCGTTGTGCGACAATAATACGAAACTGCTCTTCAAGATGCAATCCATCTATCATCCGTTCTTACATCATTTTCACCCTTTATCTCTAGGGGTATTAGAATAGTATATATCCTATTCTCAACCCTACTGAATAAACACATTACATGAGAATCGATCAAGCCTTTTCGGAGGAGTTTACTAACATTGTGACACAAGAATGTTACATAATTATAGTAAGATAGTAAATTTAGCGATCCAAACTATTGCACATATTTATAAGCACCAGTTGAGTTGCGCGGTGTTACCCGCTAGTATAGTTGTAAATTGCGAGTAATTCCGCGACGCTAAGCTAGTTTAAAGAAATTAACCTAAATTACTCCTTATGTCATTAGCTTTCTGCCAGTCTAAGTTTTGTCAAAATCGGTCTAGCCTTTATTTACAAGTTTATTTGGGGTCGGCTACTAGTTCAACCGGTTTTACCTTAAATTCAGTTTTTCCACGGAGCGACTGGCATCGGACCTCCGCAACCCTAAGGGAGAACTGAAATTCGAAGATTGAACTAGTTGTCAGTATACACTGACTTCCCAATAACGATTGCCATAGATGTTCATGATAACCGGGACCGACGGTTTTACGTGCTCTTCGAGGCACGGGCGTGAATCACCGCCAAACTTCTGAAGTCCGGGCAGCTATTAGGATTTCCTAAGAAAATCCCAAAAACAATTTTTGGCCCGACCCGGGATTTGAACCCGAGACCTCTTGATTAGCAGTCGCATACGCTTACCACTAGACCAACGAGGCAGTCAGCAAATGAACAGACATACAGATAAAAAAAAAACACTTTTTGATGTTATATATACTTTTATATGCATTTAATAAAAAAAGTTGTACATTTAATATAACATATAATTTGAATAATGATAATAATTTTATGTATTTCTATACATAATTATTTAAACTAACGCTACATTTCAACCAGTAGCTCCACCACGTGTACTTTGGTCCAGTACTTTAGCCGAGCCCCAGATGATCGTGATTAGCGTGTCGCAACAGCTCACCAGTTAATGGAGCATATACTGGCCATGGTTTATGACTCATTTATTATTATTATATCAAGGTAGGTCTCGTAACATCTTCATTGGAACTCACTGGAGGTATAATAAAATCAGTTAATGTTTGTTAAGCTTTTATATAACCTTGACAACCAAGGTGGCACAGTAGTAGCATATGCGACCGTTGTGCTTGAGGTCTAGGGTTCGATTCGGGTGGGACCAAATGTTTGTGATATCCGCAAATATTTGTTTCGGAGTTTGGTTGTTTTCTATGTATAGTATGTATGTATTTACAACAGAAAGGATGTTTATGTATCCATAATACAAGCTCTGCTTAGTTTAGGAGTAGATGATGTGCGTCAGATGTCAGAAATATATCTAAAAAAAATGTTATGAATTCGGTTAAATAAGCTTTTAAACAACCTTCATATAATTAACATATTGCTGTTTTGCTTCCACTATGATAGCGAATCCTGTTTTTATATAATAATAATTAAAATGCAGCATGAACTATCACGTAAAGTATTCAGAGATTACCTTTATACATACATATGTACCTGACACTGGTATAACTGTGTTTATATATCCAGTACCTACGTAGAGTGCATCGCAAAGGCGTTCCTCACAGTGATAAATCTCTACTAGGTTTATCCTGCGGCATCGCCCGCTTGGGTGTTTTAAATTATTTTATGGACTAGTTTATGGCCTGCTTTAAAAGTCAACAGGGATGGCTACAACTAAGAAAATGTCCCCATAAACTATGAGAATAGTGCCTTTTGGTATTTCTTTGGCAATTTCCGTCAAGATTACTTGAAGTTTATATACAAAAGGTGATTTTGTATAATTAAGGGACTTGGTTTTGCTCACTAGTAATAACATTTAAGAACCGGTAGAACAAATTAAAGTTGGTAATGTAACATTTTGAAAGTGCCTGAAAAGGCCAAGTTGAAATGATAGCTTCTTATTTTGGAAAAAATATAGTAACTTTAAATATATTTTTATAGAAAATGTAGCAATGAGACCTGGCTCTTAAATTAAGAGAGATAGAAGTGGAAAACGACTAGTAACCCATCTAACTATAATATGTACATATGTGGTTCTTAGTTCATCACACACACACGTTCTTATAAAAAACGCTCGTTCGTTCGTTCTTATAGTTCTTGAGATTATAATTATATAAGTTATAAATATATGTGTAATATGTTATAGAGCCACACTGGTCTCAGCATGAACGAGCTGGATCGACCAGGCGTTATCAGTCTCTTACATAAGACCAACCTACATTGACAAAATTCGTGGTGTCGTATTTTGTTGGTGAGTGCGATACCGAAGGCTTTATGATGCAGAACCCGCTATAGAGTGGGTCAACATGCTGAATTGTTGTATTATATAGATTCGCAATGAGAATGGTGACCACGACTTTTGGATTCTGGATATATAAAAATATCATCCCGTGGATCACTAGATACATTTTATAAAATAACGTTCTCCGCCGCGTCTGTCTGTCTGTTCGCGATAAACTCAAAAACTACTGCACCGATTTAAATGAAAACCTGACCTACCTTATAACGCTATAACCAACTAAGACACGGGCGCAGCCGCGGGCCAAAGCTAATTTGTTATAAAATTATTTTGAATGTAATATGTTTGCTAATTTCTGACTGCATTCTCATATATTATGCTCTCTTAATACACTATGTATAGCACATTTTCGAACTAATCAACTTGGTGCCTTGTTCGACGCAGCGTTCCTATTCATGCTAATGAATGCAAATCTACTTTTAGCTTGTCCTTAATCTTGTAGATCTCTCCGTCTGCTTTAATCGCCTGTCTGCTATGTCGCTATTAAACCGAACTGGGGACGGCAGATTTCTGTTTGCTTTAGAGTAAGGTTTTACCAAAGTTTACCCGTTTTCGAAGTCAATATTGGCCTGTGCTATAAATTTTGTGTACAGTTTTGATGTAACATAGATTTTTTTTTCATAGTACAGGGAACGAACAAGAAGTTCAATCAATCAAACAATTTTTATTCAAGTCAAACGATTTTTATTTCAAATAAACCAAATCAACGGCACTTTTGAAACGTCAAGTAGTCAGTTAGAAATCAGTCGTGAAGCTAATTGTCTGATCCAATTCGTAGATCCTACGGAGAAGAACAGACAAAAAACTCCATGGACACTCTTTTCCAACATAGTTTTTACAATTTTTTGTTTACATTATTGTGGGCATTTTTTTGAAAACAGTTAAATGTGAGGACAATGTAACGATGCAGATATTTACACAGTTAATGTCCAAAAATAATTAAAGAATAATACATATAATATAGCAGTTGTGAGATGACCAGCCCCGACTAGCGGCGCCCGTATCACGAGCATGACCTATGCACCAGCCATCGTCCAGTTCAACCATATCGTAGGGAGCTGAAGGACCCGCTACACACTCCACCGCCAGCAGGACTTTAAGGATTTGGATCATCTATGATGGGAAGTGACTAATAGAAGAAATAAACACACATCCGTAGAGATACAAGTGTGTTGCCGTTAATTAAGTGTCTCTTTTTGTGATGGGAGAAGGGACAGTGATGCCGCTCCGATTATGCGGCTGTGTATCAAGTCATGCCTTTAATAAAATTAAAATCTTACTAGCGAGGTTGAAGGAAGTAGTAATATCCTCAGGAGATCAATGCTTGGGATTTTTTGTTTTTTTTTTTCAAGGTCTGCCAAAGTAACTCTGCCAATGTCTACTCTGCCTGATGTATTTTGTACGATAATCCAAGAGGGTTTAAGTTAACTTCATATCAAGAATAAAGACACTTCTGTAAAGAATTAAAAGGCTGGTAATATTAGATATTACTTTAATAAAAATTTCATTCATAGACCTTTGCTTAGAATGAATAGATGCTATAATAGGTTCTATACTTTAGGAGTAAACTTATTAAGGCTATTTTTTTTTAGGTAAAAAAAAAATGTACCCGACCACGAAAAAACTTTGATATTTATATAGTCCATCCCATCCCATCCATTATAGGTCAGTCATTATCATTGGTTCAGTAGTTTCGACGATGGGACATACAAAGGTATATTTTGAGTGCCATTATTAACTTTCCATTTGGCTTTGTCGTAGTAGCGAAGAAATAAATTCATGTTTCCATTTAAAATCTCCACAAGTTTTCAATATACCTGTTAAAATCAGACACGTGCCATACAATATTCAACAAATTTACGCAGAACTTCATCCCAATTTAGTAAAATAATACATATTTTATTAAAAATGAATCGTATATTTTTCGCTCAGACTCCGCCTCTGCCATTAAAAGCAATCACACGATATTAATTTACCACATTTTACATGAAAGCGTTGACGT
This sequence comes from Phragmatobia fuliginosa, assembly GCA_932526445.1. Lineage (NCBI taxonomy): Eukaryota > Metazoa > Arthropoda > Insecta > Lepidoptera > Erebidae > Phragmatobia > Phragmatobia fuliginosa. Next base: position 965,924 of record OW052072.1, read on the forward strand.
ACATAATATTAAAGTTAATTTCGGCATAAACACCCAAATAACAGTTCAGAAAATTTAATTAAGCTAGTATTCACTATCGGTGATGTTAATTCACTCCCCTGCGTGCTATTATATAACTAATATTGCTGTGAAAAAGCAGGCAATATTCCAAAAGCGACATGTAAAAGTTTCGCTCGTTCAATATGGCAAAAACATTTCGCACTGACCTGTGTAAACGTCAATGGTTTTTTTTCAATCGTTTGGTAGTCTTTTAAGTAACTCTTATTGCTATCCATTTTCGATGTCAGGTTCTAAACCTGACATCGAAAATGGATAGCAATATTACTTATCTATAAAAAATAATAAAATTGGAGTGTATGTTTGTAATATTAAAAATAACTGTTTTTTTCTAAACGGTACATATACAAAAATCATATTTTTTACAATTTTTGTATGTTTGTTTGTTCTGGTTAATCTCTGTAACGGCTGCACCGATTTCGACGGGACTTTCACTGGCAGATAGCTGATGATATAAGGAGTAACTTAGGTTACTTTTTTAGACTAACTTCTCACCGCGGCTAGTTTATAATATGCAGAGCAAAAATGCAGGCAAAGGCTAATTAAGAATGGAACTTGACAAATCTTTTTATCGAACTGCCTCGTTGGTCTAGTGGTTAGCGTATGTGACTGCTGATCAAGAGGTCTCGGGTTCGATTCCCGGGTCGGACCAAATGTTTGTGTGATCCGCAATTATTTGTTTCGGAGTTTGGGTGTTTTCTATGTATAATATGAATGTATATACAAAAAAAAAGTATGTGTATGTATTTATATCAGTTGCCTAGTTACCCATAATACAAGCTCTGCTTAGTTTGGGGACTAGATGGCGTTGTGTGAAAAATTGACCGAAATAAATATTGTCCGAAATTATACGTAGTAATGGCACACTGATTTATATTTACTGCATTGTTGCATTGTCTGTACCCGCTCACAGTGAGGATCGCATCAGGCAAAGTAGAATCATTTTGGTAGGCTCAAATACAATGTAACTAAAGATGGACCTCTTTGTGAACCTATTGTACTTGTCAGTATTCAGCACGCACAGTTTTGACTATTGGAGGTATTAAAACCTGCATTTTTGTGTAAATTTGATTGTACTTTTGAGACCAGCCATTGAGCCTTTTGAGACCAGCTCTAATTTTTTATTTAGTTATCCTCAACCTACTGCACTCTATTCCTGGACATATGCCTCACCAAATATATGTCACCGGGATCGATTTCGGAACAATGATATTTAACCAAATTTACATTCTTTTAAAAAATAATCATTATTTTAGACATCTGATGCACAACGCCATCTAGTTCAACAGACAGACAACTGACATAAATACATACAATTTTTTTGTAATACATACATATTATACACAGTAAACACCTAAACCCCGAAACAAATATTTGAAGATCATACAAACATTTGGTACGACACGGGAATCGAACTTGAGGCTGCTCTGTTGCTACACTGCTCCACCGAGGCAGTCCAAATATAAAGGTACTAGTTATTCCATCACCTTAAGACGTTGCGTGCACGTCGCCTAGTGCGAATGCCTGTAGTACGCGGTCTATCATAACCTGTCCGGATCGCGAGGAAGCTCATCAGTCACCTCGTCGCGTGCCGTTAAACGTCACCCACGTTTTAGATTCACAGTTTTTACTAATTAAAAATGTTAGTTCAAAAGTTTGCGTGTCCACATTGCTGTTGGTAAACGTAGCTAAATAGATGAATGTTTTAGAGCCTTATTATTATGTGGCCGCAAATTATGGACTTGCTATTTATGTCCCCGAAATAATAACGTGTTAAATTTCATGTTCTTCATAGTTGTTCGTGTGGTAGTTGAAATGCACGTGACAGTGACATGTCCAGAACGTGTTTATTTTTTTATATTTGATTAACAGTATGAAGAATAGATAATATTTGTAGATTTTTACCATGGAAGAGCCATGTTTCGGCCAGTTACATCATAGTATTACCAGAGCCTTACAGTAAATACTTATAATGATGCAATTCTCTCGTTGCTTAAATACCAGATGACCACCATCGTAACCTCTAATGGTCAGGTTTTTCCTTAATATTATTCTTCTGAAAATCATCGTAAATTATGAACCCGAGCCTTTTATAGTCCACGGCTGGACATAGGTCTTTAAATTCCTTAACAAGAAGGTTTCGACTTATTATACCAAAACCTCCAGAGTGGGTTGGTATAGAAAATGAAATGATAGATTCTTTATTTACGTAGCATGTCACAAGTTTTTCTTATCAATATAAAACATAACAATTGAGTCATCCAACTTTTACCTTGATTAGATTTGAACTTGCTAACATTTGATGCAGGTATACTACACCTTGGGCTAGAATATAATTTTCTGATTCTACACTAAGCAAAACTGAATATTACATTAATAATCCAATGTAATCTTACTTTAAATTACGTGGCCTTAATCCTAATCAACAGCTAATAAGGATGCAGACCAATATTCTTCGATAGGAAACACAAGCATTCGTCTGAATTAGATTACATCGAAGTTTAAATCTAAATTTCCCAAAAGCCTCGGAGGAAGTTCCAAGTTAAACTCCTCCCGGAGCCAAAGCCAGGTCAAGCGTAAGCCAAAACCGTTTTTCACTTAGTTTATAACAAATACGTGTATCAATTCCCAATTCAGCCCTCGAACCCTCTTGCCAAACTTACAAATTCCTTAAAAAATACTCTTATATTACTTCCATTTGGATTCATTCATTATATAGAGACGCCAATTTCCGGTAGCCATGTTGGATCGGTGCCCGTTCGCAATCTCTGCCGGAAATGACGTTTTGATAATTTAAAAACATTTCCAAAAGTTTCTCTGTGACTGCCAAGCTTTAGATAGGCTCATGTAATAATAATTTGTTTATTTTAATACAATATTATTAACAGGACCTTTTTAAGAATGTGGAAATGTTTAAATATAAATTTTTCTTCATTAATCTTTATAACAATACCTCAATATACATATATACCAGTTTATTGGTAAACTAATAAACTATTTATTTTGGCTGCTTTGTTGGTCTAGTGGTTAGCGTATGCAGCTGCTGATCAAGAGGTCTCGGGTGCGATTCCCGGGTCAAACCAAATGTTTACATAATCTGCAAATATTTGTTTTATAGTGTTAACTATGTATATACAAAAATAAAGTATGTTTATGTATTTATATCAGTTGTCTAGTACCCATAATACAAGCTATGCTTGGTTTGGGGCTAGATGATGTTATGTGTCATTCGTCCAAAAAAATAATTGATAAAGTTCTTGGAAATTTCCGCAACGAAGTAATAATTAAAAAGCGTACGAAAGTAAATAGATAACTACATCTCGCAACCTCGTCCTGAAGAACTGTTTTTCAAGTTTAAATTAACTGAACAAAGTTTTGTAGAAACAAAACAAGAAGCCGTCACTTCCAAGGAGGCTCGGAGCAATTGTGGCGTCCAATACAATAACATAAGTCTTGGGTGGCGTCATGAAAAACGAAATTTCTACTAATTAGCACCCTCTCCCGGATTTGCGACATATACGCTTGGAAACTTGACACGTTGTCTTACACCCTAGAACAATTAGGTATATCATAAACTTTTCAAATGTAACATTCACTTCAATGCCTTATCTATGTGTTTTCATTATAAATTTTGTGAATACCTAAATAAATATGATCGAAATAATTCGGGTGGCAATAATCAGATCACTGTTTGAACATAAATTTGTACATCATGACTGTAATTTATTGTATTATGAAAACTAAGATTCAGGTGAAACCGGTTAAATTAGTAGCCGACTCCGAATAATCTTGGGAATAAAGGCTAGGAATATGATGTAATATATAGGATTATATGGAACAATTAGGTCAAAGATTTTTATACTACACCTGATCGGAACAGTAGTCAATATTCCCTGAAAATGAAAAGAGAAAGTTAGTCTTTTCCTTTACTTAAATAAGCGGGAGGAAAAAATGTATGAAAATCCATTTCTAACGTGTTTTAGCGGTAGAGAAAGTTGTATGAATTTTCATTTCTCATGTGTTATCTTATCTATGGCGCGCGCCTGCCCAAAGAGTTTTCATAAAATTTAAATATGGAATCTCCGTGCCACTGACATAATTTTGTAAGAAAAAAAAACAAAAGAAGCGCGAAATATTTATGAATATTATGTCAAATTCTAAGCTAAATTGTGTCTTACATGGTGTCTTACGTTTTGAGTTTATTTTATAAATACTTTAAATGTTCCTCACAGGTGTAGTATAAAGCACTGTGTAGCACTCGGGTGAAAGTCCCATTCCTACCTCGGGAGTATTGTGGCCCTAGGCTGCGCCTTCGGGCCACAAACTGCTCCCTCGCTAGTAATCGGTTCCTTTCCTCCCTCGGTGAACAATGTACTATTGATTTATATTATGATTTACACTTGTACCATAATCGGGAGCGAATTTCTGACAAGGGAAGAAAGTCCGTGTATTGTTGAGAATGTTGAAGCATTTGATAGGACTTCTTTGCTGTTAACTAACAAATCATTGAATTTTCACTTGTTACGTTTTTTTGTTGTTTTATTTTATTTATACAGGCAATAATTCGGAATATACATCCTATGTCGCGGGAGACTTAACAAACATACATAAAACCAACACAAAGAACACCCAATCATAAAACAACAAGTTGTGAACCAGACGAAGTGTTCTCCCATGTGGGATTTGAACCCACAACAATTGGCACAGTAGAGAGCGGCGTGGAGACCTTTTAAACCACTAGGTCAACAGTCGTCTAGATTTTTTTATGTCTCTGTACACTCATTTGATTACATTAGGAATACAAATATACATATTGCTTCTAAGAAAGTGAATCAAATCAAATAGCTGTCAGATAGTAGGTGCAATATCCGCCATAATACGTCATATAATGTGAGAGGTGCTCGTATTTCAGTTTAATTTCGTCATATTTTGATCGAATGCATCAATAGAGAAGTCACTTGTCGAGTATTTCATTTCAAAGGCCGTCGGAAATTGTCCACCGTGAATTTTCAACGGTCAGGGTAACAAGTATAGCGAGTTTTCGTCCTAGTCGCATTGTTTTTGTTACATAGTAGAAAGCATTCACATCTATTCGGCCTTTTCAATACACGGTGATGGCCCCCGGCTTTTGTTCCCTCTACGGAGAATTTTCGCTTTGGAGAAATATTTGTACAAAAGCCATTTCGAAAATATTCGGATTATTTGTTTATTGTCTTTATTTTTAAAATAAGTACTGTTACTTAGTATTAAAGATGTTAATAAAAATTTATGTCCACAATAGTTCTATGAACTACAGATTTGTGTACGTCGGTTTTCACGATAAAAAGTGGCCTATGCTCTTTCTCAAGGTTTCGACTATCTATGTACCCAATATCATCTAAATCGGTTTAGTAGTTTTGCCGAGTCGCTTCAACCGGGGAGATGCCACGCCCTCCTTTGGTCTTCAATGAGTGAGGTTACTGGAGTACAAACCTTCACCCCGTTGCGGAGTGAGGGGACATTTTTGAGTCTTGAGTGGCGCTAGTAAGGTACTATTAATGGAGCAGTTCGTTTTCATGTCCCGTATGCCAATAAATATTGAAATAAAACATCACTTTGTTTGATTCTACTAACTTATATATTTTTACGATTCACAATTGCCAATTTCCTAAATACTATATTTTCATGCTAAAACAGCAAACTAAATGCAGATATCTTTAACGAACTAGCTCTTCCTCTTCTTCCACGAGATTCATCATCATCAACATCATCATCATCAACAGCCTTTTTCAGTCCACTGCTGGACATAGGCCTTTCCTTTGAAAGGAGGTTTTTGCCTCCTATACCACGCTGGCCAGACGGGTTGGTAAAGGGTTTGTTTCAAGTTTTCCTTCTCTTGGCAGTGATGTGAGCTGTGATGTATGGGATGTAATGAATAGGGGTGGTGACACTTTATATTCTTAATCCGTAACGAGTATCCACGAAGAAAAAATCCACGAGATTCATTGAAATCATTGCAATGATTTAGCTGTGATAGCGTAACAGACAGACATTAAGACAAAGTTATTTAAAAAATATATTATTAGTATGGAAGCATGGATGCAAAAGTATTAATATTTTAATACTAAAACTTAACTAATAAGCGTTTGTAAATAAAGAAGATAATAGTAAATCTTTACTTATTTCAGTAGGTATATATTACGTTTTAATATTTGCTAAATTACTTACACAGATAAAAATACCATTTGAAGGAGCTTACCTTAAACAGAGCACCTCTCCATTACGGCGGCAGAATGAGAAAATTTGTATAGAAATTATTCATAAAATGCCTTATAGATGGACTTCAAATAATAGATTCCCTTTGGACTGGGCGGTTGGCTCTGACAGCTGATTATATGGAAATTATGGCAATTTGTGCCAATTCGCGTGGCTAGCGAAATGAGCCCGGTTGGTAATTTGCTGAAGCCCCATTTCAACATCTTTTGGATTTTTAATGAGTTATCGTTTCTCTCTGATTTATTTTGCCATTATAAATGTGGATTTATATTCTTCTATATTATATTCTTGAAATTTATGTTTTGATCATTTGGGTTCCAAAATTTGTAATGTAAGTATTATTAAGTAGTATTATTAGTACAGATGAGCGTGTGTTCCCTATTGTTGAGTGTGTTGACTATTGCAATCAGCCTGCTGAATAACATACTTTAAAAATAATTGAATGACTAATTGACTGACTGCCTTGTTGGTCTAGTGGTCAGCGTATGCGGCTGCTGATCAAGAGTTCTCGGGTTCGATTCTCGGGTCGGACTAAATATTTGTATGATCCACAAATATTTGTTTCGGAGCCTGGGTCTTTTCTATGTATATGTAGATATTTACAAAAAAAAAACAGTATGTTTATGTATTTATTACCCATAATAGAAGCTCTGCTTAGTTTGGGACTAGATGATGTTGTGTGTAAGTTGTCCGAAATATTTATTTATTTAAATTATATGTACCTAAAATTTACATATATCTAATAGGTAATCTAATCTAACTAATCAGCTCTCATAATTTGTATGTTTTAGGTAGAAGTTGTACAATTCCTTTGGTTATGTAGTAAGGTATATAACTCCCAATAATTACCAAATAAAGGATTGAGGAATTTTACAGTGAAACCATTAAACAAAATAGTTTCAATTTTAATATTTTGCTACAGAAATAATTTTTGGCTCTATAGTTTTTAAAACCACATAGGATGTCGAGAATTTCGATATCAACATATCGCAACAAGTTCTTGTCGATAAATTTATAACGTTTTTTCAGAAAATATTTAAAAAATGTGCTGCCTCTGTTACTATATTATACTATTACTATGGCAGATTATCATAAAATTTATTCTTAATAAGAATTTAGAAATGAAAAATGTTTAGTACTTTATTATACGTTTTATTAGTTTTTTAATTAATTAATATTCATCATCTGCATGTTTTACTACGCTACACGAATTTTGTGAAACAAATTATTTTAAAACTTGAAATTAAAAATTTGAATAAGTTGAATGCCTATTAATCAATCTCAAAAAATAGCTAAATAAACCTGAATGAATGAATGTATATAGTTGAAATAGTAAGTAATAATGTCTTCTTTAATTGTAAAGTTAGACATTATGTCCAAAAAAATCCAAGGAATAGAGAGTGACAAATATTGACTGCTCAATAAAAACGTTACACATTAAACCATTTCTTAATAGCATTCCTTTAGTCAACAAGGATGAGATTTAAATTAGAAACTGCTGAACTATTTATGATGGTGTTACAATAATTTGAACCGGCACGAATGACATCAGAAGGGGATCTATCTTTATTTGGGAACGGAGTAATGTCGCTATATTTTCTATTGAAATAGGTCAGGTGACTCATGTACCGTTACGTTGATGGGGTTTTGAATAGATGGTGATTCTGAATGGCTTTATGTTGAAGGGAAAGGTGCTTTTATTGGAAGGTGGGGGAATACTGTATATTATTGGAATTGACGGTAATAAAATCTTACTGGGACGAAAATTTTGGTGATTTTTATTCATATTTATAAGGTATTTTGGGTTTATTTGGTATGAGTTTGTTTATGGTAGATATACAAGCGAATGAACGGTTTGATCAGTGTGGTGTTGGGTTGAGAATACGGACCACCACCGTACGGATGTCACCACGTCTATTCATCCCACGGGTGTCGTAAAAAGCGAGTAAAGGAGCAAAAAATGCAAGAAAATGCAAAGAGAAGGAAAACTTAAATGAACTCGTTTGGCCAGGCGTGGTATATATGCTGATCTACTTTCTAAGAGGAAGCTTATGTCCATCAGTGGACTGTCAAAGCACTGTGTTGATAACGATGATAATGAGCGACTGCTCAGGTCACGTGATGGTTAGTCATTACACTGTTTAACATTAATACAATACTATGACCTAGTTTTACTAAACATCTTTAAATAGTTCTTTGACAACTTGTGACGTCCTCTCACGTGACAGGACTCGTGTGATGTCCTCTCACGTGAAAGGACTCGTGTGATGTCCTGTCTCAGGTCTCCTCTCAGGAGAGGGTTTTCATTATATTCAAGCCAACCAAAGTGAATTTACTATGCCTGATGGAAAGCATGACTAGAATCCAGGAGTTGGGGCCACCGTCCTCATTGTGTGTGAATACAATGCAGCATGGTGACCCACACCATAAATAGCTTTGTCAGATGTTTCTGCATCGTTCTAGATACTGACCGCGCCGTTGTTGCTTACCATTGGTGATTGTTTCCACTTGGCTACGAGTGCTTCGTTAATAATAATAATTGGTTAAGCTATATAAACAAATTTAAAAAATAAATTTAAACTTATTTCTAATTGTATCGTATCTGAATGCTACTTTGTATGTACATGTAACTTGTATTGCAAAATTGTAATTTAGCTATACTGAACTTTAAGTGCAATGGATAATGATAATAATGTAATAGACGAAGGATAATGTAATACTTTAGAATAACCACAATTTATTAGCTTCTGGAATTATAGTTTGATACCCAACGTCAGGATAAAATCATCAACAGTTCACTGCTGGATACCTACTGACAAAGGATTATCAACCAGGTTACATTTGTCACCGAATACACCGACACCATTAGGCGTTGTATGACTATTTTTTTTCGTGTGGAAAATCCCACGGACTACCGCCGGGGTTTTCTATGCGGCGGGGCGGTGTGTCGGACTCGAACCGACTAAAAACAGGGTGGGATCTCCTTCTGGACTCCTCCCAGCGCCTGCCCGCTCCCGGTGCGAGTTCCGTCTCTTTACGACGACCCTCTCTTAGGTGACGTCCAGCACTTGCAGTCGCCGCCCCCTCGCGGATGGCTAACTAATGTGGATGTAGGGGAAAACTCACGGCAAGGCAAGGCGGCATGAGGCGCAGATGTGCGATCTGGTCCGAGTGGAGGTCGTTCTCCCGCGCCTTCTCCACCGCCTCCTTCTGCGAGATGACGTCTTCGCAGAACGTCACGACCGCGGTAAAACAGCTTTCGCTACCTGCCATGGAACGAACGACGGCCGGTAGCGAGATATCTACTCCGATGACTGCAGTGAGGGCCCGGCGCTGCGACACCCATGCGGGCAGATCGCCGCGTTTTATGTCACCAGATACTACCTTTTTGTTACTTTTAGTTCCAGTTTTTCCTAAATACTAAGTAGGTATTAAGTCCCTAGCATTATTGTTTATATTAATTAGAAGTGTAATCTAAAAAGTAATTAACATCAAAGGGAACAATGGTTACGATAGAAATTAATTTTTCTTTTTCTTTCAACGGTCAAGTGTTCGTAATAAATTTTTAACCGTTCATTTCAGAGCAACATCAATAGAGTCCCAAAATTCTCAACATTTAACAAATACTTATTGTACCTTCTTTCTTTCAAAGGGTTGACCTATTAGATGCTATATTTCGTTTTCATTTAATTTTATGCCAACAATTTTCAATTTCAACTTTATTCCTTTCACTTAAGATAAGAAATTCAATGTAGTTTTTATTAGGACAATTTCTTTTGATCAGTCTATAAATTTACTTGATTTGGGGCAGAAGTTTGTTCGTTATGGTGACAGTTTTTGCTTAGAATTTGTTTTAACAACAAACGCAGTCGTATATCACTTGTTAGTGAGTTATTCTGAAGGTGATATATTTATTTGAAGTTTATAGTATTGTATCGGTATTTTATACTGTTTTATTAGCATCGTGTAAATTAGAACTGTTTTCATCTTAATTGGGATGTGACGACATATGTAAAACAAAGGCGTTGATCGATCTTATTTTGTTTGATCAATAATTTATAGTAGTCCAGTCATTATAGTAAGTTCACCTCGGAATTCGAGATACCCAGCTGTAATTCTGTAAATACTTGTATATTGCCCCCCTTAAAGTTGTCTCAAAACCTACATATGGTAGGGTGTACGCAACTATTAAATTTCAAGGTCAAAAGTCACAAAATTCGATTTTTTGCGCTTTTTTTGTAAATATCTCATTTCCTATGGTTTTTGCTATTTGTAATTATTTACAATATTTTAGAATACAAAATTCTCTACAAATTTTGTTTAAAAAAAAATTTATACGATGAACCATTTTCGAGATATAGGACGGAGAGCGCGCGGTCACAGCATCACTTCAGGTCAACCGGTGCCTCCGGTTGAAAACTGATTATAAAAAAAATGAATAGAAATATTTGTCAATTTTTATTAATTATTATATTATATTTTATCATTTTTTCTAACCTTTCCACTTTTTATTCAGTATTAATTTATTTAACAACACTTACCTGCCCATGTAATTGCAGAATTGTTAATGAAAATATAGGAATTATATTTGAATTTTAACCTAATTAATATTAATAACTTATTACATGATGAAAAAAAAGTAAATAAATTATGAATTAATATTTTTATTAAAAAATATCATTCAATAAATATATTTATTTTTATTAAAAGTAAACAAATCGAATATTGGGTACAAAAACTACAATTAATAATTTTATTCATCTTCTTCCTCTTCATTATCATCTTTAACGACATTTGTCTTAAGTTCTTCCATGATTTCGGGGTCAAAGGTTCCATCCTCGTTAATATCGCTCTGATATGGTAGAGCATTGAGACAAGCTTGCCCATTACATTGGCCACAAGCTATAGAGCATTGCAAGCCCGCTTTCCTGCAACCACTCTTGCAGTTGCAGAAAATTGTATTTAGCAAATCTACTGGAGCAGGTGGTAAAATTGTAATGATAGGCTCCAGAAAATCGTTTCGCATTGCCCAATCCCATACTTGGGGTTCCAAAACATGCCCTAACCAAGTTTGAACTTGATAATATACACGTTTGAAATGTTGATGAGCAACTGCACTTGTCGGTGGAATATTTGACCATAAAATTGAATATTTACTTGTTGACCTGAAGTGATGCTGTGACCGCGCGCTCTCCGCCCTCTATCTCAAAAACGGCTCATCGTATAAAATTTTTTTTGAACAAAATTTGTAGAGAATTTTGTATTCTACAATATTGATAATGATTACAAATAGCAAAAAAACATAGGAAATGAGATATTTACAAAAAAAGCGCAAAAAACCGATTCTTGTGACTTTTGACCTTGAAATTTAATAGTTGCGTACACCCTACCATATGTAGGTTTTGAGACAACTTTAAGGGGGTCAATATACAAGTATTTACAGACTTACAGCTGGGTATCTCGAATTCCGAGATTCTTACCTAATTTAAGCTTAAATGACTGGACTATAGGTGGGAGACTTATATATAAATAAAATATGGAAGTTAATTTATAAGAACTGTGGAGGTATTGGTGTCGTGTTCCTCCATCACAAAGGGAGGATCCTCCGACCAGGCGAGGTGATCATACTTGGCGGGCCACTGCCACTGCTATGTTTGGATATTGTATAAATACTAATCGACGCGAGAATTTCTCTATCGCGATTCAGGATTAGTATACTAACTTTTAAACTTTCGCGTTCCATGATAATTAATATTATTTTTACTGGAATTAACGCGATCACTTATTAAAGGTATTACATACCTCTGGCTGACTGCCTGTGACCAGGGCCAGTGCAACCTGGTCGAAACGTCAGGGGCAAATCAGAGGTATGTAAAACCTTTAATAAGCGATCGCGTCAATTCCCGTAAAAATAATATTAATTATCAGGATTAGTAGTTACTCCATATAGATCATTACGTGTTTTCTTCGTGGTTCAGTGTATCCTTGCCAGATGGCGCTGTTGTACGTTTTCGCCGCGCTGTAGGTGGAAGTCGACACAGAGCCAATGTGACTCTGCTCTGCCTGATGGAGTCCATGAGTAGAATCTAAGAGTGTTGGTGACCATACTCAATGCGAGAGCACTCAATACAGGCATGGTGATCGACATTATGGCGGCCTAGCGAGATGTTTCTACATATTTGAGCTTCTGGTTTCGTTTTACTGTGATTGTTGAAACAAATATATTTGCATAGATTGTAATTATGTATAATAAATGAATTAATATAATATGTACAATGATTGTATTTAGTGTTTGATATTTTTAAGGACAGTAGATACCTACTGTATTTTAACATCTTTAAAACTTATAATTCAGCTAGCTGAGATCTCGGTGTGTCTTATTTGTACCTTTCCAACAGTCGCTAGTCTAAATATAAGTATCCTTAGTTACTTCCTATATCATTATCTATCTGCCTCTGAAAATCCCGCCAAAATCTATTCAGCTGTTCCAGAGATTAGCATGAACAAACAGACAGATAGACCAACAATATTTAAATTTAATTTATTGATGTGTACATACTTTCATATACATTTAGTAAAAAGCTGCCAATTTAAATATAAACAGACACTAAAATTTTATTTATATATGTTTAATTCATAAACTATAGCATGAGACTGCCTTGTTGGTCTAGTGGTTAGCGTATGCGGGTGCTGATCAATAGGTCTCGGGTTCGATTCTAAGGTCGGACCAAATGTTTGTGTGATCCACAAATATTTGTTTCGAAGTCTGGGTGTTTTCTATGTATGATATGTATGTATTTACAAAAAAAAGTATGTTTATGTATTTTTATTAGTTGTTTAGTACTCATAATACAAGCTCTGCTTAGTTTGGAACTAGATGACGTTGAGTGTAAGATGTCCTGAAAATTTATTTATTATTGATATGTTTAAGGTTAAACCTGAATACATATTATGTGTGTTACTTGGTAACAATTACGTTTATTGTCCGTGTGGTAAAGGATTGAGAATACAAAGTGTCACCACCCCTATTCATTCCATGGGTATCGTAAGAGGCGACTAAAGGTACAAAATAAGCAGCTAACATCACTGCCAAGAGAAGGAAAACTTAAAAAAAAACTCTTTACCAACCCGTCTGGCCAGCGTGGTATAGTAAGCCAAAACCTCCTTTCAAAGGAGAGGCCTATGTCCAGCAGTGAACTGTTAAAGGCTGTTGATGATGATTGATGAAATTTATTAGGAATAAATTATCTATTACCGCATTAGATTGCAGGTTTGTCATTGTAGACTGAGAGTATTCTTCTTCTTTTTCCTAGTTTTATTCCTAAGATTATTTAGGGTAGGCTACTAGTTCAAACGGTTTTACCTGAATATCAGTTTTTAAACTACTGGCATCGGACCTCCGCAACCCTAAGGGAGAACGTGAACGTAAGAGTATTAAAATAAATAAATGTTTTTCTAACACCTTTTAATTTTATTCCCAAACTAAAACTATGTTATTAGAAACATAAGTAGTGGTTATCACATCACATACGGTGACTAATTTGGGATCACGCGGCTGTGAGTGAGATGCGTGAGTTATATTATTAATTTATTTATTTGGACATTCTCAGTGGCAGGTATTTCACGAAATTATATCTAAAAATATGTCTTCTTTCAGTACAAATAGCTAACACCGTGACTGGAGACAATATGTTACGTCACGGACTGTTAGTAATGTCTATTTGAAGTTAAACATTTGGGGATAAATATACAAAGTTATAAATACAGACCATTTAAATCTTATTTCAACTGAATAAGCTTCATTTCTGTGTACTCTAGTGTACAAAATCTTTGTCGTTTTGATGTATGAGGGTGACAAAGCAACACTTTTAAGATTTCGGACAAGTATTAAGCGCAGTCGTTATACAGTCTTACATTAATTGTGTAGATTGACATAATGAGGTGTCTATGATTTTTGTTTTAATTGGACAGTATGTGAAATGATGGACTTGTTTTGTGCAGAACCCATTAGAGGTGTCAATATTCATATGTCACTTTGACAGATGTCTTTTGAGAATGATTAGTTTTTGAAATGTCAGAAGATATTATAATATGACGGATATTTGTAGAACAGATAATTTGTCTTTGGTATGAGTTTCTTACTTATCCTGTTGTTGTGTTTTAAATTTATTACATCTATTGTAGGTCTGTAACTTTAGTTATTATAAAAGATTGTGATTTATTTAGATAATTATTCATCCTTTTTATATTGTTTATACTATACATAGCATGTCAGACCTTTACACGGTATTTTTATAGGAACAAGAAGCACATTATCAAAGAAAATGTGTGTCCTTGCTCGATGCCATGCAGCAAATATTTACCAAGCTCTTTGTGCATCACCATTATCAGCCTATCGCAGTCCACTGCTGGACATAGGCCCCCTCAATTGCCAATGGAGACAATTAAAACTACAACTGCCCACACTACAGCGGCCTATTAAAATGCTCCTGCATCTTTTGGCCTCCGGTCTCACTCACCTCTTATGTGAGAGGTTAGTATCTCCTCGGTCGAGCCAACCTGTTGTGCTAAATTCAGCGGGGCCCTACTACCTTGAGAAGTTAAACCACACTGTACAGAAAACCAATGTTAAGCAGTTCTTTTGTTGACTTTCATCCAGTTAGTGAGGTTACTCGAGCTCAATCTCCTCTCTTACACACCTAGGGAATAAGAGCTGAAAGGATGGCAATGCACTTGTGAGACTTGAGTTTTAGATGTATATAAATGGAGGAATTAATTGGACACCACTTACCAGTAGGCGAGCAGCATACTGGTTTCTGGCCTATTATAATCATCATCATCATTAGCTTATTGCAGTCCACTGCTGGAAATATGCCTCTCATATTGCATACTACTCTGTCCAATTCTGGGCTTCTCGCATCCAGCTTCTTGATCAACTTATAATGTCGTTACACAATTCATATGAAAACGCTTGTCGTAAGATTTACCTTCTTTGTATGTTTTGTTTTCTTAAAAAGATAATTTTACATACGGACACAAAGAACACCCAGACTCAGAACAACAGTTTGTGAATCACACAAAGTGTTTTCCAAGTTGGAATTTGAACTCACGACGCTTGGCGTAATAGAAAGCGGCGTGGCGAACGCTTAAATCAACCGTACAGTCTCAAGCTACCTGCATACATAAACAAGTAAATAAATAACTTCGTTTGATTGATTTTAATTTTAAAAGTCACAAACAAAGGAGTTTAGAATACTTTATCTTCTGACTTGCTTTTATATCAATTCATATAAATTATATTATGGCTTTGTAAGTACAATGCGCCTTTTCAATACTTGATTGGAAATAAACAAACATATACAGGATAAGCTCATAAAACCGTGTTAAGAACAAAAGCTGGGCTGTCTATACTCTTAAATACTGTGATTGGGAAGTCACTAACCTTTTATCACATGTTCTAAATACTTACAATTACAATATCTACAGTAATCAGGTTGGCACACATGAATAGACTATTTTCGTTACAAACCGAATGGAGGCTGATTTGATTGACCTCTAGATTAACCCAATTGCTTCACTGGATCTATAACACTGTAGCTTTTAATTCGAGGTAGATATTATATTAGGGTTACAAGAACTAACATCTGTATGTATACTGTACTGTATCAATAGTGCGACCAACGAGAAGCGTTACAAAAGTTCATTTAACTTAAAAGTGTAGATTTTGACGGTAAACGATTAAATGAAGAGACGAGTCTTAAAATATACGAAATTGTGATTGAGAACCAATTAACACGGCATTGACTTTTAAAAAAAAGGTAATAACACAACGAGGCTATTCTGTTTTTTTCATTTACTGGCCACTATAACTTACATTTGTATTTATTAGGGCGATTAGAAGCTATTTGTGAAGAAATACTCAAAAATATTTAAAAAAGAAAAAAAATGTATCCCTAAAAAGAAAAACTTAATACAATGTAAAAGTATTAACACTTTTGTAGATGTATGTACATATATTCTTTACGTAGTTCACATTTCTTCCGATTTAGTTAGTAGACAAACTGTCGAACTACAATGCTAGACCATATCTTATACTTTCTCATTCTACTGTTTCTCATCTAATTGTCTGAACACAATCTTCCATCCAATTTTAAGCATTACGTCATTAACAAGCTAATGAATGGTGTGCAAACTATAACCTCTTGTCTGAACTAAACCCTGGTGCACATTAGTTATTATGATTGATGGAGTCGCATAGGGCTGTTACACAACTCAGATTTATACTTTTAGAGAAATATTTTTTAATAATAGTTATTCATAATTAAATAACAAAATAGTAGTAAAAATGTGTTTTGTGTCGCAGTCGCAATTATACAGCAAACTAATAAGAGCATGGTATTGTCTTCTGTTGGTGAAATGTCTCTTTGACCCAGTTCTGTCAGTCGCTTACCATGAATCATATTAAGATCAAATAAAATGTGGCCCTATTATGCAGAAGCACTACTAGTTCGCCATAGTGTCGTTGACCATCCTGCATTGTGTGCACTAACAATGAGAATGTTGACCCCCACTCTTGGATTCTGCTGATGCTTTCCATAAAGAAGAGAAGAGTTACTTTGGCAGGCTCATTTTAAAATATAAACAAAATAAATAGAACAATTACTGAGTTGCAAGTACTTTAAAAAAGCTACCTTTTAAATTAAAAAAAACTCCTCATCCCATCTTTTTTCTTATAATAATAATAACGATGACGTCAATAACCAGTAAGTTTTTATGGAATGTTTGTCAAATGAAGTATGTATATCGTTCGGTAATATCGTAAGGTAATATTCAGCGTAACAAGATACTCATATTACATTCTAAAATGTAGGAGGCCCTTCCCAGGGAATTGCTCTCTCCTCGTCTCCGCTTCGCATCAGACAAGGTTTAATTCGGATTTTGATCTCGCAAATTGTTTCCGTAACAGTGTACGGCTCTAGAGACTAAAGTGCTGCGGCTACTACATTCGACCAAAAGTTAGTTTGTATTAACTTCCATGTAATACAATGTGGGAAAGCAAAAGCTATTGTGTGCAACGTATAGTACGCCAAGGTTATTTCATGGTTTGGAAATGTGTTAAGCGATGCCGTTGTAATATTTTTTTGTGAGTCTCTGTGCAATACTTGTTCATTTTGCATGTATGTGTTGCAAGTTTAGATAATCTATATACAGTCATTGTTATATTCGATAGTTCTATCATTTTTATTATTTTAATTCAATGAATACCGTATTTGCATACTATTTACTGGTAGTATGTTAATGGGACATTTTTAAATACACTCCGCAACAAAATTATCGCAACAAGTTTTTTCATTCAAATGCTTTTAACTCAGTTAATTATCATCGTATTGAGATATTTTGTTCTTAATTTTGTAGGGAATTTTATGTACTTTTAGGAAAAAAATATTTTGGCGTATTTGGCTAAAAAATAGGAATATTTTAAAATGGCATAAGTCGGTCACAAAATATGGTAAAGGTTCAATTTTTGAAAAGGTGTACTTTAACATGATAGTATTGGTTTTTGAAAAATAGAATTGGGTAGTCCAGGTACACGTGCAAACTTTGTATTTTTTAAGAAAAAAAAGCTGTTAGGCCTGATGAAGACATAGGAATGTGGTATTATGTTGCAGCTATTAGACATAATTTATTCCTGAAAGTACACAAAATTCCCTACAAAACAAAGAAAAATGATCTCAATACAATGAAAACTGACTAAGTTACAAGCATTTGAAAAATGCAAAGTTTTTGATTAAAATTTTTGTTGCGGAGTGTATAAGATCATACTCTGTATACCTACATTCTAACAAATTAATGTCTATAATTATTTATAGTACACACATAGTATTTATAGTATATACACTCCGCAACAAAAAATTTCATTGAAAACTTGGCATTTTTCAAATGCTTGTAGTTGTATGTAACAGTGGCAAATATTTTATGCTCTTTATCTATATGATACTAGTTGACCCAGCGAACTTCGTACCGCCCAACTTTAAAATTCCAGAACTTGATCGCAGCGCCACCTACCGGGTCCAATTGCGAATCTAAACCATTCCCAGATCCCCTTGAACACACACAAAAAATTTCATCAAAATCGGTCCAGTCGTTTGAGAGAAGTTCAGTGACATACACACTCACAGAAGAATTATATATATAAAGATATTCCCAGGAACATTTTTAAAAATTTCTTTGAGTTTAAAAAAAATAATATTGTTTTTTACTCAAAGCTCGTTATGGGACAACCCTAACGTTAGGTAAGGCCGTCAGTACGTTACTAGCTATTAAAGTTTAGTTGAGACACTCGTTGTGTTAAATGTCACGCTTTGGGCTACGGCCGGGTGCGTACTTCACAGAGATGGTAATACCGTGGAGATTATGTTTTGTTTTTATAGCAACTCCTTGCTAAGTGAAGTAGGGTTGTCGCTTTGTTCACTTTTTAATTCCTAGAAAAGTTATAAATGGAACCAGTGTAGAAATGTATAAAGATTTTGATATGTATTTACAATGTATAATTTTAACAAAAAGGAACCGACTTCAATGAAAAACTATTCTGAGTACCCAAATCGCGACAGTTGTGCCTGATATTTGAGAAGTTCCCTCGATTTCCTTGGGATCCCATCATCAGATCCCGATATGGTGACGATGGGACCACCTGTAAGCTACGCCCATTCCAATGCAATTTTTGAAATCGGTTCATAAACGACGAAATTATAAATAACATACATAAAAAAAAATTAAAAAAAATTGACGAACGACGAATTGAGAAGCTCCTCCATTTTTTGAAGTCGGTTAAAAATAAATTTTGATATTTTTATAGTACAGTACACGGCTGCTACTAGAAGACTATTGCCAGCTATGGACACTTTACACTCCCGAGTGTAACACATAGTCCGTGACCACTCTAATGTCCTCCCTCTTCTTCTCAACCTTGATGAAGATGGTTTCAGTTCATAAAGGTTTTCTGCCTGCCCGTTGTCTGACTGCCGTCGAATCGGCTCGCTTATGCTGAGGCATGGCACTTCTGTATTACCAGATTATTCAGATAATTTTACCTAATTAGAACATCAGACAATAATATTATATATCTGTGTGTGGTGATTGATTTTCATTACGATTACCCTGCCTGAAAATCTGTTCAGCCGTTCCAGAGACTAACTAGAAAAAACAGACAGACAAAAAATGTTGCTTACTCGTAAAAACCGTAGAATTTATTTGATATTACAAACGTGCACTTCAATTTTATTAACCGACTTCAAAAAAAGGAGGAGGTTCTCAATTCGTCGGTTTTTTTTTTTTTTTTTTTTATGTATGTTCAGCTATAATTTCGTCGTTTATGAACCGATTTCAAAAATTCTTTTTGCATTGAAATGGGCGTAGCTTACAGGTGGTCCCATTGTCACCATATTGGGATCTGATGATGGGATCCCAAGGAAATCGAGGGAACTCCTCAAATATCATAGGCACAATGTCGCGATTTGGGTACTCGGAATAGATTTTCATTGAAGTCGGTTCCTTTTTGTTAAAATTATTGAAGTATTTGTACTAATATACCTTAAATATAACCTTATAAACAATTTATTGACTAATAAATAATTGAATACAACAGGATAGTTTAGAGGAGGCATTCCATCTTGCGCGTGCCAATTTGAATAGCACGGATTCTGCTCTACGAATATTATTCCACACAACAAGTATGTTTGGTGCACTATGAATACTAATTGGAAATATTTATTGAATACTAGATCTTCATAATAATAAAAATTATCAATAAGAATAAAAGTATTCAATTCCAATATATTATAAGACCTGTTACAATCATACTCATGTTTTTACTGATTATGGGACTTATTTGCGATAAAATTTAAAAGTCTACCCGTGACCACAAGCGGTATTACCCGTTCAAAACGTCGAAAACTAGAAGGTATTTTAACTTTTTTAATTTTATCGTGAATAAGTCCCGTTTACAGTAAAAAACTTGAGTATGTGTAAAAGTACCGAAAGTCTAGACAGTTGTTACTAGCAAAAAGTAGGTATTACTTTCAAAAGTTGGCTTCTAATCTACTCATTTACAAGAGTATTATGTTTTTTTTTTATTTATTGTTTAAAACATTATCTACACAAATGTACATATAAAAATTCTTTCACTAAAACCAAGTAGGTTAATTGTAAGTTTTACAAATCAGTGGTGATTCATTGTCAATAGAAAGAAATATAATTGAGAATTTTGTGTGAAATTTAGTGAAATTCGTAGACGTAAGTAGACTTTCAGTTCACATAATTAACATGAAAATCGTGTTTCTGAAACTTGAGTAAGCCCTACTCTGTCCCGTTACAAATTATAAACGACTAGCTTTCGCCCGCGGCTCCGCCCGCGTGTATCTCGATTATTGCAGTAAAAAGTAGCCTCTGTGTTATTCTGATATACAAGCTATATTATAGTAAAGTTCCAACCAAATCCGTTGAGTAGTTTTTGCGTGAAAGAGCAACAAACATACATACATACATACGTACTCACAAACTTTCGCGTTTATAATAATAGTAATTTTAAGGATAACACGGTTGGTGAGAAAAATATTACACTTTACACAATAAACTAAACTCAATGTATGATATCGCACCAAATTCCAACACATTGTCCAAATAGGTGCTATCAACTCCGCATAATCTCCAAACAAATTATGAGTTGCGCAAACGCAGCTTCAGTTCAGTGGCACATCGACGACCGATTGGCAGCCATCTGGCGCCATAATAGATATTCACCAAATAATTTCAAACAGTACGAACGCTTCCATTACTCAAAATACATTGACTGCTTCTCACTAAGAAACTACAACTCTTGTGATACAGATACAGAAATAGTTTCGACAGTTGACAGAATTTATTTACAGTCTCATCATAGGGAGGAGGATGGCCTTCCATTATCAATGACACAACTTTAAATCATATGTCCATTACGAACATTATATTGGAAACTAAAGTAATTGTTGTTTTGTTCATTACTATTAAAGTTTCGGAGTAATTGTTGGGTGCTGTAAGTGGTTGTACATTTTGTTATTTAGTTATTATTATAATGATATAGAAACTTTTGTGTAGTATAAACGGTGTACGTAATTGTCATGACAACTTCTTTTACACGTTATGTATAATTATTATAAAAGGAAAAGCCTTCTATAATGATGGAATAAAGTAGTAGGTATACTTAATAGATCTCTGATACATCTTTAGTATTTTAATTTCTACTAATGCAATTTCATGTTAATTACGTTTGCAGTTACTTCTGCAAAGATGCTATGTTCTGAACTATAAATAAGTTTTTTTTTTTTTTTGTCTTCTGAGATCACTTAAACCAGTATTTCAATTATAAACAGATTCTAGGTTCAGATTTCAGTAATACTGAACATAGAACTTTACACTTTTATAACTATTAATTTCTTTAACGTCAAGAAGGGTTTATTGTCGATCACAACACTAAGAAATTATTTTAATCATTGATGTTATTATTTTGAAAGGTAATAATAAAATAAAATAAGTAGCTGTAAATTAATCGTATTCAAAGAAGAAGTTGATTAAAGTCAAGGCTGAATTGAATAAAAAATTGAGAAATGAACATTTATAAGTTCATCAGTTAATTAGTTTCAAAAGACAACTCCCGTTTTAGGAATTAATCCTGTCTCGCAGCGGACAGTACAAACGTACATGAAACCGACTAAGAATAAAAATTTTTGGATCACACGAAGTTTTGTCCCATGTCGATAACGAACTCTCTACACTCATCGCGGTAGAAAGTACATCACCGCTTAAACCACTGAACCATCCAGTTGAAGAAAATAGCGACAGAGAATTTAAGGGCTTGTTACAATATATGAAATCTTAAAATACATAATATAATTTTTAAAAAAAGAAACCCACTCCAATGAAAAACTATTCCGAGTACCCAAGTCGCGACAATTGTGCCTATGATATTTGAGGAGTTCTCTCGATTTCCTTGTGATCCCATCATCAGATCCCGATATGGAGACGATGGGACCACCTGTAAGCTACGCCTATTCCAATGCAAAAATAATTTTTAAAATCGGTTCATAAACGATGAAATTATGGCTGAACATACATAAAAAAAAAAAGATTCCGACGACTTGAGAACCTCCTCCTTTTTTTAAAGTCGGTTAAAAAGAAGATTTAATGAAACACTAGTAGCAATGTTCCAAAGTTTCGAATAAGTGCATAATTTTTTAGCATTTTGCAAAAAGCGACTATATCACTAAAACGATAGCGCACCTTTTGGAGTGTAATCGTAACACAAGTACTTAGTTATAAATCTAAACAAGGTTTGTCCTTATTAACTGACCAATTGACTGAAGTCAATTGAGCACTTCACTTGCTGAGCAGTGTGGCCTGATTAAAACCAATCCGCTAATCATATTATAGGCCAGATGTACCTATTATAGACCTCGAAGTTATAAATGGAAATATATTGACCTTTTTATACCAGATTGTCATACGTACGGTCTTGTAAATACAGAAATGGATCCGAGACTAGACGATACGTACACGACGATAGATTCATGAGGATGAAATTCACGAAAAAATAAGTCGATTGCCCTGTCCCATAGTGAAACACTGGCCAACGTACACTTGCATCTTTTTCCAATACAAAATTGTCAATTTTGCTGTGGAAAATCTTCACAAGCATATATTTTACACATAATTACAACGAAACACACAATTATAACGAAAATTCATATACACACATAAGTATATTCTGTATCAAAACAGTGTATTGCATATGTCTTGCTTATGATTTGTCCGAGTCTGTCAAATCTGTCCCTACTCCCTACCATGTTACTTTATGCCTGTCCTAATGGTCTCGCCAATAATAGAAGGTAGCTGTGGACTATCAATTTCCAAAAATAAATAGTATTATTTAAGTCATGTAAGGAACCAAGTAATGTAGGGAGTTCTCTGTAGAAAAAGTCATCAGCCATAGCTATGACGGGATCGCTGGAAACGGGTAGAGCAGTAGTGATCTTCTATCTTGTTGGTAATGTTTAGATTATACAGGAGTGTCAAATTTTGAAAAAAAAAATAAACTATTCAAAAGTAACACAACTAAGTGGCTCAAATTAAAAAAAAACTAGTCAAATCATACCTAATTTAGTATAATTTTAACAAAAAGAAACCGACTTCAAGGAATAACTATTCGGAGAACCCAAACCAACCAGATATTTAAGGAGTTCCCTGGATTTCCTTGGGATCCCATCATCAGATCCTGATATGGTGACGATGGGACCACCTGTAAGCTACGCCATTCCAATTTTTGAAATCGGTTCATAAACGACGAAATTATCGCTGAACACACATAAAAAAAAAGATTCCGGCGAATTGAGAACTTCCTCATTTTTTTTAAGTCGGTTAAAAATGACATTAAATTTGTGGTTTTTAAACTACAATCTCGTTACATAAAATTCAATTATTAACGTTTTAGAGGTAGTAGAGCCACGCTGATTTCAGTATGAATAAGTCACTTTGGTAGGCCTAAATATATTATAAAAAGAGTATCTCATTCCTATTTTTAAATTAAGTAATGAAATTGATTATCATCCAGTTTTTTTCGATTATATTTTTGAGAAAGGCTTGAGAATATCGCCAAAATGAACACAGTACTTAACGAGTACTTATTCTGTGCTATGTCGAAACGTTCTCCGAAATAGGCCGAGTACCACGTGGTAGTGCGTCCTCACTCCGTTGAGTTAGTCGTACTGCGTGTGCGCAACTTACAATGAACCCTTTCATAGTGCCATATTGCTCGTTTCGACACTTGGTACATTAGGCTCGCTACATACGGAGCAGTTGAATCTGTTGTAGCATATTATTTTTGTCTCATTATATATATTATATTTAAGACCAACTACAGATAAAAATGAATAAATAATAGATGGCATAATTGAGTATATGACATGTTTGATAATGTAAATGGTTATAGTTCATGGTTATTTTTTCCTACTTTTGGAAGGTAGAAACTCAACTATTAGGGTACTCGTCTTTATGAGTAGCGATAGTCAATTACCATCACAATATCTGTCGTCTCTTTTTTCCTATTCTACAAGCAAGAACTCCAAAATTCACCAAACATTTAAATAATAAATAAATATTTTTCGGACTTCTTACACACAACGCCATCTAGTCCCAAACTAAGCAGAGCTTGTAATATGGGTGCTAGACCACTGATATAAATACATAAACATACTTATTTTTTGAAAATACATACATATTAAATATATAGAAAACACGCAAACTCCGAAACAATCACACAAACATTTGTTCTAACCCGGAAATCGAACCACTGTGCCACTGAGGCGGTAAATAATATTGCAACGCCATGATTCATAGTTGTGTTAACAATCTTTGATAACCAAAGGTACTGCAACAACCACAATATAAATGCAGATTTTTTCCTACTACATTATTCATTCATTACTAAGACCATGTATTTTATTACGAGTGGCGCCACATCGACCTTTGCGGTAAAATGAATCAACAAAACATAATGCAATGTATAGACTTCTTAATATGGTTATAGAAAATGCCTATTCCGTGGGTGTATTACGTAGGCATTAATATGGAAACTATGTGTAAATTTTTGTAATTACTTCAAAGTGGCAAGTAAAAATAGGGTCAGATAAGTGAAAATAAGATGATTCCTAATTGTATGTATTAAGAACATATTACATTTTGTTATAGTATTTCAATTTCATTTATATTTCAAGCCACTTAATGACAAATTATTTCGTGAATTAGGATTTTTTTGTTTGGGGAAGAATAGCTTATATAAAGAGTTACTTATGGAGTTTCTTGAAGGTTCTTCTCTATATAAGTTACATTTTAAAACCGCGTTACTAGAGTCATACTGTAATCGTGTTTTGAAAGTATCTAAATAGGCTTTCTTGAAATAAAAGTTTGTGGATAAAATTCTCTCTCTAAGTGTAGAAAATTATGGAACCTTTCACATCAAAATGGGCATAAATAACTCCCAAACATAGAACGATAATTATATTTGAAGATACAACCCATAACACTTCGCGCAGTAGGAAGCACTGTATTCCTACTGTGGCTATACTGCGCTATCGATACATCATCCGGGCAGAGAACTATATCGCCAAACTTCAAACCGCCTAAAGCAACTCCTTTTACTGCGGGGCCATGAGCACGTGATTATTTTAATTGCACCAGTTAGTACAGATCAGAGATTAACAGTTTTATTATAATACTTTATTGCTTTAATGAATAGTTATAGTGTTTATGGGTATATGCCATAAATTGCTTCGTGGACTACTGAGGTAACGAGTGCAAAAAAAAAATGTTTCCAAATATTTTTGGCTAGATAGTAATATTTTGCTCAGAGACAAATGTGGTCAAATAAGTTGAAGCTAGATTTTAAATTTCGAATTAGTATCTTCAAAGAATAATCATTCACGTATTATGTACAATTTCACTGAAGTGTCACAAGCGCCTTGTTGAATCGCTTAATTTTTTTGTGGTTTATATATTTTTTCGGAACATCCAATTTAAGATTATTAAGGAAAAAAAATGTAACGTTGGGTTTGGTGAATTCATACTTATATCGAACCATGTCTATAATAGCGCTAGATTAAAGGGATCCCACTACTGATGAACGGGAACACATTATCAGAATATTTCATTACAGAGTATTAGCTTTTTTATATTTCTCTCAAAGGAGTATAAACAAAAGTACAAGAAGTATTGTATACCAGAAGCGTTATAACCAAGGTACGAATATATCTCTAACTCTTGATGATGATGAAAATAATTACACTTATTTTGTTGACCGTATAAATCATAGCATTGATACTGAGGACGTTAACGTCTTTGAAGTAAAGGGATTTTATAGTTCAATCACTATTTCATTGAATATTTCGCTCGAGGTCAAGACTACAGATGGCTGTTAATTTACTAAAATGTATGTAGGTACCTCCAAATTTTATCAATATCTATCTCTTTATCATCATCATTTCAACCGAAAACCGTCCTCTTCGGAGCATGAACTTCACGATGATGAAATTCACCGATTACGGATATAGAGGCATACGGAGCCACGGGCAAAAGCTAGTATGTTCAAAATCTGATTATTGAATGGAAAGACTAATGTTTGACTTGTTAGAGCGACTATGAAAATAATCTCTAAAGAAACACGTAGCTGTTTTATAAGCTGCCATTTACTGTCGATTGATTTGTTTCAATAAACCTTCAAACAGAAATTAACAAGCGACCTTTGAATCTGATATATAATTTCGTTCCTTAGAAATGTTATACTGAAATCGGAGATAATTGTCTGGGATTTTTCCACAGTAATATTGTAGATTCGAGAAATGATGTGATTGAAATTTCAAGGAATATTTTGTATTCATTAAATTTTCTACGTTTATATAAGGATAAAATTTTATATTGTATTACTTTACAAAATCGTTTGACACCATTTTCTAGATTAATATAAAAATTTACCGGCAAAAGCTACTTCGGATATACAGTCCTAATTTGTCAAAAATAGTTTTACATATTTTTTTTCATGCATCGTCCAATCTCTATTTCTATGCCTTTGCAGTTAGTAAGTACTACCCTTAGCTGGTCAAAAACATTTATGATTGGCATTGACAATAGTATGTTTGAATTCTGGTTCAGATACCATGAACTATTATTGTATCATTGAAATAGGTTGGGTAAGAATAGCAGCTAATAATAGCAGGCACCAGATACTCTTCTCATCCAGAGACCTTATAGAAATAAAGTCCTTTCTAGTAGGAAGAAATAATATGATTTTCCCTTCATTCCCGCTGTAAAATAAAAGGGGAGTTTAACAAATTACCGACCATCTTTACAAATGTTTTTATTTGAACAAAATTTGAAGTCTAAAAAGTATCGTTAAGTTTATTACAGAGCTCAAAACGGTTCTAAACATAATTTGCAAGTTTGTACAGAACAAATAAGAAACATAAAACAATGATCTATCATCGTCCTTACTTCGCGCAACACAACATAAATATGTTTGTCATAGTTAACGTAAGGGGGTTCAGTGGAGGGGGGAAAAGGACAGAAATAATTACCCAATAAAGATTGCTGATACGCTGCTGTTACAGGGAAAAGCTATTATCTGCCAGGGAGAGGCTGTCAGTAACATACTTTGATGAACGGGAGTATTAATACCAGTGATTGTTACTCAGAAGTTCCTTTCTGATTCATTTGATGGAATGGCTAGATGTTTAACATATTATATGTAGACTGACCGTATATTAACAGTAACTCGGAAAAGTAAAATCCATCATCATCATCAAAGGTTGGTAAAGGGTTTGTTTCAAAATTAATACACTATACTCTGTCCATTCGTTTAATATCTTTTTGACAGTTCAAGAAATTTTGAAAATAGTGACGCTCTCGCACGTCACCGATTCGATTTGAAATTAAAATCAATTTTATTGACTTTCAATCGATTTAATTAAATCTTTTTAGTTTTAAAAATTATTATTCGTTAATTAGTTTTTTAAATAATATATGAAATAATTAAAAGTATAAATGATAGATCACTAAATAAGAAATATTTATACATTTAAACATTACAACGGAGGTCTCATCTGACTAGTCTAGTTTAAATTATGTAGAAGAGTCTGATGGATAGATAGATTGTAATAATTTTATATTACATGATTAAATTGTATACCCAATATCCCTAGCTAGTTTGTTAAATAATTAAGTAATATTATTATGTCTTTTGGGAACGCGATGATGCAGGAGAATTTTTGATGCTTGTATGTAAATATTAAATATAAAATAAATATCAATTTTGAAAATAAATAAAAGTGACTATTATGATATATAATTAGCCCAGAATAAAGAAAACATCCTAACACAGTCACTTGAAGGTCGGTTTAGTACCTAAGTACTTTGAGGTTTTTCAAATGTATTTGCTCATAACTCTGGATTTAAACTTTATTAACCATTTAGACGTTATTAACCACGCGTTTCAAAGTTTAATTTTACTATCGTATGCCTAGTTACATTTTAAGTCAGTCGTCCAGAAATAAATAAATTAATGCAGAGTTATTGTTCTTTATTCTTAGTTTTGAACTTAAATTCCAAAAATTTCGAGTGGATTCCTTGCAAGTAATAAATCTTGAAGTCATATTATTTAAATTTCCTTTTTGTTTTATTAAATTTTGTTATCTGTTGTTAGTTTGTTTTGTTAAATTGCCATTTTGTTATCTTTGCACCAACTAACCAATCCATCAAGATCTTCTTGCAATAGCATTTTGTCTTGAACATTCCTGATTGGTCTCATTAACTTGAGATCATCCGCATAAAGATATGGTTTGCTATTTTTGAGGCAAGAGGTGACGTCGTTCATGAAAATATTAAAGAATATAGGTCCTAAAGAGAACCTTGAGGAACCCCAGATATATTAGAAAAAAGATCCGATTCATATCCACTGACTACCTTTGATGTGCGCTCGCGCAAGTATGAGGAGCACCATTTGTGAAAAGTACCAGCGAAACCAAGTAGCGATAACTTCTGTAATAATATACTGTAAGGAACCTTATCGAAAGCTTTCGAGAGGTCATTATAAATAAAATCAACGGGAGTGCAATCGTCTAAACAACGGGATATGTCATCAATAAAATACATAAGATTGGTGCAAGTCGAGCGATTGGTGCAAGCAGATACAAATCCATGTTGAGAGTTTGCGAGAACACTCTTAATATACCATGATACGTAAGGACATAACAAGGATTCTAGCAACTTGGCGAACACAGATAGTATAGTGATCGGCCTGTAATTTTTGACATCGCTTATATCGACGGCCTTGTGGACTGGCATAATAAGGCCTAATTTCCGAAGTGAAAGAAAGATTTAGTTTGTTAGATGTAGAGATGTATGTTGCTAAAAAGACTATGTATATAGTTTTGTAAACTTGAAATAATATAAAAAAATGCATTATAAATGAAAAATAAATAATTATAATTGCATAAGTTGATAAAAAATTCTATGCAATAGCTTTACCGAGGCAGTCCCCGTGTGCCACACGTCTTATTTTATTAAATTAACAGTAACAATACTTACACAAGTTAAATTATTTTATAAAATGATCGATTTTTTTAATCGTTTAATCGACTTATCGATTTTAAGAACTGTTTTATAGTCTGTGATTGTTAGCTATGCACAGGGCACTTCACTACGCGTCTATAAAGTACAATATTACTGTAATACATTATTTTGAAAAAAAAAACGGTAATTTATAGGCGTGATGTGTCAAAAAGATAATAAAGGAATGGACAAGGTATAGTTTTAAAACGTTTTAAAACGTTAACTATGACAAACTTATATACGAACACACACACACATACACACACACACACATACGCACGCAGACACACACACACACACACACACACACACACACACACACACATGTACACACACATACATACATTTTATAATTCCTTAGTTTGTATCTTTATGTATTTATTACCCAAACATTAGTAATGTAGATATCTGTAATTTTCTGGAGGTGGGCGATAATAGCCACGACACAGTTTATAACTAACGTGGCCAAACTGCCAAAAATTTTAGTTACACACATTCCTAAGTTTTCAAACGATGGTGCTTCTACTCTTTTGATTCAAATTTAATGTAGAAATGATTGTTTTTAATGTTGTGATTTCTTGACAGGCGGTCTAGAAAATTTTATGTTCTTTGATATGCCCTTGGTCTAGTTACTTTCGTACCTGACAGCTTAACCAAAAGGTTTTGGGCTTAATAACACCTAGGATAAAATGTATGAATAACACGATCATTTCTTCTTTATTTTTGTAAAGTTTTATTTATTTATTTACAACTTCATGCACTTTTGTACATCGGCGGACTTAATGCCCAAGGCATTCTCTACCAGCCAACCTTTGGGGCGTGTAGAGATATAGTATGGTAGGTGCATCGAGGCTAGAGCTGTACAGAGCAATATGCAATTGATATAAAAATAAACTAATATAACATAAGTTAACATATGCATATATAGGAATAGATATATATACAAAAATATATACATAAACATACATAAATACAAACACATATTGTTCAATAAATACATACACAAAGTTCCTCTATAATGATATTTATTTAGATAATGTGACTGGTTACTGATGATAGGCTCTGAATAATATATTTAGGACTAAATTATATTATTTTTATTAGGGGACAGAAAATATAAGTACCCATGTGTTTGCAAATAATGATTCAATGTATCTAAAGTACAAAATTTTCATACTTTAATAGAGCATGTTATAAGTTTTCATTCTTAGAATCAGAATCCATGTTTTTTTTATTTAAATCTCACAATGGGACTCCACTTCACTCTACTCTTTTTTCTTGCTGTAAACGGGACTTTTTAATTTTATCGCCAATTAGTCCCGTTTACAGCAAAAACGGTATGTGTAAAAGTCGCGTAAGTCTAAAATCGGATATGTGTGTGTTTTGAGCTCTCATATTTCACAATGAAAAATGACCTACATACATAAAAACAAGGATGTCCAAATAATAACAATCAATAACAAGTATAGTATAACTGCAGGCATGACAAATGACCAGGGGAAGGTGCCAAAGGGACAAGGCGAGGGCTGGAGGGGACAGGGAATGTTGTGAGGTAAGATACCGATAACTCAGGCCAACGGCCGAGTTTGTGCGAAAAACAAAGAAAGGTGGGACGATATATTTGTTACTTATAAGTAGGGTGACCATGAAGTTAGACAAATGACAAAAGAGACAAGATTTGCCAGCTTTATGATTATTCCAGTTCAATATTTTTACATAAAATCTAATTTTCCCCCACTAGCATCAGACCTCCGTAACCCTGAAACTAAACTAAATGACATTTATTTTTGCAAGTAAATCTTTTGAAAGATATTTTTACATGTCGGTGCTAGAACTGAATTCCAATGCTGAAGTATTTGTCAACATATTTGAGGGGACTGATTTCCCAATAGTGATTATCAACAACCGGGACCGACGGCTTAACATGCTCTTCGAGTCACGGGTGAGCAACACCACTATGCTTCCATACTCCGGGCTACTTTTAAGAATTTCTTGTCAGAAAATCTAAACAATATTTTGGCCTGACCCAGGAATCAAATCCAATCAGCAGTTGCATACGCTAACCGCTAGATCAACGTGGCAGTTATATATATAATGTGTATTGAAAGTAAAACAAGGTTATTTATTAGCAAATACAACGGTACAGGCTCTGCATATATTAAATGTAATGTGTAAAATGTGTCATGTTGGTCATAGTTTTACTTTGTCATTATTTATTTACATAGGATATTTATATTTTTGCAATCTTAACAGGCTTACTTCTATCAAAAATTGAGTTACTAATAATAAAAATATAAAAATGTTAACATAAAAATTACAGATGTAACGATAAACTTAGTTTATTGAGAAATATATTAATGTTTAGATTATTAAGTAAGCCTTGGTCGCCCTACTGATAGACAACTAGATTTTCCCCGAGGATTTTCCCTTTAGGGGCTGTGTGTATCCAAAAATATCCCTGAAGGTGCCAACGTCGGTGGTAAATACATCCCTTTTATTGAGTCCCTCGTATTTTAAAACTTTTATGAGTGATTCTTTACAAAGAAAACTTGTTATAGACTTTTTTGCTTTATTTTTACAATGAAAAATACCTCACATTTAATCACATAATTTTACTTCCAATGGTGAATAATAATATGAAGATATTTTTTAGTAGGGTAGGATACCCTTGACTTTTGTACCACAAATAAATGTTTATAGTGACAATAACTTTTTTCGTTTGTTATCAGTCGTTTACAGTGCATAAATTTTCACATGTACTTTTTATAAATTGACAACACATATCTTAACACGTTCAAAGATTTATGTGATCTATTTTACTTTAATCAATCGCTTCGGATATAAACGCGATAAAACATCTACTATCTTGTGAAACTGTCAGTGACAAGAAACCATTGATCCAGTCAACATGCCGATCGTAATACATAAGTTCGACTCTAGTCCACCATCAAGAGCAGTTTTAATGATAGCAGAAGTACTTGACCTGAAATATCAGACAATAGATGTAAATGTTCAAAATGGAGATCATATGAAGCCTGAATATCTAGAGAAGAATCCTGAACACACACTCCCTTTACTCGAAGACGGAGACTTTGTACTAGCAGATAGCCACGCCATAATAACGTATCTAGTCTCGAAATATGGAGCTGATAAACGTGCTGAATTATACCCTAGTGATCTATCTTTAAGAGCTACAATTGATCAACGTTTGTTCTTCGATGCGACTGTACTTCTACCGATTAGTGAAAGATTATTGGGTAAAACTGGTGATGTAAATGAGAAAGAGTTTGCAGAAGTTCTAGAAGCTTATGGAATTCTGGAGAAGTATTTACAGAAGACCAGATTTGTGGCGTGTGATTATTTAACATTGGCCGACGTCTCATGTATAGCTAGTGTTTCTACCTTGGATGTTATAGTGCCTGTGGATGAAAATTTCGAGAGGGTATATACTTGGATTACTAGGCTGAAAGATGAAGATTGGTATCAGATGGCTAATGTTCCTGGGCTTAACCAAATTGCGGAATTGATGAATAGTACCAATGATGATAACGATGGATAACCTTACTTAGACAGTTAATTAAAAATAATTTTATTAGATGCTTTGAAGTACTATTTTATAAAGTTGTGTGGAACCTTAGTTTAAAATTATACTTTGAACATATATATGTATGTATATATGTGTATCTTACAGTAGAGGAATACATAGGTGAACAGTGACGAGTTGGTATTTTAAAACATGCTATAAGATGAGGTATTCCAATAATTTCGAGTTTAGTGACTTTTATTTTAACAGTGCGATTTGTCTTCGAGGGAGCATATAATGTTTTCTTTATATATATAAACATTTTATTAGCCTTATATAATTTGCACTATTTTATACTAGCTTTTGCTAGCTCCCCCCAGGTGTATATTCCTATTTATAGTAGCCTATGTCTTTTCTTAGGCTCTAGACTATTAGTGTACTATATTTCATTTAATTCGGTTCAGTTAATTTTAGAATTAAAGTTCGGCAAATTAGACGTACAGATATAATTACTTTCGCATTGATAGTATAAAGTTACTAAGGTTTGTTTTTTAACGCAATCTAGTCCCCAAACTAATCAGAGCTTGTATTATGGGTAACTAGATAACTGATATAAATACATATACATACTTTTTTTTGGAAATACATACATATGAAACATAGAGTACACCCAAACTACGAAACATATTCTTGTATGGATCACACAAACATTTGGTCCGACCCGGGAATCGAACCCGAGACCTCTTGATTAGCAGTCGCATACGCTAACTACTGGACCAACGAGGCAGTCGTTGAAAAATCGAGATTGTTAAAAAATCGTAATCGTAAAGAACAGCGTAAAAATTTAGCTCATCACGCCATTTATTAGATAAGTTTGGTTTTTTTGATAAAATCTGCTGCACTTAGTAAACTTATGTAGTGTAACAAAGTAAACTTACACATAATTATATCTATTTGTAACTTCAATTAATTATTTGTCATAAAGAGAAAATAATTATAAGTTTCATTTTATTATAAAATAAATAAATATTTTTTGGACATCATCTAGCCCCAAAATAAGCAGAGGAGGAGGTTTAGTATCCGCTATATGTTTATCCGTGTGGTGACGGATTTAAAATACACAGTGCCATCACCCCTATTCATCCTGCGGGTGTCGTAAGAGGCGACTAAGGGATAAACTACGCAAGACAACATCAATGCAAAGAGAAGGAAAACTTGAAACCAACCCTATACCAACCCGTCTGGCCAGCGTGGTATAGTTGGCCAAAACCTCCTTTCTAAGGAGAGGCCTATGTCCAGCTGTGGCTGTTGTTGAAGGCTGTTGATTATGATGATG
This sequence comes from Phragmatobia fuliginosa, assembly GCA_932526445.1. Lineage (NCBI taxonomy): Eukaryota > Metazoa > Arthropoda > Insecta > Lepidoptera > Erebidae > Phragmatobia > Phragmatobia fuliginosa. The sequence goes on from OW052072.1 coordinate 1,000,282, forward strand.
GTAAGGTTTGTTAAAATATGCTTCAAGATTACTGAATAATATATATATACTATAAATATATATACTATTAATCGATTCTCGGCTACTCGTATCCAGCTCCTGCCAGCCGTCTTTGGCAAATCATCATCATCAATTAGTCTATACATAATTTTAATATAAATTATTATGTATGTATTCTGTTCACCATAATTCAGACTAGAGCTACATTGAAGATCGGATGGCTATCTGTCTGTGTGTGATGTGATGCCTCCAGACATCATTATTGTCCTAGTACCTTGGATATGAAATACAATAGTATCGTTATATTTCAGATTATTACAAAGGAAATCTGATTTCATGCGATGAAAACAAAACATCTTGGACATTATCTTGTTGTTATCATTTAAAAGAATGATACGTTTTGTGATAAGGGAAGCTGTCTCTTAACGACGATAATACAGTGTTTATTATTATCATTATTTTGATACCATCTTTGTTTTATCTTATTATTCTTCTTTCTAGACTTTATTATTCTAAGTTTATTTAGAGTTGGCTACTAGTTCAACTGGTTTTATCAGAGTATCAGTTTTTAGGGTTCCGTCGTTCATGAATCGGAACCCTTAAAGATTCGTCAATTTTTTTTTTTCTGGTACCTCCTCTACACGTAAAGTAGGAATGTTTTTTTTTAAATAGTCCATGTAATGAACTTTGAACTAAAACTATAACGGTTAAGATAACTTTATTAGTTTGGGAGTTATAGAGGCCTAACTTGTAAAATACGCTTACTTGGAAAACTTCGTACAAAAATAACGAAATAATAACCAAACATAGCTCTATTGGACAAGATTTTATTTCAACTTGCCATTGTATATAACTAAGGAACCCTGTTCTATGCGTGGCATGACACGCACTTGCCTGATTTTCTATGAAGAAACAGGCATCAGACCTCTGCGACCCTGAGAGCAATGTAAAAACGAAGGTTGAACTAGTTGTCAGTCAGTATATTTGAGAGCTCTGACATCCCAATAACGATTGACATAGAAATTTATCCGTACTCAAGAATCAAATTTGATCGATCGACAATCGTATTATACACATTTGATAACAAGCGAGACCAACTGCTTAACGTGATCTGCGAATCACGAAAACGATCTTATCATATCACGCGACAAACGGTCACCCATCTAATTCTGACCGCACCATCGTTGCTTACCCACGCTGATTGTTTCCAATCATCTAAGGCCACTTTGCTTTGAGCGCGTAAGAATAAATATATAAAATCGAACGTTCTACACATATTAATACTTACCTACATATACTCGCACACGAAAAGGGGCGATGTCGTAATGATATAGTCCGTAGATTTATTCGGACCGCTCCGTTTGTCAATGTTCACGGCGAAATTAATTACGGATCGGTCAGGGTTCGAGTCCTGAGCCACGTATTTGAATGGTCATTTGAGATGGAAGTAATTAAGATAAAATATTGTTTTATTTGTGCCAGCTGTATTGGGTATTCTGCGGGAAAAGAGGGTAGTCGTAAAAATTGACGATATTGTTGATATTATATTTGATATTGACATTGGAAAAAATATATTTTACGAGTTTTATTTTATATTGTCGTTAACTTTTATTAAAATATTATTTGGGCTATGTCTAATTTAATCTGAAATGTAAAAGCCCATAGTTTATTTGTTTTATAGGGGTTCTTGAATCATATACAAGCCGTAGGTGGCCCGAGGCACCCCGATGTTCCAGGGACTTCCTTTCTTCAAGGGTATACCTGGTTCCTCGGCTCATAGGACCTAAGACGACGTGCGGTGTTAGACATAGCCACCAACTGGTGGTATCTGTGGGATTTCCGCGTGTAGTGTAGGTTATCGCGGAAAATAGAAGCCTATGTGTTAAGCTAATATGTAAGGTATATTATTGTAAAGTTTCATCAAAATCCATTCACTATTTTTTGCGTGAAAGAGCAGCAACAAACATATACACTCACAAACTTGCGTGTTTTTAATATTAGTAGGATTCATAAGAATATTAGAATACATGACATTTCTATTTAAAAAGAATGATTAAACATTGTAAAACGCCAACTTAAAATAAAATTACCAAAAGTATATAAAAATTTCCATCATATAAATCAGTAAAAAGAAATCTAATATAAATCGTTCACATTGTAGAGCTGTAATTACATTTTTCTCAATTGAAAACCATTTTAAAAGAAATATCAAATCTCGGTACTGTCAAAACCAAACCCCAATTTAAAATTTGTAGTAATAAAAAATGTAAAGTATAACACCACCCTGCGATACAATTACTCGGGGAAACATTCAAATATCAAAACCAATTAATTGTACAAAAGCGTTATTTTGGCGACAAAAAAAAACAATACAAGCTAGCACGTAGAATTTTCATGAAATATAGGAAGATAAAATCACGGGTAGTTATCTAGATAAAGCCGTTTCCATTCAAATGTGCGGTGAAAACTGTGAGGGGGCCATTTTGGCTGGACCTTTGTGATGGTGCAAGTGAAAGGATATGAGCTACATAGCTCTTTTATGGATAGTTAGTAGCCATTTTCAGTAGAAATTTTGACATAGCATTTTCTTTTTTAATAAGTCCAGCAAAGTGACTCTGCTCTGCCTGATGGAAAGTATGCGCAGAACTCATGAGTTGTTTAATTATTTTTGGACACTACCTGTGTAAATATCAGCATCGTTACATTGTCCTCACATTTAATAAAATGCCTAAAACAAGGGAACCAAAAATTGTAAGAACTATGTTGGAAAACAGTGTCCATGGAGTTTCTAGTCTGTTCTTCTCCATAGGATCTACGAATTGGAACAGACAATTAAGCAGTGCGCTGACGGGTGACTTTTGTCGCTGGGACAAAAAAGTTTTTGTCATGTCGCGTCGCGTCTTAAAATCTGGGTGCGCACACGGCGAATGACAGTCACGAAACATTTTTGTAAATCCATGGTTCATTTAACGATATGCATTTGGAGGAGACAGTCATTATTTGCGCATTCATACGGCGTAAAAGTTTTCGAATGAGTGTAGAAAGTTTTAATGAATTACTGCATATTTTCAAAGTATTTACCACATAGTTTAGTACACTTTTCCCTTCGCTCAAACCACTAATTATAACATTTATTCCACTTTAAAGAAGGTGTATTTAAAATGTTTTGAGATTCAATATTTAAAAACATTCGAATATAGAACTGTTCCAAATTCAAAACTGCCTATAAATATGGAAACGACAGAACTTAAAAGGCATGCCTAGTATTTATCATATGTCAGAATATTCTTTTAATCTTTTCTCGTAAAGTGCTGGTCTTCTTTCCACTTCTTCTATATACTATATATATTTGCTTATCGCCAGCGGGCATCAAAAGTAAGCGGAGAGCGGGGCACGGAAAATGGCGTTAGGATAAACTATTTTGTACGGATTTTTGATTCGATTCGAATCAGTACATGAAGAATCGATTATTGAAAAAAACGATTTCTAAAGGATCGATTCTATATCTTTTCTGTATTTCCAATATAAATATAAATCCATTTTATGAAAAACAAAAATATTCATTAAACAATCTGTGGGATCTCTTATCAGTAAAATCATCGATTTTTTAGTTCAAGGAATTCGACTATAAGAATTATTTTTATTACCTATCTAATTAATACATTCAGCTAATTGTAACTATTGTAAATATTTTTTTATACCAACACAAAAAATCGACAGTCGATTTTCAAGGGTAAAAATCAATTCAGTATAAAATTAAATTTTTTGGGCCGAAACATTGAATCTTCGATCATTGTGTCATTCTCAAAATTAAATAACATCTGGTAATCTTTCAACCAGTGTTAAATTAAACAAATTATATCATATTTCATTTTCTCTAAAACAATTCAAGCTCTAGTAATTTCGAAGAAAACCTTGAATATTTTATTAGAACAACTTCAAGGCATACTGCTTAGACCCTTTATGATAATGTGGTGATTGAACACTAGGAGACACTTCTGTTTTGATTACAATGCTATTTCAAACAGAATCCCCTGTTGTCTGAAAATATAAATAAAAAGTTAGTCCTTTCCGCTTTCCGCTTTTGGCTTAGGGCACGGGCAGAAACTGTTTCGTCACTCGTGCGCGCACTTGTATCTAAATCTAGCGGCGCGGTGACAGTTTTGTCGCACGCTTGTTCGCAGGCACAAAACAGTTTTGTCATCCGATTGTCACGTCGCAACGTGCGCGCATCTCCATATAATTCTACAGCCATCATGAAAGTGACAAAACAGTCACAGTGACAAAAGTTTCCCGTGCGCGCAGGGCCTTAGCTTTACGACCGACTACTGACTGACTACTAGACGTTTCGAAAGTGCCGTTGTATTGGTTTATTTGAAATAAAAATGGTTTGATTTGATTTGATTTGAGTAGTGATTATCATAAACATTGCGATTGCAGGCAATGCAGCATGGCAATCCATGCTATGGTGGCTTTTTGACGTACTTCTGCTCGACATAGGTACTAATGAAGCAGAATGAATATCTATCATGTTTAACTTACTTTATTAATATTAAACTATTTTAATGGGTTCTTTTATGACAGTTTTCTTATAATATTCTTATCAAATCAAAACACAATTTTCTATTTTATTGGAGTATTTTAAAGGCTTTGGAATAAGGCAGCTCATTTTTTAGTTGTCTGTCCTTAAATAACTAGTATGTTATCTGAATGAACAGGAACTTAAAAAATATGTTAATTACTTCCATCAGATTCATTCCTGTTTCAGTAGGTAATGACTAAAACTAAATAAAAACCTAATTCACAATTTTATATCTCATTGTTTCGAAATCATTCATGGTAAATATGTTCGTATTGCGACTGCTAATCAAGAGGTCTCTGGTTCAAAATCCTGGTCGGGCCAAAAAGTGTGTTTGGGTTTTTCGTAGGAAATTCCTAATAGCAGCCCGAAGTTTGGAAGTTTGGCGGTGATTCATGACCGTGCCTCGGAGAGCATGTAAAGCCGTCAGTCCCGGTTGTCATGAACATCTATGGCAATCGTTATTGGGAAGACAGTGTCCTCAAATATACTGACAACTAAATCAATTTCAGTTCAATTTCAGATCTCCCTTAGAGTTGCGGAGGTCCCATGCCAGTCGCTCCGTGGAAAAAACTGAAATTCAAGTAAAACCGGTTGAACTAGTAGCCGACCCCAAATAAACTTGGGAATAAAGGCTAGGAAGATGATTATAGTTATATGAATACCATACAATTAATGAGTATTTTTACAAGTTTAATTTAATTTCCTAAGTGATCGTAGAAGACTTAAATCGCTTGCTCTCATGCCTAACACCTAAACATTGTCACACGATTACGGCCAGGTACATATTCAGAGCTGGATTCCGATATAGCTGTTAAGGCCATTTACCATGTATCACGCTTTTTAGCTACGGGATAACGGCAGAGACCGAAATAAAAGTGTTTGTATGACTATCAAATGTGTGTGTTGTTCTGCTGTAAAAATATATGGCTGGCTTCTAGCGGAGGGTTGATTTTATTTGCATAAGTGTTACGATATCTTTTTATACAGTGACTGGCCTTTGTCAGCGACTTTGCTTGAGTCAATGAAGGTTTACTAGTTTTATCTTCATTATTACAAGTTTTTGAGTTATTTGTGATCCAAGAATGTAATTTTATTTTTATTTTTTCACTACTAATTTGGGAAGACAAGTCAAATCCTATATTCCAACTCAAAACTTCTTAATGATACAGGAAGATTAGTGCCTGTTTAAAATACTATACTATATCATCATCATCATCAGCCTATCGCAGTCCACTGCTGGACATAGGCCTCTCCAATTGCACGCCACTTAGTTCGATCCTCGGCTACTCGCATCCAGCTCCTGCCAGCCGTCTTGCGCAAATCATCACTCCACCTGGCCTGTGGACGTCCTACACTACGTTTGCCGAGACGCGGTCTCCACTCAAGAACACGTTTACCCCAACGGTTGTCGGTCCTGCGGCTAATATGGCCAGCCCATTGCCACTTCAGCTTGCTAATCCTGTGGGCTATGTCGATAACTTTAGTTTGCCGGATTACCTCGTTTCTAATACGATCTCTTAGAGAAACTCCGAGCATAGCCCTCTCCATTGCACGCTGCGTGACTTTGAATTTGTGGACCAGCCGTGCCGTGAGTGTCCACGTTTCGGCTCCGTATGTCATGACGGGTAGGACGCACTGGTTGAAGACTTTCGTCTTTAGGCACTGTGGGATCGATGATGAGAAGACCCGACGAAGCTTCCCAAACGCCGCCCAACCCAGCTGAATTCTCCTGTTCACCTCGTCCTCGAAGTTGTTTCCACCCAACTGCAAAGTCTGCCCGAGGTACACATATTATTGAACAACTTCGAGAACGGTACCGTGTATCGCAACCGGTTCCGGTAGTACATGTTTGTTGAACATGACCTTGGTTTTGTCCAAGTTCATCCGTAGGCCGATGCATACAGAAGAGTCAGCCAGGTCATTTAGCATCTGTTGTAGGTCCTGCAGCGTCTCCGCCATGATGACGATGTCGTCTGCAAATCGCAAGTGAGAGATGTGTTCACCATTGATGTTTATGCCACGTCCTTTCCAGTGCAGCGTCTTGAACAAGTCCTCCATTGCATTTGTGAACAATTTCGGGGAAATAACATCCCCTTGTCTCACTCCTCGATGCAATGGTATATATATTGTTAGAGTCCAGAAGTGAAAAATAATAAAAATAATTATAATTCTAAACAATTTACTTTAATTCTAAACAATTTATTTCATTAATTACAAAATAATCTTAGAAATGCAATTAGACACAAACAACCGTTAATTAAGTAACGAATCTAAACAAATTTACAGTTAGTTATACAGCAAGGGCGGTCACATAGGGCTGTACTAGCTGTTAGACAGTTTTCCTCGCACCCACCGCAATTCAGACAGTACTAACTTGTCAAAGACAGCTTTCCACATCTGTTAACAGAGTAGTACTAATTGTCCAAAGACAATGATCCACACTCCGCGACGCATTCGTCAGAAATGCGTGCCGATACAACAGATCACTCCTATTTATAACCAAGCGCAGTGAAGTGATGGCGCCACAAAAATGACAACTACCGCCGTTGTGGCTTATACGGCCTCTCCTGACACCCTGACGTCCTCGGCAGGTCCGGATGACCACACTTCTTCATTGTTCTCATTCGCGGTTACTGGAACATGTACAAAAATAAAAGTTTATTGGACGCCTCTGTAAGTACATCATCGTCCAATTGGTCAGTTACTAAAAACAGTTATCAAATTTAGCGTAAACAGTTAGAGTTAACGAATAGTTTTACAAGATAATAACAGTTAACACGAATAAGAAAGGTTCGAACCTCCAAGGAAAAGAGTGAAAGATTATTTATAATCCGCGCCAGATTAGAAACAAACAGTCACTGTTAGATACATTTAAAATAAAACTAGAAACTTAGTACTAACACAAGAGTAGACTTCAGCATGAAGGTCTACCGTTACCATAAGAACCATAATATCATAAGAACAGTTATCATAAGTGTGTGTCTTAAACATTTAAACTTAAAATTAACAAGACCACGAGTTTGGGGCTGGTTACCCTGTCCATGGGTCTTAAACCTCTCTCATCAAGACCACGAGTTTGGGGCTGGTTACCCTGTCCATGGGTCTTAAACCTCTCTCATCAAGACCACGAGTTTGGGGCTGGTTACCCTGTCCATGGGCCTTAAACCTCTCTCATCAAGACCACGAGTTTGGGGCTGGTTACCCTGTCCATGGGCCTTAAACCTCTCTCAACAAGACCACGAGTTTGGGGCTGGTTACCCTGTCCATGGGCCTTAAACCTCTCTCATCAAGACCACGAGTTTGGGGCTGGTTACCCTGTCCATGGGTCTTACCTCTCTCAACAAGACCACGAGTTTGGGGCTGGTTACCCTGTCCATGGGTCTTAAACCTCTCATCAAGACCACGAGTTTGGGGCTGGTTACCCTGTCCATGGGTCTTACCTCTCTCAACAAGACCACGAGTTTGGGGCTGGTTACCCTGTCCATGGGTCTTAAAATTATCTCAGGAAGACCACGAGTTTGGGGCTGGTTACCCTGTCCATGGGTCCATTCCAATATACACACCTCATGCTCTCCACCATCCGCCATACATTGCACCACACCTCACGCACACGGGGATCAGGCCGAAGATTGCGTCTCGTACACACGGTGAACAGGCGGAAGGTTGCATCTCGGGCACACGGAGAACAGACCGCAGGTCCGCTTATCACTGAGCGGCATGCAGGACGCAAGTCCGCACCTCGCGATACAGCGAGCAGGCCGCAAGTCTGCGCCTCACCAGGCAGCAGCAGACACCCGGGCTCGGCTCGCGTAGACTGCACCTTGCACAGTGACGAGGCTCTCAATGCATCGTTATCATCTAAGGAAAGCATGAAAAATTGCATTAGTTTTGAATACGGTATTACTTTAACGTCACCAATATGCTTCATTATCGTCATGAATAATCAGAGCTTTTAGAAGGCGATACTAGCAAGCAAAGCTTTTAGGATATCTAAAAATAACAGTGCCCTCAGTATGTACGCAGTAATATCGTCAAGAATGTTACTAACTTTCGCATATCTCTCAGGACGCAAGACCCGGAGGATGTCAGAAAATGTTACAGAAGTCTCACGGTACTCGGTTAAGGATGTTCCCAATAATCGCAAAGCTCTTAGGATATGATACCGGGTCACCAGTTTTGGTTATGTCTGCAGCTTGACGATTGTCGTCAAGCAAACCCGAAACATGTCCAAGTATGCCCACGCAGTGAATTCGAGTTCAGACTAATTGCCCTCAAAGTCATTTTATGAACCAGGGCTTGTCCGACAGGTGTCGTTCAATCACTTACTGTAATAAGCCACCGTCTGCTTATAGTCGATCGTCTCGAGTCTGTAGTTAAACCTTACCATTTTAACCTTTTTACCTTTCTGCTACGGCGGCCAGTCCCAATGGTGAGCAACCAAAAACACAGTAGACACTACAGCACGCAAGTACTTGTCTAACACAGGTGTACGCCTTTGGTTCGATGAGACGGCCACCCAACATGACCCGAAAGAGATCAGGCGTAGGACCGTCGACTCTTTGTACTCATTCGAGTCACGGAGCGTTGACCACAACTTTTAAACTTCGGGCCGTAACAAGCATATCTATAATTAGAAGTACACAGTATTATTAGTTATTGTTTGTTCAACCCAGAAATCGAACCTATATTGAACAGTAGTCTCATACACTAACTGTCGACCCAACAAAGCAGTCGAAACCATCACTGGTACTGACGTTTCAATAAGTACCTCTGTCAGGAAGAAAGATCACAATAACCTGAGCTGGCTCGTAACGTGCTTATGAACATGTTATTAATCTTGATCCTATATGAATGTCAGACCTTTACGATCAAGTTTGCTACAATGATTTTGTGTATGATCTTAAAATTTAACACCTGAAATAGCCAGTCAGGCATGAGGATTATCTTTCCGGAACACTAATTGGTACTCTCACAATGACTAGTGCTTAAACCTCATTTTAGCTCGGTCTAACCTGACCATTAATCATTATTGTTACACAAACAACATAACATAGTTCATTTAATACCTGACACTAGTGAGGGTATTTAAAACCTTTCATAATGTTTCTATAACATCAAGAATAGCATGCTTAAGTAGACGTACTATTAAGATCGATAGACATGCAGTCTTTACCGGTATCAATACTTTGCATTTCGATAAACATTAAAACATAACTAACAAACGATATGTTTTGCTTTATCATAAGAGATCTTTCTTTAACATTTACAATTTGTTGTTGATGTTGTGTAAAACCTATTAGATTACATTTAAAATATGAAGTTTTAGTTTGGAGTCCACTATAGAAGGTTCATAGAAGTTTCTTTACTTTTTTTTTTTTCTTTGAACCATTATTAACAAGTGAAGTCACTTTCGTACTACCTACTCTGAACTATTAAATAAATTTAACATCATATCTTTAGAATTTAAACATTTACCACTGTTATAACGCTTCATAGATTTTACAATAACAGTGGACTAATGCAATCACCAGTAAATAATGTGACTTCCTCAAGCTGTTTTAAATAGGCTCCGTCAGGACTAGCTCTGCTGTCCACGCACCCTTTTGCCATATTGTGAATAGTTACATCACACGTTTATATATTCCCGATTTATTTGCTCTCACCAACCACCAATATAAAAGAATAGCCCATTCATCGAATTATCAAAATAAAAATTAGAAATGTAATTGATCATCAACTATTTCTTGTTGCCATTTTTTTTTTTGATCATCCCTACTATTATTACTATTAAGTGCGAAAGTAACTGTCTGTCTGTCTGTTACGTTTTTACGCCTAAACCGCTAAACCGGTTTTGATGAATTTTGGAACTCAAATAGTTTAGAACCTGAGAAAGGACATCATACACGCGGGCGGAGCCGCTGGCTAAAGCTAGTTGTTTAATAATGGTCATTTCAATTTTTAAATTTACGGAGAAACATCTAGTAACTTGGTGTACACTGTAAATTGTTATAATCTGACAAGTATCTATTTTTCGTTTCCATAAATAAAAGTTAAACAGATTAACGTGTGTGGGTATTATGTCCCGTCACACTTGCTGTGTCAGTGTAACATTTTAAGTAAATGGATAAAAGTTACTTGACCTTTAAGTAATAAGTTCGGGTTGCATTAGGCAGCCACTACAACTGCTATTATTCATCATTCCTTCGTTAAAAATAGTTCGTAACCATAGCAAAGAACGCCTACTTGATTATGCACAGGTGGGGTAGTTACAAACATTCGTTTGAGCGCTATTCACTATTTACGTTATACCAAATATTCGCAATAAATGCGAAAGTAACCGTCTGTTACGCTTTCACGCCAAAACCACTGAACCGATTTTGATGACATTTGGTATAAAGATAGAAACATACACGCGGGCAATAGCTAGTACCAAATATTCGCAATAACAAAAGGTATGAGATGAGGTCATTGTTAAAACTAAACCAACTACTTAAGCCCTTTTGTTCAGCCACAGCTTTGCATCAGCCCTAAGGCATTTTCGTATACGCGCCAAACAGTCCATTTTTTCATCATTTTAAATTGCGCACACAATTCACTTTTGTACACTACATATCAAAATTATGTGAAAATAAATCACAACTCAACATGTAATATGATTTGATCTTACCAGTACAGCGTCAAGCACAAGTCACAAGTTTTTCTTAACTGAACCTTCTAACCTTCTCTCATTACCGTGTCGGCACTGGTGGACCACATTGTACACCTTGTACATTGGCACGGATGCAGTTTCCATCGCTTAGCACAATGTTTACTAACTGGAAAGAAAGCGTTATACACACGAACACACATGTGGTACAAATACCCTCATTATTTTATTAAAATAATCGTTTTGAAACCGTTTGTAATTGACACTAAAAACCAAATATAGAAGTCGTCACTTCCTTTACGATTTTTATATTTGCTATGTTTTGACTTTGTTTTGATTTTTGACTGATTTAGTTTTGATTTTTGACTTTGATTTAGAGCGGATAAGAATATCACAAAAGTCGGATTCCCTTATTAAAAATCACAACGAACACTGAATTTCGATAGCGTTCAAATGAGCACTAATAGTGTGCAATGCCTTTTTTTTAACGAACGATCGCGTTTATCGTTCCCGGGACCTCTGCGGCGAATCACTGCGTATATTCACTTTGGTTCTATATGACAGCGCGATCTATTGTGCATTTGTCAATGCTCTCTATCGTAAGACACACCTAGATAATGAAGTATAGGCAAATTAAATGAAAATATCTAACTAAATGTCGGTAGTTGATCGTTTCCCAAATATTGAAAATTAATAATTTGTGAACGTAGATCGATCCAACTTCTGATGTTAGAGTCCAGAAGTGAAAAATAATAAAAATAATTATAATTCTAAACAATTTACTTTAATTCTAAACAATTTATTTCATTAATTACAAAATAATCTTAGAAATGCAATTAGACACAAACAACCGTTAATTAAGTAACGAATCTAAACAAATTTACAGTTAGTTATACAGCAAGGGCGGTCACATAGGGCTGTACTAGCTGTTAGACAGTTTTCCTCGCACCCACCGCAATTCAGACAGTACTAACTTGTCAAAGACAGCTTTCCACATCTGTTAACAGAGTAGTACTAATTGTCCAAAGACAATGATCCACACTCCGCGACGCATTCGTCAGAAATGCGTGCCGATACAACAGATCACTCCTATTTATAACCAAGCGCAGTGAAGTGATGGCGCCACAAAAATGACAACTACCGCCGTTGTGGCTTATAATATACTATATATTACTTTGATAATACTAATCAATGTCGTATATATCGTCGTAATAAGCCTGCTATATTGTTTAGAAACAAATCCTGTTAAGATATTGTAAGGGTTTTTAAATAAATAAAAAAAACTGTAGAAAATGGGATAGTTGGAAGGCAGATTCAGAACTTAGAATACTTAGGGTACTAGTATCAACCATCGACTATGTAGCAGGTCGTCAAGGAGTAGAACTTGAGATGAGATGTCGTTTTAACCGTTTAACACGTAGTAATTGACCTGATCGGTAAGGTAGGGTATGAATAAGTCTTTAATGAGTAATGAGACAACAATGGTAGTAGCTGGTTTACAGCAAACTGATTCGAGTATACCGAAAGACCTACACGTAATACGTTTTATATGAATGGCTCGTTATCTCAGTGGGAGCGTATGCAGCAGTTGCATACGCTCCAATTAGTGCTTGAGGTCTCAGATTCAGACCAAATATTTGTGTGATCCGCCAATATTTGTTTCGGAATTCGGGTTTTTTAGGGTTCCGTAGCCAAATGGCAAAAAACGGAACCCTTATAGATTCGTCAAGTCTGTCTGTCTGTCTGTCTGTCTGTCTGTCTGTCTGTCTGTCTATCCGTCCGTATGTCACAGCCAATTATTTCCGAAACTATAAAAGCTATACTGTTGAAATTTGGTCAGTCGATGTATTCTGTGAACCGCATTAAGATTTTTACATAAAAATAGAAAAAAAACAATACATTTTGGGGGTCCCCATACTTGGAACTGAAACTCAAAATTTTTTTTTTCATCAAACCTATACGTGTTGGGTATCTATGGATAGGTGTTCAAAAATGATGTTGAGGTTTCTAATATAATTTTTTTCTAAACTGAATAGTTTGCGCGAGAGACACTTCCAAAGTGGAAAAATGTGTGTCCCCCCCCTCTAACTTCTAAAATAAGAGAGTGATAAAACTAAAAAATATATATGTTGTACATTACCATGTAAACTACCAACGAAAATTGGTTTGAACGAGATCTAGTGAGTAGTTTTTTTTTAATACGTCATAAATCGTAACACGCAAATTACCTTTCATCCAATCAATACACTAGTATAAAAACATCTATGAAAGTTACAACGAACTACAAGAACTTTTATATGATGTTACTTGCTGATACGGAACCCTTCATGGGCGAGTCCGACTCGCACTTGGCCGCTTTTTCTCTGTAGATATAATATGTATATATGTTTTTAAAAGGTATGTTCATGTATTTATTTCAGTTGTGTAGTAACTATAATACAAGTTGTTACGTAACTCGGCTTTAGACGCTGGTTGTGCACGATAGTAGGAAGAAGAGAGAATATAAACTTGGACAAGAGGGTTTACAGGTTTATTGATTCTACAACAGTTTACAATTAGATAGTTCAGTTAAGTTATACAAGGGCTAGTTCGCGAGCACGTTAGGACTTGGGCTCTTGAGAGTTCCGACGGCGTTGCCTCCCAGAAATAGGAGACACTTAACTTGAGTAGCGTAGTCTGAGCAGAAAGATCGCTGGTCTTCTTTCGCGCGCTGCTTATATAGCCGCGCGCGGAGTAGCGGCGAGACGCTCGCCTGGTAGCGGAGAACGAGGCAGTGTAGCCACGTCACAAAGTTCTGCTTATTTTGGGACTAGTTGGCGTTGTGTGTCGAATGTCTAAAAAATAAAAATATTCAACCTTTGAATTTAAGTTCTCCTTATGGTTGCGGAGGTGCGAAACCAGTCGCTCCATGGAAAAACTGTTATTCAAGTTAAACAGGTTGTACTAGAAGCCAACCCAAAATAATGTTGGGAATAAAGGCTAAGAAGAAGATAGCCTTCAAATATGTATGTTCTTTAAACAATAAATATTCTTAAAAGGTGACAGTTATTTAATTTATAGGTTATTTGTATGAAACTTTCCTACTTCTATACATTTTATCGACCCCAATTTCTCAGTAAAATTGTATCAACGCGGCTCGTTACCAGCGCCATTATATTGCTACTACGTCATTACTTAAATTTCCATTTTTTTTCTTATCAACCTTTTTACTCGCGAGTATATGTCGTAGTCATATAGAGGTATTCGAGATTTTGTAAAATGACTGTTGGTAGTAGTTGCAGATTCTAAATTCGTATGTTTTAATGTAATGCGAATTATACTTTTAGAGGTAGTACTAAATTGTGATTGTATTAATTGTATTATAGTTTATTAATACATTCCTACTACTCAGTATTTTCGATAAAATACTGGATATTGCTGACAAGTGTCCTGCTTGCTAAGTTTTGTTTACTTTTTCACAAATATTCCAAGTTTTATAGTAGATTACAAACACCTAAAGACTATTTTATTTCCTTGCCTCAATAAAAAGAACAAAAGAGAGAAAGAGAGATCTGAAACCGATTAGGTTTCTGTAAGAGTTCCTTATTATACCGTGATGAATTAAGACTCTTATGTATATGTATAATAACTGCGGCCAAGTGCAAACCGGATTCGCCCATGAACGGTTCCGTAGCGGAAAATAACATCATATAAAAGTTCTTGTAACATTACATATATAAATGTAGTTCGGTGTTACTTCGATCGATGTTTTAATAATAGTGTATTAATTGAATGAAAGGGTAATTGCGGTTTACTATGACGCATTGATCGCGTACAAACCAATTTTCGATGGAAGTTTGCATGGTAATGTACATCATATATTATTATTATTATTTTATCATTCTCTTATTTTAGAAGTTACAGGGGAGGGGGACACATTTCACCACTTTGGAAGTATATATTTACAAACCAAACCGAATATAATTACAAAAGTTATTCATGTTCTAACGAATAAAAAATTAAACCTCAGGATTTTTACTTATAACGCATTTCACATTCTCCCTGCAACATATGCTAGGCAACGGTCCCCTATATGAGACAAAAATACTAGTTGTAATGATAATTTTATTGGTGCCTCTCTTTGATGTCGTCAAGGTTTTTGTTCAAAAGGCAGTTCAAAGAGTGCAATATGTGTTTAATGGCAGGTAAATGTATCGTTATGGTAGATATTCGTGAAATAAATTGGGAGAGCAGTATTGCTCAAAAGAAATGCCGTAGAAGGCTTTTTGTGAAATACCTTAGCTCATTATTTTCTTTACTCAGCAGTACTTTGGATCAGCAAGGTTTTGACCTGAAAATGTCATGTAGGTTTAGATGTGGTGTGAAAATTGTTGAAGAGACGTTGAATGATTAAAGATTTGTTGGATATGGCTGAGCTATTAAGCTGCTCACATTAACATTTTAGTTACATGTTTAATCATCATAAAAAGGAAGAGTTGTTGGATCCGCTGTGGTTTTTTTATTTTTGACCCCACATAAGTATAAGAAATATGTACTATTTCTTATACTCGTGTGTCTTCAGTATTTATGAATGGTTTTGGAAAATGTTTATTTATTTTTTCGACTATCGATCATCTATTAATACTAAACTTAAGGTTGGTAGTAGTAGTAGTAGTAGTAGTAGTAACATAGTGTGTTTATATAAATGTACTTTTCTACTGCTCTGAGTTTTGTTTAGTTCAAAACCTATTTGTAACAACACTTAATGTGATCCACAAATTGGTGTTCAAAGTCTAAGTGTTTTAATTGTTCTTAAGTTCTAAAGTGTTCTTTGAGTATGTTTTATGTATAAATTTAAACACATTGCGAAACAGAATTTATTCCTAATGCGAAAGTTGTCTTTAGAAAAAAGGAAAATTAAAAGATTTGAATTATTTTTCGAGAATTTGGATATTTGTAGTCACAAGTGAATATCTTAATTTTATACCGAAAATGCAGTACAGTCTATAGCGTTCTAAATCAGATGAGAAATTAGTTTGACAGGCTAAAGCTTAACATTGTTTCCCATACAGAATATTTGTTTCCTCAACAACCACCGGGCAAATACGTGACCATTAGAGTTCATAAATGTACGTATAATTTGACAATAAAAACAAACAATACGATGAACGCGGAAGTCGATAGCGTGTCCCTAATGACTGCCGAAATATTATGTTACTAATTTAACTTCCACCATTTAATGCTATAAGTTCGGAACGTGCTTCCGCAAATTTAAGTTTTTAAGGTTTATGTCACTTTTCCGTTAATCCGCCGTGTTGTGGATTTTGCATTAACGCAGTAAAATGCGTGATTAAACGGTATTTCAATTCATTATTATTCTATTTTATCGTAGCAAAATTCGCTCGGTATATTATCGAAAACTATACTAATATATACAATTACATTGGACATTGTATTGATCTGAATCTTGAAAGGTAATGCTTGGACTTTTGCAAACTTGAGTGCAGTATAAAACACTACTATCACACACACTAATCATGCTACTGACAACCCTTTTTTTTATTCGTGTTTTTGGATATATCGGACTCGAATCAACTAATACCGCACGCTGTCTTGGGTACTATGAGCCGAAGAACCAGGGTAAGTATACCCTCGAAAGGAAGTCCAAAGAACGCTACTGTCTCAAACCTATTTCTAGCTGAGTAAAGTACAGATTCAAACACAGACTCATCCACGTTCCTAAAACAACATCACCTCTTTGCAACATAATAAATGACATGAATACATGGTCATTTGAGACACAGGAATCTGCCGAAGCAGTCGTGTTTGGTGTACATCCATTTGGAGCATTACGATAATCTGTCAAAACAACTATAGAACGAGTTACTTCTTTAAGTAGACAAGATTATTGTAGGGTTTTCAATTACTGCTTTAGGGTTGTCAAACTGTTGATAAACAGGTATTATCAAATTCAAAAGAAAGGGAGGTTCGTCAGATCATTTTCCGAAAACGCAACGTTTCATGTTGTTAACTTGTTGTTGGTGCAAAAACTGTTATTGCGCGTGACAGAATTAGTAATAACTCCGTGGTTAGATTCCACTGGATATCAACACGAATGGTTGATTGATTTCGATCAAAATCATTCAGCATTATTCCCCCGGCCTCTCTGCAAAAACATCTGACCAGGCCGCCATGGTATGGGTCATTATGATGGATTGCCTACACTCACAATGATGATTGTGATCCCTACTCCTGGATGCTTTCCATTTAGGTAGAGTAGAGTCACATACATGGAAGTCACCATAAACAAAAAATCTTGATAAAGAAGAAGTATTTGATGCCACTTTTAACGTCACAGCCCTAACGTCAAGACATTTTAAACACCACGGTATCTAACAAGTACGCACATGTACCAAGTACACCCACGTACAGTAGTTAAACTAATTACAATACAGGTGGCATGCAGCATCAAAACACACAGTAAAGAGCACACGCGCCACCAACTTGTTCCCTCACAAGTTTTGGATCGCTTCGGGTTTGTGGCTGGTGTAAGTCACAAGATGAAGAAGCGTTCATAGCATAAGCAACGATGGCGTGGTAACATGATATATTATTAGCGTTTCCATGAATCGGAGGTCACGTTAAGCAGTCGATCCCGGTTGTTATCATATGATAACAGTCGGAAGCTTAGTTGTAGGGCTTGGGGCGACTTAAAAACATCCAAAGGCAAGATTACGTAGCCACAACGTACCATGCCAGTCTTGAAACCGCACTTGACCAGCATGGGGACGTAAGGCCTTAACACTCTCCTGAGAGGAGACTGGATCCTGGCAGTGGGACGTTATAGGTAGTTGAAGAATTAATGAATAGTAGGATAAAATAACGTGCTTAAATGTGTAACATTAACAATAAACACGCCATTCTCTCGTCACTCGCGTTCTCAATTAACCTAACATATTATTTAAGCTAATATGAAAATTGGCGAACTAATAATACAGGCCAAGCACGTCCTGATCTGCCGGTCCGTCCCCCCACTCGCGTAATTAAACTTACAAACGATATGCCGAATGTTTCTTGAAGATTGGGACGCTATTCTAATACGTTTCTTCGTTTGTAAACGGCCTTATTTTAAGTTTAGCCGATTTAAAGTCTGAGAACAGATTTGGTTTATCTTGTAATGGAAGTTTTAATTTAACGGCTGTTTGTACTCAGTGTTCGTAACTATGGTATTGATACTTTGTTACCATTTAAATACAGGTTGGAAACTTCGGGATATCTATCTTTATTAGAATGCCTTGCTGGTTATAGCGAACTTATTTATTCTTGGTTGGTCCGTTGTAGGGGTCCACGATTATGGCGACTTATTATAATATCGAATAACAATGATCGTGTATTCTTTTGGAGCCATGTTTATTAATTGATTACTGTACTCTTATTCTGACCTTACGTGCTAAGGTATGTACATGGAATCTCTTAGTTATGATCTTATAGCTACATTATATATTCTAAATCTATCGTTACATTGCACAATAAACACGTCTTAATATCAACAAGGAAATGACAGTCGGAATCCTACGTGCTCGATAATCGGCACATATCTGAATTGTGCTGGACAAGCATATCTCTATATGATTTCCGTCTTTTACTTAAACCAAAATATGACGCAGGAATACTGGTCTTGTGGTTAGTGTATGTGGCTGCTGATCAAGAGGTCTCGGGTTCGATTCTCGGGTCGGACCAAATATTTGTGTGATCCTCAAATACAAATATTTGTTTCGTAGTCAGGGTGTTTTCTATGTATATACAGCCGGACAGACAGAATCGATAAGGGATCCGTTTTTTTGCCATTTGGCTACGGTACTCTAAAAAAACAAAAAAAAGACAGACTGAGCTACTTTTAAATTTATAATTTAATCCGGATAACAGCGTAGTTCACTCTATTATTCACTCTATATAAAAGTCGTCTCTCGTATTCTTCAAAGATCTCAATTTATAATATTCTTGTAATGCAAAATTTAATTCATTGTAATAAAATATTTATTATAAACAACTCCACAGCATTTGTTATTCGGAACCGCTAGATCCTGTCGCAAACTTTAGTATTCATAAATATATATTTCTCTTTCCCTTATTTCCACTCCTATTTCTTTCTCAAGTCTAAAAAGCTACATATTCATAGAGAAATTACACCGACGTTTTATGTTTTACTTTGTGTAGTTGTTACAACACAAGTTCATAACAAATACAGAAACTGTCTGGTAAGTAATACTATGTACTTATTATTTTATTCCTCGATAGATTCGAATCTTGAACTTTGCTGCTGTTGCTGACGTAGAATCAGACTTGATGACGTCATCGTGTTTCATCATCAACAACCCATAACGTCCCACTGCTGGGCTGGTCTCGTCTCAGAAGAGGGTCAAGGTGATACGGCTAGCATGTAAATGTTTATGTAAAACATTTACATACATGTTTTACATAGAAAACACTCGAACTCTGAAAAAAATATTTGTGGATCGCACAAACATTTGGTCCGACTTGATAATCGAACCCTAGGCCTCAAGCACAGCAGTCGCAAACGCACCCACTGCGCCACCGAGGCGATAAGAGGGTGTTACAAAAAACTTGATTTATTTTAGGCCTTTTAAGGGTCCTATTTAAATTTTGCCTGGCCTGTTGCCGAGTATGATTAAAAGCTGTGATATTCATTTTATATCGTTATCCAGCCAAAAGCAATCGAATTTAATAGTAGTAACCGTCCTTCAACTATCACCATCCATTGTTTTCCTAAAGAAGCACCAACTATCCTGGTCTTGGGCAGTCCTCGTCTATCTGCCGCCAGCCACTTTATCAAATCACCAGTCCTTCGTAAAACAGGGCGCCCAGTCAAATTTCATGTTATTATTATGCTCTTTCATTCTGTGTCTGAGCGTTTATTTTTTTTAGTATATGTCCCCCTGTAATTAACGGTTGAGGAGATTTAGGCTTCGTAGCCTCACTTACTGAAAAGCGGTAAAATAATAGTTGAACACCGATGATATGGGAAGTCGTGGCACCAATCGCTTAATTGCTCTCCTGTCGCTTACTGTAAATAGTTTTAGAGTTTTAGTATATCTCTGTATCCACGAGCCTACTCGTATAACCTGTTCAAAATCTCACAATTTAAAGGTATCGCAATAATTTTATAATTTTTTAAATGCAAATAAGTACCGCTTATAATCAAAAACTAATATAAACATCTTCGAAAATCATTCGCAAATGTAAGCAATAAGAAAATAAAAAGTCTAAACAGAGTTTTATCAATCTGAAGACGTAGCAAAAGTCAGTATCCAGACCTCGAATGTATTCATAGTATTCATGAAACAAATTGTCCTTGTATTCCGTTGTTTAGTCTGTGAAGCAGCTTGCAGTTGCCATAACAAACAATTGTAATAAGCAGTGCAATACTGAAGTGAAACAATTGTCGGTAGCGGCCACTCACAAAAATTGTTCACCCACTTGCGCTGTGACTCACCACGGGGCGACAATTTTAATGGATCGTTTACATTGCTTGTTTGTTTAGTAAATTCTAGAATTTGTGTTTTATATTTAATTCACGCTACAGTAATATAAGACATTACTTAAAATATAGTTAAATATACATAATAAATAAAATAATTTCGGACATCTTTAACACAACGCCATCTAGTTCCGAACTAAGCAAAGCTTGTATTATGGGTACCAGACAACTGATATAAATACAGAAACAACTTTTTTTTAATACATGACATACAAACTATACATAGAAAACACCGAAACAAATATTAAAACAAAAGTTAATTGAAAAGTATTTGACTGTTATGTAGCTCTTGAACATGGATAATAGCATATTTTATTGAGCTCCTAAAAGTCGAAAAACGTTAAATTTACGTAATACTATCTGAGTCTTTCACATTACTAGAATCTTTTATAAATATGTATTATCTTTCTACACTACATTTCTGGGAAACCATTTCTCTTGTTACATCCTAATATTTTTCTATAACAATCATTATATTCGCAGTCCTATTCGACGTTTACATTTGAAACAAGATATATACCTACTTATTGTATCGAAGTAAGACTAAAAGAATGACATAAAGGTATCTAGCTCGCAATGTACTCGGTACAATTAGATTCAATCGTACGAGAGCTCGTTTTAGGTCGTCAGACATAGCCGTAGGGCATTCACTAACGACTGTACTTCTGTCTTAGCCCTAATGTCTCGTCGTGTCGACTATTAATTATTCAAATAGTTTTGTATGTTTTTACTGATAGGAGTATCAACTGTTGGTATAGTGAAGATGGTTGTTATAATGATCAAGGTAGGTAGGTCTCGACGGGGGCGGTACTAGACTCTCTTATAGAAGATAAACTTCAAGGACAGCTTTTTAGAAGCATCTAAAACATAACATGAGTCACCTCGCTGCATTGTTCGCATTCACGATGTGTTGAGTGACCGTTTTTCTTTGACTCATGCTTTCCATCAGTAAGAGAAGGCACTTTGGTAGACTTATGAGTGAATTAAAAATAACCTAATAAATGGTAAGTGACTACTGAAGCCACCGGTCTTAAAAACGTGGAACTTCGATATTTCAGTGCCTGAACGGCCATATATGTAAGACCATAATAAAAACTTAGAATGTGTGTCAATATATGGGCGAAAGTTAGGTGTATATCTGGCTTAATTTTCTTTTTCTTTCTTTTCCGTTTGGGGAGTTAGATATTTATATCCATAGTACTATTATAAATTTGACACTTACTCTGCCAACCTGTTACGATTTTACGGTTTAATCGCTGAAACTTAGAATATTATTATAAGCACTGAAACGATTTCAATGAAATTTGGCATTTAGATATTTTGATTGATTCTTGAAGCTGCCTCGTTAGTCTAGTGGTTAGCGTATGCGACTGCTAACCAAGAGGTCTCGGGTTCAAATCCCGGGTCGGGCCAAAAAGTGTTTTTGGGATTTTCTTAGGAAATTCCTAATAGCAGCCCGAAGTTTGGAAGTTTGGCGGTGATTCACGCCCGTGCCTCGGAGAGCACGTAAAGCCGTCGGTCCCGGTTGTCATGAACATCTATGGCAATCGTTATTGGGAAGTCGTAAATTGCGTAAATTTTGTATGAAGTTTTCCAAGTACACATTGTAGAAGTTAAGCCTCTATAACTCCTGAACTAACAAAGTCATCTAATTCGTTGTAGTTTTCATTTAAAGTTCATTATATGGACCACTATAACGGATTTTTCCAGATTTTTTGAGCCGGCCGATTAGCTTTTAGAGGGGAGATGCCCTGTTTTAACAAAAAAGTGGCCTTTGAAGTGGAATTTCTCGCAAACGGATACCTAAATTAAAAAATCGTCTTAACAACCTATATAATGATACCCCACATGATGGAGTAGCCGCGAGAAAAAAAAAACATCCCTACTTTACGTGTAGGGGAGGTACCCTAAATAAAAATATTTTTCATAATTTACAATACATATTCATGCAAAGTTTCGGTTTTCCAGCACTTACCGTTTTGTCGGTAAGTCGAGGACGGACGGACGGACGGACGGACAGACGGACATGACGAATCTATAAGGGTTCAAAGTCATAAACTTCGGAACCCTAAAAAGTTGTAGATCTTTTAATTACCTACAACTTTTACAATTAACTTTTTTCCATAGGAGTTTTGCCGGAAATCGAGATAAACCGTTTTTTACTCTTTCTTTTATATATTTAGCCATCCAAAGTGACTCTACCCTGCCTGATGGAAAGCATGAGCAGAATCCAAGAGCCGGGGCTACCACACTTGCTGCGAATGCAGACAATAATGTATGGCGGCCCACACTATGGCGGCTTAGTGAGATGCTTTTTCACGCCCCGCTTAAAGGACCCGAAAACCTCCCCCCCCTACCCCTTCCCGACCTCAGATCGCCAGTCAATTATTTTTCGTTTCATTTTTATAATATTCTCCACCTTTTCCAATAGGTTCTTTAATTTTATTTGTTTTCAAAAACTATGTACCCTGGTCTACTGGTCTATATGTCATTTACAAACTATCATTATGGTTGCCATGCAAGTGTGTTATGCCTAGCAACCTGGAAAGTTTTGACAGGAGATAAATAGTGATACATTTTGACATCTACGATTTATGTATTTTTATAATCACCTAGCTTTGGCCTTTGTATCTCGATTATTGCAATAAAAAGTAGCCTATGTCCTTTCCCATGTTCAGTTCTATCTTCATACCAAATTTCATCAAAATCGGTTCAGTGGTTTAGGCGTGAAAGCGTAACAGACAGACAGACAGAGTTACTTTCACATTTATAATATTAGTAGGAATTGTTTAATTATTTTTTGGCAATACATGTATAAATATCAGCATCGTTACATTGTCCTCATATTTAACTGTTTTCTTAATGAAATGCCTAAAACAATGTAATCAAAAATTGTAAAAGCTATGTATGAAAAGAGTATCCATGGAGTTTCTTGTCTGTTCTTCTCCATAGGATCGAATTGGAACAGACAATTAGCTTCTCGACTGACTACTTGACGTTTCAAAAGTGCCGTATTGGTTTATTTGAAATAAAAATGGTTTGATTTGATTTGATTTGAATTGGCGGATAGACAGACAGGCAGAAATCATGGAAGTACATAAAAAAATATGGGTTAACAAAAGCCCCAAGTAAAAAATAAACAATTGTATTACGTTTACTTCATTTCCTTAGACGACTTTCAGATAACTATCAAACAATATAATTTTCATTGAATCAGCAGTATAAGCAACTTTAAGAGACGGTTTATGTTGGCACTGAAATGTATAACATATAACATTTTACGGTCGTTTAGCTTCGAAAGCGGAGAAGCTTTTAGGAGTTCCTACCCCGATCGGAATAACAATGTATCTTGGAGTGATCTAGACTTAATATTTACTTTGTGTTTTGATGCTCCAACCATTGGCTTCGTTTACGCTTTTTAAATAAGTACTACAAACGTTATTCTGCTTATGTTTGTCTCTCACGTGTAAGGTTTTTTTAATGTTTGCCGGAGTTCCAATCGGTTTCGACAATAGCACACTTCAAATTATTGTTAAATTGACGAAGCTCAAAGAGAACCTAACGTCCTAATATTTGGCATTCCGCATTTATCTACTGCCACTCATTTTCCAAAAGTCCTCCGCAGGGCTCCATGCAGCACGTTTGTCTAATCACGGTTTCCACTCTGGCAATATCACTTTGAACTAGAATTTAGAATAGCAAAAGAACAATGCTGTCTTAAATGATCATACTCATCGCTTATAGTCGAGTGGCCTTAAGTGATTGGAAACAATCATCGAGGGTAAGCAACGACGGCGCGGTCAGATCTAGATGGGTGACCGTATGTGGCATGATATGTTTTAAGCGTTTCTGTGATTCAGAGGTCACGTTAAGCAGTCTGTCCCGGTTGTCATCATAATATAGCAGTCGTGAAGCTTAGGTGGAGGCCTTCCGGCGGCTTTAAAACATCCAACGGCAAGATGTCACGAAGCCACAACGTGTCTTGCCAGTCCCCAACCCGCACTCGGCCAGCGTGGGGACGTATGGCTTTAACCCTCTCATGAGGAGGAGAGGGAGAGAGGAGGAGACCCGGGCCCAACAGTGGGACAACACGGGTTGTTGATGACTCGGTTGAGTATCAGAAACTCCATGAAATATTTTTTTAAACAATTCTTTAGTTGCTTTTCACTGAGTGAGCGAAATCTCAGTCTCTGTGAGTGAGTGAAACATAGACTGAGTGAAAATCAACTCATAGAAAAGGAGTACCTTTTCACTTAAGTTTCTGACCGGTCGCAAACTTCGGGAACCCCACACACGCCCTTCGTTTATCCCACGAAGGTTATGGTGCAAAAAGCATTTTCTGCGAAAAAAATTACACTCTTATGCCATGAAAATAATGTAGGTATCTTAAAACAGTATATGAATATTATATCGATCGCATACGGTCCAAGTCTACCATTTTACCTGTGACGCAAAGCGTAAACGAAGTTCGGAATCTCGACCCTTCTCTCCGAGGGGTCAAAAACATTGAATGTAATTCTTAATATTTCATTCATGTATTATTGTATTAAGTAGCCCCACCGCATTTCACACAACTTTGTGTCTACCCCAAAAGCTACGATTCTGCTCACCCCGCTCAAACCGGTCCTCAGTCACGCTTATAGAATATTTTGAGTTGAGTACCATGCGTAATCGCTATAGGGTTGTCACTTACTTTATATTAAAATAATAATTCAAGTGAATCTAGTCAAAAATAGGTATCACAATTATTATAATGCGAGCTGAGACTGACGATTGTTGTAATTCGCTAGTAATGCCGTGAAGAGAAGATAGTTTAAAAAAATTTGCCTTAAAGCCCTATAAATTCCAGTCGAGTCGTTCCAGAGACTAGCCGAAATAAACAGACATATATAGACAGACCCTTCAATTTTATTTCTTTTTAATATTGTAAATGTTTTTAACAGGTAAATTTAGACTCAATATATATATATCATCATCATCATCATCAACAACCCATAACGTCCCACTGACGGCTCGGGTCTACTCTTAAGAGAGATGACCTGAGTACTATAAAAAATATATATATATTACAGATGTTTTATTATGTCCGTGGACGGGTTCACACTATTCTAGATACAGAAGTAATGACAATCGTAATGAAACGAAATTAAAATTCTTTATTTGCATAGACCCTTGCGGGTACTTGTAATAAATTTAAAAAAAAGTCAAGGACACGAATTGGTAGCTGAACCGATAAGATTCAGTCTAAATTTACACGAGATTTAATTTATTATTACGAGTATAAAATCTTAGTCTAAAATACATACGAAGTTGAGCTTTTAATCAAATTAACTAGAATTAAATTAAAGCTCGCTCCGTACAGCGCTTTAAATTCCTTTATTCTTTTTATACGTATCCACTCTGTACGTTTGTTCGCTGTGAGTCTAGGTTGGCTAATGCGCTCAACACAATGAGTTTTCCCAGGAACAATATTAAAATACTTTCTAGTGAAATGCTCTTACCAACTAGGATTAATAGATTATGTGTGTAAGGCATATATACAAATAAATGAAATTATACTATATTCAAATCAAATCAAATCAAATCATTTATTCTGCAATTAGGTTACATGAACACTTTTGCAAGTAAAACTTTTTTTGAGCAGATGAGTTCGGCCTTTCCTAACTGGACTATTTATATATATTTGTAATATCGATTGAACAGTTTTTTTTAATTAATGCATAGGATCGAATATAGGGTATTTTTGTCGGATTGTCGTATGTCTGTCTATCTGTCTGTTTGTTCCCGCTAATCTCTAGAACAGCTTAATTGATTTTAACGGTACTATAACTGTTATTTAGCTGATGACATAAGGGTCAACTTGGGCATTTTTTAAAAATAGCTTCGCTATAAAGGCCGTACTTG
Organism: Phragmatobia fuliginosa; assembly: GCA_932526445.1. Lineage (NCBI taxonomy): Eukaryota > Metazoa > Arthropoda > Insecta > Lepidoptera > Erebidae > Phragmatobia > Phragmatobia fuliginosa. Next base: position 1,026,952 of record OW052072.1, read on the forward strand.
CGATTAATGACAATAACTGCAAGCAACATCTCGGATTTCAGATAGTCTATGTAAGACGTCTCCCACGTAAGACAACACTGTGATTCAGAAATTGTTGTGGGTGTTCTTTGTATTCATTTTATGCATTTTTGTAAAGTTCTGCGTGGCACAGGATGTATATTCCAATGCGAGAGTTGTATTTTTTAAACAATAAAATATAATTATTAAAAAAAATTGACAACCCTAGCGCCAACGAATGTGTGGCCCTTAAACGTGTCATTCTGATAGACGTGACGAACCAGTGATGTTGATTGAAATAACGCTGTTACTCTCCAATACATTATATTATTAGATAAATAGGACAACACAATGCTAGTACGTAGTTCTTTCAAATTATTTTGATTATAATAAAAGATAATTGAACACAAGATTGAAGTATCAATAGATATAATTTATTTATAAAGAAACTAATACAGTATAAAGAGGTCATAATGTTACACGCACGCTATTGAAAATTACGTTTTTTCATCACATGTAATAACTATAATAATAATATATAAAGCTATCTAATTTTGATAAGGTTTGTTTCAAGTTTTCATTCCCTTTGCATTACTATACATTGTTTCAGCATTATTTTGCACCCTTAGTGCCGATCCGTATTCTTAACCCGCTACACACACCACAGATTCTTCATCATTCTCTAGGTCTCCAGAGACCTGCAGAATTAACCACAACAACTGAAATATTCACTAAGCCGCCACGGTGTGGACAGCATGCTGCGTTGTATGCACTCACAATGAGAATGTTGGCCTCTAATCCTGAATTCTACTCATGCTTTCCATCGGGAAGAGTAAAGTCACTTAAAAGCTTGAATATACCTATTAAAAAACTCGTTAATCTTTTATAAACAACACAGCGACATGACGAAAAGAGACAATTTCTTGCTGCAAAACTATCATCTCTTGGCATTCGTTGAAGTTTGTATCATCGTATTGATATTAAAAACAATATTAAGATGATAATAATATTAGTAATTATTTTTTGTAAATAGAAAAATAGCCACTAGTATTGTCTTGGAAAACACACGAAGCTACTAAGACTAATTAATGTTGTACTTAAAGGAAATACTTATTATTAAATTGATTCAGTCAGTAAATTGCAAATTATTAATATTGATTCAATAAAATACGTTTTGCTTGTTAAAATGGTCATATATATACGTTATAGAAAAACATATATACATTTTTGTGCTAAATTTTGGCGCAAAAAATTGATTTGATCAGGGCTTTTGGTAGATAGCGATCTGGCGGGGTTGAGTAGCAAACTTTCGCGTTCAGATAAGATTTAAGTACTGGAAACAATATTTTACTTTTCTTTATGGGCTTTCGACCATCTTTTTCAAAACATGGTCAAACAAACAAAAATCTATAAATCAATTTTATACAAGTACCTAGTGTAGATTTTTTTTTAAAACATCAAAAAATGAGATCGAAAACCACAATAAATTTATAATTATTAATAATAGATGGCATTAGTTGTTTATGAAGTCTCAATAAAGTGTAATAACATCACTCGTAATTTCTAACACACTAGTCACACTACCTGTGATTTATTTGACTTATCTTATACTAGATGTCTTTCAAACTAATTATAATATGTTTTAAGTCAATCATAACTCAGTAGAATGTAATTTCTATTACAAAACTGTAACAAAACTTTTGTTTACTTTTATAGTTCCTAAATATTTAACTAGATGGCGCTAGTAGTATTGAAACAATTTTTACATGAGCAAAGTTAAACAATTATTATTGTTACCTTGTTTTATATTTCTTTATTTCAGCAACATGATCACTTACCTGATACACTATTGGTATAAATAATTATGACTAGGCAGAAGCAGAAGCTAAATATATTATAAGTGAAAATATTTATCTTTGTAAAAGTTATTCTTAGAGGCTAAAAATGCTTACGTATGGCCTTAACCCTCTCTTGGGAGGAGACCTGAGCCCAGCAGTGGGACGTATGGGTTGTTGATGAAAAATGCTTATAACCAACAAATATAACTGCTAATAATAGCAAGTGTAAAATCTATACAAATAAATAATATATTACTACTTAAAACGCGGGTAATGCCGCGGGACTTAGTATAATACGAGATATAAATACCCACCGTGGTAGGATGAAAAAATAAAGTTAAGAAAATAAAGAGGTCAGGAGCGAGCTTTACCTACTTCAGTACGATGGGTTTACTCGAAGAAATAATCTCCAAATCGGATGTTAGGTGGGGCCACGAGAGTTTGAATTTAATATTTTTCTTACCCAACTGTGTTAAAGGAAAATTTTTCGGAGGCATGGCTTAGTTTGTGTGTGGTCTATTTTCGACTGTATGTCGACTGACTTGCTTAAGCAATGCTCTGAAAATATATAATGCAGACACCACACTTCGTTATGCGCTATTCGTTATGTGTCTACGCCGTATTCGCCCAAATATTAGTTATGTGCGCAAACAACAAACATGCCATCCACACTTCGAACTGGTATGTGTCTACTTCGATGTGTCATTGTCATTTTTATGGTGAACGAAACGAATATACTCTCCATTCTTCGCCGCATGCGCGCAAATAACCCGCATAACGAATAGCACATAGCGAATTGTGGTGTCTGCTTAAGAAAGACTGATTTGTGATGAATGTACTCAATAAAATGATTTCAAGTCTATTAATAGTAGGTATTTTAATCTGTCGAAGTGGAGTGACGACCTGCGTAAGATGGCTGGCAAGACCTGGATGCGAGAAGCCCAAAATCGATCAGAGTGGTGTGCAATGGGAGAGGCCTATGTCCAGCAGTGGACTGCGATAGGCTGATGATGATGATGATTTTAATTTATACAAATAAATAAAATTGAAGTGTCTGTTTGTAATATCGGTAGAAAGTTAATAGAGTACACACATCAGATATGCATTTTTTTTTATTTGTATGTCTGTTTGTTTCATCCGGGTAATCACTGGAATGACTTGACCGATTTTGACGAGATTTTCACTGGTAGAAAGCTGATAACATAAGGAGTAACTTAGTATGCATTTTTTTTAGACTAGCTTCTCTCCCAGCGTTACTCGCAGTTAACAATAATAACACACCACGGGATGAGTCTAAGAGACTAGTAACTAATAAAGAGAGTCAGCTTGAAATGCTAGACACTAATTTGTAGTTTCAATTAAAATTAGCAGTATTCTGTGAAATTCGGATGCCTAAAAGCACAAATTGTTGTACAAATTATACAGTCATACTACGATTCCAGTAAAGTATGTATCAGGACTCCACAACTCCGAACTACAAATGTTAGGCAAGTTTTTAGTACTAAAATTTAAACACTCGATTGTCGGCACTTCGTGGAACTTTTTAAAATACATTCTTGTTTGATAATGCCATACAGCGAAACCGGTGTTCCAATTTCTCTTCCAAAGAACGCATGTAATTCAAATTACTTTTACGTTCTACTTCCAATTGCGACTCCAACTGCTCAATTTTATTTTTTAAGTTATCATAATCCTGCGACAAGAACGATACTGTAGATTGTATGTTAGAATTTTGAAGCTTGATTTCCTCCATAGATTCACAAAGCATTTCAATTTTTTTGTTTTGTTCGTCTTTGAACTCACAGAACATGTTCTTCATTTCAGTCATGAAACTAGATAAACAACTCTCCTGGTCAGTTCTTGACTCCATACATTTTCGTTTGTTACGGCGTTTCACATCAGGAATCTGGCATTCGACACGAATGGACTTGTCGCCCTCAGATATGTTAGGTTCAGATGTGCTATGATGCAAAACAGGTACAGCCGGTGCCGTTAGTGACGTCGATGTTATAGAGGTTTGTGGCGGATATCTGTTGGTCGGCATCGTTCTGAAGTTCTGGGAAGCAGAATCTGAGCAGTATGGGCAGATGGCACGATGCTGATAAGATGTTTAGATCAGCAGACTTGCGGCAGTATGAAAATCGGTCGAAAAATTATGAACCCTCAGTTAAAATAAAATATTATTTTTATCATTTGTTATTTGTGGTACAAATTTCAATCTTAATACTGGCAACACTACCCGGAAGTAAGTGTTCGATGACAGGTTGATGAGTGTCTTTGACAAGTGACGATGTCGGGTGACAGTTAATATGTCAAATAATAGGGAGACTTAGCTGCTATATATGTCTCGTATGTTGCTGTCTTCTTCGCACAGACACCGCCAACTGCTGTCACCTTATAAGCGCCTGGTACTTCGTCACTTTATGAACCAATTTATTTTATTTTAAAATACGTATTTTATTTAATTTTTCAAGCAAATAAACAATTGTACACACGTCCGTTCACTACAGAGGTCCGGAGGGAAGGGGGATATTATCATTATGGATTTAATTCTTTTTAACCGACTTCGAAAAAGGAGGAGTTTCTCAATTCGGCTGTATTGTTGTATTTTAATACCTCAGAACTTTCGATTGGGTGAACCGATTTTGATAATTGTTTGTCTGATCCCATGATAAGGAAACCAGGACTAATGATAAAACCCTGGAGAAATTGAAGGAACTCGTCAAATATCACAACTGTCACAAATTGGGTACTTGGTTTTTTTTAATCGGTTTTATCTTAAAATTTGTAAATTTACGAAAACTGTTCAGTAGCAGATGTGCAATTGAAGTGGCATATTTTTTTAAATAATTATATACAAAATAATCATTTTACTACTTCTACAAATAATAAAATGTCTGCTAAGGATATTCAATATCCAATATACTCAATATGCTTAAAAATCGCTAACTTACTAGCCACATCGTAAAAAGTATATATCGTATTAAAAATCATTTGTCTGCTTCTGCTAATTGCCTGGAAATCTGCTATTGCGATTATTCCTATTACAGCGTATTTATTCGAACCGTCTATTCGCATATTATTCGCATTAAAGAGAGAATTATTTGTTGATGAATTAAATATTATCGAATACGAAGAGATCATTACGAATGAATGTATGAGTGTTACCGTTGTGTGTGATTCTCGACTAATATTTGACGAATTAAAATGAAGCGACGTATAATTTTCTCTTATAGAGAGCGAGTCTAGTACCTATTTAAATTCTACATTCTAATGGTTTATATTAAAGCCTCAAATAAAAGATGGATGGTTCTTTTCCAGTTTATTCCATTAATTACGGTTTCATTATCAATGAAATAGATGAGTCGATTTTAATCAAAGTAAGATATTCGACTCCCGACTATTTCGCATTTCAAACAAAAAAATAATAAAATTGACACGGTTCATCTGTTCGAGAACTACGTGAGACACACACATTGACTGCCTCGTTGGTCTAGTGGTTAGCGTATGCGACTGCTAATCAAGACGTCTCGGGTTTAAATCCCGGGTCGGGTCAAAAGTGTTGTTGGGTTTTTCTTACAGGACATTCTTAATAACAGCCCGAAGTTTGGAAGTTTGGCGATGATTCACGCCTGTGCCTCGAAGAGAACGTTAAGCCGTCGATCCCGATTGTCATGAACATCTATGGTATATTGGGAAATCAGTGCATTCAAATAAACTGAAAACTGGTTCAACCTTCGAGATTCAGTTCACCCTCAGGGTTGCGGAGGTCCGATACCTATCGCTCCGTGGAAAAAACTGATATTTAGATAAAACCGGTTGAACTAGTAGCCGACCCCAAATAATCTTAGGAATAAAGGCTAGGAAGATGATGATGTATACGTATTTACAAAAAAGCATATAAGTAGTATACTATCAGTCAATTTACCTTTTATAGTGCAATCTCTGCTTAGTTTGAAGCTACTTGTCCGAAATATGTATTTATTTATATTATCTATCTCATAGCAAATTTTGCGAAGATTGGGTTCACAGAGCAGAGGTCAGGATTGAAGTTATGACCTCCGATCGAGTTCATATTACACGACATTGGCTATCGGCTCTTCAATTACGATAGCTATTTGTCTTCTATTGGGTGGTTTTCAAAAATATCGAAATGGATTTCGGATCCCAAGGAAGTTGAGGGAACTCCTCAAATATCATAAGCACAATTGTCGCGATTTGGGTACTCGTAATAGTTTTTCTATGAAGTCGGTTCTTTTTTGTTAAAATGATTATGGAAACTTCAAGCCTTCAAGATTTTATTAATTTCTGATCGATCCGTAGACTAGGAGCTTCTTTAATACACATTTATTAGTTTCATCTGTATGTTTGTTTCATAAGTGGTTTATAAACAACGTTTATAAGCGTGTTTTTTAGTTTTTTTCAACGATATTCAAATTGTTTGTACTTAGGTAATTTATTCATAGTTATTATTTTGACTGCCTTGTTGGTTTGGTGGTGAGCGTATGCGGCTGCTGATCAAGAGGTCTTGGGTTCGATTCCCGGCTCAGACCAAATATTTGTGTCATCCACAAATATTTGTTTCGGAGTCTGGGAGAGTCTATGTATAATATGTATGTATTTACAAAAAAAAGTATGTTTATGTATTTATATCAGTTGTTTAGTACCCATAATACAAGCTCTGCTTAGTTTGGAACTAGATGACGTTCTATGTAAGATGTCCGAAATATTTATTATTATTATTATAGTAAATGTATTATATTTTTTGAATACAGAACAATGTCACTTATATTGCTAGTATAGCACAGACTTGTTTGGAAACAGGTGTGCGTGTATAAAATTTTGGGACTGACGGTTCAATTTATGTTATTATATTACTCATCATCATTAGCAGCCTTTAACAGTCCACCGCTGGACATAACGCCTCATATTAGAAAGGAGGCTACTACTAATAATAAAATTCTCTAATTTATATGTAATAAATACTGCATTGTTGCATCTGCAAATTCTAACTATGATACCCCGCGGTGCATTGGCACACAGCTGCACTTTAAACCTAATTGTTGCAACTTATATTAGTTCACTTTCTCTATATAAAAGTTTTAATACCCTACCACATTTTTACATGATATTATCATTGGACTTCACTTGAACTTGCCACGGGTAGTGACTTGAAGTCATGTGATAATTGATTATTATCTTTATAATAGCTTTTGCCCGCGGTTCTGCCCGCGTATAGGTTCGACATGGCGGTACATAGTAGCCCATGTGTTATTCTAATGTGTAAGCTATATTATTGCTAAGTTTCATCAAAATTCATTCAGTAGTTTTTGCGTGAAAGAGTAACAAACATACATACATACGTTCTCCAGCATATGGCCAGCTTACTGCCACTTCAGATAAATATGGTTAACATAATTAACCACATACGTTTATGTTAAGATGCATACTTCAAAAAGTAAAATTATTCAATATTTAATTTAATTCTATACGTTATGTAACTACACACTAATACATCTGTATCATATCTATCTAATTAAATATTTTATTTACTAGATAGGGCAACACGAAAAAAAGAACATTACTAATTAATCAACATGTTCGGAAACAAATGTCGAAAACTAGAAACTCCAAAACTAGGTCAATTAACCTTGTATCTATAAAAACATGCGGAATGGTGTTGCTAGGCGACGGACACAGCTGATGTACGTATCACCTGCCCCAGGTGCGCATACGCATGCGTGACGCGACAAGTGCAATTTGTGTATGTGTGTGAAGAGTGAACACGCACCAAATGGCAAACTCGTAGACAAATGTAACTATAAAATTAAATGGTTAGCATGGGTGATTTGTTTCGATAGCAGAGATGTAATCAAAATAAGAAGTGTTGGTTTATATTACAGAATGATATTATGGTCTAAGCTTTTTGTAATGATGCAATAAATTTCTGTTTGAAAGTAAAAGGTCTATTGATATTTATATCCACATAATGTGTGTTCAAAGTTGTAGTCTTACTTTTTTAATAGTTTGCAATATATTGTAGCAATAAAGTTGTTTTTTTCTACAGGCAGGTGTGTATTATTTTCTATTAATTACAATATGGTTTTATACATTTAATAATATAGTATTGTAATATTTATACGAATTATTTAAAATTAAAAAAGGTGAGTTCAAGCATTTATCAGTAGCTTTAAAAAGATCATATGAAAATTGTAATAGTCTACAATTGTATGAATAGAATGAACACACACGAAAAACTACTAAACGGATTTAGATGAAACTTTACAGTAGTATAGTTTATATATCAGAATAACATATAGGCTACTTTTTATTGCAACAATCGAGATACACGCGGGCGTAGCCGCGGTCGAAAGCTAGTATTTTTAGGAAAGTAAAAAAAGGTGTCTTACATTATAAATTACGTTGTAACGGTGTTCAACACACCCCACATAACCCTTGACTACGATGCGTAGAAGTCCGTGCAGTGTGTGTGTCCTCGCAGCGGTAGCCAATGGTGAACATTCACAAATTTCGAAATTCGAATCGACCCTCAAATGTCAACAGAATTTTTTGAATGAATGAAAGGTAGTAGTATTGTAACGGTTTCTGCATCTGGTCGAAACAGCTGATTTTGACACATGGTTGTATGTTCAATGAAACATTGCCTATCAGGGATAATGATGCTCGATGGTATCTGAATTGATCTGTATGGGTGCGAATGGCTTAAATAATTGAATGAAAAGGAATGCTACCCTATTTGTACTGTTACACACAAAAATATTCAATTTATGGCAATATAAAAAAAGAAAATTTTAATAAGTAACGTATAATTGAAATTATATAAACACCTTTTACATGTGGCTTTGAAGTGGTGCGTCTGGCTTCTGAATTTGATGGTCGTTGACAGGGATCAGCTGTTCTCGCACGCGCTTAATACCGAATGGAATACAGTCGCTCGTTGATAAAATTGGTTTCATACAAACACTTCTATAGACCTTCTAATACTTCAATGTATATTTTTACAAACCTTTCACATTGAATAAATGTTAGGGTAAAAGTTATATTAGTATCTACTAATGTAGGACATTGTGAACTTCAACACAAAGAACCAACAATATCTCTCCTGATATTTTTAAACGTTATAAATTAGCTTCACCTGTATGTTTGTTTGTAACCGACTCATTTGGGTGCGATTTTGACCCACTTTAAACGGCCAGATTTCGTTCAAACTTTGTAGATTTATCGAGGACCGATGACAATACTCTAATTTGAAAAAAATTACTAAAAAAAATTTCAAACAAATAAGTTATTTTTTAGTCTACAAATAAAAAGTTACAAACACGCTTTTAAACTATAGCCGGTTCCAAAAATAACGGGTCAGTCACATAAACCAATAACGGGTCAGTCACATAAACCCGAATATCTCCCGAACTACGTATGCCATCCTAATGAAACGAAGACTGTTCAATTGAGAATTTAATTATACAGATAAAAAATAAAATAAAACTTAGTTACACCCACAATATTAATCTTAAATTAAAAAAAAACTAAAGTAGTCATATTTTTCTTAAGATTACATTTTTTTTATGATTGTTTTTTTGCTGTTTTTCATCACTTTCTTCATTTAATACTTTGTATTGCCTCCACGTGATGAAGCCTCCAGTGATGAAAAACAGCCTACTACTTTAGTTTTTTTTTAATTTAAGATTAATATTGTGGGTGTAACTAAGTTTTATTTTATTTTTTATCTGTATAATTAAATTCTCAATTGAACAGTCTTCGTTTCATTAGGATGGCATACGTAGTTCGGGAGATATTCGGGTTTATGTGACTGACCCGTTATTTTTGGAACCGAGTGTATATTTTTTTAGTAATTAATTTAACTAACACATATCAAAGTTTGACCTGTATTTTGTGAAAGATTCTAAGAGAATAAATTAACTACTTCAGACAAGTGACCAAATTTAATTTTATAAGAATTAGAAGTTCATTAAATAGTCTACTTCAGCAGTTTTATCTAAATATTTTAATATCAATGATAAGTAGATGTCATAAAGTAGAGGTCATAAAGATAAAAAGGTTTCTAGAGCCGTTTTCAATCACAGGACAGAACAGAACCTGACCTCTTCGAGCTACTGCAGTTTACACATACCCTCACATAGGTCTATCCTTTTCCTCATATAAACCTACCCTTTTCTGACATAGGCCTACATTTTTCTTCGACCTGATCGACTTGAGTGATTGGTGAGAGAACCTGAATCGCATAAGGCTTCATTAGTAGTGTGATGTGTCTTCGTTAGTACCAGAGTATGCAACTGTTGATCAAAAGGTCTCGGGTTCGATTCCCGGGTTGGACCAAATATTTGTATCATTCTCCCGGCTTTCACAGGCCGGGAGAATGATACAGAAACATTCGACCAGGTCACCATGCTATAGGTCACCATGCTGAATTGCTTACCCTTGCAATGCGGATGGTGACCCCTATTCCTGGATTCTACTCATGTTTTCCATTAGGCAAAGTAGACTTTGGTAGGCTTAATATAAAAAAAAAATGGCCAGAAACATAATATTAAGTCTACATAAAACAGACTTATTATTAATAATGGAAAAGATTTTCTTTATTAATATTCCCGACGTATTGACGATAATATTTTCAATTACAAACCATCCGGTGTTGATGAGCAGTTTCGGAGCATGTTCTCGGAATCAATTTCCTCTCACTGTCCATTGTATGCAATACTAGTATCGTATCTCGTTATCGCTATGAGTGAAATTCACTAGATAACTTATAGAAATTTCTAGACTTTAGTTTATTTGGTGTAGTAATAAGCATTAATTAATTATGAAAAGTCAATAGCGACATCCTTAAATAGTTCACTTATGAAAATTGGCTTCTGGTTTAGAAGGAGGTTTTTGGTTTATTATACCACACTAGTAAGAATTGGTGGAGTTTCAAGTTTTCTTTCTGATTGCACGGTTTGATTTTGTTAGTTTTTGTTATCCGTTTATCGACTCTTTATCAATCACGAAAAGTTTAGTTCGACAGGGACGCTACTACCCCCTCTTACAGGAGACCAACTTAGGCCGTTGCTTAGGTCATGCGCAATGAGCATGGTGACCACCTTTTTTTTACGTGTGGAAATCCCCTTGGACCGTCACCTCGCCGGGGTTTGCAGCGGGGTGGTTTGTCGGACTCGAACCGACTAAAACCACTCGGTGTGCCGTCTATGTGCCTCAATTTTTTTTCGTGATTTGAGAGAGAGAATTCATTTTTCATTTTGTTTTCTTTTTTTAAAATTTAAAACAACTCCCGCATTAGGAATATAAATCCTGTGTCGCGGAGGACTTTACATACAGATAAACATACATATAAACATACAGAACAACAATTTGTGAATTATACAAAGTGTTTTCCCACGTAGGATTTGAACCCACGACACTTGGCGAAATAGAAAGCGGCGTGGCGACCTCTTAGACCACTAGGCCAACCGTGAAGTCATTTGAGAATGCAGAATTTGAGAGTATTCTGTTGAGATGGCGCCCGCGTAGTGCGGGCAGACGCTGGGACTAGTCCAGAAGGAGATCTCTTCCCTAGACTCCTCCTAAAGTTCTGGCACATGGTGACCACTACTCTAAGGTTATACTCATCCGGCAGAGTAGAGTCACTTTGTGCAGGCTATACAGATTAAAAAACACGCACTATCCACACAAAAAATCTTGTCCTTCGATGTACGAATATTATTTGATTGGATATATTGTTTTAAACTTTCATGGTCAGTAACATTTAAATATAAATCTGCGGGATTGCTATCATGTACCTTTTTGTTTTTGAGTATCCGATATTTCGGCGCTGTTGCAAGCGCCATGATCACGGAGTAACTGAAGATCTTGCGGGTGGGATGTTATTGGTAGACATATCGGCCTACCCTCTTTCGAAGTCTTTTACTACGATCGCCCCCGGTACCACTGTTTACCAACTCACTATTCACTCGTAACTGTTATCGACACACAACACTAACAGTACCTGTACTGTTGATTGGATGTATGCGTGGATATTATTATTCCCAATCAGTCGACGTGATCTTTATTTCTAATGGAACTATTAGTGTGTATGCTGAGCCAAGAACGGACGAATTGATATACACACATACAGGAAAGGAAATGTTAGTTTGTAAGTTTGTTTAAATACAATAGAAAATTAAGTATATAATTTTAAGATCAGCCCGAAAAATGACTAGTTATTCCCTCAAATAAAAATAGCAGTTGTGTATTTGAGATTAAAATTCATCTGTGAGATTAGTTCCATTTAGATCCATTCGCTGTTCTTGAGTGGTTGAATGACAATAAGTTGTACATCCATCTTCAAAAACCTTAGCGTTTTTAAAATTAATAAGATATTTCAAACTCTCAGACTCTTATGAGATCACAAGTGACAGTGACAATTAAAACTACTGTATTTGGGACCGACAAATTGATTTATATTATACAAAATTCCAAATTTCAGTATTTGAGAAAGACAAAACAGAACAATATTTAAAAAAAAAAATGTGAGCCGTCACGGGACGCCTGGCAGATGTGAAACATCGTCATTATTTTGTAAAAGTAATATGCAGAAAAGAACATATTGTAATAGGAACAAAATATGTCATAATGATAAATAAAATATTACTAATTATTAAAATAGTACAGTACACACTACTGCATATAGACTGTATATATATACCATCGTATAGCGTGCCGTGGCGACGCGTCGCCAGGCGTCGCCAGGCCAGAAATCTGTTTTACGTGTGGCTATAGATGTTTCACATCAAAAAGATAACTCTCGCATTAGGATACAGGATATGTGGCGGGGCTTTGCAAACATACATACGGACATGAAAAACACCCAGACTCAGAACAATAATTTTTGTAACACACAAAGTATTGTCCCACGTGGGACTTGAACCCACGACACTTGGCGCAACAGACAGCGACGTGGCGACCGCTTAAATCTATTGATTTAAGCAGTCGCCAAGTCGCTGTCACTGTCGCCAGGGGTCTGTTATGGATGTAATGGATCCTGTTAGAATTAATATATTCAATAATTTTGAGTTTTGACAGCTGGACCCAACAAAACCAAAGTAGAAATACACAACGTTCAACATTAAACCAGGACGAAAAACGACTATTTAGAACTAATGGTAATGTTTATATACGCTATTAAATAAATTACCAAGCCTTCCGGTCGCCATATCACTTATCTCACAGATGATTCCACAAAAAGTAACTTTTCTGAGAGCAGGATTTGATCTCGCAACAAATCGTGGTCAGCAACCGTTACGTCGTAATTAAAATTATCTACGGAGACATAACAGGACTATCTAGGGTCGTGTAGACCCGGACTGACGTGACCCTAACCGTCCGAGAACGATAATAGTCTTAGCGTATAGCCTACTTAGGACTGGGGGTTATTAAGTTAACGCTACTTGTCAACATAATAACATAATTCGAGGTGTAAACTTTTGCTGAGTAATTTAAGACTGAGCGCACACGTGCATATCAATGAGAAATACTTTATTTTGTTCGATGCATACGGTTATTTTTAAAAGTTGTTGTTGGTTGTTTTTTTTATGTTGGCTACCTCAGAATTCACATAAATAAATCTATACATTTATTTTATATGCCCGTTTGTAAGATATGATAGGGAAATTTATATGCCCGTTTGTAAGATATGATAGGGAAATTTATATGCCCGTTTGTAAGATCAAATTTTTTTTTTTAATAAATGCATTTGAAATTATGTTCGGTACTGATATCAAATAAATAGTTAGAAAAAAAATCTCTGTCTATGTGTCTGTTTGTTGCGGCTAAATCTAGAATAGTTGGGCCAATTATGACGGGACTTTCATTAACAGAAAACTGATCTCGAACTCATCTGCTCAAAAAAAAAGTTTAACTTGCAAAAGTGTTCATGTAACCTAATTGCAGAATAAATGATTTGATTTGATTTGATGTCATAAGGAGTGACTTAGGCTAGTTTTTAGGGTTCCGTAGCCAAATGGCAAAAAACGGAACCCTTATAGATTCGTCAAGTCTGTCTGTCTGTCTGTCTGTCTGTCCGTCCGTATGTCACAGCCAATTATTTCCGAAACTATAAGAGCTATAATATTGAAATTTGGTCAGACGATGTATTCTGTGAACCGCATTAAGATTTTGACATGAAAATAGAAAAAAACAATACATTTTGGGGGTCCCCATACTTGGAACTGAAACTCAAAAATTTTTTTTTCATCAAACCTATACGTGTTGAGGTTTCGAACATCATTTTTTTCTAAACTGAATGGTTTGCGCGAGAGACCCTTCTGAAGTGGAAAAATAAGAGAGTGATAAAACTAAAAAAAATATATGTTGTACACTACCATGCAAACTACCAACGAAAATTGGTTTGAACGAGATCTAGTGAGTAGTTTTTTTTTAATACGTCATAAATCGTAACACGCAATTTACCTTTCATCCAATCAATACACTAGTATAAAAACATCGATGAAAGTTTTATATGATGTTACTTGCTGATACGGAACCCTTCATGGGCGAGTCCGACTCGCACTTGGCCGCTTTTTTTTTTAGACTACTTTCGCTACGTGGCTTTACTCGTGTTTTACAACAATAACCGCGGGTAACACCGAGAAACTCAGCTAGTCCATACTAATATTGTAAATTCGAAAGTAATTGTCTGTCTGTAACGATTTCACAGATAAGCTACTGCATCGATTTCAATCAAATTTGGTATAAAGATACCTTGATTACTGAGAAAGACAGACTACCTACACGATTTACGATATACACGCATGCGGAGCCGATGGCAAAAGCTAGACAATAATAAAAGCTATCCCACTAAAAAGTATATAGGGTTACTTTTACTGACATAAGTCCTCCTTCAAAAATCAAAGCATCTAATCAAATTACATCCTCTGACCTCCGGAGGCCTGGAAAATGATGCAGAATTATTGGGCCTTCGGTCTTACACTCACCAACGAAATACGACAGCTAGAATTAGGTCATTATTAGAATGGTCTTCTGTGTGAGGGTAGTACTGTCCCGGTATAGCCGACCCATTCGTTCTGAAACCAGCGTGGTTCTACTACAGGCTATTATCTAAATTTATTCAGCAGTTTAAGCATGATGAAGTAGCAGATAGGCAGTAAGAGTACAGATAGACAGTCACTACTGTCAATAATTAAATCAGTAATTACATTTCAAATGTTCTCCACAAAATATTCTACATCAATGAGATACTGCAATCAGTTATTGTTTAATTGTATTTGCGACTAATAATTTATTTATTAATTAAAAATTAATGTATAATTTCAAAATGAGCCGTCAAGATGTATATAAAAATTTAATGAGACATTCCCAAGTTTATGAAACACCGATAATTGACTAGTTCTTTGGTTTAGACGTTAGCGATGCTAACAGGCAAGCTAACAGTAAGGTAATGACTTCAATACCTATCCAGGACTAATATTGTCTAATCTTCCTAGCCTTATTCCCAATATTATTTGGGATCGGCTTTTAGTTCAACCGTTTTTACCTGAATATCAATTTTTCCAACGAGCGACTGGCATCGGACCTCCGCAACCCTAAGGAGTACTGAAATTCGTAGGTTGAACTAGTTGTCAGTAAATTTGTGGGCACTGACTTCCCAATAACGATTGCCATAGATGTTCATGACAACCGGGACCGACGCCTTTACGTGCTCTCCAATGCATGGGCGTGAATCACCGCGCAATAATATTGTGTGATGTAATTTATAATCTCTGGGTGTAATATTGTCGATTTGATGACGTCGATTGCTATAACGGTGTGAGGACGTCTAACCACTTCATATCAATTGGTAATTAGTTTCATATCTTTACTTATTTACTAAAACAAACTTCAGAAACACGGTGACAAATAAATAAAAAACTAATACAATTAACATAATTAAACAATCAAATCATTAAGTCATTAAATGCTAATAAACACTTTTACATAACAATACCAGCTGAGGTCATAGATTTGGAGGTGAGCGACCCTGCGCGCACGCCGAGTTGTCGACGCGTGTCAAACGATCTACATAAATATATATACAAACTTAATTTACCATTGTTATCAACAAGCTCTAGATAAACTAAACTCTAACTCACTATAAATAGGCACCATAATACTTAAATACAGAGATTTCCAATTGTAAATATTGTTAAAAGTTTTTTTTTCAAAATGAGATGCTTACATCCGATTGTTTTTATTCAAAATGTTAGAAAAGCTTAATTGTATATGTAATGTTAGGAAATAGTTGAAATGCAGATTGTACTGTTTTATACGTTCGGTTGCTACCTGGTCACGTGTCAGTAACCGCATTCGTTTTAGAACGAGATTTATACTTTGATGTTATTTTTTCGAGCGTTTCATACTAGTTTTGTTGGTTTTTAAGTGGTTCCTCAACCGTAATAGCACTAAAAGTGATATTGTAAGACAAATTGTTCTTACATTTCCCGCTGTGTTAAGTTCTTTTTTTACTGTGAATAATTTTAACGGAGCCGTAATTTTAAATAGGTGTGATAACCTGACGGCTAGAATTGTGTTCGCCTCGTGTGGGGCAGTCATTTTTATCTCAGCCATCAAGTTTAATGTAGCTAAATACACGTAGATGAATAAATCATTTCCATTTAGCTTATTCTAGGAAGTTTAGTTCAGTTGATCAGTATTTATTTTTGATATTGTGATTTTCTCTCCATGTGGTGACGGATTAAGGATACAGAGTGTCACTACCGCCATTCATGCCATCCGCCATCCCATGATCCCATCCTAGTCACACTGACACTCGAGAGACTAAGTAGGCAAATTACGCAAACTACCAAGAGAACCAAGAGAAGTAAAGCTTGGAACTGATCCTATACCTAGCCGTCTGACCAGCGTGGCAGTAGATCAGACCAGGACCAGGGCTAGGGTTGGAAGGTGAAGGTAGACTGCATAAG
Source organism: Phragmatobia fuliginosa (assembly GCA_932526445.1). Classification (NCBI taxonomy): domain Eukaryota; kingdom Metazoa; phylum Arthropoda; class Insecta; order Lepidoptera; family Erebidae; genus Phragmatobia; species Phragmatobia fuliginosa. The sequence goes on from OW052072.1 coordinate 1,043,783, forward strand.
GCTGATGATATAACGTGATTATGATTTCAACAGTTGTAAACTGTATCTGTCCATAACCTGCACTCGGCCACCGTGGGGCGTATGGCTTTAACCCTCTCGGGAGAGGACCCGAACCCAGCATTGAGACATTATGTATTGTTGATGATGAGGAAACTGTATATACTTAATGACAAATTAAAACTGAAAACAAACTGTGCTACTAACATTTGGGTTGGACCAAATGTTTGTACTGTCTACAAATATTTGATTCGGAGTTTGGTTGTTTTCTATGTATAATATGAATGTATTTACAAAAAGTATAAAATTATTCTATTAGTCAATCTAGTTGTCATAGTACAAGCTCTGCTTAGTTTAATAAAAATAATAAATAAGAATAAGAGAAGGAAAACTTGAAACAAACCCTTTACCAACCCGTCTGGCCAGCGTGGTATAGTAGGCCAAAACCTCATTTCTAAGGAGAGGACTATGTGCAGCAGTGGACTGTTAAAGGCTGTTGATGATTGATGATGATGATGATGAATAAATAAATATTTCAGACACAACACAACATCATTTAGTCCCAAACTAAGCAGAGCTTGTATTATGGGAACTAGACAACTGATATAAATACATAAATATACTTTTTTATAAATACATACATACATATTATACATAGAAAACACCCAGACTCCGAAACAAATATCTGCGGATCACTCAAATATTTGGTCTGACCCGGGAATTGAACCCGAGACCTCTTGATCAGCAGCCGCATACACTAACCACTAGACCAACAAGGCAGTCAAACGAAGTCAGTTTGTAGCTAGATGGCGTTGTGTGTTACATGTCCAAAATATTTATTATGTAAGATGCAATTGAGTCAATTTGACACCAGATGTTAAATGACCATGTCGATCCATTGACACCTGCATCAAGGGTCACATGTGTGCCAGCTTCTGAAGAAGGAGTATGCTCTTTTCTTGAAGGTGGTTTAAGTGCGGAAATACAGGTGACAGTCTGTGCAGCTGCCGTGGATATTATTGCACAACTGTCGTGAAGTTACACTTTCTAATTTATTAGTTTTTTTCAAATACTAGTCAGTTTCCAACTTATGGTGTAAGGGAATTTAAGATCAATACGAGTGAGAGAGAGAAAAAGAGGATATTCATGAAAAAGATACTAATAGTAGGATCTATCAAGTCTAATAAGAGTCATTTCCTCGTGGTGCATGTGTGGTTCGTGGTGAAAAGTTGTAGTCACACATTGTTATAACAAAAAAAAACCAACCACCCAAATTGCGACAGGTGTGCCTATAATATTAGAGAATTTCCCTGTATTTCTCCAGAATCCTATCATCAGATCCTGGTTTCCTTATCATGGGACCACATGGGAGTCACCAGTTTTCAAATTTATCAAGATTTATCGAAATCTGTTCTGCCAATCGAAACTTCTGAGGTAACAAGCATAAAAAAAATACAAACGTGAACAGTGAACAAATTGAAAGCCTTCTCCTTTTTTGTAATCGGTTTAAGAGTGTTATGGTAAGTTTCTATGTTAATTGTGACTACGGTTTTTAAAACATTAATATATGTATCTTTGAACACTGATAATCTTCTACTAAACTATTTAATTTTATGACATTATTGTCAACTTGCAACAAAGGCATCTTGGTACAGTCTATGTGAATTTTCAGGACACTGGATTAAACAACGTTACTGAAGAACCAAAATAATCTATCTTGCTTCTTATGAAACGATTTTTAATCCACTGTCCTGAAGCTTAGCTTTTTGTCGTAGTTGGGTTTTAGATTTTACTTTTCTAGGCATAAGTATCCTTAATGCTCTTGATCAACCAAACCAAAAGAAAACACATACATAAATTTATGATCACTACACTACATGCTTTTTCATTAATAACTTCGGACATTAATTAATAAAAAATAATAATTCTAAAACCCATACTTAATAGTGCATTACTACTCCATATTAGGCACAAAATAACTCAAAAGGCGATGCAACAAAAGCATTTACAATTTATTATAACAAGATGAATATATCACATGTAGATTATAAAAAAGATACACATTATTATAGTATCTATTTAAAAAGTTCCAGTTGTTTCGATGACAAAGATCGATGCGTCATTTTAAAATATGTAGTATAATAATTCATAGCTACCAACATAATAGATAGACTGAAAATATACATTATAATACTATACAATTTAAATTATGACTACAGAATGCATTACTAAGTTTGGAAATCGAATGCGTAATACTTACAATTATACTTATACGTTTCTTATGACTCTTAAGATCTAGACAATTAATACGATTTTTGTTTAATTTGTTTTTATAAACTTATTCAAATCTAGAGGTGACGAGGTAGGAAAATATTCGGCTTTAGAACACACGTAGATGAGGAGTGATAGTGCGTGACATATTCAGGGCTGGCACGCAATCAAAACTTTTTCTGTAGTGCCATCAAATGTATCAACCGAGCGAAATGTCAAAAAGTTTTGTTTGATGGGAAAATGTTTGTTTGTTTATTATGTTGGTAGAAAAATAGATTATAGTGGATTTAATAGTGTTATTTGTGTTCACTGTAAATTCTATGCGGTTAAAACCCATACTATTCATATCAACATTAAACGAAGATTTGACAAAAATGATTTTAGACGTGTCGTTTCTACTTATTTTGTAATTGCATTATCAATAAATATTTTGTGTTATGTAATAGTTTTTTATTTTTAAACATTTGAACTGTAATGGTTCACAGGCTTTTTTAACTTCATCATCATCATCATCATCAACAGCCCTTAACAGTCCACTGCTGGACATAGGCCTCTCCTTAGAAAGGAGGTTTTGGCCTACTAAACCACGCTGGCCAGACGGGTTGGTATAGGGTTGGTTTCAAGTTTTCCTTCTCTTTGCATTGATGTTGTCTTGCGTAGTTTATCCCTTAGTCGCCGTTTACGACACCCGCGGGAATTTTTAACTTAATAAATATTTAAGATTATAAAGACTTCAGTCAATTACCATTCTTTTCTATCTTATATATTACATGTTATTATTATAATTGAATTACTTCTTCCTCTTAAAGTACAACATCAAGATTATTATTTCAGCGTGTTTTTTTGTGTAGAAGCCTAAATTGACTCTACTCTGTCTGATGGAAAGCAGGAATAAAATCCAGGGGAAGGGGTCACCATCCTCATTGTGAGTAAGCAATGCAGCATAGTGACTCCGGAGGCTGGAACAATGACACAGAATGATTGGGCCGCCGGTCTCACACTCACCATCGAAATATGGCAGTACGAATGCCCCGGTCTAGCCGGCCCATTCGTGATGAAATCAGCGTGGCTCTATAACTTTTAATAACAATTAACGTTTCACCTGTATACAAAAACTACATATCTTTAAATATATGTATTGTAAATATGAATTTACGGTTAAAATATTATAAAAGTTTATAGTAGTCGGATAAATTACAAATTTATTTCTATTTGTGCCAGCCCTATGCGTGATACATGGTATTTATTTTGCTGCGCTGACGCATCCCGTGACTCACGACCAGTTTAGGTAAACCATGCTTACGCGATACACGCGTATTGTAGAGATGATGTTCCACGGAACCCAAATAGTGTAACACTTTTAACACAAATAAAATTTTCGTAGCAATTCAGTTCCAAATAGAATTGTAGTTACAAATGATTGCACTAATAATAACATAAGAATGTAAATTTAGACATTAAATAATATTGCGCTCATAACGCTTTAGATTTCAGGCTTCTTTGTGCGAATTTCATGAGATCTTAGATCCTATATATCCGACATACTCTAAGAGAGGCTCATTTTAACATAATTTCTTTTTTTAATATACTTATAGTAACAATTTGCATGAAACAAACTTCATTTTAATAATTTTAACAAGAATAGCAAATGACTTTGGTAGCTAAATTTTCTCAATTTCCACAATCTCTTTGAAATTATATCTCGTTACCTGTCGCGTTTCTAAGGAGAAGTCTATGTTTAGAAGCAGACTACTAAAAGGTGTTTATAGTTGCGCTTCACTATCTCAAAACGTATAAGAAACTACATGAAAACACCTTGCAAAAGCTTAGAAAGTCAAGAGGTAATCGTTTTTGTTGCCTTGAAAAAAACAATCTTAATGTAAATTGGAACATCTCTAAATACTCAAAATTCGACAGAGCCTATATTATAGAAAAATATATACAAACGCAATCCAACATAGTGGAGAAATGAATAGATAATTCCACAAAACGTGAACCGTGTTAGCTCGCTCTTAACAAACGCAGTTGTGTAATACTGACAGATTTGGTTCCCTGTTACTAATGCCAGCACGTGGACGCTACTGAACACAAATCTACAAATGGAGTATAAGACTATTGCAGCATTATAATGAACTTTGAATTGAAATGCGTCAGCCGAGCAATTTGGAGGTTCTTCTTACTTATTTTACTTCGGAGCACCATATTTTTTTAGATTGTTTCATAGATGTCATCGTTGACTGCCTCGTTGGTCTGGTGGTTGGCGTATGCAACTGCCGATCAAGAGGTTTCGGGTTTGAATCCCGGGTCGGACCAAATGTTTGTGTGATCCGCAAATATTTGTTTCAGAGTTTTGGTGTTTTCTATGTAAAGTATATTATGTATTTACAAAAAAAGTACGTTTATATATTTATATCAGTTGTCTAGTACCCATAATACAAGCTCTGCTTTGTTTGGGACTAGACGATGTTGTGTTGAGTGGACATGTCCAAAATATTGATTTATTTATCACACAACGTTTTTACGGATAAGTTTTATTTTTGACTTTTTTTAACTTTTATGATCTAAACCTACGCATATTAGAGCTTAGTATAAGTTAACACTTCACCGATTCAATTGAAGGTGTTGTTTTTTCCTGAATTCGACTATTTTTTTTATTTATTTTATGAATCATCATCATCATCAACAGCCTTTAACAGTCCACTGCTGGACATAAGCCTCTCCTTAAAAGGAGGTTTTGGCCTACTATACCACGCTGGCCAGACGGGTTGGTGACGGATTATGAATACAGAGTGTCACCACTCCTATTCATCCCGCGGGTGTCGTAAAAGGCGACTAAGGTATAAACTACGCAAAACAACATCAATTCAAAGATATTGTTATAAATACTCGTACATAAATATTTAGGACATCTGAAACACATCATCTATTCCTAAACTAATCATAGCTTATAAGCTATGACTAGCTTTAGAATACTATAGCTAGATAACTAATATAAATACTTTTATACTTTTTTTTTGCAAATACATACATATTATTCACAGAAAACACCTAAAGTCCGAAACAAATATTTGCAGAACATTCAAACATTCTAGCCGACCGGGAATCGAGACCGAGACCTCTTGATCAGCAGCCGCATACGCTAACCACTGACCTACAAAATAGTTATTTTCATTGACGTCGTCATATTTGGTTTCATACTTTCCACGTTTTCCACTGCACTAAGTGTGTTTAAAAACCTTAAGGGACAATACTTTTTGTGTGATTCAGAAATTGTTGTTCTTAATCTAGTTCTTTGAGTCCGTTTTATGTACGTTTGTAAAGTCTTCCAACACTCAGGATATATTTCTAATTCGGAAGTTGTCTTTTACAATCATGGTAGAATATCCATTTAAAAATATATACATTTCTTTATCATCAGTTTTGTAACCATAGTATCTACTTTTTTTTTTTTTTGTTGACGTGGTGTAAAAATCCTTTCGGATCTTCGGCTCCTCGGGGACTGAGGAACCAGGAGTATGTGGTGAATCCACTAAAAACACCCCCGACGGCCGGTCTCAGACCCTGCTCTGTGGAGGACCTGGACCATGTTATTTCAGGTCCTCCTCAGGATCGGCGCTGCGCTTATCCAGGCTCTATCCTAGAGGAAGCCTCTGTGGCTTCCTCTAGGATATCCTATTGGCCAATTATTATATATTTTTGGGGCCTGATCACATTTTGTGACCAGCCCACCATCCTACCTCCCGCCGCAACCATAGTATCTACCTAGTTTGGTATTGGACGGTTGTCTGTGATATTATTATTATTGTATAAAGATTGAACATTAGTGGAAGACCATAAAATTTTTATTAAGTCAAAACAAGCAACGTAAATTAAAGCTTTTACAATCTATTTATAACTTTAAACATGTATTTTATAATGATTATAATTAAAACATGCTGTTTTACATCTTACGATGAACATTTTATTGTTATTTAATTGCATTTTTAAGTAATATTGCTATTTAAAAGCTATAAAATAAAAATACTGGCAATAATGCAGCTACAGTGTAAACCTTAAAATATGAAGACTCATTATAAAGCATTTCTCGATTTATCTAACCAATCAAAAATTTTCCTTAAGAATAAATGTAAATAATCCAATTGATTACATTCTCAATTAAATTACCAAATATCTATCATTATAGATAAACACACTCAACATAAATTATTCCTTATATCATCCAGAGAAAGTCCCTTCAAAATCGGTCCAGTCGTTCCAGAGAATAGGCGGAACAGACAGACGAACGGGCAGTCAGACAGCCAGACAAATTTTTCAACATTGCCGTGTTTTCATTTAATGTTACATACAGACACTCCAATTTTATTTATTTATATACATAAACAAACCCAAACACAAAATCAGCTCATCACACATTGTAAAAATACGTATAGCAAGTGCCATGCAACTTTAAAGTGATGCATAGTATATTGAAAGATATTATAAAAATAAGATTACAGATTGGCACTGGGCTCGCCATATTAGCCGCAGAACTGATGACCGTTGGGGTAGAAAAGTTCTGGAGTGGAAACCGCGACTCGGGAAACGTAGTGTAGGACGCCCACAGGCGAGGTGGACAGAAAAGTAGTAGTAAAAAAATAGAAGCTTGAACAGTACAGGATCAGATGTTTCTAACTTGAATCTGTTGGCAAGTCCAAATTTTAAAGATCTCTTTTTCGAGGGTCAGTTCTTTTACATAAGTTATATGAATAATGAATACTTCTAGGTAACAAGGTACTAGAGTCAGCATGAAGCTACCAACCTAAAAATGCCAACAATTGTGTTCTCATATTTCGTTGGTGAGTGGGAGACCGGTATAATACCCAATGATGAAGTAGCAGTAGATTTCTACTTCTTGATTCTACTCAGGTTTTCCATCAGGCAGAATAGAATAGTTACTTTGATAAACTTAATAAAACATAAAAAATTAACCATTTCAATAAACAATGCAATTAACTTAAGCTGTGAAAAAATATTTCTTACAAATTATCAAGATAAATAAGTAAGACTGCTCGTTATACTATACACTGTAAAAGGCTTTATATGGGCAATTTATGTATCTCTAAGCCTATTTCTAACACATCACCTGCTGTAGTGTAGAAAACATAAAATTATTGATAAGCATATCACTTACTTCACGCCGTTTGAGGCCTAAAGGGTTGACTGTAGGCAATTATATTGCGAAAATAGTACATCGTCCAGTTGTATGTAATTTTCCAAGGAGTCATAAAAACTACCTAGCGGAGTTGATTGTCGATTTGTAGGTTTTATATAGGAGGAGATCCTCCTGTCGTAGAACTTGAAATAATAACGCATTTGGTTTTACTATTTTGGATTGGTTATTTTTGTCAGTTTTAAACTATAGTTGATTCACAAATGACGTACTCAGATTGAAGTAGACAATTAAACATCTGTCTAGTTCAGTGAGTTCGTAATTTAATTTCGTTTTTTATACCGATTGACTGAAGTTACCTAGTCTAATGCTGATCAGATACTGGAGTATACTCAAGCGACGGTAATGCTCTTTTGAGTTATCGGCAGCGATAATCGCTTTCTAGGTACTGTATAATAACCTGTTCCATCCCTATACCGAGATCTTTAAGAATATCTTTAACTAAAGAGTCACACGGCATGGTAACCAGACTACTGTAACATTACGTTACGATTTCATAGAGATCCTCCTACTGTAGTACGTGCATCAGTGGGCGGTTCCACAAGAGTGATGGAGTCATCGATCACAAATTGAAGGGCACACACTTTCCTACACTTTCACACTTGGATTTGTGAGGTGACTTTAGTTCGTGGTGTTCATATTGAGCTACTCGCTGACCAATTTATTTTTAATGTGATTTTTTCGTATTTTGTAAATTTGATCATAGCCAAGTAGCATGAGGTGGTTGGAAACAATCACCGAGTGCCCTCAAATTTACTGACAACTAGTTCAACTTACGAATTTCAGGTCTCCCTTAAGTCCGATGCCAGTCACTCCGTGGAAAAACTGATATTTAGCTAAAACCGGTTGAACTGACTACTTGACGTTTCAAAAGTGCCGTTGTATGGTTTATTTGAAATAAAATGGTATGATTTGATTTGGTTTGATTTGAAACTAGTAGCCGACCCCAAATAGGGTATGGTTACAAGTTTTCCTTCTCTTTGAACAGATTTTGTCTTGCGTAGTTTATTCCTTAGTCGCCTTTTACGACAACTGCGGGATGAATATGGGTGGTGACACGCTGTATTCTTAATCCGTCCCTACACGGACATAAAATGTGTTTTTTTTTTTAAATGTGGTAAAATAAATAAATTGATGATAAAATCATTACTCACAAACGTAATATTGATTAATACTGATCAATGGGTTTTGTTTAGGTTTGTATAAATGTGAATGCACCTTTTAGGATATCTCAATCGATACAAATAAAACTAAAGAGTGGCGGAGAGTGCCATGCCATGTGCGTTGTCGTTAGATGGCGCTGAAGTAGGATATTGTTTTTTGAATGTAGATGTCGCCACACTCCATCTTCCTAACGGAAAATACTTACTCTACCTCCCTATCCATTTTTCTGAATCTTACCTTCTCTATTCAATATGTTTGAGTTGATTACTTTAAGAAAATAAAGGAAACTTATCAAAACTTTCCACCATATTTTCAAGGGGTATTTCAAAGAGGTGGTACTAACTACCCCCACATAGAAAAGAACTTAAAGTTTGTGCTGTAATTTTTTGTTGGAGAGTGTGAGACTGGCGGTGAAGTGAAGCATCTCAGTAGGCGGCTGTAGTGAGGGTCAACATGCTGCATTATCTATACCCACAATGAAGATAGTGACCCCTACTCTTGGATTCTCCATCAGGCAGAGTTGAGTAACTTTGTTAGGCTTAAGTCGGTTAAAAAAACTGAAGTTATTTGAACACTACGAAGGTCGTGTTTGTATAAATATTAAGGAAGTGAATTGAAAATGTCAATTTCTAAATTCAAAAGCACCTTGTTGATACACGAATATGCAGTATTGAGCACTGAATTTCGCCCAATAAGACAACATAGATGTGTGAAATCGAACCCGTTTATGATTCATCACGAATGGCATATTGATAAGGAAATCGATGCATGACGAACCAAATAGGTATTGATGCATCAACTACAATGTTGCTACTATGATATTGAAACTAAAATAACATATTATACTTCACGAAGGGCATGGTGGCATGCCAAGTCAGCTTGCTGTTTTCTACTGCGCTGGATGTTTTGGGTTCTAACTTTACACAGAATAACAAATAGTGTACTCAAAAAATTTTTTTTGTTTTTTTGTCTGTTCTTCTCCATAGGATCTACGAATTGGAACAGAAAATTAGCTTCACGACTGACTACTGACTGACTACTTCAAAAGTGTCATTGTATTGGTTTATTTGGAATAAAAATGATTTGATTTGATTTACTAGACAACATCACTAATAGGCCAATGAAATAATTAAAATACCTAGAATAAATCTAACCATATCTAAATCATAACTCGAAACGCTTTAAAACCGAATATCAAAAGTAAAATAAAAAATCTAGTATCTCAAGACAATCTAGACACTGCTTAACGGTTGAAAAAGCAAGATCAATTAAACTCTAGCCTTTTGTCACTCAAAGAGAACATTGCCTTCACTGTTCCTTTTAACAATTGAACGTATGAACGTATCTCGGACTATTGTGCCATTGTTAAACTTCTTTGCTACAATTAATTAAAAAAAAACACACGCAATTGACTGAAAAAACTTTATTTATTTTTATTTATTTATTTATTAAAGCCCGCCAACAATTGTTTACATCTTCACATTAAAAGTATTACAAATTTCATAGTATAGGTCATAACGTAACAATTACTTAAAGGTAGGCACAACATGTACATATTACAGAAATAAAACCCGGTTTTACAAACAGAGACATAAAAATCTAATAACATTTTTTTAATTGATACATAATGTGGCCATTAGCTTTAGATAGGTATTAGTATAAGCAACACAGTTTATTAAGAAATTAGATACAATCTGGGAAGGAGTTCAACTTCGATTTAAGTTTGCTTAACGAATCATTATATATATCGACCAAGTCACTGCATCCATTTAACACCTTGCACATCCTCACGCAAGGAGAATTAGCACCCAAAACAGTTCTTCTCAGTGGTGGACACAGTGGCGTGACGGGATGACGCGGCATTCTCGAAGGCACTCGAAATTTAAGAAGGCTCAGCAATGGGGAGCAATCAATTCCGCAATTGACAGTCTTAAAACCAAAGATCACGTCATTCAACTCAAGACGGCTGCTAAGAGATTTTAAATTAAAATGTTTTAGCCTGTCAGAATATGAGCGAAGTCTTCTGGATATGCCATTACAATATGCGAGATGCCACAGAAATCGCTTTTGGACACGCTCTAAGCGCAGGGAATGCGTTGCGTAGTGCGGTCGCCAGACTATGCTGCAATATTCCAACGTGCTTCGGATAAGACTATTATAAAGCAATAATTTAGTCCTATTGTTACGAAAGCTTTTACAAGTTCTCAAGACAAAACCTAGCATTTTAGATGCTCTTTTTATAATGTGATCCAGATGATGCGTGAAAGTTAGTTTTCCATCAAATATCACGCCGAGGTCTCTAATCTTATCCAATTCTTTAATCATGAAGTTATTTATGTGGTACTCGAAGTTGATTACATTACGGTTCCTAGTAAATTTTATATGGTTGCATTTATTACTATTTAGGTTCATTTTATTATCATCACACCATTCTACTAATCTATTGAGATCACTTTGAAGCAGCGCAGCATCATTCTCAGATTTGATAAGCCTTGAAAATTTTAGATCATCCGCAAATAAATAAACGTCGGAGTATATGAAACAATTAGGGACATCGTTAATAAAAAAATTAAATAAGATTGGCCCCAAATGGGAACCTTGTGGCACACCGGATGAAACAGGCATTAATTCAGAATGGTAACCATTTACTACTACAAAGAACTCCCTACCCATTAAATATGATGTTATCCATTCCAATAAGGATCCGCATATACCGTAAGCTTGTAGTTTAGAAGTTAAAATTTTGTTGGAGACCCTATCGAAAGCTTTACTGAAATCGGTGTAAATTACGTCTACTTGATGACCCGAATCTATGGCCTCAAATAAAGTCTCGGTAAAAGATACCAGATTTGTACTCGAGGATCGTTTTTTAATAAATCCATGCTGTCTGTCACTTAAGTTCACCTGAAGATGATTTTGCAAATATGGACATATTAACTTTTCAAAAATTTTTGCTAAAGATGATAAAATTGAAATTGGTCTATAATTGGATATCATTTCAACTTCAATGGATTTGTGTACTGGAACCACTTTTGCAATTTTCCATTTTGAGGGAAATATTCCGCTAAGCAGAGACCTGTTATATATCAGCATTAGTGGGTAAACCAACTCTTTGGAACAGACTACAATTAAAATGGGTGAAATTCCATCAGGGCCAGCTCCCTTAGTAATATCTAAGCTTTGTAATATTTTTAGTAGATTTTCATGTTGAACTAAGGGGCTACATAGAGACAAGCTATGTTTTCGAAGTGATTTTATGTACTCAGTTTCGTATTTGTCGTTTGTGTGTTCGTCAGAATTGTAAGCTTTAGAAAAGTAATTAGCAAAGAGTTGACATATTTCCGTGCCATCTGCTGTCGTCTGTGATCCGTCGGCCATAGACTTGGGATACGCGCTGTTTCCCCCTCGTTTGGCCTTGACATAAGTCCAGAACAGTTTTGGATTTTTTTTAATTTTGTCTTCTATAAACTTAACATAGTTATTGTAACACTCTGTTGCCAATCTATCACAATTTTTCGCAATGTAACTAAGCTCCAATGCGTCCAATGGGTTACCATATTTCTTAAACCGTTTCCTAAGCTAATTTTTTTTATTTAACAATTTAATCAAGTTGCGACTGAACCACGGTGGATAATTATTGCCTTTTGGTACATATAGTGGAATATACTCTTTAATAGCATTGTTAAGAACATTATAGAAAGCCTCTATCATTCCATTCACATCACTGTGCCCTGCAAACAATTCCTCCCATTCAACATTACCTAAATAGTTCCTTAGCGATACATAATCTCCTTTATGGAAATATGGTCTTCCATAAGCATGATTATACAATAGTTTCGATTCTGTTTTCCTGCTAATAGTAATATCCAATGCTGGGTGTAACCGACTAACATTAGTTATAGAATTTAAACTAGAACAGACTTGATACTCCAGATTAGAAGCCATTACGAGATCAAGGATACAGTCATCCGAATTTTTAACAAAATTTAATTGATTCAACTTATTTACATACATGAAATCCATTAAGGTTTTACTTATGCTAGATAGTTTTGAACTACTACTGGACTGAGATGTTATTTGCCAGTCTATATCACGTCTGTTAAAGTCTCCCACAATACACACCTCACAATCCGTGACCTGCTCAAATACAGTATTACAATTATCAATAAAGTCTTCCAATGCGCTTCTCAGTATCGGAGGAGGTAAATACACTGCACAGAAAATCATCTTTCGGACATTAGAGAAACGTGCACCAGGTAGATCAACAGCAACCCAGATATCCTCATGGTTTGATTCCCAGTTTCTAATGCGTTTAGACTTTATACTTTTTTTATAGCAAATAACACTCCCCCACCCTCCCGTTTATGACACTGTAACCCAGATGTTTCCCTATCTCTTCTGTATACCGTATAGCGGTCATCAAACAACTCACTATTCAATACAGAATTATTAAGCCAAGACTCAGTTATAACTATTATGTCACTTTTGTAGTTACAGTAGCTCTTTTTGCAGTTCTTGAATTATTTTTATTTTATTATAAATGTTTTGTCATGATCTTCATTTTCCTAGGCTTTCATTCCGTACATTATTTGGGTAAAGACCAAACCAAAAACCCAACAACACTTTTTGGCCTGACCCTAGACTGCATCCGAGACATAATGCTAACGGCTAGACCAACGAGGCAGTTAAAGACTCTGTTAGATTAAAGAAAATGAATTGATTTATAACGATTTAGCAAAAACGTTCATGATGCAAATATTTGGTGTATTTTATGGTGTGGTAGGGTTGCTATATACCAAATGACTTCTGTCATCTATGGATACTAGCAAATTTAAAGAAAGAAGTATGATCTTGCCATTTATGTGAGAACCCTCTGAAAACCTTACTCACTTAGCATAAAGGAACATAATTTTGCATCCAGTAAAATAAGTAGTTAATTTGATATTACAAACAGACACATTAATTTTATTTATGAGTTTAGATACAAAATATGTCGCTTGTTCAAAATTACCTTGCTCGTTAGCCATGTGTCACAGACAAACTCAACAACAACCCGCCCCACTGCTGAGCTCGGGTCTTTTCTCAGGAGAGGGTTAAGGACATATGCCCCACGTAGGGCAGGTTGGGGACGGGCAAGACACGTTATGGCTACATCATCATGCCGTTGGATGTTTGTAAGCCGCCCAAAAGCCTTCAACTAAGCTTCACCGACTGTTGAATGTGACCTCCGATTCACGGAAATGCTCAAAACATATTATGCCACAAACTATCCTATGTAGGTCTGACCGCGCCGTCGTTGATAAAGCTATATTTTAAGAACTGTAGTCACTATAGTCTCAGTTAATTAAAAGTATAAAAAAAATTGTTTTAAAAAACTAAACCAGCTTTTTAAAACTATTTTCTTTAAAAAGACTAAAAAAGACTAATTTGTTACATTTTTTTAGTGTTTTTTTAAAATTAGTGCATTGTCATCGGTCCTTGACAAATCTACAAAATTTGAACGAAATCTGTCCGTTTACAGTGGATCAAAGGAGTCGGTTACAAACATACAAACAACAAAAACATACAGGAGAAGCTATTAAAAAGCGTATAATAATAGACAAATATATAATTAAAACGAGTGATCCAACTAACTTACTTACTTTTAGATCACTTCACTTTATCTTGAGGAACAAAGTAGGTGTGGAAGTTCTTCGGCAATGCTCTTTGCGCTTCTGAAAGTAAAACTTTAACTATTGTTAGAAGTAGAGGGAACTTTATAAACTCTTCAAGTAGTTTCAGTTTGTTATTACCGAAGGCTTCATTACTTGTATGATATGAGCTTAAGCATTACTTCTATCAGGATGTAATTATGAGTGGTACAACCTCAACTGCCTTGGTGGCGCAATGGGAGTGTATGCGAATGCTGTGCTTGAGTGCTATTTACAAATAAAAAGTATGTCATCATCTTCTGAGCCTTTATTCCCAAGTTTATTTAGGGTCGGCTACTAGTTCAACCGATTTTACCTGAATTTCAGTTTTTCCACGGACCAACGAAGGGAGAAGTGAAATTCGAAGATTGAACTAGTTGTCAGTATATTTGAGGGCACTGACTTTCCAATAACGATTGCCACAGATGTTCATGACAACCGGGACCGAAGGCTTTACGTGCTCTCCGAGGCACGGGCTTGAATCACCGCCAAACTTCCAAACTCCGGGCTGCTATTAGGAAGTTCCTAAGAAAAAACACACAAAAACAAAAACACATTTTGGCCCGACCCGGGATTTGAACCCGAGACCTCTTGATTAGCAGTCGCATACGCTAACCATTAGACCAACGAGGCAGTCAAAAAAGGTATGTATTTGTATTAATATCAGTTGTCTAGTACTCATAATATAGCTCTGCTTATTTTGCAACTAGGTGGCGTTGTGTAAGATGTCAGAAATCTTTATTCTTTTTATTTTAACCATACAACTGAACCGACGTCGTCAAAGCCAAAAAGAAGAAAAACAGTTCTGCCATTCTATGTGTTTATATTTCTGTTCGCCATTGTAACACTTAACTACTTAACCGATCATAATGAATGATGTGCTGCGCCAATAGATCCATAATAACTACCCGGGTGACATTGGTGTATCAATTTTAACAAAACTTTTGGCGTAGTCAGTTTTTCAAACTTCATTTGATAGACGTAATCTTCAAAAAGTCCAAGGTTTATTTAATGATAACGCCCTATTCAAATTTCATTTACTGAATACTAAAAAAGGAGGTTATTTTTTCAACTGTATATTGATGTGTTTGCATTAAAGAAACCAACATACTTTTTTAAATGTATCTATTTATTTTGCAACATATTTCTCGTTCAAAAGTAAAGTAACAAAAATATATAAATTTGTCGCTTAATCCGAACACATCGTAGGGATGCCCAACAGAGAACCCTCAATAATGATGCCGACATTTCTATTCAAGGGAGGCGATATTAATAAGTCTGTCCCTCCTGCCCTCCGACTTAACATGTAATGTTTGATCCCTCCGATATACGGAGATTACGGGCTATTTTACTTGCAATCGCCTTTTTAAGATTAAAAGAAGAAACTCGTTTTGAGCTAGCTGCTTTAAGTAGGAGAAAGATTGATGGGTCTTTTTTGAATGTAATTAAAGTCAACGATTTCGTATTAAGTTACTTATCTTTTTTAAGTATGACCCTGCCAAAGGACTTTGCCTGATGGAAAGCATGAATAGAAAGAGTGATGGTCATAGCCATCATTGTGAGTGCACACAGTGAGGGTAGTAAAGCCACACTGATTTCAGCACGGATGGGCCGGATGCGGACCCTGGCAGTACTCTGACCAGGCCGTCATTTTATGGGTCACCGTGCTATATTGCTTACACTCTCAATGAAGATGGTGACCTCTACTCCTGCATTCCACTCATGCTTTCCATCAGGCAAAGTAGAGACACTTTGGTAGGAATAAATATAAAAAAAAAAATTTGCGTGACGGCAATGGCATAAGCGATGCACCCACACCATATCCACGTTGTAATATTTTCAAAATATGTTATTGACATATTAATTACCTTATGGTGACGGATTAAGAATACAGAATGTCTCCACCCCTATTCATCCCGCGGGTGTCGTAAAAGGCGACTAAGGGATAAACTACGCAAGATAACATCAATGCAAAGAGAAAGAAAACTTGAAACCAACCCGTCTGGCCAGCGTGGTATAGTAGGCCAAAACCGCCTTTCTAAGGAGAGGCCTATGTCTAGCAGTGGACTGTTGAAGGCTGTTGATGATGAGAATGATATTAATTACCTTACCTATATATCTCCTAACTTTTGACTACCTTACATTTGCACGTGAGCGCTACAAGTTATGACCGTTTTTATTTTACGTTCATTATCTATTTTACAAGTACGCGATATCAATCATTAAAATACTTAGTTGCGTTTAAACAATTTTCAAAACAAATTATAACTTTAATTAAATTAGCTCCTAATTAACATAAGATAAATAACTCCAACATAAATTCCCTAAGACATAGATAGATAAGAAAGTTTTATCATAAAATATCTTCACTGAAAATGCATTTTAAATTGACACATTTTATTCTAGTTAAAATGTAAGCTATAATGAAATTGTACAGTAAAATACACTGAATAACTTGCAGAGAGAATCTATAATATTTTTTACCAAATATAAATACATAATAAACATAGGATATGTGCTTAACTGTATTGTGATAAGAGTCTTATCGGTTGTAATTAAATTGATCTTAATTAAAGTACCTTTACACCAGGTTGCAATGTTTAATACCAACGTTATTTTACTCTAAAACTAGCTTTCTCTGCTCTGCCCGCAGCTGTCGTTTATCGCGGTATACAGTAGCCTATATCCTTTCTCAGACTTTAGACTATCTGGGTAAGAAATTTCATTTCAATCGGTGCAGTGGATTTTGAGTTTATCTCAAACAGACTCACGTTATAGAAGACTTTATTGTTTAATATGTAGTTTTTTGAGTCATTGATTCGGTTTCTCATTGATATTTAGGTGTGTTAGAATGTAAACCGTATCAACAATCATAGTAGGGTTTACTATGTCGTTGTATTGTTTCTTTAAGAGCATTTTGCAGTCGTTTTTTTATGACAAAGTGTGCTAACGCGACTGCCATGAACGGCTACAACACGGGAGTCACATGTGCGTTACCAGTCTTTGATGAAGGTGTACTATTTTCTTGAAGGATTGAATGTCGTATAGGACCTTTAACAACAAAATCAAAACTTGTTCTACAGAATATTAGTACAAACAAGAAAAAGTCAAGTTCAGAGATCGTGATTTTACTAATGTGCGTTTATTTTTAGGTGAAATCCGATTGGTGTGGAGCCCTATTCGTACTCTTTTTGAGTCTATCAGAACATTGTCCTAATAAGACGATATACTTTTTGAGAAATTAGTGACAGCATCTCAAAGATCTCCGATTTTTGAAGGTAGTAGAACCATGCTGATTTCAACAGGAATGGGCCGGTTCGTCCGGTGTTGTACTACACTATCTCAGAAGACCAGCCTAAAATGATAGAATTCGCAATGTATTTTTGTTCCGACCCGGGAACCAAACCCGAGAACTCTTAATCATCAGCCGCATACGCCAACCCCTAGACCAACAAGGCAGTTAGAATATATAAAACGTATCCAACTAGACAGGGTCCTTCGTAATACTTGAAATCTTTAATAATTATAAATTTCAATTCAAAATTTAACTTCTCTAACCACCGTATTAAGTATTCAATAATTAACTGAGCCCATGACAACTAAGCAAGCCCACATAAGTACCACGACACCACATTTTTAGCCACAATCTACTAAATAAATGTGCATTCTCCTTAGAAAGGCGTAGCAAGCAGGTGCCATGCTATCGCCTAGATCTGCCCAGGTCACATAAATAATAACAAGCGATAGTGAAACTTAACTATATTTATTTATAGTCCAAATGTCTATGTTGTAGTGATATTTTACTCCAGGGTGAACTGTTGAGTGACAGGTTAATAAAATATTTATCGGGTGATATTAATCGGTCACCTGCATGGATATGGCCCCCACTATTGGTTATAATGAACATGAAGTGACTCAAAACCGCACGCCGTCTCAAGGTCGGGGAACCAGGTGTACCCTAGAAAGGAAAGCATTGGGACCATATGGACGTACATACCTAATGCTGTTTACTGCTACATCTGTAAAGGAGCTTTTTTTAATCTTTCGGACACTTTACACACAACATCTTCTAGTTCCAAACTAAGCAGAGCTTGTATTATCGGTACTAGACATACTCTGAAGGGTTTTTTTATCTTCCTAGCCTTATTCCCAATATTATTTGGGGTCGGCTATTTACGGATATTTAGTGTAATAGTTTCCAAAGGTCATTTTCATTAAAATTGTGAATAGAAATCGTCGTTAGCGCTCAATACCAACACAAACAAATAAAATATTATGATTCCATTAAAATATCCAAACAACAACAGCAACATCAAAGCGCAATACCGAGTTATTGTAAGATGTATCTATGAATGTCGTAGAAGGGTGAATCAATGGATTGTAGGTACTTCGGATCTTTACATCCTTGGAGTCCCGCATTTCCGCGCATTACGATAATAATCACAAATCATAAAGAATAATCGATTTTGCTTAAATAAATTCAGGTCGTAAGCCTATATACTACCGAAAATGATGCATATATATTTAGTAAATCTTTTATTAATATTTTTATACATTGGACTTTAACTAGGCACGGGGACATTTCCTAGGTCTCGGTCTAGATAATATTATAAACATTTAATTATTAATTTATAATACTTCTTGAAAGTTACTAATAAGTAGTAGAGCTACGCTGATTTCAGAACGAATGGCCGGCTCACACAGAAGACTACCCTAAAAAGACAACATTCGTGCAGTGGTCTTTCCTCGTTGGTGTGTGTGAGACCGGAGGCCCAATCATTCTGCATTATTCTCCAGAGGTCGGGATAATAATGCAGAAATATCTGCGACTGCCTTGTTGGTCCAGTGGCTGATGATCAAGAGATCTGGGGTTTGTAAAATATTTGTGTGATCTGCAAATATTTGTTTCGGAGTTTGGGTATTCTCTATATATATATATAATTATGTATTTGAAACAAAAAACTATGTTTATGTATTTATGTCAGTTGTCTAGTACCCATAATACAAGCTCTGCTTAGTTTGGGACTAGATGGCGTTGTGTGTAAGATGTCCGAATAAAATTTATTTATTATTTATCTCAGCCGCCATGGTATGGATTACGATGGTGCATTGTACGCACTCACAATGAGGATGGTGACTCCTTCTCTTGGATTCTACTCATTCTTTCTGATGGAAATACCTATATATACCTCAGGCAGAGTGAAATAACTTTGGTAGGCTTATAACCTTCTTAATATTATAAACGCGAATGTTTGAGAGTATGTATGTATGTTTGTTGCTCTTTCACGCAAAAACTACTGAATGGATTTATATGCAACTTTACAGTAATATTATATATTATTAAATTATATATCTTATTATATATCAGAATAACAAATAGGCTACATTTTACTGCAATAATCGAGATACACGCGGGCGGAGCCTCTGGCGAAAGCTAGTACATGTACATATAATAAAATTTCAGAACATTATCTCGATCGCTAGAATTCTTTAAGTTATTAAAGAATTCTAAATGAAGTATATAGTTTAATCTTCTTTGGTCGACTTTCAAAATAAGTAGGAATCTCCTTTTTCTTTAGTTATCTTTATCTTATGTTAAATTTACCTACATCATTTATTTCGAGAATACTTTTTTCATTCTAGAGGGGATACAAATTCAAAATGTAATTACGTTAATTCTTTTTTGTTTTTATTTTGTTCCGTTGTATCTGTAACAGAATAAATAATGATATTTAATCTAAGGTTGAAGGCTCAAAGCCTACAGAGGCGTGGCGGATAAAAGCTGTATTAAGCGGATATTGGTATGGTTCGGCAATCACGAGGTTCCGTTTTACCGTTACCAATAATACCGTGGCGCATCTATTTACCCAACAACTCTGTTTGTTTGTGACGTCGTGTGTATAAAATCAACGTACACGTATAATTATTACTTACTAAAGTTCGTAATTCAATAATTAGCAATTAGAAGTCGTTTAGGTGATTTCCCGTTCATTTAATTTACTTTTCTGATTGAAGTTTTTTGTTTTGCGTGGTGGAATAATGTTATCCTGGTTGGTATCTAGGGTATGTTCAAATGCTAGAGAGAGAGAGAGAAAGAGAGGGGGGGGGGGGGGGGGAATTACGTATTTATATCATTTTTAAGTAAAAAAATCCTTTTTTTTAATTTTACACATTTTCTTTCTTTCTCATACACCCTATCAATTTTTATCAGTGAGTTTTAAAAGATTTTGTTGCTTTTGAATTGGATAATATTCACTATTTCATATCTTTTAATTGTTTTTTCGCAACCATATTTTTTTCAGTTACTTCTTTTCAACTTTAGTTACTTCTTTTATAAGCTATCTGCCAGTGAAAGTCCCATCAAAATCAGCCCAGCCGTTCCTGAGATTAACCTTTACAAACAACCAATGGAAAAACTCTTAATATTTTTTTTATGTTAGTACCGTATATACTTCTACATGCGTGCAGTGAAAAGCTGTTACTTTAAAATGACAAACAAACAATTCAGTTTTATTTACTTGTTAAGATTAAGTTAAGATTAAGGGCACAATGAACAGTTGGTAAGTACCTGCATCAGCTTGCGGAAACCTGCAACTCAAGGGTCTAAAGTGTTTAAGCCACAAAAAATATCATACCAATGTTTACAATAAAGTCCTTCCAAAGGAAACCCACATGGAACAACACTTTGGTTGATTTGTCGTTGTAAGTAATCCCTACTAATATTATAAATGCGAAAGTAACTCTGTCTGTCTGTCTGTTACGCTTTCACGCCGAAACCACTGAACCGATTTTGATGAAATTTGGTATGAAGATAGAACTGAACTTGGGAAAGGACATAGGCTACTTTTTACTGCAATAATCGAGATACAAAGGTTTTTACCTTTTTACCTAGGTGATTATAAAAATACATAAATCGTAGATGTCAAAATGTATCACTGTTTATCTCCTGTCAAAACTTCACAGGTTGCTAGGCATAACACACTTGCATGGCAACCATAATAATAGTTTGTAAATGACATAAAGACCAGTAGACCAGGGTACATAATTTTCGAAAACAAAATTATAGTACGATGAAACCCATTGGAAAAGGAGGAGAATATTATAAAAATGAGAGGAAAAATAATTTACGGGCGATCTGCGATCTGAGGGGAGTCGGGTAGGGGGGGGAGGTTTTCGGGTCCTCCTCGGACGGGGCGTGAAAAAGCATCTCACTAAGCCGCCATAGTGTGGGCCGCCATACATAATTGTCTGCATTCGCAGCAAGTGTGGTAGCCCCGACTCTTGGATTCTGCTCATGCTTTCCATCAGGCAGGGTAGAGTCACTTTGGATGGCTAAATATATAAAACAAAGGGTAAAAAACGGTTTATCTCAATTTCCGGCAAAACTACAAGTCCTATGGAAAAAAGTTAAATGGCAAAGTTGTAGGTAATTAAAAGATCTGCAAATTTTTAAGTTTATGACTTCGAACCCTTATAGATTCGTCATGTCCGTCTGTCCGTCCGTCCTCGATTTACCATCCAAATAGTAAGTGCTAGAAAGATGCAACTTTGCATGAATACGCATTGTAATTACGTCGACAAAGTGCTACAATAAAATTATGAAAAATATTTTTATCTAGGGTACCTCCCCAATACGTAAAATGTGGATGGTTTTTTTTTCTCGCGGCTACCCCACCATGTGGGGTATCATTATATAGGTCTTTTAAAAACATTAAAGAGTTGTTAAGACGATTTTTTGATTTAGGAATCCGTTTGCGAGAATTTCCACTTTAAAGGCCACTTTTTTGTAAAACCGGGCATCCTCCCCCTCTAAAAGCTAAACGGCCGCCTCAAAAAATCTGGAGAAATTCGTGATTGTGGTCCATATAATGAACTTTAAATGAAAACTATAACGAATTAGATGACTTTGTTAGTTCAGGAGTTACAGAGGCTTAACTTCTAAAATGTACTTACTTGGAAAACGTCATATAAAAACGCATTAATACGTAAACATAACAATTATTCATTGGATACAATTTCTAATCCACGTACCATTATGGGTGACTGAGGAACCCTTTCCTGTGCGTGGCCTGACACGCACTTGGCCGATTTTTTATTTACACTTTTTTTCACTTAACCTCAAATTATATGTGAAAAATTAAAAAAAGTTTTTGGTTTTCTATTTTTATCTTTTACAAATAAAATCATTTTTAAACGAAGTTTAGTGAAAACTTACCTTTTTATGTCCCGAATACACTGTATTTTTTTGATTTGAAATATTTAATTTTTTGGTATGAAGATAGAACTGAACTTGGGAAAATACATACATATGAACCTTTTTATCGCGAAAATAAAGGTAGAAGGGTTTGAAATAGGGGACGAAAGTTTGTGTCGAAGTTCCTTATTATCAAACATAAAATCATGTAAGATTGTTTAATCTACCCATACCGTGTCGCGCGATATAAACGAATTCCACGCGGGCGAAGCCGCGGGCGGAAAGCTAGTAATATAATAATAAATAAATATTTCGGATATCTGACACACAACATCATCTAGTCCCAAGCTAAGCAGAGCTTGTATTATGTGTACTAGATAACTGATATAAATACATAAAGATACTTTTTTTTGTAAATACATACATATGTACATCATCATCTTCCGAGCCTTTATTCCCAAGTTTATTTGGGGTCGGCTACTAGTTCAACCGGTTTTACCTGAATTTCAGTTTTTCCACGGAGCGACTGGCATCGGACCTCCGCAACCCTAAGGGAGAACTGAGATTCGAAGATTGAACTAGTTGTCAGTATATTTGTGGGCACTGACTACCACGGGCATGAATCACCGCCAAACTTCCAAACTCCGGGCTAGCAGCCTAAGAAAAACCCAAAAACACTTTTTGGCCCGACCCGGGATTTGAACCCGAGACCTCTTGATTAGCAGTCGCATACGTTAACCACTAGACCAACGAGGCAGTCTCTGTGTTCTTTGTGTCTATTATATGGGTGTTTCCTTAAAGTTACATATAAAAGCGTAAAAATTTCTAGTGTGCGAGTTGTCTTACAGAAAAAATGTGATATTCATTGTCATCGTATTATAGTTGTACTGGTTTACTGACTGGGTGACATATGTAAATTAGCAAATAGTAATTTTTTACTGAGATCTATCAAATTATGAAAGTAAAATTATCAATAACATTTAGACAACATACCTACTTATGTAGATAAGTATTTGCTTTACTAAGCATCAACCTATTTACAGCTAATTACAAATAATCCTTTGACTAACCCAGGCACTGCTGCACTGGTAACATTAATAAGGCTTCTTGCTTCTAAGAACACCTCTTGATCACAACATCGACTCGGAACAACATTAATTCACGAACATTCACTTAGATACATAGCTATATTTATGTTATAGTCACTACGCTAATTACAAAATACGGTTAGAACAAAAAGCTTCGCACACCGAAGCCAATATGCCCATTAATTTCGTCCCAAACTCATCTAAATCTTCTAATTGTTCCTCAGACATTATACCATGGGCCTACAGTTATTCGCGTCAAGCCCACTATTGTGAACAGTGAAATATGAAGCAATTTAATATGAAATATTATTTTACAACCCTTAAATTTTTAAGATACACCCCAAATGAATCATATTTTATGAAATATTGTTGAATTTTGAAAGGCAGGTTGCCCGTCGTTTATGCATACAGGTGCTGAAAGGTTTTTATGATAATTGCTTGATTGGTCTAGATAAATAGAACAGAATGTAATCGACTTTCGACAACAGTATGTGATTACGGAAACAATATAGGTATTGGTGTGTTAACAATATAAATAAATACGAAAGCAGCAATCAGATATTGTTGTTTGGTTGCCATTTTTGAAGAGTTTCGTTGTTTGTCTCCGAAACTCATTATCAGAACTATACGAATATTAAATTTAAATAGGACCATTATGACTAACTCGCTTTCGAACAAAAATAATTTAACAAATCCATCTAAATAATAAAGTCGTATTTTCCAGTGAGCATTATGCTCATTTAGTCCTAGCTCTGTAATATTGTAAACTCTGTCTGTCTGTTACACTTTGACGGTTTAACCGCTAAGCTGATTTGAATGCAGTTCGCAATGGAGATTCTTTGATGCCTTGAGGAAGGACATAGCCTACTTTTACAGCGATAATCATACACGCGAACGGAGCTGCGGAGAAAAGTTAGTATTTCATAAAGGACAAATAACTGTCTTAAGCTTCCAACTTATCGAGTCCGAAACCCCAAAAAAAAAAAAATTCTCTGACAAAGCTAAAAAATATTCCACGTCAGTTGTAATTAAGAACTTTCCTCCAACCAACACCCACCTACCTCCGTCATAGAAAAACTGCTGTCAATATCCTCGATACAATAGCCGCAGACACGTGTCGACCTGACCGGTCCATTGCCATGCCAACGGATCCCCGAAGTCCCTTTCAAATGTCCTAAATAGATTTTCCTTCTAAATAAATCTTATTTAGAATAAAATTGATGAAAGTAAATACAGGAAAAAACCTTTTGTGAGGTTTATAAAATTGTAACTTATACGTAAGTCAATAAGTTACGCTCACAGTGTTTGATTTTTATTTACTCTAGTTATTGACCGTGGCTTTGCTTCAGTGCAAGTTTTTTTAATGATTCGGGTATCTTTCATGGGTGGCTGTATTTATGTCTAATTAACGAACTATAAATAACAACTAAACTTACATTCAAATTAAGAACCTTCTCTTATTGAAATTCAGTAAAACTAATTAAGCTCAATGGCTTCTGAACCTTTGTATATATTATGCAATAGTTATTACTCTACACGATAAACATACTAAGGCGTAAACAGTAAAAAATAACCTAATCTCGTTAACTCTCAACAGCTAAGGGCTTTGACCCTAAACACCGAGATGTAGGGTGAGCGAGACAGTTGTCGCTCGTTGATTTGTTTTTAATTAAGTTTCGGAGTTCGGGGTTTCATTTGTGATTAAATATTTCGAGTGATTTATGATTGTTAGATGTGATTAGATTTTGGTAAGTTAGACAGAAAGTTGATATATAATAGATTGTGATAAATAGTTGATATCTGAATACAAGTCCAGCAACAACCTTGTTAATTAAATATAAATTCAGTTTTTTTTATTTATTAAACTATTACTTTACAAACTATATTGCTGATGTTAAAATAATAAAACATAAACATCTTAATAGGCTGCCACAGTGTGGGTTGGCATACTGCATTATTGTATTGTATTGTATTGTATTGTATGTATTCGCGATGAGTATGGGACATTATAGGATATTTATGATGACGGTGATGGTGACCACTACTCCTAAATCTGTTCTTGCTTTCACTCAGGTAGAGTAAATAGAGCATTTTGGCACTACAAAAATATATATTTGTAGATTTATATAATTGATTAAAACGTATATACATTTTTGTTGCATTTCAGAAGCATAAACGTTATAAACAAGAGCTAACGTAATTTTTAAGAACCATTTTGTAGGTATTGTTTATTATGTTAATTTTTGTGTACAATAAAGAGTTTTGTGAAATAAAATTTCATCAAAACGTCTGGTAACCTAAAAATTATTTGTATTTAAAAAAACGACAGATCATTTTCGTAACTCCAACTGCTATAAGCTAAACAGCGATTTACCACGAGGCAAGCTGAATACAGACAAATGTCAGCAACATTTTGTGGAGCTAAAATAGGTTTTCTGTATTAGGTCTACACAGCTATTATACCGCAGAAACATTGAAATACCCACTGTCTATTCATCATAGTAATGACTAAGTCTAATATCTAGACGACAAGAAGAAAAATATATAATCTTTTTTTCCTATTACGAAACTTTATACGTCTTCGAGAAAATAAATACGTACAAATACACAAAATTTAGTACCTCAAGAAAGGAGTATAATAAATAAAAACTATGTTGTTCCATAATAGGTGTCGTCACCCTATAAACATATTCGACCTATTTCTGGTAAGCCACATGTCTCCGATTACCGAACATGAATATAAAAGAAAAAAATGAGATTGTTAATAACGGCGACGTACAACATGTTGTTATTTGTTTATTTGCTATTCTCTTCGCAAGTAGGCGACACCTATTTTATTAAAGCCTTCTATATTGTTACTGAATTTCTTTTATGCGCTGCGAATATAATATTCCGTAATAATATTGAAATGAGATTTCTAAAAGCTTTGATAGTATTCTAACATTTTTTATGACTTCGTTACTTTTGTGTTTACAAATAAACACTATACAATAATATCTAGACATCATTGTTTCAGTTCTGGTCTGGTGTTATTAACTACTAGTTAGTACTATCAAAATATTCAAGGATTTCATCAAAAAGGAAGGGGTTTCAGATCTAATATACATCTAGTAGTATTGAGGTTGAATTTGGTGATCTTTGGGCAGTTTGATAGTGTATATAATCTAATGTCTAGTAATATTATCTAACTGACTTTGATTATTACATGATTGTTTGATTTGCCGTTTTAGTGATAAGAAATCTTTATTGTTGAGCCAAGACATTGTGGTTTTAAAGAAATTATACATTTTGAGTCCTCGATTTTGTATAATAACCAGATATTAAACGATAATCGCTATTGTGCAACACAACAATATACTTTTGTTGGACGATTCACACGTCACTGTAAATGTAGGGGAGTTTTATTACACTGGGTATAAACTGGATTCGAAAATAAACAAAGGCCGATATTTGGTACTCTCACCCTAAACTTTTTAACGCTCTCGTAAAAGAGATTTCCTTTGACATTTTAAGTCGACTAATGTAATATTCAAGTTGCTCATTGAAGTTAATGAAGATGCTTATAAACTAGATTTTAAGAAGACGGAGATCTCTCGGAGTAAGAATTTTTTTAATTGTTTTATTCGTTTATGGTGTAACGAGTATAATATTGGACTAGGAACAGGGACAAAGAAACACTACCTACTAATATTATAACCGCGAAAGTTTGTGAGTATGTATGTGTGTATGTATGTTTGTTCTTCTTTCACGCAAAAATTACTGAAAGGATTTGGATGAAACTTGACAGTTATATAGCATATATATCAGCATAACACATAGGCTACTTTTTACTGCAATAATCGAGGTACACGGGCGAAAACTAGGTGATTATAAAAATACATAAATCGTAGACGTCAAAATGTATCACTGTTTATCTCTTGTCAAAACTTCACAGGTTGCTATGCATAACACACTTGCATAGTAACCATAAAGATATACGCGGGTAACGCCGCGGGGCGCAGCTAGTTCTTATATAAATATCTTTGTCACAATATATCACTGTATGCAATGAAAATAATATAAATACACTTAAATTGTTGTCTATCTCTTTGTTGCAGATAATCTATGGAACGTTTGAACCTATTTTGACGAGACTTTCACTGGCTGATAAATAATTTATGGAATAACTTACAAACACTTATTTTATTTATCTAATACTTATGACGGTTATTGTTGTAAAGATTCGCAAACAAGCACAGTAAATAAAAAGAAACAACTAATATTATAAACAAAAATTTAAGATCGTTTATTTGTGGTAAATTCTTTTAATGGTTTACCATTAAAAGAATTTTAAAAATTGTTTTACCTATGGAAATTTTCATTATAATTCAGCGAGTAACACAAACTGTACGATATTTTTAGGTTTCCGTTGCCAAATGGCAAACAACGGAACCCTTATAGATTCGTCATGTCTGTCTGTCCGTCCGTATGTCACAGCCACTTTTTGCCGAAACCATTAGAGCTACAATGTTGAAACTTGGTCAGTAGATGTATTCTGTGAACTGCATTAATATTTTTACACAAAAATAGAAAAAAAGCATTAAATTTTGGGGGTCCCCATACTTAGAACTGAAACTCAAAAAGTTTTTTTTCATCAAATCATATGGGGTATCTATGGATAGGTCTACAAAAATGATATTGAAGTTTCTATTATCATTTTTTTCGTTTCGCGGGGGAATTCTTTTCGCACCATACCCTCCGTGGGGGAGACGAAAGGCGTGTGTAGGACTCCCGGCGAACCGGTCTACCCACTAAACCCCGTGGCGGCCTACCTCGGCAGCCGGGAGGAGCTCCAGGAACGCATCAGCGACTTCTGAAGTCCCCCCTGCCTTACCCCATGACTGGGTATCAGTGATCTCGGGGTAATCAATAAATTACCCTAGACACAGACTGTACCACCTACCAAGCATAGCCGCGTGCAAAAGGTATTATTAAATGTGTATTATTTTACATCAACTTTTTTATATAATTTATAAATACTAGATAATAATTTGAAAACCTTATTTACGTGATATATGAAGTTAATAAAGAGAATCTTGTATATTCTTGTCTACGAGTTGAGTTATCTAAATGTGAATCTTGATATTAAAATATGGTTTATTATGGCCCAAGAGAGATATTTATGAATAATTAAGAGGCCTGTCTCTACTCATCTTTACCTATTCTTAAAATGAAAGTAGCAAGTATAATACATGTTCAAAAGCTCTTTATAATATTTGAATTTGATCAAACGTAAGAAATAAGATCCAGAATTGCAATTTTCAATATCTTGGTCTCTAAGAATATAACTATCCAAACAGATGTATTTAATCGATTTTTTATGTAATTTTATTGAGTTAACGCTCGATAGATGGCGTTGTCCCTTTCGGGTGAATCGTGATGTTAAGTTTCTCCGGTAGTGTATGACGTTCCGAACAAATATATCTATTTTTGTACTTGCATCAAATAGTTGTCTACCAAAGTTATTTTACTCTGCCTGAGGTATATATAGGTATTTCCATCAGAAAGAATGAGTAGAATCCAAAAGTAGGAGCCATCATCCTCATTGTGAGTGCGTACAATGCAGCATCGTAATCCATACCATGTTGGCTTAGTCAGATGTTTCTGCATTATTATCCCGACCTCCGGAGAATGATGCAAAAGAATTGAGCCTCTGGTCTCACACTCACCAATAAAATACGACAGCAAGAATGCTGTCATTATTCGTGGTTTTCTGTGTGAGTAGTACTACCACTACCCGGTCGAGCCCGGCCATTCGTGCTGAAATCAGCGTGACCCTGTTACTTATTATTATTATTTTTATGCCTACCAATGTGACTCCACTCTGCCTGATGGTAAGCATGAATGGAATCCAAGAGTGGGGGCCACCACACTGCAGGAAGTATGGCGATGCTGACCCAAACTATGGCGGCTTTGTGAGATGCTTTTTCACACCCCTCTTAAAGGACCCGGGATCATAATGGGAAGGAAACACGTGGGATGGTAGCGAGTTCCAGTTTTTAACCGCTCGGCACAGGAAAGAAGAATGAAACCGTTTAGTTCTAGTGCGTATTTCTACCACTCTAAAGCGTTTAAATTAAAAAATAAGCTAATACTTTTAAATTAAAGGTATTAGCTTATTATTTACTGACTCCTGTATTATAATACCTACTTAGCTATCATAATATCTATTTAGCAGTTGTAAAGGTCACTAAAAATGTAAAATTTTAATGTAAAGCAAACGACTTTTCATTAAAGATAACCAAATGACTCAATATCCTGTGTTGAAATGTACGGTCTGCAAATTACATAATAATGCGATACACGTTTGATTAATTTAATATGTATACAAAGAGCAGATGTTAAATACAAAATTGCAAAACATTTTAATTCATCCTACTTAATATTCTAAATGTGAAAAAAGCTCTGTCTGTCGTTACCACTAAACCGATATTAATGAAAATCTAAATTTATAGATAGTTTTATTTTTGAGGTACGACACTTACGCGGGTGACGAACACTATTGTAATGTATTTATGTAGTAAGGTATGTACATTTTTTAAGACAATTTCGGCATTAAGAACGTAAATCCTGTGTGGCGGGGGACTTTACAAACGCACGTGTAACGGACATAAAGAACACCCAGAGTCAGAACAACAATTTGTGAATAACACAAAATATTGTCTCACGTGGGATTTGAAGCCAACACAATTGACAGTAAAAAATGGCGTGGCGACATTATCTGATCCGATTAAACAATTAAAACTAAAAATTTAAAAAAAACCCCGAGTGATTGGAACGATTTCCATCAAACATGGCTAAGAACACTCCCGACTAATTCTCCTTTAAAACAAAAAAAGAACAAAATCGGTTAATCCGTTCGGTAGCTACGATGCCACAGACAGACATACACTCAGACACACACAACACTCACACAAACACACACAGACACACACACACACCCACAACCACAGACAGACATGTCACTCATAACACCCCGTCGTTTTTACGTCGTGCGTTTAACATGTCAAATATCTATATATACTTGTTTTCATTACATACCCCACAGTTATGCATCAGTTTTGCTGACGCTACGTGTTGGGAGCTCATTAATAAGTTGATAAATGGTATATAATTCGCGTTGGTTTCGCTGCGTCGTCTTGCAGTCATCGAGCCCTATCGCACACTCGATCTTAACAGATTTTTAGCGTTGTAGACATGGGGCCACGAAATATGCGATTATGGTCAAGAACGAACATAAAGTATGGAAAAATATCTATTTATTCTTACTTTTGTGAGCGATTACTATCCTCTCACCTGGAGTTTCTTGTCTGTTTTTCTCCATAGGATCTATGAATTGGAATAGACAATTAGCTTCACGACTGACTACTGACTGACTACTTGACGTTTCAAAAGTGCCGTTGTATTGGTTTATTTGAAATAAAAATGATTTGATTTGCGTGTAACTTGGTTATTACTAAAGGCTACTCTGGCAAATTAGAATTAAAAGCTTTACTTTTCCAAAAGTTACATTACAGACTCTATTTACGTAGTGTAATTGTCTATTTAGAAAAACCTTTAAAACGTTACTCTTTAGCCTATGACTTTGCCAAATGTCATTGAAATCGGAGTAAAGGTTTAACCGTAAAAGAGTAACAGAATTTTTCGAAATTTTAATATTAGTCTGGATTTTCAAAATATATTGTAAATTTCGAAGCATTAATGTTAAAGGTTATGCTTTAATATTTTGACATTTCTTGAAGGTTCAATTGTCTTAGGTACTTTTCTTTCATTGACAGATAGCTGACTAACTTAGATTACCTTTATTTTATAGTGGCTGTATCACACGGTGTTATCCGCAGCCATCATCAACAGCCTTTACAGTCCACTGCTGGATATCCGCCTCTCCTTAGAAAGGAGGTTTTGGCCTACTATACCACGCTGGCCAGACGGGTTGGTATATGGTTGGTTTCAAGTTTTCCTTCTCTTTGCGTTGATGTTGTCTTGTGTAGTTTATCCCTTAGTCGCCTTTTACGACACACGCGGGATGAATAGGGGTAGTGACACTGTATTCTTAATCCGTCACCAGACGGACAGTTATTATCCGCAGTAATTGTTGTAAATGCAACAAAACGAAATACAACATCTTGAAATCAGAAACCATGACTCAGTGGCCACACAATACAAACCACAGGATTAATGATATTGCCTTCAAACGGTCATTAATTATTTAGTTTTTTCATGCACGTTGCGTGACGTAGCCGGGACATTTACCTTCTCTGTATAAAACTTGTGATACACCCGGCTTGGCTTGCATTAGATGCAGTGAGTCTAGGAATTAATAGATCGTATTTGATTTAGGTGCGTATTTTAACAATTGTATGCAGCCGTTGAATAGATTGTTTAGAAGTATATAAGATTAATTTTAAAAATACTGACAAATATTTTGAAAAATTCGTGGGTAGTATATAGTAATAGAATATAACTAGCTTTTTACTGTTTTAGACTTAAGCGACTTTTACACATAGATACTTGTGTTTTTGTTTTAAACAGGACTTATTCTCGCTTAAAGTTTACCCGTGACCACGAGCGGTATAACTAGTTCGAAACGTCGGAAAGAAGAAGATATCACAACTAATTTTTGCCGGTTATCGCGGTAAAGAGTAGACAATGCCCTTCTCTAAGGCCAAATCTATCTATATACCGATATTCATCCAAATCAATTCAGCTTATGATGCTTAACATAAATAAATAAATATTTCGGACATCTTAGAACTTGTTTAATGGATACAACAACAGTTTTTTTTTTGTAAATACATACATATTATACATAGAAAAACACCCAGACTCCGAAACAAATATTTGTCTATCACACAAATATTTGGAATCAAACCCGAGACCTCTTCATCAGCAATCGCATACGCTAACCACTGTACCAACGAGGTAGTATACACCTTATTGCATAGGGTCGATACCATTCGTATTGAATATTTGACCAATTCTCTTAGATTCTGTTCATGCTTACTACTTAACTGATCAGGCAAAGTGGAGTCACCGTAGAAGGCTCATAAAATAATACTGCTTTGAGTATAAATAGTGATAGATTAGAGTAAAATTAATTTCCCGCTATAATTATGTCACCGTACACGGCGGAACAATGTCACGATAATGTTATTTACATTGAATTTGCGTGTAGACCGACGCTCCACACACACTTGCATTGGTACTGACTGTTTTTTTTTTTATTTAAGCTTACCAAAGTCACTCTACTCTACCAGATGAAAAGCATGAGTGGAGTTTAGGAATCGGGGTGACCATCCTTATTGTGAAGGTAAGCAATGCAGTATTGTGACCCATACCATGGCGGCTTGTCAGATGTTTCTGCCTCTGAAAGTCGGGAGAATGAGGCAGAATTATTGGCCCTCCGGTCTCACACTCACCAACGAAATACGACGGCAAGAATGTTGGCATTATGAGGATGCTCTTCTGTGTAGGGGTAGTACTGCTCCGATCAAGCCGGCCCATTCATGCTGAAATCAGCGAGGAAAATCTTAGTACCTTCATTTATTATAGTGATGTATTTCGAGAAGAAGAGATTTAAACTTCTTCAATCATAGGTTTATATAATTTGATAATAATGTGCAAAATAGTTTGCAAAATACAAGATCTTTATTTAACCTAAGGTGATCGATACTATTAGGAGGGGTACTTAATTGTTTTTAGATGTTGTTGTTTGTAAGTTTGTTTTGTTGAGAAGATAAATGAGATATATTCGACCTTCGAAATGACTCTTAATTTCTACTTTTACTTAAAGTAAAAAGATACTTACTTTTAAAACCTTGTACAGTCTTATTTATAATACTTACCATTTTATTTATACCTAAGTACACCGTTACACTCTATAAATTTAAATCATTGTACATTTTAAGTGTTAAATAACCCATAAAACTGATAAAGACTACTGTAACATCTAATTTATCACCTAACTATACATTATTAATTAAAATAATATTAAACGTTCTTATGAATATTAACTTAAATATATAATAATTGCTATCAACACTTGTTTAGGTGAGTTTACTAATGACGGAAATATGATCTATTGTAAACTTCTCTCAGCTATATGATAGTGGTTATGTTAGTAAGCGGAGCGATAAGCGGGATATACTCTTGAATATAACTACATCTTCTTAACATGTGAAGTCTGACTAAACAATCCGTTCAAACTCTTACTACTTAACTTTGTTCTTCTAATATATTTTATTTGTACGTACTGTAGGTAGTAAAGCCACACCTTGTCGAACCGACCTGTGACCTATAGGTTGGTTCGACCGTGGCAACACTAGACTCACACGGAAGCCCAACCTGACAGCATTCATGCTGTCGTCATTTACTAGGCCGCCATGGTGTGGGTCACCGTGCTGCATTGTCTGTGTCATGACATGCTTTCCCTCAGGCATAGTGGAGCGCAAAATATAGAAAAAAACGTGTCAAAAACCTAAACAGATATAAAAAAGGTAATTATTATGTGACGATAAAAAGTCAACTTCCGAATAAGTATGTACTGACCTATATTACATACTTATCCTGCAGTTTTGCAGTTTTGTCTAATTTTTCTAATTTTAAAGTTAAGATTTAAAGGAGAAGATGGAACACAATACACATCATCAAGGTCAGTAACATAATATTGAAATATACAAAATAATATTGAAATAGTGCCAAAAATTGATATGTTATTAATCTTTCTGTTATTTCGGCATAAGCATATTTTCGCTTTTCGCGGCGTTTCGCTGAACGCTCCGCTCAACGCTCTGTTTGGTCCCACACACCAACCTTTTTTTAATATTATTATAGGGCGAACAGGAAACTAACTTTTTAGAATGTAAAACCTTTATACTGTTATAGTTTATGATAATAGATATAGATCTGAGTATAAAAGATAATATTTATGTACATTATCATGCTGTTTTCATTTGTGATGTTTGTATGAATGTAGATGATTTAATAACCAGTTTGGTGGTTTCCTCTTCAACTTTTTTATCTCAACACATGTAAATACAGGGTGTTAAATATTAATAAATGTAATCTAGATTTTATAATTTAACCTATTTTATAAATTATCAAATAAGCATCAAATAATCAAATATGTGTGTTGTAGAGATGTGTCATTGTCATTTTTATGGTAAACGAAACGAATATACTCTCCACACTTCGCCGTATGCGCGCGAATAACCCTCACTATTATTCCTCTGGGTGATAATCAAACATTCGGTTTAGCAATCAAGATCACCACTAGAGTACCAGCCCTTACAGCACTATTTACCGTAGAAACTACCTTCAACGATCTTCATAAACAATAAAAATATATAAAAAACCTTCAAGGCCAAGGTATTGCTCAAAAGCGCACTCCTTTACTCTAGATATCAAAACAAGTTCCTATCTAATGATGGCTATACAATACTCCGTAGTTATATAATAAGTTACAAAGGCGCTAAATAAAAAAATCGATGAACATGCAACAGAAGAACGACGGTCATGTGTTTATACATCGAGTGTATATGGACGTCAAGGGATCGCGTGCACTATGAAATATGCAGTGAAGTACATCCGTGTGTGTCGCCCACTTTGGCCCTCGTGTAGGAAAAATTGATGTGGCATTTTTAAATATATCAGCAATATTAACTTTCACAAACTAGGCTGAGTACGTATTACTAGCTGACATAAATAGCCTCGTATACGTTTTCTTTTTCCCGTAACGTGATGTACAGCAGAAATATGTTTAGCTTAGAACAGGTTTGTCAGCAACCTGTAATTCCCCAATGCTGGGCTCGGGTCCCCTCTCAGGAGAGGGTAAAGGCCATACGACAAAAGGTTATTGTGGGCCAATCTCAAAAGATTGATATATAGTTTTTTTTTGAACTTTTAAAGGATGACAATTATTTCGTACATTGTTTTTGAGATACTTAAACCGTTTACACAGCACAGGCACTGAAAGCACGAAAAACGAATAATTTCCCTACGTTTTTGCAACCTTTTAAATTCAGAGTTCGCTCCTATTGGTTGTAGCGTGGTGATAGATAGCTTATAGATTTTCTCAATAACTGTGCTATCCAAAACTGAAAGATTTTTTTTATATCGTGTAAGTACTTCTTAAGATTATTGAGTTCAACCAAATAAACACATCAGCTTTCTAATATTGGGGTAGATAAATGATAACTATTCTCGCCAACAAGCTTGATAGCTTGGTGAGTAGATGTTTATTTTTTTGTCATTTGTAAAAATGTTGTTTTTAAATAAATAAATAAAAAAAAAAACTGCCCTCTCCTATGAGGAGACCCCCAGCCCAGCAGTGGGACGTTATAAATAAATACTTTTATGAATATTTCAGACATCTGACACACAATATCATCTAGTCCCAAGCTAAGCAGAGCTTGTATTTCGGCATTAGACAACTGATATAAATACATAAAGATACTTTTTTTTTGTAAATACACACATATTATACATAGAAAACACCCAGACTCCGAAACAAATATTTGTGAATTACACAAATAATGCTTGGTCCGACCCGGGAATCGAACCCGAAACCTCTTGATCAGCAGCCGCATACGCTAACCACTAGACCAACGAGGCAGTCAGACCGTTATGGTTTGTTTATGAACTACCCGGCCGATTTTAACAATAATATGAGAAAATTATGTGTGAAAAAATTAATCATGAACATTCATTACTTGTAACTAAAAGTGTACCAGTGTACCTTAGAAATTAATAAATTAAAATGAAATGCTGTTTCTCGGTAACATTTTTCTTTGATCTTACAATGTCCGTAATATTTAAAAGTAGGTTATGAGGTTAAGAAAAATCAGATAAAGTAGTTAGCTATGAAGAGAAAAAATTTAAAGTCATAAAACCAAAGTTTTTATTTAATTTTAATCAAGTAATGACTCTTTGACATTACATATATGTTTTAACTTAAGAAGTTATAAGTAGGCTGAATTACAGTTCTAGTCTCGACGACTAGTAAAGAGCTGATGGTTCCTATCATTACTAGCACCTAAAACTTGATTAAAAACAGGGTCACGTGATTCTAGTACATTTAAGGGTGCCAAAATAGAGGTGTCAATATTATCGAATTCACTCTCTACTTAAAGATTATTAACTTTATAGTCATTTTGATATTGTGTCAACCCAGTAAACGAAATTTTGTTATAACTATAATCAATGCCTTTGCTTAATTGTGGCATGGTTTTATTTTAGTGATAGTAACCATTTGGAAGTGACCTATCTCCGCCAATAATCATCACAGCTGTACTAGTCTAGTCAACAAGTTCAAAAACGTGAAAAATAGAGATAAAGGTCCTAAAAATATGAGCGATGGCTCATTCGATTCGGAATCACCTCTAGAAAAATGTTTTTGAAGGATTTTGGTGCAGGTTAAAAATTGCAATTGTTATTATCAAAATAAGACGAAAAAAAAATGATATTTCGTTTTTTGTTAATAACTCGAAAAATATTAACATTAAAGCAATTTTGCAAAAAAACTCGTTAAAGAGGAGGAAATTTCCAATAAAAAAGTCCTAACTTTTTTATAACTATTGAAAAATTTGAGATTTTTAATTTTTTATAACTATTGAAAAATTTGAGATTTTTAATTTTTCAATAGTTATAAAAAATCATAATTAACAAATTAATAAACTTTAATGAAAATAAACCGCAGGATCTTTTAAAGTACATATATCAAAAGGGCTCCACGAAGTTTAAAATTTATAGGCCAATTATTTATACCTTTCATCCCATTGTTTATGCCCATGGAGATTGAGAAAAAATTGGTTAGTTAACAATTGAATAACTTTTTGAAAAATGGTGATTAAACTTTTTTTTTTCAGGGCTCGATTCTTTCAAGTGTTAAGAAGATACTAGAATTTTTTCAAATTTTTAAAATCACATTTTATGTTATAAAAAAAATATTTTTATTGCTGAACTCTCTTTAGCGGCGGCGCGCGCCTGCCGTAACTGCCGCGCGGAGTCCTATTTTCAACGTCTAATTAAAATTATAAATAATGGAGATAGAATTCCGGGACTTAGGACTTTTTTATTGGAAATTTCCTCCTCTTTAACGAGCTTTTTTAAAAATTGCTTCAATGTTAATATTTTTCGAGTTATTAACAAAAAACGAAATATCATTTTTTTTTCATCTTATTTTGTTATTAACAATTGCAATTTTTAACCTGCACCAAAATCCTTCAAAAACATTTTTCTAGAGGTGATTCCGAATCGAATGAGCCATCGCTCATATTTTTAGGACCTTTATCTCTATTTTTCACGTTTTTGAACTTGTTGACTATACTATACGTAGATAGGTGTAGCTGACAAGGAAATGTGAAATTATAAGTACACAAGAGGTAGAATGAAAGTTATCCTCTAAAATAGAAGGAGCGATACTTTATATTAATATTTATGAGAATGACAGGATAAAAAACAAAACCATACGATGGGACATGACTCTGCACTTGAAATAGAAGGGGTCCGGGAACTGCTTACATTGTATAAGACATTCGAACCCCTCTCAGCGCTTGCCTGCAGAAGGTATAAAACACCATACTATGCTTTAATGATCTGTCAGTACCACATCCAAATCTTCCCACATCCGTCCCTAGGGATAATCCAGGATTAAAATGTCAGCAAGAAGCCAGCTATGCTCGATTCATGACGTTTATTAACTAATGGGATAACAATTTGCTTCTAACAGATATCACAATTCATGTTTCATTGGAATTGTATTTCTTTTAAATGACAGGTAATCGATAATATTTTACTTATCGATTCCAAATAGGGTCACTAGACTATAAAAACAATATTTTAGAGATAGTAAGTAAGGAAGAATTTTTTTCCCATAATATAATGAAATTCACAATTTGATTTGAATCCGTATCAAATTATTAATTTGATTATAATTATGAGTTAACCACATTATGTCAGTCTATTGAAGTGATAGATAAGGAATAGACCATGAAAATAAAAATAATTATTAATTTAAATCTAAGCTTCATAGTATAGTCCATTTCTCCTTCGTTTTATGCCATTTTTTCTCGATCAGCGGATAGTTGTGTCTATGTGATCCCGACTTTTTAAGCAATAATAGTTATTACTTCACAAATGAATGATTTCAGAATCAGATCAAATGAAGAAATGCCGCCATTTATACAATATATATAAATCGTTTGGTCTCTATTATAAATCTGTAATACGCTTCACAAATAAAGAGTTTTCTATCTACCATATATCAATGTCAATTTACTTTAAACGACCTATTTTTGAATAGTTTTGTAAATGTTTACTTAAGTTTCTCTACACGACCCATAAAGAAGGGTGAATCTATTTTTAGTTGATATCTACGGAGGAATTTCAAGGTCGCAAAGCGTTTGAAGGCATGTTTGTTCTTCTGTTACGTTAAAACAGCTGAACAGATCTGGATGCAATTGAACACAGAGAAAAATTGTTATCTTTATTAATCTATACAAGTAAATAAAATTGAAGGTCTGTATATAATATCAAAAGAATGATTTTTCACCAAATGTACCAAATGTGTATACGGTACTAACATCAACAAAATAATTAAAAAAAATATTTCCAGTTAATCCTTGGAACGGTTGGACCGACTGTGACGAGACTTTCACTAGTAAAAAGCTAATGACACAAGAAGTAACTTCGGCTTATTTTATAGACTAACTTGCTTCGAATATTTTGTTTTGGTCAGGTGACTGAGTGACATTCCGTGTGGACTGATTAAGACTGTCCATGTGGTGACGGATTAAGAATACAGAGTGTCACCACCCCTATTCATCTCACGCGGGTGTCGTAAAAGGCGACTAAGGAATAAACTACGCAAGACAACATTAATGCAAAGAGAAGGAAAACTTGAAACCAACCCTATACCAATCGTCTGGCTAGCGTGGTATAGTAGGACAAAACCTCCTTTTCAAGGAGAGGCCTATGTCCAGCAGTGGACTGTTAAAGGCTGTTGATGATGATGATGATGACTGAGTGACATTAGCCAATGAAACAATAGATTAGAGAAATAGAATAGAAAACGAAAATCGTTTGCAATTTGGCTAGAGAGCTGGACTACTAACGAATAAGCCAACTGGTATCCTGCAAATGATTAAAAAAGCAACATTACTATAACAGACATCCGAAGCAGAAGCAAGTTTTACAGAAACTAATGAAGATTTGGTCCATTCGTATGATTACAAGCAAAATTCTTATCTTCACGGCCCATAACGTGGGTTCGGGAAGCAGGTAGATACTAGAAATCACTATATCCCGGAGAAGTGTTGTTAAACATTCACACAGGGTATCGACATAAAAAAATATTTAGCCAAAGATTAAGTCAAGAAAATTAATTCTTTATTTATGAAATTAAAACCACCTATTTTGAAATGTAATCATATTTATGAAGTACCAGCTTTCGCTCGAGGCTCCGCCCGCGTGTATCTCGATTATTGCAGTAAAAAGTAGCCTATGTGTTATTCTGATATATAAGCTATATTACTGTAACGTTTCATCCAAATCTTTTTGTTTTTGCGTTAAAGAGCAACAAACATACATATGTACATACTCACAAACTTTCGCATTTATATTATTAGTAAGGATTAACGTATTTTATTCCCTTATTATATTTATTTTATGAGTGACTGACTAATTTCAGACTCGAAGGGGCCTTTTTCAATGGGCGAAGGGACCGGGACCCTCTGCATCAGACCCTCTGACGCTACACTACCACACACGTGTGGATATTAGGATCTGTTAGAATATATTTGTCATTTCGCAAATTTGTGGTTTTATTTATTTTTAGAAGTTTATATTAATATGTTATAGTGACGAAGTAATGAAATTTTACGTGCCAACAATAACCTATGACAATGCTATATTAGTATCCTGACAATTTCTGACAATAACTAGTTCAAGTCACCAGCATGTCACTATGACCTTAACATGCTCAGTATTTATTGTAAAGATTCACTCAGGGTCAAGGTATTTTAAGTTATTATTATAAGCTTAAAAATGATTAAATCACGTTGCAGCAGATGGTTACTAGCGAGGCAATCCGAGGCGACTACGCAATAAAAGAACTTGTGTTGGTCGATACTTATGGCATCTATCTATTAATTTATAATTTGTTGTTATTAGAACTTTACTGGACTGGTTGCATTGTACTTAGCTGCAACAACTGCATCCTTGCTGTGTGTGAATGTGGAATATTGTTATATTGTGTTCGTGGTCGGGATGTTATCATTGTGTTTATTCTGGGCGTATGTTATTCATGATTGGCTTGGATAGAATAACAGCGGCTGGCATGCTTTGCACTGTCATCCACATGCTGAGTCCAAGACCGTTTTGTCTTTGTACTGTTATTTTTTTAAGTATTAGTAGTATTAGTCTATCAACTGTAAATCTATATAAAAGACAAATAAAGTGTTACTTATTCTTATTCAAAAGTATTATCACGTTCATCGATGTCACCCATCTATATAATAATATAGTCTATGCAACGGATGCACACAGGCAGCGCCCGTCTGACGGGTTCCCACTTTTTTTGCCCCTGTGGCCTCGGACCCACACACACATAAACAAATTTAACATATCCGTGAATTTTTGTTTGTGTGAGTGATCAGCTGATGTTATGAACAGCTGTAGGACACGTAACTTTGGTATGTCAGGAATCGACGTGCGAGGTGGTGCCTTCGGGTAAGATCGGCAATCTTCGGCTAATTGTGGAATGCATGGATTTTTTTATAGAGATAGTAACAAGGGTGGTTGTGGAATTTGATTAGTAATTTAGATAATTTTATTGGAGATTCTTTTTGTTTTATACAAATTAGTCATTTATATGATCACAGTGACAACAAATATTTTTTAATTAATGAGCTTTTGATTGATTTTAATTCTAAAACGACGTATCGACATAGGGCCCACCTGGAGTTTAATGCTTATTGTAGCGTGTAGTATTTATTAATACTTACTAATACATATTAGCCGTGGAGTTATTTAAATTCTATTAACCGTGAGAGATATATTGCTTTTTTACTTCATTATATTACTAGCGACATGCCCGTTTTTTTTAGACATTTTATTTTAGTAATTAATCTTCTTGTAAGTTGACATGCTTCTCGGAGCGATATACTATGCAAGTGCAAAGAAACACATCCACATTTGCAAGTTCTTAATAACGAGTGCTGCTATTTTGAAGTTGAGGTCCTAAACCGTTCAAACTACTTAATAATATCGTTATCAAATACGATGTACTAAAAATGGCTCGAAAGACCAAAAATCATTATCATCAACAGATTTTAACAGTGCACGCTTGACGTGACTACTTCTTAGAAAGAAGGACCATAAAACGAAGTTGGTGATTAAATGAAATTGGAGTGTCTGTGTGTAAGTAAGTA
This sequence comes from Phragmatobia fuliginosa, assembly GCA_932526445.1. Taxonomy (NCBI): domain Eukaryota; kingdom Metazoa; phylum Arthropoda; class Insecta; order Lepidoptera; family Erebidae; genus Phragmatobia; species Phragmatobia fuliginosa. The sequence goes on from OW052072.1 coordinate 1,085,863, forward strand.
AATGAAAGTATATACGGTACCTACTAACATCCAAAATGTATTAAATAGGTATATTAAAACATGTTACGTTAAAATGTTTGTATGTCTGTTTGTTCCGAGTAAACTATAGAACGGGTGGACCGATTTTGACGGGTCTTTTACTGGCAGATGGCTGATGATGTAAGAAGTAACTTAGATAACTTTTTTAGACTAGCTTCCCCCCAGTTTACAATAAACGTAACGGGTAACACCGCGGGACTCATCTAGTGTCTAATTATGTAATTATTATACATACCATTATTATGCGTAACTTATTAAGATTTTAATGTTAACTAATTTACGTTCGAAAGTTGTACAGGAATTTAAAATGCTTACCTACTAGTACACATGTAAGGTGAACAATTGTTTTTAGTTTTGGTTTTGCCTATACATCTCTCTGAATACGAGCATGTACTTACTAATGTTCCTCTGTATTAAAATAATCTCGAAAATATAAAGAAATCTATCAACGTTCTAGAAAAATAAATTTATGAAATATTTAATCATTATTTCGTATATAAGTGGTTTTCTCAAGTTTTCAAGCTTAGAAGGAGTAGAAAGTTTGTTAATGGCAATAATTAATAATATAATGACGTTGGAAAACGGTAGTCTATAAAATTCCACACATTATAAATTATGGTTTTTTTTTTATTTGCGCTCTCAAAAGAAGAAATTTACTTCTAGAATTTACGAATAAAATATAGAGTTTTTGCTACTATTTGTAGTGTATTATACGTGCTACTGTTTAACTTGAAGATTTAATTGAAGCAACACTGAAGCTTCCATTTTTAGATGTCCTGAGGCTTCTAGCAATCGTAATTTTGAAATGACTGAACGTCACACATCACTCAGGTCACAATTTAAAAATCGAATGCATTCGTGCACCTTGCCTCCCGGCGAGCTTTACAAAAAAGGAACGTTTCGAAGGCACAATAATAATATACAGCTATCTCTTTTCGACATATCATAAAACACACTTCCACATATTACTGCCATCTTGTTCACACAAACCCGTATCTCTTGTACTTTTTTCGAAACCCTCATATTACTATACGAACTTTACACAACTACATGCTCAGTTAGGTTGTGTAAACATAGCGTGTTTGTTTATTTGTGTGGGCAATGTGCGTTAGTGTGTGTAGTCAGCTGAGTAAATCCTTGGAGCAACACGTGATGATGTGTGTGTGTATTGTTTAGGTGCCGAAGAGTACAGGATGAAAGATGTAATTTTAGAAGATTTTTCATAATACGATAAAGGCTTTTGAATTTTGAATTTCTAAAGAGATTTCATGGAAATTTCCAACTTTTAATGAAAAAGTACTATTGAAAAAACTGTTCATGGTTTATCGAGTAACTATGAAAGGTTTTCATTATAGTTTTTGAGATCTGAGGTTTCGATTTTTTTGATGGGTTCTTGTCTTTAAAAAAATTGAGTTAACATATTACCTTTCGTACATAAAAGACAACTGTGCTCCTTGGAATTGTATGATAAACTCAGTAGTGAATGACATAATCTTAGCCAAGCCAAGAAGTGCTCATAGATAAGTGTCCTTTGGTGATTGGAAACAATCACCAAGGGTAAGCAACGATTGCACGTTCAGTACCTAGATGGGTGACCATTTGTGACATGATATGATATGAGCGTTTCTGTAATTCAGAGGTCACGTTAAACAGTCGGTCCCAGTTGTTATCATAAACACAACGTGTCTAGCCTTTCCCCAACTCGCACTCGGCCAGCGTAGGGACGTATGGCCTTAATCCTCTCCTAAGATTAGACCCGAGCAAAGCAGTGGGACGTCATAGGTTTTGATGAATAACAAAATCTACGTATTCCATGTGAGCTCTTTACATGGTGGGTAATAAGCTGGTAGGTGGTTGATTGCTAGTTGTAGTTCAACAGGAACATCCTAGCATCGATGCCCATTTCTAACAGCATGTACGTTGGAAACCGGAAATCTTGCTAGGCCTAGAAACCAAACTTGATAACACAAATTTTGTATGTTTTAGGCAGTCTGATTCCTCCGTAAAGTCTGTGCTGTTGTAATTACTTATGTATTTCTTACATATTTCTAAATATGTACATACATAGAATTAACAGAAAAATTACACCCAGATATAAGGGTCGACATTGGAGGGTCCCTCAGATGTGCATACGCAATTCGTCACTCCAATAGACTCAAAATGCCAAAATAGCGGAAACAAAATTACGAAAATAAATTTGGTACATGTCGTTTATAATCATTTATAGAATTATTGCAGTACACTAGAAGTGTACCCGTCTTTTACTATATACTATAGTTGTACAGTATAGTGGAAAAATATAGTTTGTAAAGATTGAGGTACAGTTATGTTTCAGTGCCTAAGAAATCTGATTGTGTGATTCAAAATAATACACTAAAAATAAAAATAAAATATTATTAATGGAATTCCTTTCTTATAACATACAAGACGTTTTATAACCTATCTCAAAGAAAGCCAGTAAAATTATAGGACCAGTATCTCTATATGGCGTTACAACACAAATGTATTTGAAAAATAATATATTACCTTTGATATGTTATCGTAAAGCATATTACTATTTCCGACAATTTTATATACTAGTGTGCGTGCAATCACCATCAAATTACTTACTTATCTTATATCAGTACATTTATAGGGAATTGTAGGGAAAAAATACACCCACAGGGCGTCCTTGAAGTCATATGGGCTGCGCGAGCGCAACAGCTGATGTTACCTGACACTACACACACACACACACTACTACAAGTAAGCTTGAGTGCGTGAGCGAGAGTGTGTGCGTAACCGACAGATAATATTCTAAGAAATGTTTTATAGACTTTAAAATGTCTGTGTTTTATACCATAGCTAAATAACTTCTAATTACTAGATAGATTTGATGTTAGTAAAATAGTATTTTATAAAGAAATAGTAGGTACTGACGTTAAGTTGAGGTAAAGTTTGAACACAATGTGCAATACATGTATGCTTACGTCGGCTATTTAAAATTACAGCTGTACGTGTGGTTTGCGACTAAAAATAGAACACCCCAGTTCTTCCTGTGGGTGTCATAAATAGTAACCACGGCTCTAAGTCAGGAGGGTGGAAAACAGCTGATTTTGACAAAACCAAGGATACACAAGAAAGTATAAAAAATACGTATTTTGCACGACAGCAAGCTTTTAAAAAGTTTTTGCTTAACCTTGAAGATGTACTTGATTCCGGGATTTCAAAGAATACACATTTATTTGTTCTGTAAGTTTTAGTAAATATCTGAACAATGTTATCGTTCATCGGTTTATGTAACGATTGTTTTATTAGGTGAAAAAGCTTCTTAAAAAATAATCCTGCTTCTTAGAATAAGGCTGAATCTATATTTCTACAATCAGAGTAAACTCTCCAAAAATAATACACTTAGGTGGGAAAATAAGTAGTACTTAGTACCAATAAAAGTTTTTCAATTATTTGAGTCAAATTAGTTTACTATGTGACAAACTAGACTTTCTACTATCCGATTAATACGAAAGTTAGAATATATTTTTGTAATCTTTCCTGTAATGTAGCAGGTAGTATAGCCACGCTGATTTCAGCCCTAATGTGCCGGCTGGACCGGGGCAGTACAACCCTCACACAGAAGGCCATTCTAATAATGACAGCATTCTTGCCATCGTATTTCGTTATTAAGTGTGAGACCGGATGCTTAATCATTCTGCATCATTCTCCCGACCTCCGGAGTTCGGGAGAATGATGAAGAATTAGGCTGACTAGGCCACCGTGGTATGCGTCACTATGCTATATTGCCTTCCTTCACAATGTAGATGGTGACCCCTACTCCTGGATTCTACTGATGCTTTTAATCAGGCAGAGTAGAGTCACTTTGGTAGGCTGAAACATAAATACCCTCTGCACGGATTTGGATATAATTTGTCACAGAAATATATTATAGTCGGGGATAGCACATGCTACCTTTTATTCTGAAAATTGTAGAATGCCCTTGGGATGAGCGAGATACGATAACAACCGATCTAACAGAAAGTTGGCATGTAAATACTTTGGTTTTCGAGAAAGGACATCGAAATATCTTAAACCTCGAAAACAGAAATACACGTGGGCGGAAACCACAGGCAAAAGTTACCTGTATTAGTTATTTTATATGTATTGTATCTATTGTATAGTATGTATATACTTTACTAGTTCTATATCTTTATAAATTCTATTGGATTTCTTTAATAGCGACTTATGTCAATTTGAATGTGAGCTTCAAGCTACTTTAAAAGCCATTTGTAACACAACCGTGGTGTAGTATTCCAAAACCTTCTATTTAAGAGAGGTTGTGTCCAGCAGTGAACTTGCTTCAGCTGTTATATTATAGTGTGTAGCACAACCCTCAAAAAGCACATAATTAAAAATTACTTTTGAAAGTATGCGGTATTGATGATTATTTCAAGATACATTTGGACAGTGTTTCATTACATATTATAAAATAAAGTCCTCCGCCGTATCTGTCTGCTCGCGATTATCTCAAAAACCTCTGTACTGATCTCAATAAAAGTTTTGTACCCCGATAATCTAAAGCCTGAGAAAGAACATAGGTATTTTTGACCTCGTTAACCAACATGGACGCGAGCGCAGTCGCGGTTGAAAGCTAGTTTAATACTAAAATAACTACATATATGATCAACTATTATAGAAGCCATTTACGAATAATTGTATAGGACGAGTTTGGAGACAAGAAATAAAAACACAAAAATACGCTCTTTTAAACTTTAAAAGAGCGTATTTTTGAAATAAAATAAACCCACTTCCAAAATATAACTTTATACAGAATTAACACGTCAAAAGGGCAAAACTGTCAATACCATTCCTTTTGAAGGCACTATCCAGAAATTCAAAAGTAATTGCTTAAGATTAATCACTCCACAGGATAGAAGTTTTGCTTCTACAAGCAATCAGTCAAAATCTATTTACAATAAGCGAAATTCGAAATGATGCAGCACTTTTTGTACAAAACTATTTTGTCAGTTACTAACGTTGAAGAATTTATTGTCATTCCTACTTTTATTGTTGAATAAATGACAGCTGTTCATAGCAGTCGGTTAAAGTCAAAATATATAAAGGGTTGTCATTATAAAATTAATATTATTTATAAAAATATGTTATATACATGACTACAATAAGCTACTGGTCTTCTAACGGTTGATGTGATATCTAATCAGAGTTGTTACTCTAATACTTAGTGACCCTGATTAGTTAACTAGTTAACATTAATAATAAATAAATATATATATATATATATATATATTTAGGACATCTCACACACAACATCAAATAGTCCTAAATTAAACACGGCTTGTATTATGGGTACTAGAGAACTGATATAAATACTGATATAAACATACTTTTTTTGTAAATACATACATATTACACATAGAAAACACCGCAGTTTGATCACCATAACAAAAGACAGTGTCAGCTTAGCCAGTGTATTTGTTATGGTGGTATTCATGTGGTATTCTTTGGGATCAGAATAAAACTCGTGGAGTGCTTAAAGTTATCATAAAATTATAACTAGGAAAATTCCTACAGCCATTTTTTAAGTAAATTGTACATATCTTTTTGGAGGTTAAGTCATTTCTTTAGTGTCATATAGATACATATAAAAACGTGATCAAATCAATAGTTGATAAAACCCCTTACTTATGAATTGTAAGCTAATCAAAGGGTAAAATATCTCGTTTCTTATTATAACAATAGAATTAATGAAATGTATCAATAGTAAGTTCTTTTTCTTGACGAGACTAAGGCAAAACCGACTAAAATACAATGTACATATTTATGTTTTTAAAGAAACTAGACGCAATGTTCTTTAGTACACTCAAAAATACTTTTAATGTAAGTTATAACAGACGTTAACTAGAAACTTTAAGATGTATTGCAAAAAATACAAGACGTTTAAGATCAAACTTGCAAACACAGGTAGTTTTTTTTTTAGTTTTGAATTATAAACTATGACAATGGATTCTAAACCTTAAGTTGAAAGAAATATGATACTTAACATAAAGCAAACCTCGATTTCTATCAAACTGCAGTGTGACATTACCATGGATAATCGTCCTTTAAGATTGTGTGAATCTTGAGCACTTGTAAAGACAGCATCCTGTGTGAGTTCGTTATTGTTTGAAATATATCGTTGGTGAGTGTGAGACCGGAGGCCTAATCATTCTGCATCAGAATGATTAAGAAACATCTGACCACCATCGTACGGGCCACCATGCTGCATTGCTTCCCTTACAATGAAGATTGTGACCCCTATTCCTGGATTGTACTCTTGCTTTCCATCAGACAGAGTATAGTAACTTTGGGAGGCATAAAAATATAATAAATTATATATATACTAGCTGATGCCCGCGGCTCCGCTCGCGTTTTAGAGGTATCAAAAATAGATGTTGGCCGATTCTCAGACCTACTGAATATGCACATAAGTTTGCGTACCAACCAAATCGGTCTAAGACAACGACCTTTGCTGCATGTGCCTTTTGTGACCACCAACTACAGGAGCAATTCCTTCCTTCTCAGAGGTGCACGAAGCTTCAATGAACTCTGTGGCTCTCTACAGTATGATTTGTTCTGTACTAGTCCGATCACGGTGAGGCAGCTTTTATCGAGGCCATTTTTTGATGCAGGTGTCGTGTGCGGTGCTCAAACAATTAGTTAGTTAGTTAAAATATATGTTGTACGTAGGTACTGTTAACTAAAAAAAAAAAAACAGTTATAAATAAGTATTATATATGTTGTGTCTATATATATAATTTTAAATTGTGTTTCAGATTGCTCTCTTAGATAATCTTAATATTTTCTTGTGTAATATTGTAGTTTTTCTGTAGGTTTACCATTAGTTTCACTATGATTAATTTTTTATTTTTCTTATTTGTCTGTCTACTTTTTTATCTGTTTATGCATGTATATAACCAAAAAGTAACTTCTAATTATATAAGTAGCACTGAGACCAGTGTAATATGTACAACATACTTACGGAGGCTTGTTGTTAGCAACTTAAAAACTTAATTGTATTAACCATAAGTATATTAGTCTGTAAGCCTTCTTCAAAAATAAATAAATAAATAAATAAATAAAAAAATAAAATAAAGATCGGTCAGGCCGTTTCGGAGGAGTATGGCAACGAAAACTGTGACACAAGAATTTTTTATATTAGATGTTACATTGCCAAACATACACTCAGTTTGTGTAGTGTTCAGTTTTTAATGATTTAATTTTCTCCTTTCCAATTGTCACTGCAAATAAAGGTTGCTCGTTAAATCGGTACTAGGTTCGATTGTTATAAGACAGATGTTGCCATCCATCTGGCCTACTACTGGTCTAATAAATGAAGCCTGCCTGCTAAGCCAGAGATCATGATTTTGATTCCCACGTGGAACAAATAGTTTTTAGATGAATACAAAATTTTTAATGTTAATCATAGGCAATCGTACTAAAATATTTCAATATGTGAATTTATCAACAATATGGGTATACTGCCAATGTTTGACTTTTAATTAGTAAACCGCGTGTGAGAATATAAGTTATTTTTATTATTAAAATAAATGCTTAACAATCAAGTTTAACGTTACATATTATAAAAGTGTTTATAAAAATCATTTTGTAGTAATAAATGTCTTTAAAATACTGATCGTTATTAATTGATTACTAAATTCTGTAAGATCTGTTTTTGAAATTTTTAAGTTTCACTTAAATTGGAGTATATAAAGAAAATTTCTCGTTTTTCTCTCAAAATCAATCTTGTCATTCAAGTCAAGATTTATTTTTGTAATGCATAGATTTGAATTTATATATGAGATTATTAGATTGTACTAGTTAATATCCCTGTACGTCGGGGCACATCTAAAGGTTCATAATTAAGACTAGAAATTTACGCGATCACATAACCATCATGCTTAGATGATAAAATAGATCTGTATAAAGTTCTACGCATACATTGATAAAATTAAAAGGTTACATTCTTTATTAGCACATATCGTATTGTTATTACTGAAGCATTGACATACATTGGAGTCAGAAGCTAATAAATATTACACATTTTGATTGCACACTAAAAGGTAAATCAAGTACAGGCCATGTGTACAAGTTCGTTCCGTAATTCAGATGAAACATTAGATTACGTGGTCATGATAATATTACTATACATTCTACTTCACCTTAGAAGTGTCCTGAGGGTATTCCTACATTCTAATTCCAGTAAAAGCATATAATATAATTTATGTCAACACAATCCATGTATCATCACTGGTTCACTACAGTATTATCTACGCAATAGACGTGACAGTTACCAAATGCTTACACTAATTTATCTGCACCATATTCTGCAAAGGCAGCTCGTCTCTAAACAGCTGATGTTCCATCATAAACAATATTTCATCATCCATTTTGAATTCAACTCAATTGGTACAGTTATAAAGTTGGATCTTCTTTGCAACTTTCATCAAATACCCAACCACGTTTTATTTTTTGCTCTCTCACGTGTTTAGTATGCATGTGTGTGTGCCTTTTGCTTTTTTCTATTTTCTGGCTCCACCAGTCCTTCAAGAAAGGGTGAGCATACAAATAGTACAGCGCTTTACTTGGATTAGTTAGTTGTATTGTTTTGATATGTGTGTCTTTTTCTATTTGGAAGATCTATCTTGGATTTTATGATAACCATTGTGGTACTTTTAAAAGGGCATTGTCAATCTACTTATGGTTGACCAGGTACCAATGGGGAACGGACTGTGTATTTTGGAACAAAAAAAAATTACGTCGGTCATACAACTTCAGTTAGAATAAGAGATAATGTAAAAAGAAGTTTAGTAGTAACTTGTTTTCGCTTCAGGTAAAAATAACTTTTGAAGATTTAATTAGACATTGTTTAAAGATTGGCTTATTATTTCAAGACATCATTCAACTTGGGATGTTATAAATAAAATTAGCTACGAAAAATTTATATTTGTTTTAAACGTTAATAAAATTGTGCTTTATTATGTCTTCTATAAAATGTTTCTGAGTTTCACAACTCATATTTATAGACATTTTCATTGTCTTTACTTCATTTAATGTCTTAGTCAAGGAACGAAAGAGTTTGTGAATTTGTTTCCTTTTTTTTTTAAGTTTTTACTTGAAAACTCCGTTTAGGTTAATTAAAGTTTAGAGCAAAAATAACATTGATTTATTATAATTCATCAATATGAAAGCTTCTAATCTATACCATGATATATTTTATTTAATTATGTCAAATTATAAGACGTGTTCTGACTATCTTGTGTTACCTCATCCTGCTTATTTCCTCGTCTCATAAACAGTAAATTTAATTAATTTTACAGTACCTGTAAGTGTATTAATTGTATGGTATCTCATTAAAATGCTTGTGATGGCCGGATATTAGACCTGTGTCCAATAAATATAAACATGGTTGTTCCCATAGCGTTAATATTAATTATAGTCACGTCAATTGTGCTAAACAAACTGTGGTTTGTTTTGGTGATGCTTATCAGAATATATCTACATACATATATGTATACTTGTTTCTCTTTCGGGCGTCGCTTGCGTTACTGCCATTTTCGTCCGTTTTTTTTAAGTTTCAGATGTTATCTTTATTTTTGTGCTACGTGCAGATCTACTCAGTCGCTCTAGCAATATTGAGTAATTTACTAAGAATTTGAGTTTTCCAATTTTTTATTACTCTCTGGGTAATTTTGATTGATCACTATATCTGCTTCCAAACAGGAACCAGGACAAAAAACTATATAAGTTCTTAGCTTTGTATCTCATCATCATCATCATCATCAACAGCCTGTAACAGTCCACTGCTGGACACAGGCCTCTCCTTAGAAAGGAGGTATTGGCCTACTATACCACGCTGGCCAGACGGGTTGGTATAGGGTTGGTTTCAAGTTTTCCTTCTCTTTGCATCCGTGTTGTCTTGCGTAGTTTATCCCTTAGTCGCCTTTTACGACACCCACGTGATGAACAGGGGTGGTGACACTCTGTATTCTTAATCCGTCACCACACGGTTTCTATCGATTTGTATCTAAGTGTAGTTTATCTGCAAGATATATGGGTACAATACAAAACTGCCTGGTCAGCGTGGTATAGTATGTGTAAGCATGCTTTCCATCAGCTAGATTAGTGTCACTTTAGAGACTAACTGATTTGTTGGTCTGGTCGTTAGCGTATGCGAGTGCTAATCAAGCGGTTTTGACCGGGTCGGACCAAATGTTCGAGTGATCCACAAATATTTTTTTCGGATTTTGGGTGTTTTGTATGCTTAATATATATGTATGTATTTACAAAAAAAAGTATGTTTATGTATTTCTATCAGTTATTTAGTACCCATAATATAATTTCTGTTTAGTTTGGGGACTAGATGGCGTTGTGTGTAAGATGTCCGAACCATTTATTATTATAATTTACTTTAGCAGACTCACATTTACAAAAAAAAACTGATTTCTCATTGAATGTCTAGCAATGGAGTATTTAGAGTTGTGTTGGAACATGCTTACATATATGTGTCTAGTATGCATTGCAAAATATTATATTTGAAAAGCAACCAAGGTTCTTAAACAGGCTACGTCTAGTTAGAAATCAGAACCACGTATGTGAAGTGACAAGTTTTTTAAAATCATGTCTTAGGTATTACGTCTTCATTACCGAAACAAAACTGTCAACATCTGTAAAGAATATTACTCAGTATAACACATAATTACACTCTTTTGTCCACGATTATTCAAAGTATTTTCCCTAAAGAATGGTTCGTAGTGGACATTTGCATATTCGTAATACAATGATCGCATTGGGTTCAGAAACAGTACGCAACAAATAGTATTGAATAAGGCGAGTTGAAGGGACTATTGTTTAGTACTCCGTTAGTCCAAGGGAGAGTCCACGTGTGTCGTAAGGAACCAGTTGTTTTGGACGAATGTGTTTGTTATTTTGAAATACGATTCTCGTTCTATATACTTGAGAAGGTATCAGTATCTTAATCTCCTTGAAATTGTGGCTACAACGAGGTTGAGTATACTTATTTCTGAGCAGATTGCTGCAAGGTTCAGACGTAAAATCTTGATTTTAAATAGATACACATAAGAGGAATACATATATAAGTTTATATAAAAAGTTTTGTGGATGCGACTATTTACATACACTTAGCTGTTACTTTTTTACCGCGACAAGTTGTATACTACGTTTCTGTTGAATATTTTGGATACGTTTTAATTTTTTAGTTTATTAATTTTTAAAATGAATACTGGTTTATCTGACGTACAAATCTAGTACCAAATAATTTTGAAATATGTACAGTAAGGTCAGATTTTTGAGTTTCCGATGATGTTAGTAAATGTACTATTTTTTGAACTGCAAGTATTTGTTACTATATGTAATGTTGCAGTATGTGATCGCGTAAAACAATTGAGCCCTTACACCACGTGCAACCATCACGTGTTTAATACAAATCGTGGCCATAAAACAAGCGAACTAAACTGGGCGGACCGAGTCCTTCAAATAACAATCAACCTCAGAAAAAAAAACTTTTTACGCCCATCGCAAGTTCGTCGAAATTCAGATTAAAGCTGTAAAAAAAACTAAGTTTTATGAAAAACGGCTGGAGCACGTTCCTTCTTAATCCTAGATTATTATGATTAAAACAACTTTTGAGAATTTTACGACCTAATCTTATGAGAAGAAGAATGATTTTTGTTTGGCCTCACTTTCTTAGATAACGCTAAGATGATTTGATAGATTACAATATTGGGTCATAATCTTAAGACCTGAATTAATAGTATTTAATAATTGATAAGTTAAAAAAGTTTTGTGAGTCAGTACTTTAGACCCTTGTTTTTAAAGTTTGCTTAAGTAGTATATACTTATTGATGTATGGTGAAATTACAAGTGCAAAATCTATCTAATGCTAACTATAGCTGATAATCATAATAACGATAACAGAACTTCATGATATTTTGTTAAGTTTTAAGTGGTGTGCAACTTATAGGTTAATCGCTTTAACATTTGACTTCGCCCGCCTTTTTGTCGGTTATCAAGGTAAGAGTAGTCTATATGTCCTTTCATAGACTCTAGATAATCTGTGTACGAAGGTTCAGTAGTTTTGGCGTGAAAGCGCGACAAACAGTCATACAGAATTACTATCACATTTATAATATAAGAAAGGATTTGAATATTAGCCATACTATACTCTTAAAGTATCACAATAAGATCTTCCAGGTTTTCTTCCTTTATTGTTCTAGAAATGGATCTTTCAATTGATACTTTCAAGTTTGTCTCTCTCAAGATATAAATAACCTTATTTGATTGGAAAAACCTTACTTGAATCAAAACCTGTACCAATTTGTCTGGTTTTCGTGGCATACTAGACCAAAATTTCCTATCTAAAGACAGACCTAGATCCCGAAGTGGACTTTCAAAAACTGTTGTTAACATAGATACCTTATAACCCTTAGGAACTGAACACAAATTACCTTTAGACCAATACATTAAATGCACGGTTGGCCTAGCGGTGTAAGTGGTCGTAATGCCGCTTTCTACTGTGGCAATTGAAGTGGGTTCAAATCCTACACGGAATAACAATTTATCTACAAATTATTATTCTGAGTCTGGGTGTTCTTTCTTTTCATTTCTTGTATGTTTGTAAAGTCCCTGCAACACAGGAATATAATTCCTAATGCATTTAGGTGTAGTTATTTAAAAATAAATAATACTATATCTCTACAAAACCCAAAGGTTGACTGGTAGAGAACGCCTAGGTCATTAAGTCCGCCGATGTTCAAAAGTGCATGAACTTGTAACTAAATAAATAAATAGACAACTTGCAATACTAAAATCAATCATGCGTTAACCGTGAGTGGCTTCGTCGTGAACAATTATGCACATTAAGTAACAAGTCACCCATTGTCCCATTAACTGCCATTGTCTTCTAATAGGCTCTTGAAATGCGGAAACTAAGGTACCGGAGTACTGACACCGTTAAGCCCTAGTAACTAAGGTCAACAATCATTTAGATTTTTTGCTGCATCAAATTGTTTATGAGTTGTGTAATGTGTAACAATTGGTTCTTAATCCTTATGGCGTAGTTTATATGTCGGAGCCAACCGGCTTAGTAAGTCGTTAAATCAACTGCCTAGGCTCATGAATTCCTACTGATACTCAGACTAAAATTATGCTTTTAGGTTTTTTCTTTACATATTTAAGCCTAAGAAAGTGACTCCACTCTGCCTGAAGGAAAGCAGGAGTAGAATCCAGGACTACTCCTGGATTCTAGGGGTCATGTAGCATCTAGGGGTCAGGTAATGGTGATCGATACCATGGCGGTCTGGTCAGATGTTTCTGCATCATTCTCCCGGATTTCTCCAAGGATTTCTTAGGGGTCACCATCCTTATTCAGAGGGTAGGCAATGCAGCATGAAGACCGATACCATGGCGGTCTGGTCACCCTCCTCATTATGAGGGTAGGCAATGCAGTATGGCGACCGATACCATGGGGGTCTGGTCGCCATCCTCATTATGAGGGTGGCAATGCAGTATGACGACCGATACCATGGCAGTCTGATCGCCATCCTCATTATGAGGGTGGCAATGCAGTATGGCGACCGATACCATGGCGGTCTGGTCGCCATCCTCATTATGAGGGTGGCAATGCAGTATGGCGACCGATAGCATTGCGGTCTGGTCGCCATCCTCATTATGAGGGTGGCAATGCAGTATGACGACCGATACCATGGCAGTCTGATCGCCATCCTCATTATGAGGGTGGCAATGCAGTATGGGGACCGATACCATGGCGGTCTGGTCGCCATCCTCATTATGAGGGTGGCAATGCAGTATTGCGACCGATACCATGGCGGTCTGGTCGCCATCCTCATTATGAGGGTGGCAATGCAGTATTGCGACCGATACCATGGCGGTCTGGTCGCCATCCTCATTATGAGGGTGGCAATGCAGTATTGCGACCGATACCATGGCGGTCTGGTCGCCATCCTCATTATGAGGGTGGCAATGCAGTATTGCGACCGATACCATGGCGGTCTGGTCGCCATCCTCATTATGAGGGTGGCAATGCAGCATGGCGATCAATACCATGGCGGTCTGGTCATCCTCCTCATTATGAGGGTAGGCAATGCAGTATGACGACCGATACCATGGCGGTCTTGTCAGATGTTTCTGCATAATTCTCCCGGATTTCTCCGGTCTCACACTCACCAACGAAATACGACAGCAAGAGTGCTGCTATTATTAGGATGGTCTTCTGTGTGAGGTTAGTACTGCCCATTGTTAACCATTTATCGGACTCGATTACACAATAATTAATCTGCTTATTAAAAATTTATAGGCATTCTAAGTACGTACGAACATTGATTATAAAATTTAGTTATATTTCCTTTACTATAAGGAAATGACTACGTCCATCTCAGGGACATCTCAAGGCTGTCGATGTGCGGTATAACACAATATTATGTGTATGTACTCGTATATCAGTAAGAAACTTAGTTTCTTGATAAACAGCCTCTGTCCTGCCTTATGTATGTTCTATGTTATGTAGGTCGGTTTCCGCACTTAGTCTTTTAGGTGGATCATTGTACGTGAGGGCGGCCATTACTCCAGCTAGCCCACCTCCCTTCAGAAGGTCTCTGAGTCTGTTCAGGCATTCTAAAACAGTTTTGGAAGATCCAAGGGTGCGTTTCGGTGACACCTGTAAACTCAATGAGTCCATGCGACACCGTTTCCTCTGCCTCTAAGCATGCTCTGCATAGAAGACTATCAGTTATGCCTATGGTGTGGAAGTGTTTATTTAATGAACAGTGTCCGGTGTTCCTACCACCAGCCGCAGACTGTTCCTGTCCAAACGCAATAAGCGTTTGGTTAATTTGTCATTTGGAAGTGGCATGGCTTCCTTTGATTGTCTGCAGCCTGGCACCGAAAGCCAGTGGTGTTCAGTTGTGCCTTATGTATGGATGAAGCTCTGATAATTGAACATTTGAACATACATAAATGTGAGCATTAGATTAACTTATTAGATGTGTTTGACTTTCCAATTTATATTTGAAAAGAAACCAATGGTTTCTAACGTTCGTTATGGTTTTGTATACCAACGTACTTAAATATATACATAACTAGTAGTCAAAGGACATTGATGTGAGTAGCATTTTAATGTTTGCGTGTATCAATACAATAATAATACACGGCCGTTACTTCGCTCTGCGGGTTACTTGAAATCGGTCGGTAAGTGTGCCCTAGGTATAATAACGAACGCTTTAAATGACCCTGATGTACAGATACATTCAAGGTTTGTACTATTTGAGTGCCATGTTGGTCTAGTGGTTAGCGTATGCGGCTGCTAATCAAGAGGTCTCGGGTTCAATTATTGGGTCGGACCAAATGTTTGTGTGATCCGCAAATATTTGTTTCGGCGTCTGGGTGTTTTCTATGTATATGTATGTATTTACAAAAAAAGTACGTTTATGAATTTATATCAGTTGTCTAGTTACCCATAATACAAGCTGTAGGAGTCAGTTAGAGTCTGTATTATAAAGATGACAATTGTATTCTATGTCATTTCGGTATTTTCTTATAAAGGCTCAGTAAGCAGACTTGTTTACTTACATAAATATAAAAATCGTAGAAACTAAGCTTGATTAAGGTCAATAAACCTTGAAACCTTGATGTATGTGCAACCTAAATAGAGTAATATTACTTGAATACATCAAGGAGTAACTACAAAACAGACTGAAGATACTAAACCAACTTGTCTATTAAGAACTCTATAATAAACATTATAAAGCCGAAAAATATAGAACCTGTGAAGAAATAATATATTCAACTAACAAAAACATGTTGAAGGAAATCCTCTTGGACAAAAAGTTCCGAGAAACGGTCATGCATTTCTAAGAACTACCTGCTAACGTTCAAAAGTATTTTTTCTAATACTATTTCGTAAAAGCCAACGCGATTTTATAGTCCTCAAAATATATATCAACCAAATTTCGAACCATCAAGGTTCATTTTTCAACAACCATCATTTTAAAGATGGCTACCTCAATAAGGGTGGTACAAAAAAAAATGAAGGATAGAAACGAAACAAAAGTGAACATCACAGGGCCTGAGGGTTACCATAAATCAATAATGAATCGAATAACTATAGACATTTAAATGGGATTTTGTGCCGAAGATGGATGCTGCAGGCAGTTTAAACAAAAAAAAAATGAAGTAACAATTTGAGTTTAATTAGCGTCGATAGAAAAATTTACTAGTCATAAGTCAGGTGCTGAGAAATAATCCATACTTCAATATTACAAATCAGAAAGTAATTTTGTCCGTCTGATATACTTTTATGGCTAAACTACTGTTCCGATTTCGATGATATTTCACATTGAGATACTTTGATGGTAGAGGAAGAGTATAGGCTTACCTTACCGTGTCGATCGAAAACCAAGCGAGCGGAGCCGCAGTCCAAAGCTAGGATTCCTACTAAAACATTTAATTGATATCAGTCTCTTGCGCAGGATGGTTGGAAGGAGCTAGATACGAGAAGCCCAAAATCGATCAGAGAGGTGAGCAATGGAAGAGACCTAAGTTAAATTAAAATATCACTTGCTCTCTCCAAGTGGTCCTTAAAATTTTGGGAATGTTTTCTTTTAGTGATTCTTCCTAGAACACTCGGTCCCGGGTAGTCTCGGTTGTTGTGTTTACATATATATTACTAAAAAACGGCTCAACTTCAATTTTAACGTGGAACGTATACTATCAGACCTCCACTACTCAAGAACTAGGTTTGATTGAAGTTCTGTAATAATACTTTTATCCTAAAACGTCCGTATCCTACAGTGACAGTATCCTAGTCTGAAAATACGTAAAAAATAAATTTGCTCCTTCTATTTCACAAAAAATCAAAAAACCTCGAAAAACATCGGTCAGATTCTCAACTAGGTTTACTATGTTAACTCTATCAGTTATGCTAAATTATGCTATAAATCATGCAATATCATGCTAAAGTATATAATTATGAATATCATAAAGAGGTAAAATTTGTGAGTGAGAGGTGATAACCTCTGGAACTACCAAACCGATTTTGAAAATACTTATAACAATAAAAGCTGTATTATTTCTGAGTGTTATAGGTATATTTATACTATTGACATTTAAACATTAAATGAAATGGAAGAATACTCCAATCCGGATTTTTTTTAAATTTTAAAATTCCGTAGTTAATTTCAACTTGAACCTTGGAGATTTTATTAAAATAATTCATTTAAGAAAATTATAAGTTAGCATCCTACAAGCACTTGAAATTCCAACACTATATTTTCATATTCTACATTTGCTTATAATGACATAGGTATGAACCAGCTGCTTTTAGTCCCACGGATGTAAAAGATTCACTTACAGGCATGGGTCACCGTGGGCGTTGACTGTCTCGCCACTGCACCTGCACTTGTTCTGCTTTTTGACGTGTAATAATGATTTAATTCTTCAATTACATTTCGTTATTCCGTAGGAGTAAAATATCATGGTCTTTAGCTGTTAAATGCTGAAGTACTGGGCGTGGCTTGAGTTAGTCAGCCTGTGTTTACGGGTAAAATACCCTGGAATATCAAGGTTTAAAAGAAACGTAATACTTGCAACATAGTTGCATTAATTCATGTGTTTATTACACATTAGTGGCTTTTGCCTTTGAATCCACCGACGTGAATATTGGTTGTCACGTAATAAGTAGCCGATGTCTCTAGTCAAGAATCTATGTTAAATTCGTTAAATCGGTTTAGTAATTTGGCCGTGATAACGTAACTAACTGATGCCCGCGGCTCCACTCGCGTCCTAGGGGTTTGAAAAACAGATGTTGGCCGATCCCAGTCCCACCCGATATGCACACAAAATTTCATACATGTCGGTCCAGCCGTTACGGAGGAGTATGGCAACTAACATTGTGATAGGAGAATTTTATATATGAGATATTTCGTAAAAGGCATGCATCTTTCAGTCAGTTAGTTGATTGTGGCCAGAGTATCCAAAGAAAACATCAGACACTTAGAGAAACTTAATACCTTTTATAAATGCATTTAAATTTTTAATGATACTAATTAACGGATTTGTGTACATAACTGAAACATCTCTATTTGTATATAAAAATCATAGGGAATAATATCACTGTGATTAAATATTCAAGTAAAATGAATGAAAATTTCAAAAAAAGGACATCCAGCTCCCGCCAGCCACGCAGGTCGTCACTCCACCTCGCCTGTTTACCGAGTTACTCAGTTTACCGAGACGCGGCCTCCACTCCAGAACTCTTATACCCCAACGGTCATCAGTTCTGCGGCTAATATTGCCAGCCAACTGCCACTTCATCTTGCTAATCCGGACATTAATTCTATTCAATAATATGTACGGATCAAAAAACAATTTAAAGTACCCTAGTAGGTATCTTAGTTTACATGGTACCGAGGCTAGGTACAATTTTTTTAAATAATTATAACTAAAATGATAAAAAAACTATTTAATTTTATCAAAAAGGTATAACTAGCATTAGAACACTACATCAAGCACTCCTAGACTACCTTGAAAATTCTCTAACTATTTAAATAGTGCTAAAATTATAAGATAAAACTTCATCCTGTGAACCTTAAAAGTACCAACTCCAACTACTCAGTAGTTTCGCAATACCTTTGATAGTTTTAGAATAATTCATTACGTATGTACGGAAGCAAAATTTCAAACCCTCTAATTCAACTCGACTCCATCCAACCCATAAAGCTTACAGAAACCCAAATACACATCCACTAAGCCAAACAGCATTAAACACAACAAGCCAAGCAAACAGATCTCGGAAACCAATAAAAGTCATTGACTGCCAAAAATTCAGTCGAGTTTGGAACTTGGATGAAATCAGTTGTACGTACGGGAGCTCTAAACTTCTGCGAATATTCAAAAAAGGTTTGCCAAATAAAATTTCATCTCACGAACTGAGAAAGTTGAGCCAAGTTCTTCAACTGGTCTTCTATAAAGTGTTCGTAACATCTGTTGTATGGACAGCTTGACTAACTTACTTTTGCAATCCATTTCAACCTTATTTTGAGGTACTAAAGTTGTTTTCTGTTTTATTTTGTGAATTGATAAAATAGCTTTCAACTTACGTTGGTTTTGTACTTGCTGTAGAAGTGTGTTCATAAAAATAAAGGGGTATATGTTTGAATGGAAATGAATAGTTGGATGTTTAAGACCTTTTATTAAAACTTTGTGAATTATTTTAATGATCTGAGAATGTAGAATGACGAAGGGTCACATTGTTACTTCTAGCTGCATTGAAACATTGTATTGTGTAAGGATTTTATTGCAATATCTAGTTGCCCGTAAATAATTTGGATTTTGTAACATGAGACGGGATTTCGTTTCCCCCGATCTTCTAAATATTGACCACATCTGTTTGTTTAGGTAAGGCGCCCCTGTGCGTACCAGTTTTTGTTATTATCATTATTGATCTGAAGATGATAGCTGTAGCTAAAACTTGATTCTTGTACATATATGTATAGGATAAGAGATTAGAATATATATGTTTAACATTATTATTATTATGTCCAAAAGTGGTTTTTATTTTAGAATTTCCTTTGCACATAATTCACCCGATCGTGCACGTATAGAAAAGTTTTAAACTATATGTAATAAAAAAAATAAAGTTTTTTTGCACCGAATAAACAGCAAAATGGTGTTAATTTTATAAGAATATTATTAAAGAACTTTAATTGTTAACACGGCATACAGATTATAATGCGATTTTTCAATCACAGTACAAAGCAATAACAGAAGATATAATTTTTAAGGCTTGTAATTTACTAATGTCAATTGTCAATACCAAATGACGTGGCATTGTTTTTATTTATTTATATTTGTTTTTCGGACATCTTATCAAATTAAGCAGAGCTTGTATTTAATTATGGGTACTAAACAACTGATATATTTACATAGACATACTTTTTTTGTAAATACGTACATACCATACATAGAAAACACACAGAATCCGAAACAAATATTTGTGGATCACACAAATATTT
Source organism: Phragmatobia fuliginosa (assembly GCA_932526445.1). Lineage (NCBI taxonomy): Eukaryota > Metazoa > Arthropoda > Insecta > Lepidoptera > Erebidae > Phragmatobia > Phragmatobia fuliginosa. Next base: position 1,105,977 of record OW052072.1, read on the forward strand.
ATCCGACCCGGGAACCGAACCCGAGACCTCTTGATCAGCAGTCGCACACGCTGACCACTAGACCAACAAGGCAGTATAATACATTGATGATGTGTATTAGCACATACTACTTCCACTTCTATGTTCAACATAAGAAAACTACTTCACACTTAAAAAAGTATCTTTTAACTCGAATATACACAACTCTATAAAGTCTTTTATTTTTACTTACCCGACTGAGGACACTCACCTTCAACTGCCGCTAGAAATATAAATTCAAGTAATTCTATTCTCCCCAGTTCAGTGTCACGCCTCCACCCCATCGAAGTTCATACACAAATCCCATAACTCTTTTCAGATCTATGCAAGGCAAATCACGTAGGAATTAACCGGTGAGTCTAATTGGCGAACGAGTTGTATTAAAGCAACGCACGGTGCATTCGTTTACAAGTTAAATCGGGGGAGCTCGCCAATTAATTGAGGGAGTTGCCGGGACAAGCGGTGGTGTCGCGAGGAACATGAACCACGAAAACATGGAGGGATATTTTTTGTTTTATTTTATTTCATTAACTTTAGACTGAACCAAACAAAATTTCAAACTTTTTATAAGACTCTTTGGCGAGTCGTAGTGGTTTGATTGAATCCAAAATTATATATGTACCTACTGTTTTGATCGATAGTTCACTGAAGAAGGACACTAATAAAACTTTTTAGAAGAAAATTAAAAGCAGTAAATAATAAACTAAAAATATGTACTACCTTAACAACTAACTTCTTAAACTAGTGTAAGCATACCTGAATAATATTTAAGCGTTTTTTTACTTTCCCCATTTTTTTTCGTCGATTAAAAAGAAGTATAAATAGTAATACAGGAGAGCTTATAGTAAAAATAATTTCGTTGAACATAAAAGTAGTAAAAGCAGTATATTAGGATTATAATTAGATTGAAATCTAATGTAAAAATCGTTTTTGCTGCTTTCCCTTTGTCTTTTCTGTTACTAGGCTGTCATCAAAGACCCATAAAATATTTCAAATACAGGAACAAAAAGAAATAATTAACAGGTCCAAATGATTAGTAGCTCATAGATCTGTTGTCTAGATCACAACTGCTGCACAAGCTCTACGTGCATGTATTCCAGCTCATTTACAACTACGTATCGACTGTAAGAACCAATTTAAATTATTGTCAACTTAACGATGCACTACGAAGTCTCTGCACTCTGGTTTAATTGCACAATTTGCTCTGAACTGTGTATTCTATGTTATTAATGTGGTATCTTTGCTTCTGTACTACATTGATTTGTAATTAGCTTTTGAATAAAATGATTACCAGGAAACATGGAAATAACATGTTTTTTCGAAAAAAAGGGGTGCATCGGTAAGTAAAGTTCCGAATTCCGAGTCTTTTATTATTTGGAGTTCAAAGATTATTTTAGCGGATATAATTGAATTTGAAAGAAATGAAAGAAATAATCATTAATCTAGATTGAAAAATGCTTTTAATTCATTCCAAAAAAGATTAAGTGGTTCTACTTAATTTAATTCCAAAAGCAAAACAAAACAAATTTAAAACCGTAAACTCCAAAAGTTAAATGTTGCGTATTGCTGCGAAGCATCGCCGAGCAAAATAAAATGTTCTGTACAGTTTAGAACTAACTAAAATGTACACTTAGATAACAGACGCTAACAAATTGTAGCCAACAAATCTAAACAAGTCGTAACAAATAGCTGTAGTTGTCCTACTAATTTGCAATTAATGCACGGTTCAAGATGCAGTTTGGCTTAGACTATAAGTAATGGCTTCACTCCAAGCTAAATTAAAATAGATTAAATGAAGGTTTTACTTCTATCGTCCTTGTTTTCATGGAACGACCTATAAGGAAAAAGATTTTAATAAAATCCAATCAGAATGGTACGAGATAATGTTTATTAGGTATTTAGTGGAGAAATTTCATAAAAGAACAGATATTGGACTATCTTTTTATATTTCTTTTGTTTCATATTTTAGTCTCTTATCACTTCACCACAGATAATAGCATTAGCACTAAATTTTAGAACAAAAATCCTATATTGCATCTGACTGTTATTTTATATGTCCTTAATAAAGTTAACTCTATTTTAAATTTAAACGAAATACCTCCCGTTTTCACCACTAATCCATTAGAAGAAAATAGGGAGTGGAACAATTCAAGTAACTTCAGATTTAAGGTAAATTGGTTGATGTATGTCAACGCATGTTGAAGTATCAATTTAAAAGCTTTATTTCTTCTTTTACATTACTTTCGTCTCGTAAATGTGTCATTGTGTCATTGTCAAAAGTGTCATTTTTATACTTTTTAAAATGTTTTGCTACTAGCTGCGCCCCGCGGTGTTACCCGCGTATCATTATGGTTGCTATGCAAGTAGCAACCTGTGAAGTTTTGACAGAAAATAAACAGAGATACATTTTGACATATAAGATTTAATGTATATTTATAATCACCTAGCTTTCGCCCATTTATCTCGATTATTGCAATAAAAAGTAGCCTATGTGTTATTCTGATATAAGCTATGTTACTGTAAAGTTTCATTCAAATCCGTTTTGCGTGAAAGAGTAACAAACATACATACACACATGCATACTCACAAACTTTCGCGTTTATAATATTAGTAGGACAATACACCTACACTATAATTCTATCTTTCAACATGCGCAAAACTAGGGATATTGTCAGTAAAAAAAAAATCGGTAACTGTCAAAGATAACAACTGACTTCCCGTAAGTTACGGGGATCATAACCACACCAACTGCTCTATGAAATATAATATCTGACATTACATTACAATAACTCAATACAATAACACTAAATTGTGTGTATTAGGTATCTATAACAACATTTTTCCATAATCCCAAGATTAAGGACACAAGGCTACCCTCACAATACAAAAACATATTGCTAAATGAATTTGGTAGTAAGAGGGCGCTTCTCGCAGCCAAATGCGCAGATAATGATGATGAATGGAATATCAATAGAACTCCTAGTCATCGTGAATGGCAAGAGTGTTGGAAGGGGAAATTGTTTCATGGGTGGTCTGGCAAGGCATAAATGTGTACTGTGTATACATATAAAGTAATGTGTTGTTTTTCTTTCCATCAGTTATTATTTCAAATAAACATCTATAGGTTTTTGTGATTTTTTGTGTTGGTTCCAGATTGTGCCTTGAGGGACTCCATAATTTGTTTCAGCTAACTTGAGCTTGAATTCGAAAAATGGTTTTGTGCTTTAGATAACCCTCTGCTGAAAATTTCTTGTAATCATGTTCATCTAATCCATAAAAAACGCATTTTACCAACCTTAATTTGTATGAAAGACTAACAGAGTCCCGCGGTTGTTGTATTCCCGCAAGTAATGACGCGGGGCGAAGTAAGTCTAAAAAAGTAACCAATCTTACTCCTTATATCTGCTAGTGAAAGTCCTGACAAAATTGGTTGGTTGAAGTGAGTACCGTATATACTTTCAATTGAATTTAAGGACAAGCCGTTATTTTGAAGTTACAAGTAGACACTTCTTATTGTCTTTTCTTCTCTCTCTCTTCTTTATTTTATTTATTTGTATCGATGTGACTGAAGTCAGTCTATTATACCTTAGGGGTTTACTGTAGAGTTGGGGTTCCAGGGTTTTCCTTTCTGGTATACCTGGTACCCTGGTTCAAATCCGACATAGCTACCAGTAGAGAGTATCCGAGAGGAATTCAGAACAAACAAAAAAAGACGGGTTAAATGTAGAAGTACTTTGAGTTAATGGAGAATTAAAAGAAGGTCAGACAGACCAAACAATTGGTAGAAAAGATCAGTTACAAACTATTTGAAGTGTGTACAGATAAAGCTATCTATTTAAACGCTGTACATTAAGTTAATTTCTGCATTAACATTCAGGCACTAGCTATTCCTAAAAGGTTCAGACCAGTATGCAAATTTAATAACATCCAACTACGTATTTTCTCTAGTAAATTATTAACAAAATCCAACACCTCCCAAGCACGCATTACTTAATTATCTTGAAGATTAACAGCAGTTCACAATTAGGAGCGTTCACCTATGACGGCTAATAAAGCTGCAATGTCGTGCTTAAATTAATCAAAGAGAAATATTCATGCCGACACATGCCATGAAATGATAATGAAGCCGTATTGCCATGGAGAATAAGTTATGAAAAACAGCGGGTTGAATTTTACCGAGACTTTTTTTGTATAGAATAAATTTCGTTTCAATAAGAAAAAATGAGGTCACTGTTCACACTGAATAAATTAAATATATAAAAATTATCCAAGTGCGTGTCAGGTCACGCATTCAATAGAGTTTCATAGTCACTTGTAATGGTAGTTGATTTCAAATCGTGTCCAAAAGACAACTGTTATGGTAACTTATTATTTCTTTATTTTTGTACAAAGTTTTCTAAGTTTGCGCATGTTACTAGTTAGAACTATATAACTAATGAACTAATAAAGTAATCCAAGCCGTAACAGTTTTCCTTCAAAGTGCGCAACATGGACTACAAACATGATTTTTCTGGAATTTTTTCGAAGTCAGTCGCTTAGCTTTTAGAGGAGGGGAGCTGCGAGGTGTTTGAACAAAAATTGCTCTTCAGAGTCAAGAATTACGGAACCCTAAATAAGCCTATGTCCAGCACTGAACTATCAAAAGCTGTTGATTGATTGATGATGAAACACCATCATCATCATCATAAACAGCTTTTGATAGTTCAGTGCTGGACATAGGCCTCTCCTTTGAGAGGAGGTTTTGGCCTACTACGCTGGCTAGACGGGTTGATAAGGATGTGTTTCAAGTTTTCCTTCTCTTGGCAGTGATGTTAGCTGCTTATTTTGTTCCTTTAGTACGAAACCCATGGAACGAATAAGGGTGGTGACACTTTGTATTCTTAATCCGTCACCACACGGAAATACTATTAATATCAATTGAATTCGAAAATAATAGACCTGAATCAACTGCCATAATTTTGATTATCTACTGCTGAACATAGATCTTTCCAAAAGAACACGACGGGCTCAATCATTAGCTGTCCTTAACTAGTTTTCCACCTTACTCCGTCTGGCATCAAGACATACTACTTTACTTTTTTTTGAAATAGTCTCATAATGAACCATTTTATCCAAATTGATTAATTTGATTTGATTAGAAGTAGAGGTAGTAGAGACATGCTGATTTCAGAACGAATGGGCCGGCTCGACCGGGGCAGTTCTACCCACACACAGAAGACCATCCTAATAATAACAGCATTCTTGCTGTCGTAGTTCGTTATTGAGTGTGAGACCGGAGGCCCAATCATTCTGCATCATTCTCCCATGCAAATATTTATTTTATTTCGCTGTTTACTTATCCCTTACTACGTTCATATTCATAAGGTTAGATGTCTACCGGGTAAAACAATACCGTTTACAATGGAATCATCATCATCATCATCATCATCAGCCTATCGCAGTCCACTGCTGGACATAGGCCTCTCCCATTACACACCACTGTGATCGATTTTGGGCTTCTCGCATCCAGCTCCTGCCAGCCATCTTACGCAGGTCGTCACTCCACCTCGCCTGTGGGCGTCCTACACTACAATGGAATGCCTCTGTACAATTAGTACAGATAAATTGCTTTTGACCTACTAGACGACTTGTCGCCTGTATACTTTTATGACGTACGTGTACCATAGAAATAGAATCGGAAACGGTTCTACTGTTTATTTCACTATTAATTTCTTGACATTTAAAACAACTATTTTATGAATGATTTATTCTGAACATTATACAGCTTTTTATTCGTTATTTAATGTTCAACGGTGTACACTCTATTCTCCTGTAAAAATTATTGCTATAGCTAATGTTAGCACTCACGGGGGTCGAAGTTTATTAAGAGATATTCTGGTTTTCTCTCTCTGCCTCCTGATTATTTAACTAGGTGGCTCAATAGGTGTGTAAAATTATTATTTTTCTCATTATGATAAGAATTAAATACTATTTAATTCATAAATAAGAGATTAAGAAAGAGGGGCTATTTGATCGTGGATTCAAATCAAAGCACACCCATATTATTTATGATAAAGGTATTCTTATAAAAAACTATCGTTATAAAACTAAAAAAAAGCGGCCAAGTGCGAGTTGGGCTCGCCCATGAAGGGTTCTGTAGCATCATATAAAAGTTTTTGTAGTTCGTTGTAACTTTCATCAATGTTTTAATAATAGTGTTTTGATTGAAAGAAATGTAAATTGCGGTTTATGATTTATGACGTATTAAAAAAAAACTACTTACTAGATCTCGTTCAAACCAATTTTCGTTGGAAGTATGATGCATGGTAATGTACATCATATATTTTTTTAAGTTTTATCACTCTCTTATTTTAGAAGTTACAGGGGGGGGGGGTACCAACATTTTACCACTTTGGAATTGTCTCTCGCGCAAACTATTCAGTTTAGAAAAAAATGATATTAGAAACTTCAATATCATTTTTATATAACCTATCCATAAATACCCCTTAGAGTTTCAGTTCTAAGTATGGGGACCCCCAAAATTTATTGCTTTTGTTCTATTTTTATGTAAAAATATTAAAGCGGTTCACAGAATACATCTATTGACCAAGTTACAACAGTATAGCTCTTATAGTTTCGGAGAAAAGTGGCTGTGACATACGGACGGACAGACAGACAGACAGACAGACATGACGAATCTATAAGGGATCCGTTTTTTGCCATTTGGCTACGGAACCCTAAAAAACGTGATCGGCTTTGTGTACTCCACGATTCCATCAATGTAACTGTTCAGTTCTGTCATATATATTCCAAAACGTCTTCAATTTGTACGTCCATATTCTCGGATTGCGATCCTGCAGCACAGATATCATTCCCTTATCGGGCATCTCTTTGACGTTCGGCCTTTGTAGCTGAAATAGTGTCAGGCACAAAGCTAGTCACGTTGCTATTCAGTATTGACTGCTTCTTGGAATATCCTATATATGATATTGCTACATGGCATTAAGTTCGCTTCCTCCAACTGTAAATAACATTCGTTATAAACTCATAAATACAGGCAACGTGTACACATAATAAAAGTTGCCTTGTTCGGAAAGAATTCATAAAAAAAAAAAAAATTAAGGCCTAAGGTCCTTACTGATAAGCTGGTTCTCAGTTTGATTCCCGTATAGTTTGAATAATTATGTAAGTGATGAGAATTAAATCAATTGTTTGTATCTGGGTGTTTTTTTCTATAATATGTGTAAGTAGTCGTATAAAAAGTGAAAGATATGGTCTACATTTTTGTCTAGCATAGTTTGAGCTTACTCTATTTTGGGGTTAAGTAACTGCTATATAGAAGATAAAGAGTGCTATAGTAGAGGACCACATCTGGGCAAACGAAGTGTAGGGCATCTTGTGGTAGGATCTGCCCACGATTCGAAGTGGCTGGCGGTGGATGGATCCGGACTGCCCTGTTGGGCGCTGGTTGACACTTCTTGGTAGAAAATACGTTAAATCATTTTAAAAATAATCGTTTAGCAGTAGACGGCGATAGATTAAATGATCAATCCTGGCGTAAAGTCATTTTTTATGGTTGTTTTGTATCCTAAATTATTTACATAAGTAAATATTTTTAACTAAGTAAATAAATAAATATTTCGGTCATTTTACACACAACGCCATCTAGTCCCAAACTAAGCAGAGCTTGTTTTTGGCAGTAGACAACTTATACGTAAACATACATTTTTTTGCAAAAACACACATAATGTACATAGAAAACACCCAAACTCTGAAACAAATATTTGCAGATCATACAAATATTTGTGCCGATCAGGGAATCGAACCCGAGACCCCCCAGCACAGTAGTCGCATACGCTACCACTGCGCCATCGATCCAGTCATTTGACATGTATTTCAGCACCTTTCTTGTTCCCTATTTCACAAGTTGCTTGAGCCTTTGCATATGATATCTGACTTCACAAATCTGCTATGCCTAGCTCGCCCTTTAAGAAGGGCCTATCAACAAGGAGTTCTAACATCATATTGCACTTAGAATCACAGATAAATGGCTTACCGAGACGGCACGATAATTCTCATTTAGCAAGCAAGCAAGCATATTGAACCTTAAAAGTCCTCCCAGTAATGAGAACTGCTATGGTTCTGTATCTGTAACACCGTCTCGGGGCTCAATAAATCGGAGTCAATGGTGAATGTGACAGATTGATTGATGAGGACTGTATCCGGGTCCTCGTTATCTGATAAAATGGGACAGTAAAGGATGCCAATTTTATGTTACAGGTAGTGATTTAATGCATAGTTAAAAAGGTAAGCAGACAGACTAATAGTCAACAGACTTAATGAGTAAAAAAACATTAAAATTGATTTTTATTTTGCCATTAATCTTTTTCCATTACACAAAAGATACTTCGCTAGTAATTAAAATGAATTATCGTAGTTAATTCCATTCCATGGTATTCATTGCATGGGTGTCGTAAGAGGCGACTAAAGGAACAAAATAAGCAGTTAACATCACTGCCAAGAGAAGGAAAACTTGAAACAACCCCTTTATCAACCCGTCTGGCCAGCGTGGTATAGTAGGCCAAAACCTACTTTCAAAGGAAAGGCCTATGTCCAGCAGTGGACTGTTAAAGGCTGTTGATGATTGATGATGGTCGTAGTTAATGTTAACTCTAGTAAGAGTATGCATAAAATAATGAAATTATTTAATATTTGCATGACATGAACTAGTTGAAAATACTTGGAGTGCCGTGTAAGTGTATAAAAACATCATTATTATTATATTATGTTTATTTATTGATATAGCGTAGATAGATAGATTTTTGGTAGAATCAAAGCCATAGACGAACGACCATTTGGCAAACTTGAGCACTGTTTGTAATACAGCGTTATGGAATATGAAGTTTGCGTTCGATCAAAGGTAGATTTGCTCGTCATGTGAGTGTTTGTGTATGATTGCTCTTGACGTTGCTATATCCGTGTTTGTTTTACGGCTTGGGCTAGATTTCTCTGTGATAGTAAAATTTGTTGATATTAAATATTGTAGAATAGAATTTAGAATCATACTTTTGGGGTGTAATGAAATATTGTACCTATTTAAAAAAATTGAAACACATAAGTTCTACATTCATCATCATCAACAAGGCCTTATGTCACAATTCTGGCCTTGGGGCTCCTCTAAGAAGAGGGTTAAGGCCATACGTCACTGTATACGAGTGCTGGTTCACCGTTGGATATTTTTTAAGCCACCCGTATAATAATAAATAAATGAATCTTCCCCTAGTCCCCCAACTAAGCAAAGCTTATATTATGGATAACTAGACAACTGATATAAATACATAAACATACTTTTTTTTGTAAATACATACATATTATACATAGAAAACACCCAAACTCCGAAACAAATATTTGCGGATAACACAAACATTTGGTCCGAATCGAATCCGAGACCTTTTGATCAGCAGTCGCATACGCTAACCACTGTACCAACGAAGCCTACAACTTAGCATTCACGACTGGTAATCCTATGATAATAACCGATGCTTAACGTGACTTCCGAATTACGGAGACGTTCATGATTTCATGCCACCATTTGGTGGATATTCTTGGACACCCTGAGGTGTACCTCGGTTATGGGGTATCGCATGGGGGACTCCAGAAGTCGTTGATGCATTTCTGAAGCTCCTCCTGACTGCCGAGGTAGGCCGCCACGGGGTTCAATGGGTAGACCGAATTCGGGAGTCCCACACACGCTCTTCGGTTTGGCCCTCGGAGAGTATGGTCCGAAAAGCATTCCCCGAGTAAAAAAAAAGGTTTTAGGCCGTATTTTTTGAGCGGTGTATAAAATTGGTTGTCACCATCAAGGAACCCGTCTGTTTTGATCAAAAATAATAAAAACGATTTAATTATGCTTGATATTTACATGAAGCCTTAATACTGTTAATATTTTCTAAGAAAAATTCTGGTTCATTACGACTGCATACATAAACTTCAGTCACGCCTTTTCTTTCTTAAAACATCTAAATATTTTACGTCTAAAAATCAAGTCACTCCGGAAATTTTTACTTCATATCAAGTTTAAACCGTCCTAAAATACGAGGTTTGCACAAATTGTACGTTTTATACGTGACTCGAATGTTAAAACCTACAGAAGATTTCTGCGTTCTCTCAGTAACCAAGTCGTGTTTCACGAAAATCTCACACCATGAAATGTTAAAAAATTACGAATTTCATTGCACAGTCCTGAAGCATAGTTGGAGGTCTTCAGGCAGTTTAACAACATCCAATGGCAAGATTATGTAGCCGTTAAATTATCTTGCAGATCCCACCCCCACTCGGTCAGCATTGGGATCTGTTCTTAACCTGTCAGAGGAGACTCAGGTCTACCAGTGAGTCATTATGGTTTTTTGATTATTATTTTTAAAACAAAGAGTCGTCAGCACTACCTTGATTGTTGTTTTGAAGTCGAATTACACATAGTCGAATTAAATACATAGAATTTAAATAGAACTGAGTAGTTTAATGAAAACCGTTTAGATCACTGTGAAAATCTTATAGCTTTATTCATCATATTTAGTAGAAAACAGCTTATATCGGGCGTCAGCTTGCATGATTAAACACTCTATATATTTAATCCTACGGCAATATGATTGTTAGTATAAATATATATATGTGTGAAATTTGTTTACTTCAGTAAGTTCATCGACCTTTATTCACCAGAAGCATTTCAAACGGTAATACGAAATACAAACGATTTATTCAAGACCAAGTGTAGGGAGCGTATTGTACTGATTTCAGTAGGGTACGTCAGTTGACACCTATTTTCAATTAAACAGAGTATGTTGTCGTGTTGTTCTAAACGTCTACCATGCCATAAAGTACTTCAATTATTTTTGTTTACATTTGTTCTAGAAATCATTTTAATAATACATTTATTCAACCATTAAAGTTGCATTTTGATCAGGGCTCTATCTCCTAAGCTAGATTGATTGATACAACTAAGCTTCACGGCTGCTATCGTATGATAACAACCGGGACCGACTGCTTAACGTGACCTACGAATCACAGGAACGCTCATAACATCTGATCTGACTGGGCCGTCGTTAATAACCTCGGTGCTTGTTTCCGATCTAGGTTACAGATGTGCGTACGTTGAGGTACGGCAGGGGGGACACCAGAAGCTGCTGACGCGATCCTGATGTTCCTCCCATCTGCCGAGGTAGGCCACCGCGAGGTTTAGTGGGTAGGCCGGTTGCTCGGGAGTCCGACACAAGCCCTTCGTTTACCTCACGAATGGTGCGAAAAGTATTCCCCGAGTATAAAAAAAAAAAGGTTACAGATGTGCATGGACGGCGACGGCGTACGTATTTTACTAGGTGACCATAGATGACCTATCCCTATTATATTATAAATACACAAAATACCGTAGAATCGTTTTAACATTTACGTAAAAGCATAAAAAAACAAGCTCTCACATCCAATAAAGATAGTTGTTCTCTAGTTTGTCTGTAGGTATATTTAAATTCAAACAAGACTCTCGAACAAAAACGGAGTACACCTCTTGAACATGTCTTTATAGATGCTCCAAACACAAGGTACACACGCGTGCCGTGGACAGATCAATTTTCAATTAATTCTGCGCAATACCGCCTTCGCTGATTGGGTTTTATTATCGAATGCCTGATTTACAACGCGTTTTAGAACTAATTTTGAGGGTATTTGCTATTTCGATTAGGTATACCACTAATTAACATGTTTTGCACACTGAGAAAGGCGATTAAGCGATAAATTGATGATCTATTTGATTCATAGAAAGTCGGTTTTTATAACTTCTAAAGGTGTTCTTTCGTGAGAGTATATTGATTGATTTTATAAATAATCTTATATATAAAATTCTTGTGTCACAATGTTCGTTAACATACGTATATTTTTTTATGCATATTCAGTAAGTCTGAGAATCGGCTACTATCTATTTTTCATACCCCTAGGACGCGAGCGGTGCCGCGGGCATCATTTAGTTGTAAATGAATATTTCAGACAGCTTACACACAACATCGTCTAGTCCCAAACTAGAACTTGTATTAAGGGTACTAAACAACTGATATAAATACATAAACATACTTTTAGTTACATAGTTTTATGAGTTTTACTACATAACTAATTATGAAAAATTTGTCTATTTGCCTAAATAAGAAAATTAAGTTACGTAGGTACTTAAATTAGAAGTACTGTTTAAGATAGACGGTACGAATGGCGTACTATTCTGTTGCGTGATACCTTGTGTCAACCACTAGTAAAATTGTTGTTCCGAGTCTGGGTATCAAATCAAATCAAATCAAATCATTTATTCTGCAATTTGGTTACATGAACACTTTTGCAAGTTGCACTTTTTTTTTCGAGCAAATGAGTTCGACCTTTCCTAACTGGAGTAGCCCTGAGAAGAAATGACGAAAAAAACTCAGGGATCACAGTCTCTTTTAAAGTCCAGACAATAATAGACAACAGTATTTTGTTTGTCCATTTCATGTATTTTTGTAAAGTCCTCAGCAATATATTTCTAAGGTGGAAGTTGTCTTTTAAAAGATGAGAAGATGGCATACATATCAGATTTTAATTGGAATCGGTGCTGTCAACTATCTCTGTTAATTAAAAGCTGCTTATAATAATTTACTTACACGGCTATGCAAGTGATAATTACGGAAAATCCACATAAAACCAAGATAAACCCAAAGGGTTGAATATTTTCTAACCGTTGCGCCATATTGATTTATTACAAGTGTAAATTTACTATGCTCCCATTAAAAGTAAATCAAAGTGGGCAGTAAATCGTCAATGTCCGGAAACCAACTAGAATAAAAAGGCCTCTAGAGAATCGAACAAACTCCTGTGTAGGACATCGTTTGGTTCCTGATGAGGAGGGGTGGGAAGGTCATGGTACGCTGGTAGCTTTGGGAGGATAAAACGTTGTGCGGTACCACGCAGACCGCGTTTGTGCAGTCAACATTTGTGCAATAGCGGCGCTGTGATCATAAATTTCCGGACTTTTTACACTATTTTATATAACACTCGATTCTTTTGATGGTAATCTTTTATAGGATATTGTGAAAGCGTTTTTATGCCTCACTCTATGTATATATTTGGACAACTATTATGTAATACGTCATAAAATACAAGTACAGAGTTTCCATTGTCTTGCACCTTAAAAGAGCTTTGAGTTGGAATGAGTTTGTAACTATGAATATCTAGTAATTAATTGCTCGTTTTCTTGTCTACAGTATTGTTTGATTAAAGTCAGTTATTTGACTGACGATTAATCTAATACTAGGCAGAATAAGGCACTAAGAAATTCTTCCTTCTAGAACTATCTCACTTTTTACAATTAGTTCGCTTCTTTTTTTCTATAAGCCACAAACGAGTATAGAGATTAATTATAGAGAAACATTTTCATGGATTTTTGCAATTCAAGATTTTAACTTCCTCTCCATAGAAATCAAGTAAGGGTTCTATTAATATTTCTCATCCAAGAAAATTACTTAACACCCGTTTGCTCCGAAATATCACTCGTCCACGGTCAAAACTATTTTATCAACTCTTTAATCGTTATCATCTCAGTAAAAGACTTCACTGCTAAACTTGGTGCTTCTCCAAGGCATTCCACAATCATCCGTTCCATACTAACAATATTAATAGTCCTTCACAGTATGACGTAGATCATCCCTTAGTTATATCCGAACAAATACATATACGACGAGTTTAAAACCTATGCGTAAAGTGCAAATTAGCGTTCACTAGCGCTGTCAAGCGTTTGCAAATGCTGGACGATCCGTGACTATTATGATATTTCCACATGTTCTGAATCAGCTCAATAACGATACGACACGAACAGATACATATACAGCTACACCAGGCACAGATTTTAATATAGTTAGGCAAACTATGCATAAATGACAAAATCATCAGAATTCAGGTTTTGAGAAAGTAATTACATATTTTATTTTGGACAATGTTGAAAAAGGTTTGTTATTGAAAACGGCTCCGAATGACTAGGTTACGATAGAGCATTTTGCATCTCCTGTCTGAAGGGATGGTTTTGTTGAAGTTCCTAAACATGAAAAGGTAAAACTGTTATTGTAATTCATGGACGAATGTACGACTGGTAACGCAGCGGTAGCATTACATTTGCCGGGATCTCCGATCAACGGGAATACATTGAGAGCGTCACAAAGGCGGCTTCGCTGAAGCTCGGCATATTAAACAAAGTGAGACGGTTCTTCTCGCCGGAGCATCTGTGTCTTTACAAGATCCAGGTTCGCTCCTGCGTGGAGTACTGTTGCCATCTCTGCAATGGATCTGCGCAATATTAGCTCGACGCTCTTTAAGGGGCTTTAAGGGCTTTAGGGGGCCGATTTTAACCCCTATCGTGTACGATCGACCAATCTCCCAAACTATGGATCTGAAAGTAAACAACATCATTTGCTCGTATTACATAAATCATATAATATTATATGTTTTACTAATGTATATCGAAAATGAATAAAAAACAAAGCACCGTAAATAATAAATGTTTATATCAGTTTATAAACATTGCTATTATTAAGTAATAATAGAAACGCTACGACGCAGCCACTGCGCAGGAGTGGCGCTGTTTTACTGTAAAGCACCTACTATTGATTTGATTTGTTCACAGAATAAAGATAAATATTTAATAATATAGATCGCAAATGGCTCCTTACTAAGCTCCTTACTCCTTATTAAGCATTGAAGGAAATTCATGAGTACGACTTTGTGTGTAATTAAATTTTGACTTTGATTTGACCTGAATCTTGAGGTAAGTTGACACCTGGGTACACGGTTTTTTGAACAAAATAGGTTATGTTGGAAATCGCAATCACTGTAACACACAGTTTCTTACTAAAAACAGTCCTAATACATAATAATAATAAATATTTCGGACATTTTACACACAACGCCATATAGTTCCCAAACTAAGCAGAGCTTGTATTATGGGTAACTAAGACAACTGATATAAATACATAAACATACTTTTTTTTTTTGTAAATACATACATATTATACATAGAAAACACCCAAACTCCGAAACAAATATTTGTGGATCACACAAATATTTGGTCCGACCCGGGAATCGAACCCGAGACCTCTTTGATCAGCAGTCGCATACGCTAACCACTAGACCAACGAGGCAATACGTTGATATTTAAAAAATATACCAACTCTCTTTTGATACTTCATTTACATTCCATTATTTATTTTATCCATCAGTTTTTACCGCAAATCTTGATGAGAAAAAAAAACTTGCATATGTAATTAGTATTAAAACATAGAGTATTTTTTCATCATCATCAACAGCTTATCAAAAGAGGGTTAAGATCATACGTCCTTAATCTGGCCGAGTGCGGGTTACGAACAAGACATTGTTGTGGCTACGTAATAGTTGGATATTTTAAACCGCCCGACTGCCTTGAGTGGTTAGCGTATGCGGCTGCTGATCAAGAGGTTTCGGGTTCGATTCCCGGATCGGACCAAATAATTGTTTGATCCATAAAATATTTGTTTCGGAGTTTGGGTGTTTTCCATGCTTAATATGTATTTATTTACAAAAAAAAAGTATTTTTATGTATTTATATCAGTTGTCTAGTAACCCATAATACAAGCTCTGCTTAGTTTGGGAATAGATGACGTTGTGTGTAAGATGTCCGAATGTCCGAATTATTTATTTATAATCCTATGATAATAACCGGGCCTGACCGACTACCTCCGAATCACGGAGACGCTCATTGTAACATACCACTAACGGACACCCATCCAGGTACTGATAGCTTATAATCACCTAAGGTAACTCGGCAAAATTAAGAGACACTCCTCTTAATTTTTACTCGAACGAAACACGTGTTATTTGAAATCGAGTTTGTCACAAGTAGTAGAAGTAAGTGGAAAGCTTTTCACCCGCGAGTGTTGACATGTTTAAAGTACAATATGCCATTGTCGCGTTATGTTTACCTTATACTTTTGTAATTAATGTAAAATTTGTGCGCAATTTGATATGTATTGTTCTAATTAAAAGATGCGTTTCATACTACGCCGCAGCGACCCTTCATCAACACCTATTGTGTTTTGAAGTTTTTTACAAATAAAGCCTACTTAACACAAATCACAATAGGTGTGTGGAAATAGTGCTAATAACATTCGTTTATGTATTTGTGCGTAGTTAGGAACGTTTGTTTTCTTTATAAGTATGCCAAAGTATCGATATATTGAAACCAGCAGCGGGAAGGTATGAGGTCTCGGGTTCAAATCCCGGGTCGGGCCAAAAAAGTGTTTTTTCAAAAAAATCCTTAAAGCAACAGTTTGGGAGTTTGGCGGTGATTCAAGCCCGTGCTTCGGAGAGCACGTAAAGCCGTCGGTCCCGGTTGTCATGAACATCTATGGCAATCGTTATTGGGAAGTCAGTGCCCTTAAATTTACTGATAACTAGTTCAAACCACGAATTTAAGTTCTCCTTAGGGTTGCGGAGGTCCGATGCCAGTCGCTCCGTGGAAAAACTAATATTCAGGTAAAATTGGTTGAACTAGTAGGCGACCCCAAATAATATTGGGAATAAGGCTAGGAACAAGAAGCGAGACGTTATGGGTTCCATATTTAATTTCTAGATCTTTTTTTTTTAAAGAAAAGAAACCATCACAACACTTCTAGTATTTATCGCTGACACCCAGTCACACCTATTGAAAGACAATCGGTTACACGTGAGAGACATGAATGTTTTACGAGATGTCCAATCGATCTGGTCGTTAGTTGAGGTGTAATAGCTTGAGAACTTTGATGGAAAGTGCAGGTGAATAGGGGTTGTCTAACAAATAAAGTTCATATGTCATAATAAATCGAAAAAGATGAATAATTGCGTAGTGTTCGTTTAAAACTCAAAATCAAATGGGTTTTTTTACAAGTACTTTTAAAACGTTACATTACTTAAACGAGGTCAAAATCAAAGACAAATTCGTGTTTTTTTCTCTCCTCATTTCATTTTTTGTCAATTTTTGTACGACCTTACAATATGTATATGCAATTCATAATTACAATAATATTATTCATAACATTAATGTTAAATTTAACTTTTAACTTAAATTTTAAGAAAGAAGCAGTGAATGTTTTTTATGTTTATTACTTACTACACCACAATTGGTTATGCTGTTTGAGATTAACCAATTGAAAAAAAAAACTGTGTTCCCATGAGATCAGGCAGAAATTGAAAAACCGTGTTACGTGTTCGGTTCGGAAACACCGTCACTTTAAATTACAAAAAAAGAAATACACAGAAATTGAAAAATAAGCTAACCAGTTACACATTTTTGATAAAAGAGATTTTATACCTATTTACGTAGGGTTGAACGTGCTTAGTGAGCTTACAATACCTCGGGGTCCTTTAAGCTGCCTAAAATGTGTCATTCAGGACGTCCCTAACATAATTTATTTGAGGCCGCAATAGTCTCACATGTCCTCAACCTTACCTTATATTTTAAACTCATTATTTTACTATGTGTATAGTGGTTGGTTTTATTTATTTGATCAATGGTATTTTTCACCTTGAGATTCTATTACTAGTTATAATGCATTACGGTATGTCCGTATGTCGGTATGACCTAATTTCATTTAAAGCAGTTCAGTAGTTTTAAAGCGTTACAGACGAACATACAAAGTTACTTTCGCATTTATAATATTAGTAAGGTTAAGGATTATCTTCTTCTTATTATATAAAATTCTCGTGTCACAATGTTCGTTCCCATACTCCTCCGAAACGGCTTGACCTATTCTTATGAAATTTTGTGAGCATATCGGGTAGGTCTGAGAATCGGCCAACGTCTATTTTTCATACTCCTAGGACGCGAGTGGAGCCGCGGGCATCAGCTAGTATTATTATGTATCTAGATATGATGTCACGAGTTTAAATCATGGTCTAATATTGCTGGTTTAATAGAGGTAGGTAATTTTGAATGCTGATCTAGAGAAGCAGATGTGTGATCAATACGATCCCTTTTCAATGTATAAGAGTAATTTATCTATAACATTGTCTAACAGTCCGTGTGGTGACGGATTAAGAATACAGAGTGTCACCACCCCTATTCATCCCGCGGGTGTCGTAAAAGGCGACTAAGGGATAAACTACGCAAGACAACATCAATGCAAAGAGAAGGAAAACTTGAAACCAACCCTATACCAACCCGTCTGGCCAGCGTGGTGTAGTAGGCCAAAACCTCCTTTCTAAGGAGAGGCCTATGTCCAGCAGTGGACTGTTAAAGGCTGTTGATGATGATGATTGATGATTTTCTAACTACACAACGTCTTCTGCTTCATATGAGTCTAGGTAGCTATATCTGAGATTGTCAAGTTCGACATATTGATCTGATTTAAATAGTTACGCCATAGTATCAATAACATTGCAAGGGTCAGTGAAAAGTTATGTAAACATCATATGAAATGCCTTGTTGGTCTAGTGGTTGGCGTGTGCGGCTGCTGATAAAGAGGTCTCGGTTTGGTTCCCGGGTCGTACCAAATCTTTGTGTGGTTCACAATTATTTGTTTAGGAGTAGGGTTGTTTTCTATGTAGAATATGTATCTATTTACAAAAAAAAAGTATGTTTATATCTTTATATCAGTTGTCTAGTACACGTGCCTCGGAGAGCACGTAAAGCCTTCGGTCCCGGTTGTCATGAACATCTATGGTAATCGTTATTGCCCTCAAATATACTGACAACTAGTTCAATCTTCGAATTTCAGTTCTCCCTTAGGGTTGCGGGAGTCCGATGCTAGTCGCTCCGTGGAAAAACTGAAATTCAGGTAAAACCGGTTGAACTAGTAGCCGACCCTAAATAAACTTGGGAATAAGGCTCGGAAGAAGAAGAAGAAGAAGATCAGTTGTCTAGTACCATAATACAAGCTCTGCTTAGTTTGGGACTAGACGACGTTGTATGTTAGATGTCCGCAATTACTATATTGTTTATTATAATTATTATTAACGATAATATAAAAGGCAAAAATAGGTGTATAGGTAGATATTTGATTCTACCCGTAAAAATACAAGATATAAAACATTTGATCATCAAACGACTTTCCCACCCCTCTATTACATACAACAATATAACAGTCACTTGTACCTTTTTCCACGGAACCCAGTTCCAAAATATACCGGCTCATACTCGTATAATTAGTGTCAAAAGTGGCGTGAAAACTTGTCCGTGGAATACCACTGTAATACATAATATATCACATTCGCCCGGGGCTGCGTGCACGAGAACCCAGGGGTTGCAGACCCGAGATATTTCGGAGAATATTATATTTCTATAAATCTCTTTTGGTATTTTACTTCCAATTGGTATTTTATGTTTTTTATTAGCTCCATCTGTATGTTTGTAGTTTTTAGAATTTGGTTGAGTAGCTGACGGTAAAAGGTTCATGATGTTACTCGTACTAAGATAAAAGCTAAAAATTTATTTGTTTATTAGCGTAAATGCGGTAATTTTTCAACTATCAATACTATCTAACTATCATTCAGATGTGATATTACTTCTGATGTTACATATAATATTTATTAAGAAGAAATATCTTTACGAATACTATAAATTCGAATTTAACTCTGTATGTAACTGACTGTTACTATAAAATAACTAGCGATAACTCTTAGTGCTGAATGTTCATAAATGAAAGTAAAACTGTTGAAAACAACTACCTTTAATGTATCAGTAGAAAATAGGTATTTTCTATGTATAATATGTATTTATTTACTAGATGACGTTGTGTCTAAGATGTTCAAAAAAAATCTAATAAAATATTTATTATTTTAACAAACAGAACTATATTTTTATTCATACAGATATAAATTATAAAACTAAACCAACAATCAGCACATTAGTTAGTATCCTTTTAGAAACTACTTAAATTAATCCATATTTCTTCCTCTTTCTACATTTCCAATTCCTCAACTTATCAACAGCGGAACCTAAAGTCACACTTTTTTTTCTCGTGTGGAAAATCGTCATCGTGGTTTCAATTCGGCGGAGTGGTGTGTCGGACTCGAACTGACTAAAAACCGCACGGTGTGCCCTCTTTTTTCTCTTTTTAGAAGGAGGAGAAGTCCAGGGTGAGATCGCCATCTGGACTGCTCCCAGCGACTACCCGCTCCTGTTGCGGGCTCCGTCTCCTCTTTACCTTAAAGTCACAATACATCAATACTTTATTTAAAGGCCTGCCAAAGTGACTCTACTCCGCCTGATGGAAAGCATCAATAGAATCTGAGACTGGTGGAGTGTTATTGAGAGGGTTCTGTGTCCAAGAGTGCATTCCTTGACTTAGAGTAGTACTAGGTATACAAAATTTTTGCTGTAAGTACCAGGACAGGAAAACTATTTTCTAGACCTCCGCATCCCTGAGGGAGAAATTCAAAGATTGAACTAGTTCTTAGTATATTTTATGGCACTGACTTCCCAATAACAATTGACATAGATGTTCATGACAACCGGGACTGACAGCTTTACGTGCTCTCTGAGGCACGAGCGTGAATCACCTCCAAACTTTCAAACTCGAGGCTGCTATTAGGAATTTCCTAAGAAAAACTATATACGCTAAGTACTAAACCAACAAGACAGTAATGTACAAAGGGTGGCCTTATTGCCAAAAGCAATTTCTTTCATATAATCTTCTTACTATTTTACTACTAAAATGTCTTCTTAAATTCGTCGAATTACGATCAGAATTCACAGTTTGTCAATAGTATAATTATTACGATTCCCTTTATAATGTAAATTTTCTTCTGTTTAATACCTTTTGTACTAGTTCGTTAGTTGGTCTCCTCCAAATAACAGGCCTTGCGTAAAATTTAACAAAAGTTTCTTTGCTATGATTATCCCTCGCCAACCCTAACTTACTCAACCCTTTTCTAAATGTTAGACAGTTAATATTTTAGGGGTTGAAAATTGGAATTTCGATGAAGACGCTGCGTTTTAGTGGTTTTAACGCGGCTGTCAGTTTCATGATTTGATTCGCATTTTATATAGAACTTGTGTATGAAACTGAAATACCTATTATCTCAGTGTTTTCAAAAATAGCTCGATGTAAATTTTAACTATTTTAAACTAGACTTTTTATCTATGCTTTACCTACTCGCATAGCTACATAGTACTCTTCAAGTAGAATATTTTTTTATTTTGATACTATTCTACTTACCTACTATCAACTCATCTATTGTGGTGTGCATTTTACGACCTGTGTGTGTGTGTGTGACCTTCCATATTATACATCTGTTAGACTACCATTAGAATTAATTCCAAAAGTATATTAGTTTCAGAGACTAATGTGAGCGATTAAAAAAAATATCTGAAGCAATAGCTTTGCAGATTACGTATCCGAAGCCTTCTTAGGAATTAAATAAATATGTTACCACACCTTTATGTACACAATCAGAGTGATGGATTAGGCGTCCAGTAACCTCAATCATCCGGTAAAAAAATGAAGGCTTATCTCCAGTTTTTTTTTAAATATATATTTAACCCTACCAAAGTGACTATACTCTGCCTGATGGAAAGCATGAGTAGGACCCAGGAGTAGGGGTCACCATGCTCATTGTGAGGGTAGGCAATATAGCATTGGTGACCCATACCATGGCGGCCTGGTTAGATAATTCTGCATCATTCTCTCGGCCTTAGGAGTCCAGGAGAATGATGAAGAATAATTGGGCCTCCGGTCTCACACTCACCAACGCAATACGACAGCAAGAATGCTGTCATTATTAGGATGGTCTTCTGTGTGAGAATAGTATTGCCCCGGACGAGCCGGCCCATTTGTGCTAAAATCAGCCTGGCTAGAGCAGGAAAGCAGGAAAGAAGGACATAGCAGGTAGTAGTACCTCTTTCTTTCTCCATGTATGATTCTGTCGCGACTTCCTTTAGTCAGACAGCCAGACTAATTATATTCTCGTAACCTGTTTATCCAACAGGTTTTATACGAACTATCAAAAGTATCAATAGGTCTATAACTCTATGAGTAGAAACTCCAACGTCCATCACCAAACTGGAACAGTGATAGCCCCAGTTAGCTGGGCACTGCATGTATCTGGCACATTCGCTGATAAACTTCACCCCGTACGTGCCGATAAGTCAATATGACTAACTTCACTAGTGATAGTCTATGGTACAAGTAAGAAACTTATGAATTTAAAGACTACTTTTTTGTTTAAAAAATATCTTCATTCTTTTGTCATAGTACTTTTTAGGTATAAATTGCTCCACGACTAGGCATAGATCTCGAAACCGCTGCTTAGACTGCAATCACCCACTCTCAGTTCGTTTTAGCCTCAACAACGGGATTCTTTTACTATTTGAGCCTTATCAATGATTTCAGATTCTGCTTTACAGATTGAAATGTCTGCCGAAATGACTACTCTGCCTAAATGAATGTGTGAAATGAATAACGAAAAGGAATAACCTTGTGAACCACATCATGGTATGGTGGTTTCACAATAACTAGCGAAACAGGACAGCACGTATGCTTACATTTTAGGTTAGTCCATTGTGAGATAGTACCGCCCCGGTCGAGCAAATAATGTTGAAATCAGCGTAGCTCTATGAACTTGAAAACTCTTTTAATAGTTAGTATACTCAGAGGTAAGCTATTTTAAAACAAATTTTAAAAGAAACAATTATAACATAGTAACATTTAAGTTTAAAGAATTAAATTCGAAAATAATTTTCATCAGCATCCACAAACACATACACATTTCTTGAACTCAAAATGTAGTACGTTATCTACAAAATTTAGTGTTTCTACAATTCACAGAAAAATAATACCCAACAAAATATTTCCGCTATTATTTACTATTCAGACCATACATCCTCGATTCGCAACACAACAAATTGAAACTTTAAGGTGTTGCAATAAAGGCATTTATGTGATTTCACGATAATATGAGTCATGTACCGATAACAATTATGTTCTGCGGCCGGCTCTCTTGCTCTGAGTGATCTAATCTCTTGGACTAGAAACGTGACGAAATTTACTTAGATCTCTGGCAGACAGTTCTAGCACAAATATGTATTTAGTACATTAAAATGGATGATTTCAGATCACTGTTGTCTTGTAAATAGAAACCATACAAAAGCTAGTTATGTTTCATGCAACAAAGGTCCCATACAAACTGTTATGTAAATAGTGCATCTGCCTTGTAACTTTTTTCAATACGAAAATTTTGCCATTTTGCTGCTCTATTAAATAATTGCCTATTTTCAAGAGTTTGTTACTACAAAATATCGGTGTAATATATACCGCACATTTAGCTTAGGGAGACGAAAGTTTTCACAGATATTTACTAGTTATATATCGACTGAAGTTAACTTAGTCACAGAAAATGAATGCTAATCAACTTTTTTAATGGTTTTCATCGAGTGATTGATTTTATCGGAGGCATTACTCATTCTTCTTTTGACATAGTGTAAAATACTTGATCTTTACTCTTGGCGGTGTTTAATTAGTTCTGCTACTAGTTCGATCGGTTTAACATGAATATCAGTTTTTTCTCAGAGCGACTGACATCGAACATAAGAAAACTCTGAGGGTGAACTAAGTTCTAAGGTTGAATAGTTGTCACTATATTTGAGGGCACTGACTTTCCAATCAAGGTTTCCATACATGTTCATGACAACCTAACAAATATCAGTAAAACAATTGAGTAAGAAAATATTGAGCTTGATAAATAAAATATCTATATTCTTCTTCCTAGCCTTATTCCCAATATTATTGGGGGTTCGGCTACTAGTTCAATCGGTTATACATGAATGTCAGTTTTTCCACAAAGCGACTGGCAACCGTAAGGCATAGCTGAAATTCGAAAGTTGAACTAGTTGTCATTAAATTTGAGGGCTGTGACTTTCCAATAACGATTGCCATAGATGTTCATGACAACCGTGACCAACGGCTTTACGTGCTCTCCGAGGCACGGATGTGAATCACCACCAAACTTTCAAACTTCGGGCTACTTTTAGGAATTTCCTAAGAAAAACCCAAAAACACTTAGGCCCGATCCGGGATTTGAATTCGTGACCTCTTGATTAGCAGTCGCATATGCTAGCCACTAGACCAACGAGGCAGTAATATATTTTTTCTGACAGATCTTGTAGTTCTGAAAGTTATTTCATTCAAGCAATATTTTTAAATAAAATATCTAGATAATATTGGTTATTTATACGTCGGTAGTTCATCTATTTGTCCGTATTCATGATGATTCATGACTCATTGACGTTATCTGCAGTTGCTATGGAATAATTTCAGAGGACTGACATCGCTGTTCCGTAGTCTATTTGATAAAATTTAATTCGCTACTGCAATGCTAACTAATAATTAGGTTATAAATTTATGTAAGTGAAATGTTAAGAATTTAAAAGGTGCTCAATTTGTGCCAAGTAGGTTGCAATTGGTTGTAAGAAAATATATAGTTAAAGTAGGAAATTGATGATGATTGAATGAACAGAAGCTCTGGAGACCATAATACTTAATAATTACTTTTACACTTATATGTTTATATATTTACAAACGGCTAAACCAACGAGAGAGTCATATGACTCCCTTTTTGGTTTAGCCGCTAGCGTGTGCGAGTGGCAGTTTCCAGATCAGGTCCAATGTGTAGGAGTTTTTTTTCCACAAGAAATTCTTAATATGGACGAATGCAATCTTTCAAACCAGTGCCTCGAAGATCACGTTAAGCTGTTAGTCTCTGTTATTTTCTTATTTGGAATCCAAGAGTAGGGTTCTAGGATCTAGTAGGGTGCTGACCCCCACTATGACGGCTTAGTGAGAAACTTTTGCATCATTGGGCTTTTGGTGACATCTGGTATCATGAATATTTTTGACAATCGTTATTGGGGAATTAGTGCACTTCAAAAACTGACAACAAATTCAACTATAGAATCTACTTCGCCCTCAGAATTGCGGAGATCGAATGCCAGCCGGTCTATGGAAAACTGGCATTCAGGTAATCTGGTTGAACCAGTAGCCGACCATAAAAATAATTTCGGAAATAATACAAGCTAGGAAGATAGTACAACAATGTCTGGATATAAAGCCGGTTCCAAAAATAACGGGTCAGTCACATAAACCCGAATATCTCCCGAACTACGTATGCCATCCTAATGAAACGAAGACTGTTCAATTGAGAATTTAATTATACAGATAAAAAATAAAATAAAACTTAGTTACACCCACAATATTAATCTTAAATTAAAAAAAAACTAAAGTAGTCATATTTTTCTTAAGATTACATTTTTTTTATGATTGTTTTTTTGCTGTTTTTCATCACTTTCTTCATTTAATACTTTGTATTGCCTCCACGAGCTCTTCTGACAGCTTCCAGGCGATTAGGCATGCTGTACACCAAATTTCGGAGCCGGTGCTGAGGAATACCTTCCCATTCCTCCACCAGTGCTTGTATGAGCTCGGGAAGCGTGATTGGTGGAGGGTTTCGACCTTTCACGCATCTCTGAAGCTCGTCCCAGGCGTGCTCGATGGGGTTTAAGTCCGGGCTTCGCGCTGGCCACTGCATGAGTTCGATACCGACCTCTTCAAGGTAGTCATGTACAATTCTGGCGGTATGGGGACGCGCATTATCATGCATTAATATGCCATGCCGGTCCATCCTGGCCATGAAAGGACCTACATGTTCATTGAGGATCTCTTCCACGTACCTCTCTGCATTTAGAGTTCCATTTTGAATGAGCACCAGCTCGGTGCGGGCCTCAGCAGAAATCCCAGCCCAAACTTGTACGGAGCCTCCACCGTACGCCACTTTTTCCTCCACACACGCTTGATGGAAGCGCTCCCCTGGTCTTCTGTACACCAACTGCCTACCATCATGCTTATAAAGCATGAATTTAGACTCGTCCGTGAACATTACCCTAGACCAATCGTCTAGTGTCCAGTTTAGGTGTTCGCGCACGTATCTCTGTCTTGCAATTCGATGTCCCCGTTCCAGTTTGGGGCCATTTGCGGGCCTCAATGGTTTCAAATTTGCTTCAGCAAGACGTCTTCTTACTGTTTGAGCGCTTAAATTGCCACCTCCAAAGCGAATAAAGTGAGTTTTTAGACCAACAGCAGTTTGAAAACGATTTCGGAGCATTGTAGCCACCAGTTGTCTGTCTTCCCTGGCCGTTGTGCATCTTGGTCTGCCATTTCCTGGTCTTCTAAGGTGTGATCCGGTCTCTTGGTACCGCTGGAGTACCCGCTGAACAGTCGACAAAGATACACCAATGTTTCTGGCTGTTTCACGCTGGCTCCGCCCAAGTTCCAAAAAAGTTAGGATTCTGGTACATTCCTCTAGCGTGACTGCCATGCTTCACCTCACAGAATAATAATTATGCACGTGGAAGACGTTCACGATAATTTTTTTTGTGACAGAATAGAAATGGAAAGCATCCATAATGACATGAAACAAAAATTTTGTTTTTAAAAATAGTCATTTTTTTAAATTTTGTTGTTCTAATGAAGTTTTTTTCATCAACCAGTTTAAATAATATGCTATTAGAAGCGCAACTAAAAAGTCTTTATTCTGTTTTTTATTTCATTGATCTAGCTTTTACAGTTCTGGAGGTATTTCAATTTTTGTGACTGACCCGTTATTTTTGGAACCGAGTGTAGATGTCACAATCATATCTAAAACTGTTTTATTCTTAGCATTCACATGAACCCGGACCTCTAATTAATAATATTTTTTTCCAAAGTACTTAATCCCTTTGACACGTGTAATGAAAACAGATGTATATTTTACGCAAGTAAGTACGTGGCCTATCATTCTATGAATCACTATTAACGTCCGCAACTGCATGTGTCTCCGTCAGCGACTGTGTTATACAATAATACATTAATCAATTATAATTGTAATGAAAACCAATGATTATTGCGTAGTTTGGTTCACTTGTGAAGACAAATTGGGACTTGAGTAACTTGTGAGCGATTAATCATTAATCCCTTCACTTATTTGTTACTTATGATACTTTATTTAAAAAAAAATATTGCTTGAAAAAGATTCGTCGAGAATTCGTCAGAAATAAGTATATTTTACATTGAAATTGCGCAATATACCACCTACCTACGGTTTTCAGTTCCCTATAAATTAATATCGGTTTTTAAAGTAACATAAATTAAATTGCTCTTGAAATAGATAATCAGCACAAAATATAATTATGTATGTCAGGCACCTATCAAAGTTATAACTTCACAAAATGTTTAACTTTGGTAAAACTATTCATCACGCCGAGTGGCTTTCGGTGATTGGAAACAATCACCGGGGCTAAGCAGAACAACGCGATCAGTACTTAAATGGCTTGTGGCATGATCTGTTATGAGCGTTTTCGTGATTCGGAGCTCACGTTTAGTAGTCGATCCCAATTGTTATTACAAGATAGCAGTCGTGAAGGTTAGTTGGAGGCCTACAAAAACATCCAACGGCCAGATTACCTAGCCAGTCCCCAACCCATACTCGGCCAGCGTGGGGACGTATGACCTTAACCCTCTTCTGAGAGAAGACCCGAGCCCCGCAGTTTTACATTAAGGGTTGTTGATAGCTTGTCGCGCAACTCTGGCCAATCTTGGAATTCTCGCATTCAGCTCCTGCCTTGGGTGACCTTGGGTGGTTTGATGGAACCTGGTCTCCACTTTAGATCTCATAAAATTGTGGTGGTGTTATATTAATATACTAGATCATCATTATCTTGATGATGGGGTTACCCTAGTTATATCGATTCAGGGACGAAATTCACATGAATTTGAGTCTTTCCCAAAGTAAATCGCCTGAGGCCGACCGTCAGGGTTTTAGAGAAAAATACCACATATTCCTAATCCCGGAATCCCCTGGGAGTTGGAAAGAGAATAGAATATTCTAATCTGCGCTAAAAGCCCCC
The DNA here is from genome assembly GCA_932526445.1 of Phragmatobia fuliginosa. Taxonomy (NCBI): domain Eukaryota; kingdom Metazoa; phylum Arthropoda; class Insecta; order Lepidoptera; family Erebidae; genus Phragmatobia; species Phragmatobia fuliginosa. The sequence goes on from OW052072.1 coordinate 1,133,920, forward strand.
TATACAATAAAGTTTTCCTCAATAGGATAATACTTTAGTACGCGACAAATTCAATTCAAAGAATTAAAAAAAAACATGATCAAAACAGTTCTTGTAATGAAAAAAGCAAATGTTTTAGTCGTATAACAGCAAGCAAAGGTTCTCAATTTAATAACATTGTAATTTTAATATGTAACTTTAATATCCTGTCAGAAGCTAACAAGTAAACATTTGATTCAAAGCTAAACAGAGCGTAGTATTACGTAACCATTGTACAGGAAAACGGCAGTAGTTTAAAATTAATACTACTTTTTTACTTTTTTTTTAAATCAGCTTAAAGAGAAAACAATTAATTATACAACGGTGTTTAATTAGCTACAAAAGTATTGTGTCGTTAAAAGTTTTTTTTTTGGACTCAGATAAAACGGGATTTACAGCTTCTTGACTGTTAAATTCGTTCTGTACTAAAGAGAACTCTCGTATTTTACAAATGATTAACGATATACTGTAAGAGTCTGGTCGATCTCAAGAGTATTACAAGAGGCGATTAAAGAAGCAAACTGAGCAGGACGTCATTGAAAAGAGAAGGAAAACTAGACAAAAAACGAATACCAACCTGTCTGGCCAAGGTGATCACAAGTCAAAATTATCTTTCTAAAGAGCTGCCTAAGTCTGGCAGTTGACTTTTAAAAGTTGATGACATAAATTTTGTTCACTTTGACATAACTTTATCTTGTTTTTGGAGCGGGGAGAACAATCGTTTCAATTTTTCTCTTTTTACTCTATTATTTTATTCGATTTTCTAAATATGTTAAAACTTCGAAATGTCACGAAAATAAAGAGCTATCTTTATCGTCTATGAGGCATGAAAGTAAATGACTAGTGGCAAAATTTATTTAAATACCATAATTAAAGTACAAAACAATTATGAAAATGAATCCAGGACCTAGAATAACATACCATTCTGTTTAGTAATAAGAAATGGTATACGACAAAATTAATAAAAACTATACATATATACATATATCAAAAACCTAAGAACCAATCGTAATGGAACTTCTGTTGGACCATCAACAGTTGAATGTTAAAGAAGGCTCAATAAATATTTGAACGAGTAATAGGCCGATAGCAGTAGTTAGTTTGCCTTTAGCAAGTACCGCTGCAGCGTCACCTAGTTCTACTATACTTCTTATAAATATTGAATGGACTACCAACCTTAGTACATGGTAGTTGACTTAACTAATTAACAAACTGCACTTTGAAACAGAACTTTTTTTTCCACCAACTTCAAAGCATTTTTTATTTGTTTCTCATTTTCTTTGATTTCAATTAAACGTTGAATTACTATTTTTTCGCTGGGGACTTTACAAACATACAATAATTGGACACGAAGAACATCCAGACTTAACAATAATTTGTGAATCACACAAAGTTTTGCCCAATATGGGATTTAAACCCACAACACTTGACATAGTTGAAGTCGTGTAGCGACCGCTTAAGCCACTTTATTTATTTTTTTTACGTGTGGAAATCCCCGCGGACCGTCACCCCGTCGGGGGTTACGGCCTGGTGGTGTGTCGGACTCGAACCGACTAAAACCACACGGCGTGACCCTCTCTGCGCCTGTGTATTGGAAGGAGTCCAGGGAGGGGATTTCCTTCTGGACTCCAACCGGCGCCTGCCCGCACTGTTGCGGGCACCACCTCAAAGTGTACTCTCTAATTGGGCAACGTCCGGTCACACTCGGACGCCGCCCCCTCGCGGTTGGCCTCTACTGCGGACGGACGGGAAACCCGTCCCGCCCATCCGCGGCCACTCTCAGGGCGGCATGAGACGCAGGTATGCGCGCCTCCGCCGCCCGGGCCCGCTTAAGCCACTAGGCCAACCTGTCTAGTCTGAATTCATCAGCCTATCGCAGTCCACTTCTGGACATAGGCCTCTCCAATTGCACGCCACTTACGAGTAGTTCGATCCTCGGCTACTCGCGTCTAGCTCCTGCCAGCCGTCTTACGCAAATCATCACTCCACCTGGCCTGTGGACGTCCTATACTACATGTATCGTACACCTGTATTCTAAAGCGGTAAATATATTGAGACCTAACCACTATTTAATACCTATTTGGGACTAAAGACTAAACACTAGAAAATCGGGATGTTCTTTGAATAAAAACGAGAAACGAAAGCAATGAATGATACAGGACATCCTATTATCTAAAGATCTTCTTATATTTAGTATTCATCATATATCATCATCAATCATCAACAGCCTTTAACAGTCCACTGCTAAACATAGGCCTCTCCTTAGAAGGAGGTTTTGGCCTACTATACCACGCTGGCCAGACGGGTTGGTATAGGGTTGGTTTCAAATTTTCGTTCTCTTTGCATTGATGTTGTCTTGCGTAGTTTATGCCTTAGTCGCCTTTTACGACACCCGCGGGATGAATAGGGGTGGTGACACTCTGTATTCTTAATCCGTCACTACACGGTCAATCATATATGCATGCACACATTTATATATACGTCTTTATCCTCAAAGGGGAAAACAGAGCCAAATCGAATAACATTTTGTGCAGTAAGCGGGCAAGCCCATTGCTATCAACTTGTTGTATTCAGGTATACTCACTGAGTATACCTGAATACAACAAGTATTGACGTATTGACAATACGTATTGACGTATGTATGCATCAATTGTTTTTTTACATTAAAAATCTTATATATAAAAGTCTCGTGTCACGGTGTTTGTAATTAAACTACTCCGAAACCGCTGGACCGATTTGTATGAAATTTTGTGTGCATATCGGGTAGGTCTGCTAATAGGCCAACATCTATTCTTCATACATCTAGGACGTGAGCGGAACCGCGGGCATCAGTTAGTAATAATCTATACAAATCTGTCTGTCTACAAGTCTCTTTGTTCTGGGTAATCTCGGGAACGGCTGGACCGATTTCGACGGGACTTTCACTGGTAGATAGCTGATGATACAAGGAGTAACATAGGCTTTTTTAGACTACTTTCGCCCGTGGTTACAACAACAAAGGCGGGTAGCACTGCGGGGCTCAGTTAGTATAGACATATAACCGATCTATCAAAAATGTAAATGCTAAAGACTCGAGTTCTTCTGAGACTTCCCAGATAGATATCTGCATGGATGTCAACATGATTGTAGAAACCGTAGATTAAAAAATCATACATGCATCACTTGCCCACTTTGTGCAAGAGACTATGCTGCGAAAATTGGCTATATAAGCCATCTCCGGGCGCATCTAAAAGGGGTCGAAGTGACCGAAATCGTCGGTCGGATTATTATATGCATTAAAAAATATCTCGGTTTAGTGACCACTTTAATTTATGTAAATTTAAAAAGTAAATGCAGTTGGGTGTATTACATTTATACCATACTGTATTATAATTATACCATAAGAAATGTGTAGAAGTGCTTCTAACTGACAATATAATAGCATAATTGTTGTTCTAGTGGTTAGCGTGTGCGGCTGCTGATCAAGAGGTCTCGGGTTCGATTCCGGGTCGGATCAATACATAAAGCTATAGGTAGATATCAACTATCTATTCAACATGATTTTAGTGAACCCACGTGCCATTATAGATGACTACAGAACCCTATTTTAAGCGTCTCCTGACACGCATTTGGCGCATTTTAATCTATTTGTTGTTTCGTTGCAATTGAACTTAAATAGTTAAGTTAATACTGTGTCCAATATTTGTTAAGAAAGCTAATCTTTTAGTTTTTTCATTAGAATATTTTTAATATGACTTACAAAAATCACTATTTTCAAGACTCAAATGTGAAATAAATAAATAAATATTTCGGACATCTTACACACAACGTCATCTAATCCCTAACCAAGCAGAGCTTGTATTATGGGTACTAGACAACTGATATAAATACATAAACATACATTTTTTATTCTACACCCAGACTCTAAAACAACTATTTGCAGATCACACAAACATTTGGTCCAACCCAGGAATCGATCTCGAGACCTCTTAATCAGTAGCCGTATACTCTAACCACTAGACCAGAAAGGCAAATGATTCTCAAATTAATAAAACAACATTATAACTTCAAAAAACCATAATAAACCATATGAATACCTACCAAATAGGGTAACACTTATCAAAAACCGTATCAACGAACTGGTTCAAGTAACTATCGCGAGTTCATCCATCAACGGTAGCCATAATTATTTAATTACGAAAGTAAACCGAACCATCACCCCGTTAAATTCTAAGCGGTCAGGTAGATACATCAAATCTATTTAAGGTATGGTACTTAGAAGTGACAGTGAAGCGATTTTTTCATTTTCTTACTTCTAATGTCTCGAAAGTCTTAACTACTGACAGTCTATCTCATATATACAACTCTGTGTTTGTTATGTTCGGATCATAATAATTTAAATTGTTCTTAGATTTTCCCGACTTTTACTGCCTCGTTGGTCTAGTGGTTAGCGTATGCGACTGCTAATCAAGAGGTCTCGGGTTTAAGGGTTTTTCTTAGCACGAGCACGTAAAGCCGTCGGTCCCGGTTGTTATGAACATCTATGGCAATCGTTATTGGGAAGTCAGTGCCCTCAAATATACTGACAACTCAAATATTCAGTTCTCCCTTAGGGTTGCGGAGATTAGATGATAGATTAATAGCTTTCCCGAGGCACTGCCCGAAAAGCACTACTATCCGTAGTGCTTTTCAAAAAAAAAATAATTAAAAAAAATAATTAAAAATAAAACTTGTTGTATAATCATAATATCTTGAACTTTTAGCTGCAAATTACTACACTGCAATGTGCACCAAATACTGTCTCAAACCTTAATTTTCCAAAAAAAATATTTATTGCAGTTCTAGGTTCTAGGCTGTTAAAAATATGTTATAGTTCAACATTTCAGTAACTTTTGTGTATATCACTTTAAATCTCCACAAAGTTTCTCCACGGTCAAAATTTATAAATCAAAACTACAGCAAACTATTAACAAAATTGATAATGAAATATATTATGAAGACTCGCTCCGCTAGCTCACCCGCTCAGCACCCAAGTCAAAACCTTTGATCCTCACGAGATAGCAGCTTGAAGACAGACAGTTTAATCGGACCCTTACTTAATACTATCTCTCGATCTAAATGAACGCGCGTAATACTTGACTGTTGTATGACCAAGGGGCACACGTTGTCTTTTTACTTCGAGCACCGGCCTTTAGTTTTGTTAAGCAAAACAGGTTGTATGATGGATAGAAAACTTAAAAAAAATTGTAACGAATTATGTGGTTTTATAATGGCTTGGTTTGTTAGTAATTTGTATAGGATGATACCATGAATTTGGTCATACAGACAATTAGTCGTAAGCCATATATTAGTAAGGCTTCCAGCCTTTTTAGGGTTCCAAAGTTTATGACTCGGAACCCTTATAGATTCGTCTTGTCCGTCCGTCTGTCCTTGACTTACCGTCCAAACGGTAAGTGCTAGTAAGATGAAACTTTGCATGTATATGTGTTGTTATTACGTCGACAAAGTGCTACAATAAAATTATGAAAAATATTTTTATTTGGGTAATAAACGCAAAACGTAGTAGTTTCACAAAAATGCTACTCATTGGCAGTTTTAACAGTTTTTCTTGAACCCCACTGGGACTGACGGGAGGGGGCACCACTATCAAGGTTTAGGCCCGGTTCGAAAAAATCGTAGATCCGGGGCTGTCTCAAACTAGTCATATACCTCCGTTTTACTTCAAGCAAATACACATGTTAAATTACCAGACTTAATTCACCACAAATCTCTATGAAATATTATATACATGTTTACCAAAATTGGTATCTCACAAAATGATCCATCATCTCAAAAACACTGTATCTTAGCAAATAACTCTGCAGATGTTTCCATTTGAAGGGGGTGTTGCCATAGACTGCAATTAAGAGAACTTATACCATTGCATATAAATGGGTGGAAGGGTTATACCAAATAATATATTGTTTCGTTTTATTAAACTGTCGGGTTCTCGCGATAAATTAATTAGTTTTGTATCAAATTACTCTATGTGCAAACTACGAATCATTAGAATGTTAGATTGTTAGGGTTAAACGAGTTAACATTGCCAAAGTAAGATTTATGCAACTTTAACTAATTTAAAGCATAATTATGGAGATATAAATGATTATAGCCATGAAGACCAAACCCAGAATGGTTACACCCCCTGCTGGCTAATGTTGTAACTAACTTGCTTAGTATTTTCTTCTTTAAGAACATCATCATCATCATCAACAGCCTTTAACCGTCCACTGCTGGACATAGGCCAAATCTCCTTAGAAAGGAGGTTTTGGCCTACTATATCACGCTGGCCAGACGGGTTGGTAAAGGGTTCGTTTCAAGTTTTCCTTCTCTTCGCAGTTGATGTTAGCTGCTTATTTTGTTCCTTTATAGTCGCCTCTTACGACACCCATGGAATGAATAAGGGTGGTGACACTTTGTATTTTTAATTCGTCACCACATGGATTAAGATCATACTCTTCTTAAATGGTGCTTGGTGTAAGTAGTAGCATGAATGGGTCGGCTCGACCTTGACGGGACGGGATCCTAACTGACCAACCCATATTGACAGCATTCATGTGTTCGTATTTCATTGGTGAATGCGAGATGGTGTAGAAGCATCTCTCTATCCCGCAATAATGTGGATCTGTCTCTATACAGCAATGTCTGCACTCATAACGAGAACGGTCAACCTACTCTTGGAATCTTGCTCAGATCAGATCCGACTCACTTTTGTAGGGATTTTTTAAGACGGGAATGTCTTTTACCGTCAAGTGACACGTCTACTGTTTTACTCGTTAAATGCATCATCATCACCAGCTGACCACTGTTGGATCTATGGCTCTCCTTAGAAAGGAGATTTTATCCTACTACATCACTACTGACTGCACAGTTGGCCTAGTGGCTTAAGCGGCTTAAGCGGTCGCCACGCCGCTTCCTACTGCGCCAAGTGTCGTGGAATCAAATCCCACGTAGGATAACACTTTGTGTGGTTCACAGTATGTTGTTCTGAGTCTGGGTGTTCTTTGTGTCCGTTTTATGTATGTTCGTAAAGTACCCCGAGACACAAGAATTTATATTCCTAATGCGGGAGTTGTCTTTCATACTTCCTATACTGTCAAAAATTATAATCAGAGTGCCACACTCCAGCTAGGAGTACCTTTTGCCGAGAATTCAAAATGTTTTTATTTATTTATAATAATCTAATGTGGTATACGTAGACAGTTTGTTTTTACAAAATTAAGTATTACCAATTAATTGTCTATTACATATCAACTCTCTATAAGGTGCGGAAAACCCAGCCTTTTAATAGTTCAACAACCACCATAAACCTTTAATATTTCTTCCAATATTAATACACGCCTTCTATTACTTTTTGTATGGAAAAATTATTTATTACCACAAAAACATGTTAATTAAGTTAATACAGTAAGTAATAAATAACTAATTAATGTCTTTATTTTCCCGTCAATATAAAAATGAAAATAACAACTTGCAGAGAAATTGTAGTAGAAATCCATTTTCACATCAATTCAGTCACGAATGACAGTTTGACCCCAAAATTAGCAGTTAAACTTTTTAATGTATTTGTGTGCTTGATGTTGTATCTACTAATAGTGTGGACTTGCGCCTAGAATATAAATCTATCCATGGGCGGTACGGTACGGTACGGAAAACTTGAAACAAACTCATCACCAACCCGTCTGGCCAGCGTGGTATAGTAGGCCAAAACCTCCTTTTAAAGGCCTATGTCCAGCAGTGGACTGTTAAAGGCTGTTGATGATGATGATGATGCATGGGCGGTATGGTATGATTTTGACGTAAACTAATAAAATGTTTTCTGGAAACGTTATCCATTAATTATTTTATATCTACGGTGAGGAATGGACTCATTTACAACTATAAGGATCAATAAATTTTAAAAGAATTTTTCTGAGTTGATTTTTTTGAAATCAATTTAATGAATAGCTTAACATTATTTAAACCAAAGCCTTTCTATTTGTTATTAACGTTATAGTTTCATAAATGATAATTTTAAAACTACTTTTACGTTACAAAAATAATCTGGATTAACTACAAAACTGTATAAATGTATACACTTAAGCGACGCCTCAGCGATTACAAATCGTTAATTACTGGACTTTTTATTACTTGTCATCGGTAATTATAACACAAGTTCAAAGTTTTCGTGTTTGTCACCCAATAGCGTGTTAGAGTACCATAGCTGTCGCCTGTCGCTGACGAATAACACTAAAATTTACATTACTGCATGTTTACAGCCTAAAACAAAACATTATATAGCCCCACTATGAGTTTAGGTGATATCACCATTAAATAATAGGGTTTTGAGGAGCTGGCTGTTGTAGTGGAAGCGTTGGTTTACGTAAATCATAACGTGAATCGTAAATGGAGTTTAACGCACAAAATTAAAACATTGTGTATAGTCAAGATTTTCACTATATATGGGACTTATTTGCGATAAAATTAAAAAGGAATAAGTTCCGTATTTAGTAATTAACATGAGTATGTAAAAGTCGCGAAAGTTACGTTTCCTTACGTTTAAAGTTAAAAGCATTTGTGGACGGCAGATTTTCAATATAGTGTGGTGATCAGACCATTTAGTATTATTTTTTTTACACAACGTCACCTAGCGGAGCTTGTATTATGGGTACTAAACAACTGATATAAATACATAAATATACTTTTTTTATGTAAATAAATAGATATTATTTTACTTAGAAAATACCCAAACTCCGAAACAAATATTTGTGGATCACACAAATATTTGGTCCAACTCGGGTATCGAACTCGAGACCCTTGGTCTTGATCAGTAGCCGCATACGCTAACATGGCAGTCAAACATTTAAGTAATTATATCGGGGTTTGAAGCGACTACTTCTGTAGGAATACGCTTCATAGATTTCATATTTTAATCTGAATCTAAATAAAATAACACCCTTCATATGCTTTTTAGCCACATAAAAAAATATCGGTAACAGAAACAAAAAATAAAACCAGCTAAAAGTACGATAATACCCATATCAATAGCGTATGTACATTTCCTGGAAGCGAAACCACTACAAATGCAGCCGGGAAAATAAAAAAGGTTTTTTAATTTCATATGTAAATGGAGAGCTTAAGTATTGTACACGAAAATCAATAGTACTCTCTGCGGCTGATGGTTGGAAATAAAATCCAGCATTTTTTTTACAGAACTGAAAATAAATCGCATTGTGAACTCCAGTTGTCAAGAATGATTAAAAGTGATAATTAATATTCAGGCAATTATGAATTAGGATAGTTATTATTTTACATTTAAGCCTATCAAAGTGACTCTACTCTGCCTGATGGAAAGTATGAGTAGAATCCAGCATCAAGGGCCACCATCCTCATTGTGGTTGCTAACAATGCAGCTTGACCCACACGTGTGAGATGTTTCTGCATCATTCTCTCGGCCTCCGGAGGCCAGCCGAAAGATGGAAAATGATTAGGCCTCACACTCACCTACGAAAGACGATAGGACGAATGCTGTCAGTTTAGGTTAGTCTTTTGTGTCTCTCCTTGAGCTCAAAATCCGTAATAGTGGAGATTTTCCGGATCAAAGTAATTATAACGAAGTATCAAGTGACCTATTTCTTTATCTAAATTCACATATGTCAACATTTCTATCAAGTTTAATAAATTACTAGCTCGCGTGTGTATTGGTAAAAAATCCGTTGTCTGTAAAGTCGGCTTACTGACGATAGTTGAACGTGACAACGTCATAAGATTGTGCCTCTTTGTCGCTCGCTCCGCGCTCTCGCTTGCACTTCAAGCCTTAAATGGAACGCCTCAGAGCGAGGTAACGCCGCATGAGTCATGTTATTTCGTGCGTGCAGCTCCATCGAATTATGTTGTTACGACAAAAGTAACCCCTGTTCTTTCTCAAGAATTAAGTCAAATATCATTGCTGTCTGTATAGTGGTGTAGTCGTAAAAGCATTACAGGCAGACAGAAACATAGATCTACATTTTAATTTATGATCTCATATCTCATGCAACAGTGTGTAGTTTAGGAATTATAAAATACGCAATATTTGTTCCTAAACTACACACTGTCAAAGAAAACTTTTTCTCATCTTGGCGGGCGTACTGCCGTGCCCCCAGATAAATTTTAAATTTGTCGGCTATAATCAGTGTTTGCAACTGCAATCTTTTTCTTTCCAACTTCATCCCTAAGAAGTTATTTTCAAACTTGTTGACTTTCTTGTATTGTGAAGAACTTTACAAACATTCAAAGCAGCAAATCTTTGTGTAGTTTTCTTCTCTTGCATAGTATGGTTTCACGAATAATTTTTCTAGTTCGAAATATGACTTATTCACGTAGACTACCGTATCTCAATTTATTTCTTCTATTATAATTATTTTGGCTGAAATTTATTATTATCTTACCATAGTGTAATACAGGCTCGCGTATCAAAGAGGAGTACACACAACGTCTTTTTCCGATGCAAAATTATCTGTCAATTTTTTCGGAGGGAAATCCTAACACTTATACACATTTGAGACACACTTAAAAAACCATCGCCTGTCACTGTGAACTCACGCATAACAATTAAAATTATAAAATCTAAACATCATACACACTTAAATAGATTCTGTGTTATAACAGTGTAATGCACATGCTTCATGAAGCGCTCATAGCCGAGTGGCCTTAGGTGATTGGAAACGATCACCAAGGGTAAGCAACGACGGCGCGGTCGGACCTAGATGTGTGACCGTTTGTGGCATTTTATATAATGAGCGTTTCCGTGATTCGGAGGTCACGTTAAGCAGTCGGTCCCGGTTGTTGTCATAAGACAGCAGTCGTGAAGCTTAGTTGGAGGCCTTCGGGCGGCTTAAAAACATCCAACAGCAAGATTTACGTAGCCACAACGTGTCTTGCTAGTCCCCAACCCGCACTCGGCCAGCGTGGGGACGTATGGCCTTAACCCTCTCTTGAGAGGAGACCTGAGCCCAGCAGTGGGACGTTATGGGTTGTTGATGATGAATGCACGTGCCTATCTCTTTGACTGTCTCGTTGATCTAGTGGTTATCGTACGAGACTGTTGATCAAAAGGTCTGCAAATATTTGTTTCGGAGTTTGAGTGTTTTATATATATATTATGTATGTATTTACAAAAAAAAGTATGTTTATATATTTATATCAGTTCTCTAGTGCCCATAATACAAGCTCTGCTTAATTTGGGTTTAAATAGCATTGCGTGTAAAATATCAGAATTATTTATTTATTTACTTAATTGAGCTTATGCTTTGACAGAGGGAAACGGCAATGTAGGCTATTCCTTATGCGCTCTTATTATCCTTAAATTTGTTCAAATAACTGTCCTCAAAAGATAATTGTTTCGCAGATTGTCTCAACCATTCGATCGCGAACTGAATCGCATCCTATTCTAGATTATAGAATGAACTAAACCTGTTACCATGATGAAAAGCTATTACAATCGTCCACCAGCACCGGCCTCATCTATCCCCCAATTGTGACAATAAACATGATTCTTCCAATCGACTCAATAACAGATACCACTAAACAATCAATTTGGTACAACGACTGTGCAATACACGCTAACTGATAAATAAATATTATGTTACTGCAATTCTATGTAACTGTCTAAATATCATTCTTTTCGTTTTAAAATAAGTAGCAACACTTACACACTAACCAATAATATATTGTACATTCATTCAATCATTCATACAGTCCATTGCTTCTACACTATTTAGTATTAATTTAGTACAAATAAAATATCGTATCTGTGAAGACGTACCGCAAGTGTTTTATTCACCAGCATATAGATAAAGACCTTATTCCCTCAAACATATGGTCCAATTTCGAACCGGATTTTGTGAGTTGCACCGGCGATCGCGGTATCGAGAGAACAATAGCATTCCTGAGCGGATTATCTTGCTATCATCGAGTGAGTGTTTTAAGCAAATCAATAGCAAAATAATAAGTCAAGTTTTTATCTATTTTGCTTGGATTTCGAAGTTTCAACGTTTTTACACTTACATATTTGTACCTAAGTACCTCCAACATGAAAATGTTAATAGTATATCAGAAAGAATTACTAGAAAACTTGAAGAAAGCCGAGAGAAACTTCAAAAAAACGCCTAAAGACCGTATTAGACAATCATATTTGGAGACTAGACTAGAGAATTTGGAGCAATTATGGATAAGTTTCAAGGATGGACATAAAACTATCATTGGCAAAGTGACCCCTACCGACAAGGATGATGCGTATTTCACTGCAAGTATGTATGAGGAGTTTGAAGAATTGTATGTATCATACAAAACTCTTTTAAAGGAGAACATGCAGCCGTTTTTGATATCATCGAGAAGTAAAACATCATCCGTTGTACCGAAATTGAGTGATGGACATGAAGTTAGCGAGTGCGAAGTGAAGTTACCGCGCATACAGTTACCTACATTTAGCGGTAGATATGTCGAGTGGCAAACATTTTATGATATGTTTTATTCTCTTATTCATGCAAATAACAAGTTATCACCTGTACAAAAATTACAATATTTAAAAAATAATTTGTCAGGGGAACCGCAATGTTTAATAAGTAAGTTTTCAACAACTGATGCTAACTACCAAGATGCTTGGAATCAATTGTTAAAACGTTATAATAACAAGCGTTACAATTGTAATGAAGTGCTAAGAGTATTATATTCACAAAAACCAATTATTTATGAGTCTGCTAGTGCTATAAAAGACATATTAGACACTACAACAACTTGTTTACAGTCTTTGCGTAATATGAAAATTAATATTGATAATTCAGATGTATTTATTGTGTATTTTGTTATCTCCAATTTAGATCCTGAATCCATTAAGCAGTGGGAATGTCAACTCAGTAAAACTATTGATGTGTTGCCCACTTGGGCTCAATTGTCGGAATTTCTTGAATGCAGGTATAGATCGTTGGAAATGATAGGCACTAATGCCTTAAACAAGGTACGTACACCACCGAAGTCTTACATTAAACCAAAACAAAAATCATTTTACGGGTCAGTTAACAACAGTAAACATAATTATTCTCTAAATAGTATTAAATGTAGTATGTGTAACGGGGAGCACTATTTATACCACTGTAAAGAGTTTTCTCAACTTAATGTAAATGATAGACAGGATTTTATACAAAAAAATAATTTATGTTTTAATTGTTTTTCTCCATCGCATCCAGTTATGAAATGTCGTAACTCTTCGAGTTGTAGAAGATGTGGAAGGAGGCACCACTCTTTATTGCACCTAGAGAGGGAGTTGAGCAATAATACAAAGGGAGACAGTGAGTTAGCCCAAACTGTAAGTACACCTATTTCAAGTAATTTTTCAAGTAGAGGTTTCGAACCCAATAATGTTTTGTTGGCTACCGTATCAGTATGGGCATACAACATGCAAGGTTACAAGCAACCATTGCGAGGGTTACTAGACCAAGGTTCACAGGCGTCTTTTATAAGTGAATCGGTTGTACAATTACTGGGGTTGACACGAAGACATGTGAGTGTTACAGTCTCTGGTATAGGTAATGGTGGCCACACCAACATTAAGCATATGGTATCACTTCATATCGAATCACGCCATAACCCCGGAGTTTTATTACAAGTGAATGCGTATGTTTTGAGATCGGTAACATCTTTAATTCCATCAACGAAGTTACGCACACCTGATTGGCTACATTTAGATAAGATTCAACTAGCTGATCAAGGTTATGCCACACCAGGGAGAATAGATATTCTTCTCGGAGCTGAAGTATACAGCGAGATATTATTGGATGGAGTTATACGTCATAATCAATTATTGGCACAAAACACTACCTTAGGTTGGGTATTATCTGGGAGGGTGTCAAATAATTCAAGTTCGAGTAACGTTATTAACATGCATTTACACTTATGTGGAGATGAGCTTCTTAGGAAATTCTGGGAAATGGAAAATGAGCCAAACTGCATACAGAAAAAGATGTCAAAGATAGAAGAAAGGTGTGAAGAATTTTACGACAGGACAACTACACGAGATGAAGAAGGGAGATTCATTGTTAAATTACCGTTCGATAAGGAAGATCCAGAGTGTCAATATGGGAAATCAATGGCTATAGCAACAAGAAGATGGGAGTTTTTAGAGAAGAAACTACAACAGAATCCTTCATTAAAGGAAGAATATCACAAGGTTTTGGGAGAATACATTTCAATGAATCATATGGAATCTATCAAAGAAGAGGATATTGATAACCCTAAGGCAGTTTATTTACCACACCATCCTGTTGTCAGGGCGGATAAGGATACTACTAAAGTACGTGTAGTTTTTGACGGTTCTTGCAAAGGAGTTAATAATTTTTCTCTCAATGATAACCTTTTGGTTGGTCCAAAATTACAACAGGACTTAAGACATATTCTAATAAGGTGGCGAAAGCATAAGATTTGTATCGTTGCAGACATCGTTAAGATGTATAGAATGGTACGAGTCTCCGTTGAAGATACGGAATACCAAAGAATCGTGTGGAGACCACAAATTAATGAACCACTTAAGCATTACAAGCTTTTACGATTAACCTTTGGTACAGCATGTGCACCATATTTAGCCATCAAGACAATTCAAAAGTTAGCAGATGTAGAACAATCTAGATTTCCTTTAGCAGCTGAGATAGCAAAGAGAGACTATTACGTTGACGACTTAATGACAGGATCTGACACTTTAGAAGAAACTAAAACTATATTTAACGACATGAATAACTTAATGAGTTGTGGAGGGTTCGAACTCCAGAAATGGAGTAGTAACAATGAAGATTTATTAAAATACATTGGAAAGGATAAACAAACAAGTAATGATTCATTAAGAATAAAAACATCTACAGTCATGAAAGTACTTGGTTTGGTGTGGAATAGAGAAACAGATGCTTTTGAGTATACATTTGATATTTCAGACTCTAAACAATCTATAACCAAAAGACAAGTTTTATCGGATGTGTCTCGATTATACGATCCGTTGGGATGGATTGCGCCTGTTGTTATTACAGCAAAAATATTTATGCAGAAACTATGGAAGTCAAAAGTTGATTGGGATGATAGATTACCACCAAATTTACATGAAGAATGGTTACATTTTCAAACTGGGTTGGTATATTTGAATAAGATTAATATTCCAAGATGGTTGTATTTCAGTCCAGATTCAAAAGTGGAACTACATGCATTTGCCGATGCTTCTAAGCTCGCCTACGGTGCTGCGGTATATATTCGTCTGATTAATAGTGAAGGTAAAATACATGTCAGTTTAATATCCGCCAAAAGTAAAGTTGCCCCTATAGAGAAGGAATTATCTATTCCAAGACTTGAGTTATGCGGTGCAGTTTTGGCAGCAAAACTAATCTTCGAGACAGCACAAGTACTAGACATTCCAAAAGAGAATTTACATGCATGGTCAGACTCTACAATTGTGTTAGCGTGGCTAAAAGGTGGTTCAAGTCGTTGGACTACTTTTGTGAGTAATCGAGTGTCTGAAATTCTAAATATTTTGGACTATGAACAATGGAACCATGTTGTAACAAATATGAATCCAGCTGACTGTGTTTCAAGAGGCCTGTCTGCACAAGAATTACGTCAACATTCATTGTGGTGGTCAGGACCTTCTTATCTTTCACAACCAACAATAGCATACAATAATTTCGAAATATTGCAAGATACACATGAAGAAGAAAGACACGTATCTCTAACAGCGCTAACAGAAGTAAAAAATGAATTTATATGGACAATGTTTTCATCATTAAATAGAACGTTAAAGGTTGTATCTTATTGGAGAAGAGTTCTACATAATTTAAAGTTACCAAAAGACAAACGTATACAATATTCAAAAGTAATTTCACCTTCAGAAATTGATCAAAGTTTAGTAATATGTATCAAACAAGTTCAAGAAGACAATTTTAGTGAAGAAATTAAACAATTACAGCTACAAAAATTGGTCCCCAAGAAGAGTAAACTCAGTACCTTTTGCCCCATTTTAGATGAGAATGGTGTACTAAGAGTTGGTGGTCGTATTGAGCAGTCAAAGGTTAGATATGACACTAAACATCCCATAATTATGCCTGCTAAGAGTCATCTTACCAAGCTAATAATTAGTGATGCTCATCTCAAGACCTTTCATGGCGGACCACAGGCGATGCTATGTTATTTACGAACAAAATATTGGATACTACGAGCTAAAGATTTAGTAAAAAGTCACTATAAGACGTGTGTTAGATGTATAAGGTACTCAAAAATCAGAAACAATCAATTGATGGGTCAAATCCCAGAAGCGAGGTTAAAACCAACTAGACCTTTTAAATCATCTGGCTGTGACTACATGGGACCTATAAATGTTAGATTTTCACCTGGCAGAGGATCCAAATCCTACAAAGGATATGTTTGTTTGTTTATATGTCTGGTAACCAGAGCAATTCATTTAGAGGTGGTGACAGACTTGACTTCTAAGGCATTCATTGCAGCTTTTAAGCGGTTTACAGCAAGAAGAGGTCATTGTGAGAACTTGTTTAGTGACAACGGCACGAATTTTGTGGGCGCTAACAAACAGCTGCGTGAGATGTTTGATCGAGCTAAATCAAATGTACCCCGTGAAATTGAGGGCCTATTGAGCTTGGAGCACACAACATGGCATTTCATACCCCCACATGCACCCAACTTTGGCGGCCTCTGGGAGGCTGGCGTGCGTAGCGTTAAACATCATTTACACAGAGTTGTCGGCGATACTACTCTCACCTACGAGGAGCTGTCTACGGTCTTGTCCCAAGTTGAAGCGTGTCTCAATTCGAGACCTCTTACAGTTATGAGTGATGATCCCAGTGAGCCTCAGGCTTTAACTCCTGGTCATTTTTTAATAGGCGAACCGTTGATAGGTATCCCCGACGACGATTACTCTAACAGTAATATTATAGGGCTGGATAGATGGAGATTAACACAAAAAATCGTACATAACTTTTGGAAACGGTGGTATAAAGAGTATTTAGTTACCCTTAATCAAAGATACAAATGGAAAACTAAGCAATCTGAGCCTGAGGTGGGTGACGTAGTCCTTATAAAAGAGGACAATATGCCTCCTGCTAAATGGATAATGGGTAGAATTGTCAAAAAATATTATGGACCTGATAATCTATCTCGAGTAGTATCTATTAAATGTAAAAATGGTGAAATTAAACGTCCTGTGAGTAAAATTTGTATGTTGCCAAGATAGATTCGTATAGCAAATATACAGAATCAATTGTTCTTACTTTAATGTTATTTTTAAGTTGTCTATTTTGTTGCAGCATTAGTTACTAAGCTATATTGTTAAGTAATTTTAAACATATGTGTTCATATTGTTACATACACATAGTATCTTGTTTTCTTTGCTTTGCCACATAAGTTTGGTATTTTTTTTTCGTATGTTTACTTGATATGTTAAAGTACTGCGTCCTTTGGTGGGCGGTATGTCTAAATATCATTCTTTTCGTTTTAAAATAAGTAGCAACACTTACACACTAACCAATAATATATTGTACATTCATTCAATCATTCATACAGTCCATTGCTTCTACACTATTTAGTATTAATTTAGTACAAATAAAATATCGTATCTGTGAAGACGTATTGCAAGTGTTTTATTCACCAGCATATAGATAAAGACCTTATTCCCTCAAACAGTAACAATATTACGAGAGAATGTTAAAACTCGAGAATTTTTTTTTGATGTTATTTTATATTATTACAACAACTTATGTCTGCCATTTTTTATTAATAACCTTGATTTTATTTATGCCATTCAGAACTGAGGAAGAATTTATGGAAAATTTTCCACTTAAGTGGTTAAATGAAAATTTTGAGATGGAAAGAAACTTTTTTTCTATTTCCGCGTTTGGCAAACAGACTAAAAATGTTAAAGACTAAAAGCTATTGAGTGTATTTAATGTTGTTTATATTTTCTCTTACTTTTAGTATAAGTAAGAGAATATATTTTTATATATTCTCTTACTTATATTAAACTTCCTTGGTTGGAAGGAAGGAAATTGTAATATTATAGTTCATATGACCATAGATAGATATTAATAATATTGAATTGGAAAACGGTCACCTATTTCAATAGAAATATTTATCTTTCATCCCTACTAATATTATAAATGCGAAAGTAACCCTGTCTGTTACGCTTTCACGCCTAAACCACTGAACCGATTTTGATGAAATTTGGTATGAAGATAGAACTGAACCTGGGAAAGGACATAGGCTACTTTTTACCGCGATAACCGACATACACGCGGGCGGAGCCGCGGGTGAAAGCTAGTAACCAATAAATAAATTACCGTGAGTACAATGAATTTAATCTATAAAGGGAATCAATATAATTAATAGCAAAGATATAACAAATAGAACAATAATAAAACATCGTGAGTCTCTGGAATACAAAAACTGAAACCATACCCATAGTAATAGGTACAACAGGAATAGTAGTGAAAAGTATACATAGATATACATATAGATTAGACACAAATATAAGTATACATATACTACAAAAACAGGCAGCCATACACACATGCACTATACTCACGAAAGTTTTAGGGGACACCGTATTTTTTAATTCGAGGGAATCTGAACCTCCTCTTCTCTGAAGGTTTCAGAGCGGGAATTAGGATGGAAAACCGAAAAAAAATCGAGCAAGAAAAATCTTGAAACAACATTGTGAAATCTAATTGAGAATCTACAATAAATAAATTTAAAAACCGAAGCATCGGATCCACCAAAAAATCACCCAAAGCCCACTAAGCTTGTAATTTGAGTCACCATCAAAAGCTAAGCTCCTGATTTGAGTTTGCTTGCGAATAATAAACACACAAAACTCTTCCTGTATTGACTATAAGCGTACACGGAACGAATATTAAATATCGTTCACGTTCAATTAATTGCACTTTCCTCATTTTCCTCGTATCCGGCCATAGATCCGGATAAAATTTGTTATCCGTGTATAAAACATTTTTTTTTTGTTTTGCGGGCACGACGTACAAAGTATTGATTAACGCCCAGCTCTCAACAGAGCCGGGTATAAAAATAAAAAATCAACCGGACTGCATCGCCTCCGGTTATGCACTCGCGACCGTTCAAATATAGTGCGAACATAATGTATACTGGAAATGTCCAGTTTGACAAGATCTCCTTCGTCTCCCTTTGTACTGCAGACACGGGTGAGATCCGGGGGTTTCCTACGATGGACAGGGTTTTTTTTTAAATTGGTGCCCTTGCATGGCCACGAGGCATGGTAAATGGATTTTTTATTTCCATTCAACGAATCATATGTGAGTAATTTTTTTTACTGAGTCAAAGCTACAGTAGTGTTTACATTTGCAGTATAACTTTACAGCAATTATATTTTCATTTTAAATTCATATTATTCTAAAATTCGGTAGAAACACTGTCTTTTACGCTATCATGGGTAAAGCGCTGCACCAGTTTCAATGAAATTTTGGTATAGAGATATACTTTTAGTATAGAGATATACAAGACATATTTTCCTAATACTAGTTCCCGAGAGGTAGAAAGTAAGTAAATGCCTTTGAAGAGTTTGTTGCCTCCCGTCCAGCTGATTTTTACAAGGGCATCAATAAACTGCCAATGCGTTGGCAAAAATGCGTCGATTGCATGGGTGATTACTTCGAATAACAGAAATAAAAAGTTTGAAAAAATAAGTACTTTCACTTATTGCATACAAAACGGCAATTTCATAGGTAAAGACCTATTTATTTATATTTATTTCGGATAACTTACACACAACGCCATCTAGCCTCAAACTAAGCAGAGCTTGTATTATGAGTACTAGACAACTGTTATAAATACATACTTTTTTTATGTAATGACATACATAATATTATACATAGAAAACACCCAGATTCCGAAACAAATATTTGCGGATTACACAAACATCTGGTCCGACCCGGGAATCGAACCCGAAACCTCTTGATCAGGAGCCGCATACGATAACTACTACACCAACAAGGCAGTCGCCAATAAATACTACTAACATTATTATTAAGTATGTAAATTTATTAGTTTTATTTTTTAAATAAAAAATCAGTTCACAACATTACACTAATTTAAATAATGATTACATAAATACAAAAAATAAACCTATAATAATATACAATACTTAAATTAACCCGTGCCCGATCGCATCACGAAAATGTTGTTGGTTATAAATTTAAATAGTGATATATAAATCTTACAAAGTAATACAAATTTATCCTATCTGTAATAAACTACCTTAAACTTCTCTCTTGGGCGTTTTATTTTTTATTTTATATATTGGGTGAAAAAAAAAACTTAGAACAGTTCATTTCAAATATGTCTTATTAAACCAAACAAACTTGATTATTACTCTGCTAGGTTTTTTATTTGCCCACAATCCATCAGCAACATCCCCTTGCTTTACTCCTTCCAATTTCAATTGAGTTCGATGCAGTTATGTTATTTTCTTCTATCATTTCACTTTACTCCGTTCTACTCCATCAAACCTCTATTTATTCGTCTTTTATTCCTGTACGAGTTAATGATGAATGAAGGTTGTCTGGTCAACTTACGTTCATATTCGTCACTCGTTTAAATTTTTTGATTCATGTTCATTCGTTTCCGAACATGTATATCATAGTAGTTTTTTGCTTCTCAATTTCAAATATGTTTCTATTGTGATGGTTTTTTTTAAAAAAGACTTCTCCCGTATTAGGTATATATTCATGTGTCGTGGGGGCCTTTACAAAATACAAGAAACGGGTATCCAGACTCAGTATAACATTAAGTGGATAACCGGAAGCGTTATCTACTACTAGCTTTCCGCCCGCGGCTTCGACCGCGTGAAATTTTTTATAACGCGCGACACGGTACAGGTAGATTAAACAATTTTATATGATTTTATGTTTAATAATAAGGAACTTCGACACAAACTTTTGTCTCCTATTTCAAACCGTTCTACCTTTATTTTCGCGATAAAGAGTATCCTATGTCCTTTCCCAAGTTCAGTTTTACCTTCATACCAAATTTCATCAAAATCGGTTTAGTGGTTTAGGCGTGAAAGCGTAACAGACAGACAGACAGACAGAGTTACTTTCGCCTTTATAATATTAGTAGGGATTGTCCGTGTGTTGACGGACTAAGAATACAAAGTGTCACCACCCCTATTCATTCCATGGGTGTCGTAAGAGGCGACTAAAGGAACAAAATAAGCAGCTAACATCGTTGCCAAGAGAAGGAAAGCTTGGAACAAACCCTTTACCAACCCGTCTGGCCAGTATGGTATAGTAGGCCAAAACGTCCTTTCTAAGGAGAGGCCTATGTCCAGCAGTGGACTGTTAAAGGCTGTTGATGATGATGATTATCTACTATAATATCGATTATGACATATGTCACTTAAACTGTCACTTGTGTTTTTACGAACGCTTTGTGAAAATTTAAGTTTTAATTGTTTAATCACGATAATTGTGGACGAAAACTATTATTTTGTGTTTCTTTCAAATAGAAATAGTGGTGAAAAAACTTTACACGTAATTTCATAAACTTAAAAACTTGATTTTTCAACCTCTGTGCTACACTCAAATAATCTAAACAAAATGCCTGTTTGCCTCAAATGTGATAAAGAAGTGCCAAAAGCTGATGATAAAAATCCTAAAATTCAATGCCACGGCTGCAAGAGGCAAATATGTGTGAAATGTAGTGGATTGCTAGCCACAGAGTTGAGAGTGATTACACTTCAGTCTCCGACTCTGAAATACTTATGCCCTGACTGTGAACTTGGAGTGCGTCAGTTGCCGGCCTTGAGAAATACAGTCTCTCAATTAAAAATGGAAATTGAAGCTTTAAAAGCTAAACAAAGCCAAAATACATGTATGGAGGATATTCTAGGGGAACTGGCGGAGAGGAAAAAACGAAGTGCGAACATTATACTATTCGGGATTGATGAATGTCGGCTACAAACAGGTGATGCCGTACGGGACAAAGAGGTACACATTGATTATGATAAGGTACAGGTGCAACAAGCCTTGACTAGCATCCCAGATACGGAGCCCCCGGTCGCCGTAATTCGTCTCGGCAAACCTAATCAGTCTTCGCCTCGCCCAATTAAGGTCATATTTTCTAACAAAAAGCCAGGTGTGAATGTGTTAAAAAACCGCACAAAGCTTCCATCACACGTGTCAGCTAAGAATGATCAAACACCCTATCAGAGAGAATACTTACAAAAACTACGAGAAGAGCTAAAAAAAAAAATGGCTAATGGGGAAACAGACTTAACAATAAAATACATACATGGTGCCCCTAAAATAGTCAGCGGAAAAAAGCTATAAATGCTAATGGGGGTATTTTGGAGATCACATTCTTCTACACAAACCTGGCTTCGATTATGGCTAAAAGAGATTTGCTTATGATAGAGATTAATAAATTGAAACCAACTTTTATTATAATAACGGAAACACATTTAAAACCCACTATTAGTAGTGCCCTGGTGAACATCAAAGGCTACACTTTATTTAGACATGACCGTGATAAGGGGACAGGGTGGGGAGGAGTAGCAATATATGTATCACTCAAACTAAACAATACACTCATACAAGCTACCCTACATCCTACTTTTAATATCCCACAGGTTGAGGCCCTATGGTTAAACATAAAATGTGGTAGTTTTAAAATGTTACTTGCCGGTGTTTACCGACCAACCCATTACACCTTTGATGAGTCAGACAAGCGACTTTTTGAAACAATTGGGATAGCTTCAGAAAGTAACAGTACCTTACTAATTATGGGAGATTTTAACCTTCCTGATATAAGGTGGCCACTATGCAACTTTGATGCGGACGCATATACTCTGCTCCATGCACAATTCATAGACATGTATGTAAACAGTAACCTACACCAACTTGTTAAAAATATAACTAGAAAGAGAAATAATGAAGAGTCACTACTAGATTTAATACTGTGTAATGAAGAAAACTTCTGCACAACAGTGGAACACCATCCCAACATAGGAAGCAGTGATCATCAGGTACTTGTAGCAACGGCACAAATCAGAACCCAAACTACTGGCAAAACTACTACTCAACAACCACGTAGAAACTTTTTCAAAGCTGATTATGAAAAAATAGCCCAAACACTTGCTGAAAAGAGCTTTATAGATACAAAAGTAACTGATGTTGAGGGTGCCTGGACGGACTTTACAACAAAAACACACAATGTCATTAATACTCACGTTCCAACTAAAAAGACATATAAGAATTACAATGCTAATAAACCATGGATCAATCGTTAGGTGCTAGATTTGGCAGAAAATAAAAAACGGCTCTGGAAACAGTATATTTTAAGTGGTACCAATGAATCTTATAAAATATATAGACAAGCAAACAATCACCTGACAAGAATTGTCAGAAAATTAAGGATGGAGTTTGAAAGAGGTATTGTTAAATGTGGTCCCAAGTCATTCTATTCCTACATGCGTCAGCAACTATCTTCTACGGTAAGTGTACCACCCTCATTAAAGGATGAAAGAGGGCATATTGCTGGTGATCAAAAAATGGTAGCCGACTTGTTCGCCCTTCAGTTTGAAAAGTCTTTTGTTGTGGAGCCTACTTCTTCACATATCCCAAGGATTCAGTTCCCCCGAGTTAAAAATTCCATACAGTCACTCGTATTCACACCAGATAAAGTGAGAAAGGCCTTAAATACTTTTAGTGATTCCACGTCGATGGGGCCAGATGCTTTGCCATCACTTTTACTAAAACAGTGCAGCCATGTCCTTAGTTCCCAGTTGGCTCAAATTATGAACCTATCACTAGAAAATGGAAGATTACCTCAAGAGTGGAAAGTAGCCCATGTTACCCCAATATATAAAAAGGGTGATAAACACCTAGCTGCTAATTACCGGCCCATCAGTCTTACAAGTATTGTCTGTCGAACAATGGAAAAGATTATAGCAGCTGAACTGAGAGCTTTTATGAATATAGAAAACATCATTATAGATGAACAGCATGGTTTTGTGTCTAAAAGATCTATCGTCTCGAATCTTCTCATGTGCCTGGACAAATGGACAGACAACTTTGACAAACATCAGCCCACTGACGTCATTTATTTGGATTACGAAAAAGCCTTTGATCGGGTCCCAATTAAAAGACTTGTAGCCAAACTAGAACACCTTGGAATACGTGGGCAACTCCTTCAATGGATTGAGGACTTCCTAACCAACAGAAAGTTCAAAGTAAGAGTGGGTGAAACACTTTCAGATACCCGCAACGTACACAGTGGGGTACCTCAGGGCTCAGTGCTCGGACCGCTCTTGTTTATATTGTTTACAACGGATTTGAAGAGTGTAATTCACTCAAACCTGTCAATATTCGCAGATGATACCAAAATTATGGGAAATCCACTGGTTTCCCACAACATAATTCAGCAAGACCTAGACCGAATTGTGCAATGGACAAAAGATTGGTTAATTTCACTCAACGCGTCTAAGTGCAGTGTGCTGCATATAGGCAAAAATAATCCTAAACACAAGTACACAATTAATTCTGTGCCATTACAACCAGTGGACTCCCAAAGAGACCTCGGAGTTATCATAACACATAACCTGAAGTGGGATGAGCATATTACAATGATAACAAAGAAGGCAAACTCATTGTTGTATATAATTAGAAAGGCATTCTATGTTATCAATAAAGAATTATTTCTCAGCATCTATTTAACGTACATTAGACCTTTGCTGGAATTCGCCTTTCAAATATGGAATCCATATTTAAAAAAAGATATTGTGATGTTGGAAAGGGTACAAAAAAGGGCAACTAAAATAGTCTTCTCTTTGAAAAACATGTCCTCTGAAGAACGTCTGCTAGAACTCAATCTACCAACACTAGAACAGAGAAGAATCAGAGGAGACCTTATAGAAACCTACAAAATCCTCAACCATCATTATAACGTGAGAGATATTGAATCCATGTTCACAATGAACACGAACACCCAATTGAGAGGTCACTCCATGAAGCTTAACAAACTTCGGTGTGCTAGCAATCCCCGAAACCATTTCTTACCAAACCGTGTGGTGCAAATGTGGAACTCTTTACCAGAACCCGTGATTAGTGCCCCAAATGTGAACATCTTCAAAAACAGACTTGATAAACATTTAAAAACACAAGTGTAATGATATACACGCATCAGCTTTAAGCTGCTTGTGTATTAAATAATAATAATAATAATAATAAGCCCCCTAAATCCCAACCATACGTCCGAGTCGAACATCTGATTCACGTGGGGGGCGGACACGCGATATCTAAATTACTGGCGCGGCAAACATGGCACTGGTAACCCATTCAATATGGAGACCCGTTCTAAAAAGAAACTGAGAGAACCGCTTCCCGGGGGTGATCGCCGGGGCACACCTGGAGCTGACGCTGGGTGTTTCAGCATGCGAACCGTCAGTGGTGAGGAGTTGAGCAGGCGGACTCCCACCGGATCTTCCGAATATACTACAGCCGACCTATATGACGAAATTGACAGACTTACAGACAGGACAATAAGCCCCGTAGAACCATTTAGCCCAAGTACAATTTCTTATACACCATCAACTGCAACATCTCCTTCTGTCCATAGTAATAAAGATGAACAAGATAATATTAGAGTAATAACCCTAGCTGAGGATGTTTCGCAAGAGGCACTGGCCACTCAATCTGCGACCACCAAAGCTGGCAAACCAAGAGTGCGTATGCAATGGAGTGAAGAGATAAATACCTTTATCATGCGCACATATTTATATATTACCAAACTTGATACTGATAGGACTATGTACTGTAAAAAACTACACGAACAATTTACTCTAAAATTCCCACATTTAAAAGTTTCGGCACAAAGAGTAGCAGACCAAAGAAGAGTCATTGTTAGAAATAAACTGTTACCAGTTGAAGTTATAAACATTATGAAGCAAGAAATAGCAGATCAACTTAGCAGAGAAGAACTAGGAAATACATTACCACAAACATCGATTATATCAACACCGATCACACAACCGACGGCAAATATTTCATCATCAATCATTCCTCATATTCAAATATCACCTGATATCACATCAAACACACCACAAACTTTAATAACACAATCACACGCTTCTACTCAGACTACCATTCTACCTAATATCGACTCTATTACGCAAATATTAGAAGAAGTAGAAGTATCCCAATTGCCACAGGTGGATGTGCCAACACAGGAATTAATAAAGCAGTTAGAAACCGCTCTAATACTTTATACAGGTACAGATCCAACAGCACGCCCTAAGCTACCGAAATTAAGAGAGAATAAAAATCTTTACGGATATGTAGAGATTTTCAACAAGCAAATACTTAGCAATTTTTTCACTTCCTTAACTGACTTAAATACATTACACACTCTCATATACTGTAGCGCACTTGTTATTTGTCAGAACCTAGGTTATAAAATCTTAGCTAATACTAGTATTCAATCTAAGACACGTAAACTACAAAAACCCCCATGGCAAATAAGAATTGAAAATGACATAAGAAATTTAAGAGCTGATATAGGTAGATTAACACAATATATGAATAATAATAGGACTAAAAAAGTAGTAGCAGCAGTTGAGGCGATTTTCAGAAAAACAAAGGTGCATACAATTCACGAACGTAACAATGCTAGACCAGAAGAGTATTTGGACACACTGAAACAAAAATTAACTCTAAAATCACAACGTTTATCAAGATACTTAAAAGCAAAACAAAGAAAAGAAGACAATAAGTTATTTACCACTAATGAAAAAAGTTTCTACAGATCACTTAACAGCCATAATACAAATCAAAATACAGGTTACGATATGCCTCAATCTAACGAACTTAAAAGCTACTGGACCGACTTATGGAGAAAACAAAGGGATCACAATGATAGCTCAAAATGGATAGCCGAAGAAGAACATAAAATGGCAAATATAGATATGATGGAATTAAATGATATTAATTTGGATGACATAGAGATAGCCACAAGGAAAATGAAAAATTGGAAAGCAGCCGGTATAGATAATATACATAATTTCTGGTACAAGAAGTTCTCTAGTCTCCATCACCAGTTAGCAAATAATATAAATGAAATTATAAAAGGTGAACAAGAATTACCTAAATTTATAACAACAGGTATAACTTACATGCTACCCAAAAATAGCAACACAAGCGATCCCTCACAGTACCGACCCATCACATGTCTACCCACAATCTACAAATTGATGACATCCATAATCACACAGAAAATTAGTAAGCATTTAGAAAACTACAACATACTATCCGAAGAGCAAAAAGGGTGTAGACAGAACCATAAAGGATGTAAAGAACAACTGGTTATAGACTCTACAGTTTTAAAGCACTCAAATAAACACAAAAGGAACCTACATATAGCTTATATTGATTATAAAAAAGCCTTTGACAGTGTTCCCCATTCCTGGTTAGTCCGTGTCCTTCAAATTTATAAAATTAATCCTGTTCTTATTAACTTCCTGAAGAATGCCATGTCTGACTGGCGTACAACATTACACGTATTTAATGGAAAAGAATCAATTGTCACGAATGAGATCTCAATCGAAAATGGCATTTTCCAGGGAGACTCACTCAGTCCCTTATGGTTCTGTCTTGCTTTAAATCCTCTATCCACTCTCCTCAACAGCACTACCACTAACGGATACAAGCTACATAATACCACATCTATTACTTATCTAATGTATATGGACGATATAAAGCTGTTTGCTAGGACTAGGAAGTGCCTTGACCAGTTATTAAAAATAACAACTCAATTTAGCCAAGATATAAATATGTCATTTGGACTTGATAAATGCCGAACTTTACATATACGTAACGGAAAAGTTGCAAATCATACCAACAAAACACTTGAACCTAATCTATTTTTACATATGGAACCAACAGACACTTACAAATATCTAGGAATCGAACAATCTCAAAATATTGATTAATTAAGAAGCAGCTCTCATCTGAATATAGTAGGAGATTAAATTTAATGTCTAAAAAACAACTTCACTCTAAAAATCTATTTAAAGCCATTAATACATTCGCCATACCCATATTGACATATTCATTTGGAATAATTAAATGGACACGTACTGACATAAACAAGTTAGAAATTAAAACTAGAACAATACTAACGAAACACAACTATTTACATCCAAAATCGGCAATAGAACGAATCGCACTTAAAAGAGAAAAAGGGGGAAGAGGACTTATAGATCTGACAGCGTTATGGGAAGGACAATTAAAAAATGTAAAAGATTTCTTCTACAGTAAAGCCACAACAAGTAATATACATTCAGCCATTATTAAAATAGATTCTAACTTAACTCCTCTAAACTTATGCAATAGTGACATAATTTACAAAAATTCAGAAACCCTAAGACAAGAAAAAATAAATAGATGGCGGTCGAAAGAGCTGCATGGCAGACATTTACATGACCTTGAACAACCACACATAGATTTAGATGCTTCGAATAAATGGTTGCAGTTAGGTTCCCTTTTCCCTGAAACTGAAGGATTTATGATTGCAATACAAGACCAGGTTATTAACACTAGAAATTACAGTAAATTTATTTTGAAAGACCCTAATATCCAAAATGATAAATGTAGAAAATGTCACCGATCCGCAGAAACTATACAACACATCACAAGTGCATGTCCAACTCTAGCCCAAAATGACTATACCCACAGACACAATCAAGTCGCCCATATCGTCCACCAGAAATTAGCCATAAAACATAATTTAATTCCATCTAAAATAGTACCATACTACCAATATTCTCCAAAACCAGTGTTAGAAAACCAAAGTCACAAGATATACTTCGATAGAGCTATATTAACCGATAAAACCATCCACAATAACAGACCTGACATAACTCTTATAGATAAATATAAGAAACACACATATTTAATAGATATTGCAGTCCCTAACACACACAATTTACAAAAAACAATAACTGAAAAGATACATAAGTATACATAACTAAAAGAAGAAATAAGTAGAATTTGGAAAATGTCCAAAGTGTACATTGTGCCTCTGGTACTCTCCAGCACCGGAATCATACCAAAACATCTCCTTCACTTCCTACGACAGATCGAACTTCCCACTAACACATACATTACCATGCAAAAAGCCGCCATATTAAATACGTGCCGCATTGTTCGAAAGTTCATACAGGAAGACACAATATCACAGATTACAGCCTCAGTCCAAAGCCAACAAAATGAACTCCACTTGGTCTAGGCCCGTGGTTTTCATTATACCGAAATTTTAATTTCGAGTTAAAGTAATGCACAAATAATAATAATAATAATATAACTTTACTATAATTTAGTAGAGTTAAAAATAATAACACTGTATGCAGGTAATGACCATAATCACAAATTTACACGCTTTATATTTTTTTTTTTTCTTTTTCTTTTTAAAGACAACTCCCCGCATTAGGAATATAAATTCCTGTGTCGCGGGGGACTTTACAAACATACATGAAACGGACACAAAGAACACCCAGACTCAGAACAACAAATTGTGAATCACACAAAGTGTTGTCCTACGTGGGATTTGAACCCACGACACTTGGCGTAGTAGGAAGCGGCGTGGCGACCGCTTAAGCCACTAGGCCAACCGTGCAGTCCAGCAATATTGAATTTGTAAATTCAATTTTGCCCCTTTTATGTATCCTGGTTTAATGAGTGCTATTTTAATCATCATTTTCAATGCTCTGTCGGTATATTGGTTAGTGATATGGCCCGATTCCAATTAATACAAAATAAATGTTTGTCTACTTTCAGTTCAACATTAGACAACGGTAGTCTGATAAATGTATTAAAAGATTAACCTGTTTTAAACACAGTTTCATAATATATACATACATCAACAATTCTTCAACGTCCACGGCTGGGCTGGGGTCTATTCTCAGGAGAGGGTTAAGGGCGTACATCTCCACGCCGGCCCAGTGCGGTTTGGTGGCTGACAAGACACGTTGTGGCTATGTAATCTTGCCGTTGGGTTTTTAAAAACCGCCTGATGGCCTCCAACTAAGTTTTTCGACTGTTATGTTATGATAACAACCGGGACAGACTGCTTAACGTGACTTCCGAATCATGGAAACACTCATATCATGCCGCTTATAACATCGCGGCGTGGTTAAGCAAGCACCCACGGTGATAGCTTCCGATTACCTTCAGCCACTTGGATATGATCGCTTCACACACAGAGCACAGTTTAATTAATTAAAATGTAAACGAATGTAATGTTATGTAATTAGGTTTAATGGCGGCTAAGGGGACGCGGCAGAGGTCACGAGCTCCCTTAACGTCGCCAAAGGTCGCTGCGGCCACATCTAGGAGATGTGGCCGCGATTGAACAGTTTAGTGGGACGTCTTATAGGCTTAGTTTATTAATTGTATTGTAAGTGTTACTTAGTTTGTATAAATATTAATGTAATGACACGTCATACATTCCACGTCATTACTTATTTGACATTAATTGACGTTTCTTACAAATGTTACCAGATAAAGAATATGTTTGTAATCTTTCTTTTTAGGTCTATATTATGTCTTGTGTAACTATTACCAAAATGTAAACTTGGTTTGTGTGCTGTGTTTGTACAAATAAAGTTTTTATTATTATTATTATTATTCAAAAAAATATTTTTCTTCTCCCTTTTATTTCAAAGGGGTAGTGTAATCTAGCACACGGGCCATAGCCAAGTGTACCAGAAGGGGGGTGTTATGAAATTTAAGATGACGACGAAGCTAGAAATTTTCGTTTGAGACGGCATGTATTAAGAAGAACTGCTTTTTGTATGAGTGTGAGAGTGGACTTGGGCATTTCCAGAGTGTTGAGGCTTTCTTGCAGAGTCTTAGGGACTACACCTGTTGTAGAAATAACAATCGGTACGACCTTAGCTCTATCTACTTGCCACTGCCTTTTTATTTCAGTAGCTAAGTCCATGTATTTTGACATCTTTTCTGTGTGTGTCGTAAGAAGATTGTGTGTGTTGCATACTGCTATGTCTATAATAAAAACTGTATTGTTAACTTTGTCTAGTATTGTTATGTCCGGTCTATTGTAATGTATGGTTTTGTCAGTTATTATTGTCCTATCCCAGTATATTTTAACTACTTGATTTTCTAGAACTGTACTTGGTTTATACTTGTAATAAGCTGTTTTAGTTGGAATAAATAAAAATTTATGAGCTAGATTTTGATGTATTATTGCTGCAACTTGATCATGTCTGTGTTTGTAATCTGTTTGTACAATAGATTTACATGAACCAGTGATGTGTTGGATAGTTTCGGAACTGCTATGGCATCGTCTACATAAATCGGTGGGAAGGTTAGGGATATGAATTATGTGTTTTTGATAATTGCGAGTATCAATAACTTGATCCTGAATGGCGATCATAAAAGCCTCGGTTTCTGGGAAGAGTTCACCGCGCCGCAGCCACTCGTTCGACGCTTTCTTGTCGACGTGTGTTTGACTGAGATCGGCAAGGTGTCTGCCGTGTAGAGACTTTTGTGCCCACATGTCTGTTTTCTGTTGTTTGCTCAATAATTTTGGTTCGATGTTTTTATTGCATAGATTTAGTGGAGTTAATTTATGGTCGATTTCGGTTAAAAATTTATGAAGTTGAGAGTGTTCTGCTTTTTCGTAAAAATATTTGCGCAGTTTATCTATGAGGTTGTTGTGTAGATTTTGTATATCGATGAGACCTCTGCCTCCATCTTGGCGTGGTAATGTGAGACGCTGTGTGCACGATCTGGGGTGATGTTTTCTATTGGTTGTCATCTGTGTATTAATTGTACGTTGTAATTTAATGAGATCGCTCTGCGACCAATTTATAATCCCAAAAGAATAAATAAGCACTGGGATTGCATACGTGTTGATGGCTTTTACGCTATTGCGAGAATTTAATTGGGTTCTTAAGATCTGATTTATCCTAACTTTAAATTTATTTGTTAAATCTAGTTTTGTTTGTTTTTGTTGGATCTGTCTAGACTGGTGGAATCCTAAGTATTTATAGGTCGTATGTTCATCCATCGGCTCTATTTGTTCACCGGTCTCAAGTGTATAAGGGAGCTTTTGTGTCTTACCGCGATTGATAGAATGAATTTTACATTTGTCTATCCCGAACTGCATATGAATGTCTGTTGAAAATGATTGTGTAATGTCCGCTAGTTTACTAAGTTCTGTGTTATTCGTTGCATAAATTTTGATATCGTCCATGTAAAGTAAGTGTGAGAGTGTGTGGAATGAATTATTGTACCTTAATTTAAATCCTATCTTCGTTCTATCTAGTAATTCAGATAAGGGGTTGAGTGCCATGCAAAACCAGAGCGGGCTTAGAGCGTCTCCCTGAAATATGCCTCTTTCTATTTTTATAAGGTCAGTAGTTGATGAAGTGCTATTGATTAATTTTAACTTGGTTTTCCAATGGAGCATAGTTGTACCTAAGAATGATATGAGGCTGGGGTGAATTTTATAATGTTCTAGCACATACATCAACCAACTATGTGGAACAGAATCATATGCTTTTTTATAATCGATATACATCATGTGAATATTCCTATTTTTAGTTTGAGCTTGCCTCATTAATATTGAGTCTATGATTAGTTGCTCTTTGCAACCTTGGCTATTTTTTTTACAACCCTTTTGTTGTTCTGCTAAAATATTGTATTGATTTAAGTGTGTGTAGATAATTTCGCTAAGGCATCCTGTAATAATTTTATAAATAGTTTGCAAGCATGTGATGGGTCTGTAATTTGCAGGGTTTTTGGAGTCAGAACCTTTAGGTAGCATATATGTGATTCCTTGAGTTATAAATATTGGCATAGTGTGTGGTGATTGAATGAATTTACAAATATGATTGTGGATGAATGGGTGTGTGCAGGTTAATTTTTTATACCAGTAATTATGTATATTATCGGTGCCTGGTGCCTTCCAGTTATGTGTACGGTTAATGACTTGAATGAATGTGTCAACTGGGATGTTTTCAAACTTCATTTGATTTATGTTTGGTGTGGTTCCTATTTCTTGTAACCAGTTAGCATGTGTGTTATGTTGCACTGGATTTTCCCAAATACCAGCCCAAAATTGATGAAGTTCGTGTGGTGTAGGGATTTCTGAAGAGTTAAGTGTAATTTGGTTGTTGTGTCCTAGGGTTCTATAAAATTGTTTTTCATTATTCATGAAGTTTGCATTTTGCTGTTTACGTTTAGTACAATTTAAATATCTCTTAAGTCTATTTGAGGTCGCGTTTAATTTCTGTTTCAGTGTGTCAAGAAAATGTTGTGGTTCTGTGTTAGGTTCTTCGTGTTGAGAATGAGTTTTGTATTTGTTTTTTATTTCTTCTACAGTTCTTAGAATTTTTTGACTTCTAATTCCTAGCATGTATTGTGATAATCTCCCTATTTCTAATCTATATTTTTCTATTCTACTTTCAATTCTTTTTTGCCAAGCAGGAATTCTATTCCGTTTACTAGTGGTTGTATTTTCTACAGTACTGAATTTAGTGCCGTTACAAATAGCAGCTGTGTAGGCTGCTGAATATATTAAGGTGTGTAATGTGCTAAATTCTAATTCATGATTTAAGTGTTTCGGTAAAATATTGATATTTAGGTATTTAGTAATTAGAGCAAATTTTCGTGAAGTCTTCTGTTTTGGGATAAATGGTCTTGTTTCCGGATCACTTGTGCTAAATCGTGTGAGAGAATTATTAAATTCTATTTCTAACCTATTGCTATCTATTATGTCACAGTTATCAGTATTTGTGCTATGGGTCGTGTTGTTATCATTGTGTACATTAGTCGTTGTGGTTGATTCAGTTAGTATGGGAGTACAATCTACTAAGCTTTCGTGTGTGTTTTGTGTTTGTTCAGCAATAGAATAGCTTAAGTCTGCTTGGTTGTTTAACGCTGTTAGCTTTAACTGTACTTCATGTTTTAAGTCATTGATTCTGCTAGTGTATGTTTTATTGTTGAATATTAGTCTCCTTTGATCTGCAATTCTCTGTTCAGTAAGATTAGATAAATTCGGATGTTTTTCTATGAACAACTCGTACAGTTTTTTACGATAGGCAGTCGTATTCGTCTCTATTTCTGTTGCTTCAAAATAACTTCTTATAACGTCTTCGTTCATTTCTTCCGTCCATTTAATTCTTCTGCTGTTTGATATATTTGTTTTTGTGTGTGTTGTATGATCACTGTGACTATGTGTGTGTGAATGACTGAGGTTTTCATCTCCTATTTCTTTTTTTACATCAGAAACTATATCGTTTAGTACATGTTGCGGCAGTAATTTTCTTCTTATTATGGCTCGTTTCTGATCTCCCAATCGTTGTCGGGTGGCTTGCATATGAGGATATCGGTTATCAAATTCTCGATGTAAAGTCTCCAAGTAATTGTTCATGTGTAATGTCTCGCAGTTTGTTATGAAAAGGTATGTACGCCATATAAACCGGTTCATATCTTCGGTCCATTTCTTACGCGTACGAGAAGGGCCAGCAGTGGGTACAGAGTTGGTGGCTAATGCCTCCTGCACAACAGCTGTTGACCTTGTAGTTCTGGATGAAATAGATGACGGTGATGAGTGAGGTGATCGAAATAAGCTATGGGTTGAAGATGGTGATGGAATATTAGAGAAGAGTGAATGTTCTGATTGTGTGATACTAAATGAGGGTGAAGGTGATCGCTCTGTTGATTGATGATGCTCAGCACTCTTGAGGGTGCTAGTACTTGACAAGCTTGCCGTTCTTCTTGTCGTGTACGAAGGGCGAGTTGGAGGGATAGAGGATAATGTATTTGTATCATCGCTCGATGATTCGGCTGTAACTTCGACGCGATGGGCCCGCCTGCTCAGCTCACCGCGATCGGCTGTAGTATGTTGCTTGATGAGAGCCCGCCTGCTCGACGTCTCACCACCGATGGTTCGCATGCTGTGGCACCTAGCATCGGCTCCAGATGCGCCCCGGCGCTCCCCGGGCAGCGGCCGTAAATAGTACTTCTTCTTTTTAGATTCCATAGGTTCTCCATCTAATGGGTTTGGGATCGTTGGTTGGGTAGGTGTAGTATCAGGTCTCCACGATAAGCAAAAACCCAACACAATGACGAGGTGTTAAGGTCATAACCAGTGCCAGATACCCGTAAGCCCCCCCACCACGGCAAGGTGATCCCCCGGGGGGGTTATTATTATTATTATTATGTGACCGGTGCAAACGACCCGCGACAGGTGACACCCGGTGCGGCCGGGGGTGTCGTCTAAGGCGGACCGGTGTTGAGCCTCTTACTGTGTAAGTCGGTTAGAGGCGAGACGGCGTTTTGTCCAGGGAGTGACTAGTCACCCCAGGATGGACCTCATTCGTGAGGTACGGCAGTGGGGACTTCAGAAGCCGTTAATGCGTTCCTGGTGTTCCTTCCGACTGCTGACGTAGGCCGCCGTGGGGTTTAGTGGGTAGACCGGTTACAACTCCGGGAGTCCCACATACGCCCTTCGCATACCCCACGGAGGGTATGGTGAGAAAAGCATTCCCCGCGTAAAAAAAAGGTTTAATGAAATTACATTATCACAGTTGTAAGTATATAGGTTCTCGTAAGTATCATTTGAGTACTTCTAAACACAAACACAAGTAGTGTAATATAGCCGCTCTCATTAGGGGTGTCGCGTGATTTTAATATATAAACCGTTGGTGGTAGGATCGCAATTAAGCTGAATGGCTTCCGCGCCGTAGCCTCAATTTACATATTTTTATTGTGCTCGGTTAGCGTGGTGTCCTCACGAAATGTCTACCGAACGACGAGGCTAGTTGGTTATGTATGCGTATTTAAAAGGAACTGTTTGTATTCTTATTAATTGATGTCTTTAGATTATTTTGTTTTGTTGATTGTGATTCTCTCTGCAAGAAAATTCATATGAAAACTGATATCATCATCATCAACAGCCTTTAACAGTCCACTGCTGGATATAGGCCTCTCCTTTGAAAGGAAGTTTTGGCCTACTATACCACGCTGGCCAGACGGGTTGGTAAAGGGTTTGCTTCAACTTTTCCTTCTCTTGGCAGTGATGTTAGCTGCTTATTTTGTTCCTTTAGTCATCTCTTACGACACCCATGGAATGAATAGGGGTGGTGACACTTTGTATTCTTAATCTGTCACCACACGGACAGAAACTGATAATTTTTATGTAATTTTACTAGGTTTATATGGTTTTTCACACATCTAGGTAACAGAGCTACGCTGTTTTCAGCATTTAGTTAGTAAACTCACGATGATTTCAGTGACTTGTACGAGTCCAACCTAAAAATAACAGTATTTAAGCTGTTGTATTTCATTGGTGAGGGAGAGACCTGAGGCCCAATACGGCAGAAGCAGCACTAGGTCTCCGTGGTGTGGGTCACCATGCTTCATTGTTTGTACTCAATGCACTGAATGTCTATTAAGTAGACTTTATATAAGACAAAATTTTAAGTAGCTCACCCTCGTGCATTCTGGTAATCTCGGTATGTGTTAACCCATGTGTTGTTCTGAAATATTAACTACTAGACAGTAAAATTGATCTAATTCTGTTGAGCAGTTTTTGCGTGAAAGAGTAACAAACATGTACCTTATTTTATTTTTGTTTTCGCGAAATGTTTTTTGCACCGTACCCTCCGTGGGGGAGACGAAGGTCGTGTTTGGGACTCCCGGAAAACCCACCACTAAATTCTGCGGCGGCCTTCCACGGCAGTCGGGAGGAGCTCCAGGAACGCTATAGCGGCTTCTGGAGTCCCCGCAGAAGCATCTCACGAAGCCGCCATATGCACCAAACATCTACATAAGCATTGATCCTCACAAAATTTTGTATTTATGATACATTTTTGTAGTGTAGGATATAATTTTTCACTTGAAATTATAACCAACCGCAGTAAGAAAAAACTTAGAAACCTAAAATCGAATACAGATATTTTCTGAGTTGTTGCAATTGGTTTATTTTTAATCCATTCGTCATTTGTTTTTGCAAATTAACAGCCATTTGTAATTGCGTGACGTGCACCGAAATGGATTTGATTAATTTTTCGCTCCAAAATTCGTTGCGGCCTTAATGAACAACAAAGTAAAAACAACAGAAAAAAGTGGGTAGTCAATGTGTACACAATTGAAATTTTTAGCTCTGCAATATTTTTTAATTTAATAATATATAGTACAGTTTGTAAATGCTAATATAGTGTTAAAACTAACTTATATCCTCTAGTGCAATAAATTCACTTATTTTTATTTTCCTTTCTACACTCTCACTGCACCGACACAAGTTTATATTTTCATCACAATGGATTTGTACACCAAGCTTTCATCCTGCATGGAGGAACTGTCCTCTACTTTTGAAAGTCGGATGACCCAGTATGAAGAAGACTTGAAGAATGCAGCGGGCTCGGACACAACTCATAAAAGTATATCCAGCCTCTCGCGTGACTTTGTGGAGTTTAAATCCCTTATCTGGAAAACCTTAGGTATGTTAAAGTCCCAAATGGAGTTGTTGTCACTTGGTCTGGACAGACATGAGATGGCCTCAAGAAGAAAAGTTCTATTGCTGCATGGTTTGGAAGAAAATAATGAAGATGACCATCCCTCCCAGGTAATTTTATTGTTATCCGACAAACTGAAACTGTCTAACATCACAGCCAAGGATATTGAATCTTGTCACCGTTTGGGAATCAATACCAAGAAACCACGCCCTCTCTTATTACGTTTTAATAGCCTTCATCAGAGAAACGAGGTCTGGAATAACAAGACCAAGTTTAAGGGCACCGGGTTGACACTATCTGAGTTTCTTACAAAGCCTCGTCACAATGTATTTATGGAAGCCCGTAAACATTTTGGAATAACGAACTGCTGGAGTTCTGATGGAAAGATTGTAGTTCAGCTCCCTGACAGTGCGCGACGTAGGATTGAATGCATCTCCGAGTTACGCAAACTGTGTTCGGAATATCCATCATCACAGCTACAGCCTGCTGAACCTACAAGGTCTAAACCGAACCGCACACCTGCATCCACTACTGAGAAAAGGTCCCGCAAGCCAGCTAAGTAAAGTAATCTATGCTGTAAAAAAAACACTGTGCATATCCATCCTTCTTGCATATATTCATATTGTTTTATTTTATTTTTATTTTGTACTGCTTGAGGTCAGTTGTATTTTTCATTACTCTGTCTCTCTCTTATTAATAATTCATATCAATTTTGTTAATCTTGTTATTTCCTTTGTTGATGGAGGTAATCTTCATTAATGTCAATTGTCAATTATGACTCTTCAAGTTTGACGTTTTCACTAATGTCAGTGCGTTTAGTTTTTATATACTCTAACATTTTGTAAAACCTTTTAGTGCAATGAGGATATGAAGACTTAAAAAAAAGGAACAAACAGAGGAGAAAGTTCATTTATAGGTAACTTATTTATTTATTATTATTGTAATTATTTTATTTCAGTTTTTAATTTATATTATATTGTACCGTATTTATGGCCGATTATTGCGATGAGAGTTTCGCTTCTTGCTTATTTTCTGAGTCTTCTGACGGGGATTACGCCAGTGCATGTAGTGATAGTGAGGGTGATTCTATCAACTTAAACAAACAACTTTTTAACACTTTCGGCTCTTTTCAAAAATTTTTTAATGTTGTGCATATCAATGCACAGAGTATTCATGCTCATTACCCTGACATTCTATCCTCCTTCGATCCAAATCTTATTCATGCAGTCCTTATCTCTGAAACCTTCCTTAAACCCACACTCCCTTCTTCCCAATATGCATTGTCAGGCTACCGGCTCATACGGAATGACAGAACAGGCAAGGGCTATGGTGGGGTTGCCATTTATTTACGCTCTGATATCACCTTTAGGATAATTGACCAATCCCCCAGTAACTACTCAGGCTTCGCAGAACACCTTTTCCTGGAACTCATATTCCACCACACTAAACTTCTTGTGGGTGTGTATTATAGTCCGTCTTGTCATATCGATTACTTTTCCTCCTTCGAAGCTAAACTAGAGAATTTATCACCCTTATACAACGATTCCATCATCCTTGGGGATTTCAACACGTGTCTACTCAAGAATGATGCACGTAGCCGAAAACTCTTATCCATTGTCTCCTCACTCAATATGCATATTCTCCCTTTAAACGCAACACATCATGCTCCTCATTCTACTCCCTCTCTCTTAGATCTAATCCTTGTTTCTAACTTAAATAAAGTTGCTGCACACGGACAACTTGCCGCGCCTTTCTCATACCATGACCTAATTTTCCTCTCATACAAAGTCATCTCTCCTAAACCTAAGTCCAAATTCAGTATTTTACGCAGTTTTAGAAATATTATAGAACAGAACTTGAGGGATGATGCAAAAAATTTAGATTGGTCTCCAGTTTTCAATAGTGGCGATATTGACACTAAAGTTGAAAAATTCAACAAAACACTTATAGATCTATATGATAAGCATGCGCCTCAAAAAAGAGTAAGAATTAAAAATCTTCCTGCACCTTGGCTCTCCGAAGAGATCAAACAACTTATGTCCAAGCGGGACAGAGCCATGAGAAGATATAAAAAGTATTCATCTGATGAAAATTGGTCAATTTATAAAGTTCTCAGAAATCGCTGCAGTCGTCTGTGTAGAGATGCTAAAAGACGCCACATTCATGAATCCATAAAGAATTTCAACTCACCACAGGTATGGCGATTTCTTAGATCTCTCGGTATTGGTAAAGCTACCAATGACGCTACTACTGATATTGATCTTGATGTTTTGAATTCACATTTCTCCACTCCACCGGCTTGTGTAGATAGTTTGGAAAAATCATCTACACTTAGCTATCTGTTTAGTCTTCCTGTGCCGCAATGTACCTCGTTTTCTTTTAACCTAGTTGCAGATTGTGATGTTAAGAGACATATCCTATCTATCTCCACTAAGGCTATGGGTGATGATGGTATTCAAACTCAAATGTTATGGCCTATTCTAAATGAACTCCTTCCGGCTATCACCCATATTGTAAACTACTCTTTAATGAACAGTGTGTTTCCATCGTCCTGGAAGAAGGCCCAGGTTATCCCTATACCCAAAATATCCAACCCATCCTTAGTTTCTCATTTTCGTCCTATATCGATACTCCCGATCCTTTCCAAAGTGCTTGAGGGTATCGTCCGAAATCAATTGAGCTGTTATCTCTCCTCTAATTGCCTGTTGAGTCCATTTCAATCCGGTTTTCGCTCTGGACATAGCACGGTCACCGCGTTAGTCAAAATAACGGATGATATACGATTAGCGATCGAAAATAAACAATTAACAATATTGGTACTATTGGACTTCAGCAGCGCCTTTAACTCGGTTGATTTCGACATACTTTTAGGCATCCTGGCGTCTCTAAATGTTTCTAAATCTGCAATCGCCTGGTTTAGCTCCTATCTTCGGGGTCGCTCGCAAATGGTCCGCTCGGAGGAGACGTTCTCCAACTGGTGTGACCTTACTGCAGGCGTGCCTCAAGGTGGCGTATTATCTCCTCTACTCTTCTCCATTTTCATTAATGCTATCACTAATGTTATTTCTTCTCGTTATCATCTTTATGCGGACGATCTGCAGCTATACCGCCACTTTAAGATTGAGGAAGTTGCAGAAGCTGTCACTGCCATCAATACTGACCTACTGAACATCTGTTCTTGGGCAAAATCCTTTGGGCTGCTTGTCAACCCTGCTAAATCTCAGGCCATCATTATTGGTGGCAGGTACATCTTTAACAGTCTTGACCACACTGCGGTACCTCAAGTATTATATAATAATACTGTTATACCGTTTTCAACAGATGTTAAAAATCTAGGAATCTTTATGGATTGTAACTTGTCGTGGGCCACGCATGTAACAGAGGTAAGCAAAAAACTGTTTGGGTCTTACCACTCCCTCAAACGTCTTCAAAACTTTCTTCCTTTACAGACCAAGATACTGCTTTCTCAATCCCTTCTCCTTCCCCTTCTTGACTATGCTGATATTTCCTTTCTCGACGCCACCGAAGAACTTTGGGATAAGCTTGAACGGTTGCAAAATCTGTGTATCCGTTTCATATTTGGCTTGAAAAAGTACGACCATGTTTCAGATTTTCGGAAAAAACTAAATTGGCTTCCTATTCGGCGGCGTCGTGATGCTCACATTCTCTCTTTACTATATTCCACGCTATACAACCCTAGCTTTCCTATATACCTCCGTGAGCGCTTCGAGTACTTTGTTCCTAGGAATAACCTCTGTCGCTCCTCATCTTTTCTCCTCCTTCGAACTCCTTCCCATAAGACAAGTCGCTATGATAAGTCATTCACTGTTGCGGCTGTGCGGCTATGGAATGCCTTGCCGCTTGCAATACGTAAAAGCCCTTCATTAACTGTGTTCAAAAAGAATACCAGGGATTATTATCTCTCCCTCCAATAATTAGGCCCTTAGAATGTAGTATGTAGTCTTAATTTGTTATTTTTTGCATATTTGATTGTATGTATATGTAGTTATATGTATGTGTATGTATGTGTGGATGTATATATATATATATATATATATATATATGTATATATGTAGGTATAAGTACGTATGTAAGTAGGTATATTTTGAAGATTAAATAGATATTGCCGCAAAAATGAATGACCATAACTTTCGGTATTTACTTAATCTTCTTTTCTGATTTTTGAATTTTATCCAATGTTAGTACACATGATTTTACCGTTATTTACTCTATCCTCTATTCACTCAAGGTTCGCTGGAAGAAAACTCAGGTTTGGGTTAAGCTCGCCTTTGTAAATGTAATCTCCTTGTAAATAAAGTAAGACAATTTGTGTACAATAAAGAATTAAACAAAGTTATGATAGATATCAATTGGTATTTCATGACGAACACCCATCCTATGCCACTGTTTGTAACGGATGCAATGATTTTAAACGTGGTCGAAACAATTATAGCTAATGAATTGCGTGAAAATTGTGTTGTTAAAAAGATAACTGGAAATCAGTTTCCGCTATGAATATTTTGGAACATCTTACACACAACGTCATCTAGTTCCAAACTAAGCAGAGCTATTATTATGGGTACTAGACAACTGATACAAATACATTAACATATTTATTTTGTAAATACATACATATTATATATAACTTTCCGCGCGCGTGTAGGTTATCGCAGTTAAGAGAAACCTATGTGTTATTCTGATATGTAAGCCAAATTAATCAAAATTCATTAAGTAGTTTGTGCCTAAAAGAGCAACAAACTTACATACATACATACATTTATAATATTAGTAGGATAAAAAACACCCAAACTCCAAAACAAATCCTGGGAATCTAACCCGAGACCTATTTAAAAGCAGTCACATACGCTACCCACTAAAACAACGAGGCAGACAACGTAAACTGTACATATCAGTTTACGTTGTCTGCCTCGTTGATGAAAAAAGAATCTTCTTCCTCTTAGCCTTATTCCCAATATTATTTGGGTTCGGCTACTAATTCAACCGGTTTTACCTGAACATCAGTTTTTACACGGAGCGACCGGCATCGGACCTCCGCAACCCTAAGGGAGAACTGAAATTCAAAAGTTTAACTAGTTGTCAGCAAATTTGACGGTACGCACTTCCCAATAACGATTGCCATATATGTTCATGACAACGGGGACCGACGGCTTGACGTGCTCTCCGAGGCACGGTCGTGAATCACCGCCAAACTTCTAAACTCCTGGCTGCTATTAGGAATCTCGTAAGAAAAACCTAAAAACACTATTTGGATGAAAAAAAGAATCATTCTAATAAAACATGTTTATAGAGCTAATTATAGATCTAGCCTTAAAGCACTGCAGTAACAGACAACTAAAACTATTTAGTATTTATTAAATTTTTAACAACTATAGTGCTCCTTAGTCGGTAATTAATATTCCTAGAAATAATAATATTATATAGAAAATATATTTAAATCAAATACTCTCTTTCATGTTTAAGTGTGTCAATTTTGTTTCAAATATTCTAATTACGCTGAAGAGGCAGAGTCAAATTTAAATACAAATCTTAATTAGCTTTTCTTATTTGAGGAACACGACAAATGTTGAGTTGCCTTGACATTTTAGATAAAAATTAAGGTACTTCTTATATTATTATTAAAAAATTAAAAGCTTTACAAGTATTGTTTAAAGCTTTTAATTTTTTTTTATAT
The DNA here is from genome assembly GCA_932526445.1 of Phragmatobia fuliginosa. Lineage (NCBI taxonomy): Eukaryota > Metazoa > Arthropoda > Insecta > Lepidoptera > Erebidae > Phragmatobia > Phragmatobia fuliginosa. The sequence continues at coordinate 1,177,215 of OW052072.1, forward strand.
ATATATTTCGGACATCTTAAACACAACGGCATCTAGTCCAAAACAATGCAGAGCTTGTAATAAGGGTACTAGACAACTGATATAAATACATAAACATATTTTTTTTTGTAAATAGATACATATTATACATAGAAAACACCCAAACTTCGAAACAAATGTTTGCGGATCACACAAATATTTGGTCCGACCCGGGAATGAAACCCAAGACTTCAAGCCCTTAGAACTTCAGTGAATTTACTATTGCTCTAATAGAATATATAAAGAATAAAGATACTCTTGATTGAACGGTTGGCCTAGTGGTTTAAGATGTGGACGACCTCCACTCGGACCAGAACCGCCGCGCACATCTGCGCCTGTGGCCGCGGGTGGACGGGACGGGTTTTTCCTCCATCCGCATTAATTGGCCATCCGCGAGGGGTGGCGTCTGCGTGCGAGAGATCTAACGAGAGGGTCCAAAGAGAGGGAGCCCGCACCAGGAGTGGGCAGGCGCTGGGAGGGGTCCAGAAGGAGATATCACCCTGGAATCCTCCTAAAACAGAAACGCAAAGAGGGCACACCGTGTGGTTTTTAGTCGGTTTGAGTCCGACACACCGCCCCACCGCATAGAAAACCTCGGCGGGGTGATTCCTCCTAGGGGATTTCCACACGTTAATAAAAGCTTAGCACGTGGTTTAAGCTTTCTACTGCGCCAAGTGTCGTGAGTTCAAATCTCACTTGGAACAACCCTTGGTGTAATTCACAAATTGTTGTTCTGAGTCTGGGTGTTCTTTAGGTCCGTTTCATGTACGTCTGTAAATTCCACCGTAACAAAGGATTTATATTCCTAATACGGGAGTTGTCCTTAAAAAAAGTAATTATAAAACTAAGTTTTTCAGGTCAACAAAGCATCTGGCTTTAGGGTATTTTCTAATCCATGGAGTCCACTCCATATTCGAAACAGAACGAGTGACACCGTCCTTAAAAAATCGAGGAAAAAACATTTCGGGTAAACAGTATACATGACCAAAGATGAAAGCGGTACTTTGAAAGTAAAAAAGAAATTCTAGAAATAGTTTCCTTGTTAGAACCCGTGTCCCGACATACTTGATCACATAACCAGCTCTAAAGACACACTTGCGATAAGGCCCATCATGTTCAGCATTTAAAATTAAAAACAAAGGGAGTTCTCCCATGAACTTGCACTCGAGACAAGTTGAGTAAAGTTGAGCTGTATACTTGTTGAACGATGTTGAGTAAACTTGAGTGATGTTTGTAGTTACTCAGTCATGGACGAACGCGCACTTTTTTTAATTAGGGATACACTATTACGTACTTATGTTTTATTTTAGATACTTTGAATGTTTATTCTCTTTATTTAATACTAACTTATTATCGGTACCAAAACCGTTTTCCAATTTCTGACGCACGACTCAATTACAACAAACATTTTACAGAAGAATAATTTGTATAATCCGGAAATCATTATTAAAACTGTAAACTTTAGAGAAACTTATTATAAAAAAAAAATTTGTTATACGATTTGTTTTTTTTAGGTTTTTTTTTCTAATTCAAATTCCTCGACAAATCTACAAGACTATCTACAGTTTGAACAAAATCTGGCCGTTTAAAGTGGGTCAAAATCACATCCAAAGGAGTCGGTTACAAACATACAGGTGAATTTTCTGACTCGACAGGGATGTTTCTTAACCACCTGATTCAGGAAATTGACTTTGAATTCAAAGTCGAATAAAAAGCGGCTATTATATTTAAGTACTATGCTAAAATGACCTCACCATTGCGGTTGCTAATTATAATAAGCTTCAAGTAGTACAGTCCTTGTACATCCAATTGTATGGTAATTTTTACTTTACTTAACCTTAATGTATTGCAAAGTTTCTCTAGCAAATTGCGGTGTTTCATATGTGGCATTGTTTCAAATATAAGGTAGACCCATTTCTACTTAATTGTTTATAGCTAAGAGCTGATTACATAATACACCACAGACTGTTAAATGATTAGCCAATGATTTCGTTAGATGAAAACTCTGTATGAAATCAGAAGCAATTTGTGTTTATTTATTGATGCTATATATTTTGCACACATCTTAGTAATTATACGGAATAACTTATACATATTTATCTTACTTGCTTTCATGATTTATGTACACAAAATATTGTCAGTATATATTTTTTAGAGCTTAAGGGAGTTTCTTGCCGGTGCCGTTCTCTATAGGAATGACATTTTGACAATATACACAATGTCATCTAGTCCCAAACTCAGCAAAGCTTGTTTTATTGATACTAGACAACTGATATAAATACATAAATATACTTTTTTTTCATCATCAATCCATAATGTCCAACTGCTAGCCTCGGGTCCTCTCTCAGTTAAGGTCATCTTCTTAGCGTTTCGATGGCAAACGTTACGTGTCGAAAAAATTATATCTTTTCAGCCCAGAACGCGACCACTTTAACAGCGTTGTCGGTGGCAGCCATCAGATCCTCCTGCGTGCAGGTCTCTGGGCACGCAAGGCACGGTGCAAGATGGGAAATTGTTTCAATTGTACCGCACAAACAGCTGAGATCATCACTGTCCGAGAATCGCCACCTAAACAGGTCCTCCTTGTTTTGGGCAACTTGGAATTTATTTAAGGACCTCCAGATTTTCCACAATAATTTATGTCCAGGCGGGAGGCTTTCAGCCGGCGCCACAAACGGATTCGGCAAGGACACCCCCTCTCTCCACTGTTTGCACCTTGCTTAGGACAGGTCCAAGGTCAGTGAGCCGACACTTTGTGCAAAACTTTTTATATAACCAAATGTTATATGGATTATAACAGCCAAAAGTGTAACACAACACTACAACAGTATATCTGATAAGTTTCAATATCTACGTTTTGGAAATTCGATGGCAACGGCTCCAAGTAAAAAACTGAACAGGCCTCAACCAAGTTAAGAAACGGTTTTGACGATATTTATGTATATTTGTCATCATCATCATCAATCATCATCATCAACAGCCTTAAACAGTCCACTGCTGGACATAGGCCTCTCCTTAGAAAGGAGGTTTTGGCCTACTATACCACGCTGGCCAGACGGGTTGGTATAGGGTTGGTTTCAAGTTTTCCTTCTCTTTGAATTGATGTTGTCTTGCGTACTTTATCCCTTAGTCGCCTCTTACGAAACCCCCGGGGGATGAATAGGGGTGGTGACACTCTTTATTCTTAATCCGTCACCACACGGACTTATTATATTTGTCAGTATTGTAAAACTTCGATTATGCGATCGGGGGTTGTCATCTAAGGTGGGTATTATTCCGCCTCTTACTGTATGGTGAGACCCGACACTCCAGGATGTACCTCAGTTGTGTGTATCTCCAGATCTCCAGAAGCCGCTAATGCGTTACTCTTGCTTCCCCCGACTGTCGAGGTAGGCCGCCGCGGGTTGCTGCGGTAGTCCCACACACGCCCTTCGTTCACCCCACCAAGGGTATACCCGGGTAAAAAAACACAGTATAATGTTTATTATACGGGTACGTTTATTTATGACTTATTCATTTGTCATGTCTAATATTTGCGCAGAAATGCTGTCTCTATAAAACATTATACGTAGGTAAGTATCGATTCTCAATAATGAATTATGTCCATAAATACGTTGTCTGTCTGTTCATAATGGTTCGTCTTTATAGACAGATGGGCAATTTAATTAGTTTGTATAATAGTGTTTTCTAGTTAATGTGGTGTTTTAATGTGGATATAAATTACATTTGTCTGAGGTTCTAATTGGGATGTAACTCATTTTATGCTGTTAATAAATGTATTTAGTTAATATTGTGACTGCCTTGTTGGTCTAGTGGTTAGCGTATGCGGCGGCTGATCAAGAGGTATCGATTTAGATTCCCGGGTCGGACTAAATATTTGTGTAATCCACAAATATTTAGTTTTTCTATGTATAATATGTATGTTTTTACAATAAAAATAGTATGTTTATGTATTTATATCAGTTGTCTAGTACCCATAATACAAGCTCTGCTTAGTTTGGGACTAGATGATGTTGTGTGTTAGATGTCATAAATATTTATTTATTTAATATTTATTTATTTATATTCCTAATCTAAAAAGTCATAGGTGCTCATCTCGCACAAAATACTATAAAGAAACTTACCTTCTTCAGAATTTCTTAGCAAAGCTTCTGATGGTTCACTTTTATTATCAAAACAAGTAAATTTTGGAAATCATTTCAACGATCTCCTACGCAAGCAATACAATCCTGTGGGAGTCTTGTGCTCGGCCCTATTCCTAAGCTGTAGCCTTGCTTTTGTTGACGGAGGGGGACTTTCGGATCTCCGGCTCTTCTGAAATTCAGAAGCTAGGAGTATATGGTGTTTCCACTAAAACCCACCCTGATCGCCGGCCTCATGCATTACGCTCTTTAAAGGGCCGGATAAGGACATATTATTTCAGATCCCCAGGATCGACGCCGCATATTACAGGAATTATTTCAAGAGAAATCACAGAGGCTTCTATACCTGGCAAGGCTCTGACTACGGGCTCAATTTTCATGTCTTGCGGGCTGGCGCTGGAAGTGGTTCTGATGTCTTCCTGTTAACTTCTTAACAAAAGTTCCTAAACCCCTCCCATTCTAGGTGCAGAATGGCATACCGTGTGGTTTTTTACACAGGTTATTTTATTTACACAGGTAAATCGGGCCAACTAAAACCACAAAATAAAAAACCTAAAAAAAGAGCTTACACTCATTACTAAAATACCAAATAAAACAATAATTTGTTAAAATAAAAAAGTAAGGAAAGTAATATCGTTTTTCTTCAATCTAAACCATTGTTCATACAAAATTATGTATTCAGCCTAGAACAGCTCTCTGCTGAACATAGGTTTCTTCTTGGAAAGGGGTATCATGGAATATTTTAGAACAAAGTTTAAAAAAGATACACGAACACTCGATGTGTTCCCACCAAGGGATTTGTTTTTACTACTCGTACTAAAACAATAAAAAATTCTCGATGTTTCAGCATATTTTTTTGTCAACTGTACAGTGCTCTTTGTAAAGCCCGAATGAACTCGCATTAGGGCTGGTAGAAAAGAGAAAAAGTATTTAATACGGCTTGTCTTCAGAATTCTTGATGGTATATTAAGCATTTGAAATGGTTTTTTTTATATTTTCTATGTGATTTTATGATGTTCTAATGAAATAGATTATGGAAATAACGGTTTAAGACAAATTAAGTTCTGTAATAATAACTGCCTTGTTGTTTAGTGGTTAACATGTGCGACTGCTAACCATGAGGTCTATGGTTAAAATCCCGGGTTGGTCCAAACAGTGTTTGTGGATTTTCTTACAGGAAATCCTTATTATCAGCCCAGAATATTTAAGTTGGGTGATTCACACACGTGCCTCGGAGAGCACGATAAGCCGTCGGTCCCGGTTGTCATGAAAACCAGTTCAACCTTCGGAATTCAGTTCTCCCTTAGGGTTGCGGAGGTCCGATGCCAGTCGCTCCGTGTAAAAACTGAAATTCAGATAAAACCGGTTGAATTACTAAGACCCCAAATGATATTGGGAATAATAACGGCTAGGAAGGAAAATAATATTGTTAGTTTTCTCACTTTATATTGTAAAGAGATGTTAAGCTTGATCGTTTCACTATTGTGAAGGTAAAGCATATGATTTAGTAACTTAACTAAAGAACTATTGTGATAAGCCCGAGTGGTAAGGAATGATTGTATACTTTGTATTTGAAGTTTTTTTATAGGAAATATAAATTACTAACACATAAAACGTACTATAATGGTGATGAATCATGTAATCTGCCATTTCAAAACTCCTTTGAGTTAACATTACAGGTAAATCCACCGGCTCGAAGGACCAAAATGTCGTGGGGTTGCCTTGTTGCTACCGAACGACGACCTTGATGTTCGCTTCTGTCATAGGTATAAAGGAGCCTTTTCTAATGTTCAGAGCCACATAGTCTGAAACTGGAGATATCATGTAAAACCTATTATGGTGACGTTTGGGCACTGGTATTAATTTGAAAATTTCATATGAATCTCTACTGATAAGAGGTATTCTTATCTCAAACAAAAGATACTCTTCCAGCATCCTTACTTTGACCTTCAAGAGATTATATAACTTGCGTATCTCTAAATGGATGTTATCTACGGGTAACGAAACATCCTTTGACAGCTTGCTAGAAATCGTGTTCAACTCATTAATTAGTTGTTCTGGTGTCACTAAATGAAAGTTGAACCGACCTTGCTAAACATCCATAATTGTATCCATTAATGAACCTTGTAAGGCTTTCAAGTTGTTCAGAACATTCGTCGCTACAATAGACCCAATCGTAAAGTCGTTCATAATGCTGCTTGTTTTTGCGGTATTTTGTAACTCATACGTAGCCTTGTCTAATGCTATCATATGTTGATTTATTATTTTATGTTGTTGATACATTGCGCTCTCAGTACGTTTTAGTAGATTATTTTCGGCTTCTATGATAGTCGTTTGATTTTTCCAGAGATTCATGACATGGTTCTGATTTTGTAGGAGTAAGTTAATGTCCCTTTTATATTGTTCGGCGAATCGGCTATCCAATACTCCGAACAAGGTGTTGGCGAGATATCCTACACCATTGATAAGGCCTCTCTTGTGACGTAGTAGTCTGGCCGGTGTCTGCGTTGCGTCGAATTGCTGACTCGCTAACAGATGATTGTAATACTTGAGTTCCTCATAGCCATGACGTAACTACGAAGCTGGGCTGCTCGTGCTGTGATAAGAGATACCTGCGAGCCTTGATCTATGAGGGCGCGCATGGTTAGATACTCTCCATCTGCTCTCTGTACCTTTATCAAGGCTGTTGCCAAGAGAATTTCCGTGACATCACATTGCGGGACCACGTGCGAGTTATCGCTGACTTGATTAACTTGTTGATTCGATACTAGGTTGTTTGCGACATACTTTGACGTCATGTCGGCATGTGTCTGGTTGCCTTTCGAAAATGCCGAGTGCAGCAAAGTGTTATGATATCCGTTGCACTCGCGGCATCGTTTATTTGAATTACAAGTTTTTCCATTATGATTATGAAGGCAATTATAGCAATATTTTAGTTTCGCAATTATTTGTCTTTTCTGTGAAGGCGACATTTCTACGAATTCTTTGCAGAAATAAATGCCATGTTCACCAGTGTTACAAATGGGGCATGACATGTTATTTTTTATATTTGATTTTGAAGTGGTTTGATTGCTTGAAAAGTTCTTGTACTGAAATGACTTATTTTGTTTATCTGATGAGAAGCAGATTGATTTTTGTTGGTAATTTTCTTGCTTTCGACGTGCTGATTCTATTGTAGTAAACTTATTTTCTATTTGTAGGTGTTGAACTAAGCGCTCAGCTTCTCTCCTAAGCTTGCTCTTAAGAAATTGCATTCTTTGCGCGTTTGATAAACCTGGATTGTTGTGTATAGCCTCACTAAATAGGTCTTTGAATGACACCCATTGCTGGTAGTTGCCATTGAAGGTAGTATGTAATTTTTGGCATCTAGGTAACTTTGCCTTGTCTGCTGGTAATAATTACCTAAAACATATTCATGCTCCGTAGGTAAGCGCTCCGAAAGCTTTGAATAGTTGCTCCTGTATTCCTGCCAATATTTTTCGAGAGCTTCGAGACGTCTCTTTATTTGTTCTGGAGCCCTACGAGATGGACCGTCCTTTTTAAAGTTGATCAGAATTTTCTTGATTTCTTCTGATAACAGAGATTGTTGATAAAGTAAGTGTTCTACTTCCATGTTGACGTAGCTTAATATAGACTTGAAACTTGAGCTTGATAATAACTTGTTAAAACTCAAAAGTTTACCTTGATAAATCTTGCTTGATATTCGTATGTTTTTGAGCTTGATAATAACTTGTTAAAATTCAAAAGTTTTACCTTGATAAATCTTGCTTGATATTCGTATGTTTTTGAGCTTGATAATAACTTGTTAAAACTCAAAAGTTTTACCTTGATAAATCTTGCTTGATATTTGTATGTTTTTTGTGTGCACACTTGAGGGTTATGTGGACTTGTATTTCACAACAAAAATTCCACGCAGTGAACTTGCTATATTTCTTGCTGGCTGCTAAATAGCTTAGTAACTAATGATCTCCCACGTGATATGTGCGACTTCTCAATTCAACCGGTGAGACCCGCTTGTGGGAGGCCGGCTAAACCGATTCGCTATCACGTGAAATCACAAAAAGATACTAAACCGTACTCGAAGGACCAAAATGTCGTGGGGTTGCCTTGTTGCTACCGAACGACGACCTTGATGTGTTTGAACTTGATAAATGAAAATCCTTGATGATTAACAATGTATTTAATTGTGACACGACTTGCTTCGTGTCTGACTTCTTGTTAAGTGATTACAAATTTGTGTGAATGTATAAAATAAACTAAAGCGCTGACGCGGGGTAACATGTACGGTAATTGGACCGTACATTTATATATTGACTGAAAATGGTTTTACTCATTATTCTTCTAATGGAAGCCCGACTATTTAATCTACATCAAGGATTAATAGCATTCCTGATGATTCCTGATCCATCAGTTGGATGGAGTACCACTGATATCTACGAGGACACTGACACTAGTAGCAACCTAAAGCATCCTTAAATTAACTACCACAAACTGCTCAATAGACAATCTCCACACAAAGTGAAGGAAAAACTACACAGAGTCAGTATACTTGAAAATCTCATGTCGTTAACGACACGTTACCTGTAAAATTTCCAAGTTTCAAAGTACGATTAGTTTAGTACAGTAAGATACTTATTATAAGTAATGTATACTTAACGTAACACGTGTGAATTTTACAGAGAACAGGTGTTCTTTTTTAAATTACTTTCAGATACGAGAAAAGTCAGGTGCTGGAGTAAGTATATTGGTAAGTCTGCACATCGTATCCAAAATTTATTACTCATAGTTTTTAAAATATAAAATGTCTTCAAAAATTACTTTGTGGTTTAATTTTAAATATATTTTCAGCAAGAATTGGCAGCACATAGGTAAGCTTTGGTAGTGTATGTTTGTTTCTATATTTAATAATATCAATGTCCCGTCTTTTACTGTGTAAAGCGGCGAGAGGCGCGATATCGTCCTGCCCCAAGGGTAACTATTGATTACCCTGAGATGTACCCCAATCATGAAATTAGGCAGGGGGGACTCCAGATGTCGCTGATGCGTTCCTGGAACTCCTCCCGACTGCCGAGTAGGCCGCCGCGTGGTTTAGTGGGTAGACCGTTCGCCGGGAGTCCCACACACGCCCTTCGTCTTCCCCACGGAGGGTATGGTGCGAAAAGCATTCCCCGCGAAAAAAAAAAGGTAAGCTTTGGTAGTGTATGTTTGTTTCTATATTTCATCATAGTTATACCACTTAACCAAATTCATAAAATGAGGTGTCAATAAATTTACAAGAATAACCCGAGTGATACAGGCCATATAAATTTTTATCAAATCATTTCACACACAATAAATAAATAAATAAATATTTTGACATCTAACACACAACATCATCTAGTCCCAAAGTAAGCAGAGCTTGTGTTAGGGGTACTAAACAACTGATTCAAATACATAAACATAATTTTTTTTTTGTAAATACAAACATATTATACATAGAAAAACACCCATACTCCGAAACAAATATTTGTGGATCACACAAATATTTGGTCTGACCCGGGAATCGAACCCGAGACCTCTTGATCAGCAACCGCATACGTTAACCACTAGACCAACAAGGCAGTCGAAAATCAATCAAGAAAACAATCAACTCAATTGTTTAATAATTAACATAAAATATAAACCTTTGCAAATGTCCGCGTAATTAACAAAAACAAATAATGAGATATTCAATATTAAACATTGTGCTGATCATAATTACCTATTAATACCTCATTCGAATCAACCATTGTCTCAAATATTAATTTAAAGTTCATTATGAAACAACCAAAAGCAGTTCCCAGGAGATATTAGTTTACAAGAAAAACATTACATATACTTTTTTTTCAAAATGAAGCGCTTATTACTGTTACGCGCGTTACTGGAATGGTGTTAATTTCAGTTGAAAATATCTACTTAATATAACCTCTAGGATGATTTTATGGGTCCCTCGGGATAGGGCCTGGATAGGCGCGGCGTCAATCCTTGGGGTGACCTGCAATAATATGGTCCGGGTCCTCCCCAGAGCAGGGTGCAGGAGGTGATCGGGGTGGGTTTTAGTGGAAACACCACATACTCTTCTGAATCCCTGAGGAACCGGAGGACCGAAGGGATTTCCCACCCTGTCAAAAAAGAGGATAGTTTTATGGTACACGATTAGTTTCAGTTCTATATTCACATATTTTTGTAGTACATATATGGGGCAGGGAGGGGACGGAGGTTAACGAGCAGACAGTACTACATTCCAAGGATACTTTAATCCCAAGAGCCCTAAGTTTGTTGCTCCCTTTTGAATTCGCCATCCAAATTTTTTTTTGACAATGCACAACCATCTAGTCCCAATTTAAGCTGAGCCTGTCTTATGTACTATATTTGTGGATCACACAAACATCTCGTCAGACGAGGGAATCGAACCCGAGACCTCTTGATCAGCAACTGCATACGCTAACCACAAGGCAGTAGATTTCAGGAGTCTACAGTCCAGTAACCTCATTCACTTGGTATAAAGATTTTTTCTCTCGTCTTCCTAACCTTCATTATTTCCAAAATTGTTAGGGGTTGGCCACTAGTTCAATCGATTTCACCTGGATGTCAGGTTTACATAGAGCGCTTGACGTTATTTTTGAAGAAATATAGTCTGATATACATTTAACTATTAACATACTATTATGTAGCATTAAGGCTACTGTAAAATTGTTGATCCCTTACTTAAAGGATTATAAAAAAAATAGTTTTTTAAAACAATTTTTTTGGAAAGAAAAAAAAAAGACGAAGTTTTTTTTTTATAGAATTAGAGAGCGGCGTGGCGACCGCTTAAACCACTAGGCCAACCGTGCAGTTAGTGTATTTATTAGTGTATTGTCATCTGTCCTTGATCAATCTACAGAGTTTGAACCAAATCTGGCCGTTTAAAGTGGCCCAAAAAGGTGTCGGTTACAAACATACAGGTGAAGCTAATAAAAAGCGTGAAAAACAATTTAAGAATGGACGGAACAATAGTTAGGTGTAAACGACTTCCTCCATAAGCGCTAGCCTGGGGATGACAGGTGAGGCCATCTGTCTAACCCAGCAGAAGCAGGCCAGGGTGGATACGCCATGCACTTTTATTATGACGAGGGACGTCTACAAGTCGCAGGTACGTCAGGGTTCCAGGGATTTCCTTTCTAGGGTACATCTGATTCCCCGGCCATTGGTACCTTGAGACGGCGTGCGGTTTTGGTCGGTTCGAGTTCGACATAACCACCAACCGGTGGTATCCGAGGGGATTTCCGCACAGAAAAAAAAAATAAGAAAAAGGGTGTAAACGACTGAATATACTGTCCCTCTTCGCCATCTAATCTACTTTTTAATAACTTTCTTTACAGAACTGACCAAAGTGACGTCCAATAAAAACAATATTTAGCAAACCAAAATCCATCTCAACTGCTAAAATACAGTTATACTTTTTATATGAGTTCCGTTACTAATAAAAAATAATGTACTCCATAATAGTTAGATCGCCTTAGTTGGGGTCGTTTCAATCTCACAAAAGAAGATTGATCTTGACGATCTAAAAGGAAAAGTATTAACGTATGTGTATCAAAGAACCGTTGGGAGTTGAATTTGACTTTTAACTTTAGATGTACAGTCAGGACCAAAAGTCTCTATTCATCATAAGCAGCTAAAATTACATAAGCGTCATCATCATCATCAGGCTATCGCAATCCACTGCTGGACACGGGCCTCTCCAATTGCACGCCACTTAGTTCAGTACATAAGAGTGTTACATACCTAATTTATCTAAAAGACATTCTGTCATACAAACACACTGAACCATTAATATTAAAGCAACCTATGTTTAAAATATACATAACTGTAAAAAAAATTGTTGTTGAAATATCATTGTGTGAGAGAGTGAATGAATTATCATGTGATTTTTGATATTTTTAAATGACCAAAATTAATATTTTGGTTTAAATTAAATATTTATAGAAATTATTGAATTATATATTGAATTATAATACGAATACGTAAGAAACCATGGTAATCTCTGCCTCGTTGGTGACTCAATTGCTTGTGCCATTCAAATACAATGGCTAATTTTGTTTTAAATGATAATGGTGAATCTAATATGCCTGATGGAAGCCTATTATTTCTCATATGAACATCTCGTTATGTACCAAAGAAAACTTATCTTTGCACCTACCGCATCTTATTTTTACATCACCTGAAGGTTGACTGGGAGAGAAGGACGCATTAAGTCCGCCTTTGTACAACAAGTGCAACAAGTTTTAAATAAATAAATAAGTAGAATCTGTGAGTAGGGGTCACTAGCATAGTTTAGTGGTCACCATGCTCCAATCCACTATGGCGGTCTAGTGATATGCATATGCATTAACGGGCCTCCGGTCTAACATTTAACAATGAAATACCACATAACGAATGCTGTCATTATAGATTGGTCTACTGTGTGAGGGTAGTACTGTCCCGGGCAAGCCAACCCATTCGTGCTGAAATCAATGTTGCTCTAATACCTGTGCAAATTTCACTGCGACATGAAAAATTGCTTAACACGAAAGTTTTTCTGCAGTCTCTAAAAAAAGTCTCTCTTCTCTTTTTTATATATTTAAGACTACCAAAGTGACTCTACTTTGCCTGATGGAAAGCATGAGTGGAATCCAGGAGTAGGGGCCACCATTCTCACTGAGAGGGTAGGCAATGGTGCCCTGGTCAAATAATTCTGCATCATTCTCCCGGCCTCCTGAGGCCGATTGAATGACGAAGAATTATTGGGGTCGCGGTCTCACACTCATCAACGAAATACAACAGCAAGAATACTGCCTTGCTTTGTAGATCTAGTTGCTATGTAAGCTACTCAATAGTGAGTTTGAATTCGTTTGAATTTCAATCTACGGGTAATCAAACAATAATTAAATAACGCATGTTTGTACCTACGTCGATAAAGCTTTTGATTTGTACTTTGACAGAGCTAGTGGACGAACGTTGAAAATTGCCTACAGCAATAAACTGGAATATGAACCCAAGCAGAAATCGTATCGGTGCATTGAAAACAAGCCGGTATTATATTCAATGAAAAAACGGCCGGTGAAATTTAACCTCGCGGTGTATATTCAAATAGTTCACCAACGTTACAGGCCCGGCGTTTAACTAGAAATATGTATTTGAAATTTCATCGCAAGCTCGGTGAAAAGTCTGAATTTTCATGTGAAACTTTTATTGGCAATGAAATTTAATGAACAAAATTTATTTTGTGCGTTTCATTTAGTTGGTCGTTGATGAAAATTTGATATTTGCTTCCTAAATTACTTTGTCACTAACTTTTTTAGTGTCTTGTGGCGTGTTACTTTACGAGGGTATTGCCTATAGTATTATGAGCTTTTACAGGAGGTGTAATGGCCACTTTGCGTAGATATTCGCCAGCCGCACAATAGGTGACTTGGCAGTTTTCTCGTTAACATCCTCTTCTTAGGCAGTTGTGGAAGACTTTAATAGTTCAGTCCGCAACCTATCTGGATAATGTACCCATGGTCAAGGCTAATATCAAGTATTTCTTATTTTTTCATTGTACTTGCGACTTTGTCAGAATACTGCACGGGTATAAAGAATTAAAATAAAAAAATAAATATTTCGGACATCTTACACACAACTCCTTCCAGTCCCAAACTAAGCAGAGCTTGTATTATGGGTACTAGAAAACTGATATAAATACATAAACATACTTTTTTAACACCCAAACTCCGAAACAAATATTTGTGGATCACACAAACATTTGGTCCGACCCGGAATCGAACCCGAGACCTCTTGACCAGCAGCCGCATACGCTGACCACTAAACCAACAAGGCAGTCAAGTTTTTTATATTTAAATTAGGTATTTTATATTTGAATAGCGTGTTAGAATTTCATTTATAATAGGTAAGACCGGGTATTACATCACTACAAATGATAAAATAAAGCCCTCCTTACCGTCTGTCTGTCTGTTCGCACTAAACTCAAAAACCAATTATCCAATTTAAATGAATTTTTGTACCCAGATATTCTAAAGACTTCAGCTGGAAACACATTATCGGATGCGGCTGACGGAAGCCGCGACTGATCAGTGTGCACAGTCTCCTCAGTCGGTCTTATGCCAAATTTCTGTCGGACGTCCGAACGCTCAAGGTCAGTCAAAGGTCAAGTCCACGACTTTTGCACAGTTCAGTGTATGTTCATATATTTGATCACGGCTATCAGCCTCGTCCGTCAGCCGCGTCCCAAAATGTGTCTACACCTTTAGAATGGACATAGGCTACTTTTTATCGTGATAATCGACATAGACGCGTACGCAGACGCGGTCAAAAGCTAGTTATTCAAAAATTGTGTCCAATTACAGTACAAATTATCGTGGTTATCACACAATAATGTATACTACGTGAGAATCGAAACTACGAGCTTACAGTCAGTATCGCTATACACTACAATAATAGCTCGAAATTATATATTTATACATGCCTATATGGTTTCTCATTAATCTTTCATGCTAATCAAAGTGTGTTGTGTAAATATAACTATGATACCATGATTGAAGCAAATAGTATAGAATATTAATGTGTCAATATTCAGTATTAATTCTGGGAGGACTTCGCCTTCCACTATCCTACTTCCTACTAATATTATAAACGTGAGTTTGTGAGTATGTGTGTATGTGTGTATATTTGTTGCTCTTTCATGCAAAAACTACTGAACGGATTTGGATGAAACTTTACAGCAATATAGTTTATATATCAGAATAATACATAGGCTACTTTTTACTGTACAATAATTGAGATACATGTGCGAAAGCTAGGTGATTATAAAAATACATAAATCGTAGATGTCAAAATGTATCACTGTTTATCTCCTGTCAAAACTTCACAGGTTACTAGGCACCCACTTGCATGGCAACCATAATGATAGTTTGTAAATGGCTAATTTAAAAATGAGTTCTGGATAATCACATATGTTGGCTACCTTTTATCACGAAACTACGCGGGTAACACCGCGGGGCGCAGCTAGTATATACGTAAATGACTGCACCAGTTGCGTGGTGGGTAAAGCAGTCGGCGCGCCGCTGTCTACTGCACCAAAGTGTTGCAGTTTCAAACCCTACATGGTACAAAATTTTGTGTCCACAAATTATTTATTTATTTATAATTCCTTCAAATAAATTGCACAAGGTGGACCTAATGCCATAGGCATTCTCTTCCAGTCGACCTTTGGGTGATGCAGAGCTGTGTGTAGCAGGTGTATCATAGGAGCAATTATTGTTATGATTCTTAGTATTTTAATGTCACTAATATATCGAGTGTCACGATTGGTATACCTGTAACTCAATTTATCATAACAACGAATGGCACTATAGATCTTCTTACAATTTAAGCGAACTTAGAAAGTCCACGGTTAAACCAATACGTAAGCAACCTTGACACAGATACACACAAACTAGGTAATTGTGTAATTGTAATGAACCATGCTGTGGTTTTGATACATTTGTGCAGTATTTATATCGTAGAAGTTAATATATAATTTTAACAAAAAGGAACCGACTTCAAAAAAAAACTATTCCGAATACCCAAATCGCGATAATTGTGCTTATGATATTTGAGGAGTTCTCTCGATTTCCTTTTGATCCCACTGGGATATGGTGACGATGGGACCACCTGTAAGCTACGCCCATTCCAATGCAAAAAGAATTTTTGAAATCGGTTCATAAACGACGAAATTATCGCTGAACATACATAAAAATAAAAAAGATTCCAACGAATTGAGAACCTCCTCCTTTTTTTTTAAGTCGGTTAAAAATGAAATAATTATCATAAAACTAAAACGATTTGAACTAAATCAAAGTCAAACCAACCATTTGTTTATTTTGAATTCTGCCTTAAAGTGACTCTAATCTGCCTGATAGAAAGCATTAATAAAATACAATTATTCATCACCATACTCTCTGTGAATCTAGACAATGCAGTAATTACAAATTTTTATACATTTTTATATTGTATCAATATGCATTGTATATTGTATTGTATAAGATGCAATTTAGCAACTTTCAAACCCTTACAAACTAAACCATTGATTCACTTTTAGTAGTATATTTGCTTTCATTATCCACTCTGACCTACTCTTCCACTTCCTGACTGCTATCGAACACGTGACACTCACAAATACACGAACCCACACGCTCCGATCAACACCTGGCCAACAATTGTCACGTATTAATATTACATTAATATAATTACAACGTAATTTACTTGTTTATAATATTGCCTTATCTTTACTTCCGTTTGTTTTGAAGGCAGTATTGACAAAAGTTGAACCACACATTGCGTTCTTCGAATTTAAGAGATTAATCTCTCTTCTTAAACAAAAGAGTTGATGAGTCAACTGATGCTGAGATAACCACCCATGCGTATTCTAAGTTTAAGAGGTCATAAATACCTCGTTGGTCTAGTGGTTAGCGTATGCGACTGCTGATCAAGAGGTCTCGGATTCGATTCCCGGGTCGGAACAAATATTTGTGTGATTGACAAATGTTCCTTTATGTCACGTGAATGAAGCTACCTATAATGTATTGTTTTTATAACAGTAGGTACATAGATCTACAGAAAACATAACACAGATAATAACAAACCTAAATAAGCAAAAAAACGTAAAATCTTTTACAAATATGTATTATTTATGATATTGGTGTATTAGAAAAATAAATTTCCATACCATCTAATTTTACTGATCCAATTATAGATTACAAAATTGTAAAATAAAAATAGTGTATTCACTGCATTGCATTTACTAAAACAGACAACTTTTCGAAATACACAAACTATAATACAATAATTCTAATACATTCAATATCAGTTTCATGTAAAATTTTGATATTATTTTTCAATATTTATATCAGAGGTTTTTATTTTGGTGTACACGTTCGCCCTTATGCGGTTCTAGAATTTTCCAATTTCATAAAAGCGTTTGGTGGATAGGACTTCTTTAGGTGTGTGGTGTTTGTTGATTAAGCTACGCTTTAAATATATGGAGATATAAAACAAAATAGTATTCAAGTAGGTTTTAAATTATATCTAGATTTATGGATTTAGATATACTATATGTATGTTTTCTCCGATGTTTTAAGATACACATTTTAATTTACCGAAAGAGAAAGTTATTGGTTTTACGCAAATGAAACTGTTGGTAAGAGATTTTTTGTTCAATAAAGATTTTGTTTGGAAGAGTCAACCTACGTTAGGTTACGTAGGTTAATAACTTGTATGGATTTAGTAGCCCTTCATCAATTCCAACCCAATTGGGTCTATTCTCGGATTCTGGTATCCGGCTTCTACTAAACAAAGCAAAATAGCATTTCACTTAAGGAACGCGTCCATTGGCCCCCACCGGACGCACCGCACGCACGGCACGCAATGGATTGAACGGATTTGCGGATAGTGGACGCAGCACTATGTGAAATCATACAAAGCAAAATAAAATCCGATGCGTGCAGTGCGTGCGGTGCGTCCGGCGCGGGCCAATGGACGCGTACCTTTAGTCTGTAGAAACATGTTTAAATTGTTTGTATTACAACATAAATCAACTACGCAAATGTCATGAACTAACACTATAACGGCATACACTCTTCAATTCATAATCTGACTGTAGATTTTTTGATATATGTTTCAATTGCCAACAAAGCAATTTGACTGCCTTGTTGGTCTAATGGTTAGCATTTGCGGCTGCTGATCAAGAGGTCTCGGTTTCGATTCCCGGGTCAGACCAAATATTTGTGTGACCCACAAATATCTGTTTTGGAGTCTTAGTGTTTTCCTATGTATAATATGTAAGTATTTACAAAAAAATATGTTTATGTATTAATATCAGTTGTTGAGTACCCATAATACAAGCGCTGCTTAGTTTGGGACTAGATGACGTTGTGTGTAAGATGTCCGAAATATTTATTTATTTTAATTTAATATAGCTAACTTCATATCACTTTTCAGTTAGAGCTTTCTATATATAGCTTAGCTCACAGTGTATAACAATCCTAAATAATTTCCACACCGCTGTCGTATCTGCTAGTAAATAAACAATATTCTTTGGATCACTAACGTCAAGTGAATAGAGAAGTCAGAATCATTTACATGTACTTGGTGCTATATAGATTGCAACAGGGATGTCGCGGAGTACTATAACCGTAACCGAAACTATTGCATATCCGAATCGTAAACAGTATCCGACATAAAAAGATTCGGATATTTTTCTATCAGGAAACTCAATAATGTATCTTACATTGTGATGTAGTTGAATGGGTTGTGTTGTTTTGTTTTTGGGTATTATCGTACAAGAGCAATTTTATTTTTATTTTAAGTAAAGGATGGTCTAAAAGAAAATCCTTATGGGTTTTTATTATATTCGATACGATTTTTAAGGTTCCGTTGCCAAATGGCAAAAAACGGAACCCTTATAGATTCGTCATGTCTGTCTGTCTGTCTGTCCGTCCGTATGTCACAGCCACTTTTTTCCAAAATTATAAGAGCTATACTGTTGAAACTTGGTCAGTAGATGTGTTCTTTGAACCGCATTAATATTTTTACACAAAAATAGAAAAAAGCAATAAATTTTGGGGGTCCCCATACTTAGAACTGAAACCCAAAAAAATGGATTGGTCTTCAAAAATGATATTGAGGTTTCTAATATCATTTTTTTCTAAACTGAATAGTTTGAGCGAGAGACACTTCCAAAGTGGTAAAATGTGCCCCCCCCCCCCCCCTGTGACTTCTAAAATAAGAGAATGATAAAACTAAAAAAAATATATGATGTACATTACCATGCAAACTTCCACCGAAAATTGGTTTGAACGAGATCTAGTAAGTAGTTTTTAATACGTTATAGATCGTAAACCGCAATTTACCTTTCATTCAAATCACACACTATTATTAAAACATCGATCAAAGTTACAACGAACTACAAGAACTTTTATTTGTTTAGATTTACTTGCTGCTACGGAACCCTTCATGGGCGAGTTTGCTGCCAAAATTACTGTACTCAGCCTGATGGAAAGCATGAGCAGAATCCAAGAGTGGAGGTCACCGTCCTCACTGCCAATGTGGACTATGCAAAACAATGACCCACACTATGGCGGCCTAGTCAGATGCTTCTTCACGCCCCGCTTGAAGGACCAGGGATAATAGTAGAGAGAGATAGATCAAAGTAAGAGAACCAAAGTGACCGACATAGCTCTGAAAGTTTGTATGTTGAAGTGGCAATGGGCTAGTCACATACATATGATGCTGAACCGATGGCCACTGGAATAAGCGTTCTGAAGTGTACACCGCGTCTTGGCAAACGTAGTGCTGGACGCCCTCCGGTCATATGACGAAATGGCTTATGTATTCTGCATTATTTTGCATGGTATGGGTCATGACCTCTACTCCTGCATTCTACTCATGCTTTCCATCAGGCAGAGTAGACACTTTGGTAGGCTTAAATACAGAGGGAAACAAGAGAATTAGAGAACTGGAATAGAGAATACAATAGAAAACGAAAAACGGTTGCAACTTTACCAGGGGTGCAGTAGTAAGAACGGAGGTGAGTTGGGCTTTCGATAACTTTTCTCTCTCGGTGACAAATAACCAAAGAAATACGTAATACTATTGAAGGAGGGCAAGGAACAAAGGGTGCACTTGCAACTCTTGAGTAAAATCATCTCTCAGGCGTAAAAGGTTCCTTCTCTCCAATTTCGTCCCCTTGGTAGAAAAACTACCTCCAGGAGATATACTTCTCTGGTCAACCTGGAAGGCGCTTAATAGGCTGCGTACCCAAGTTGGCAGATCTTTGGACAATCTGACAAGGTGGGGATTTTTAGATCCAAGCGCAAATAAATGCGACTGGGGCGCGTCACCACAGACAATGGGCCATTTGTTGACATGCCCCGCGTGCCCAGATTCGTGTACGCTTGATGACCTGCATCAAGCAAGGCCAAACGCAATTAGCGTCGCCGAGCACTGGGCCAAAACCGTGTAAAGTGTTGCCATTGACACGATAAGAAGAAAACTCTCAGGCCTAAATTAATGAAGTCAAAAATAAACTAAAGTCATAACAGACGGAATTTCCGAAAATAACTTAGTATTTAGGTATACCAGCAATAGAGCTATAACGCCCATTAAAATATAATACGTACAATACAAACAACCTAACAATTATTATAATACCTTCTATTGCTAATACTCTTGTCCTTGCTCAGGAACCTTAAATAAAGTTCATAACAACCCAACTGCCTCGACTTAAAGTATAAAATCGAATGTATCAAAAGTCAATAGTAATTTTGTCCTTGCATTCCAGAACAAATTTAGAAAGTAGTTCTATACAACCGTTTACCATTGTGTTAAGGTTTATATTCGCTTGTTTTATTAGTTGTTAATTTAGTTAATATTAGTTGGTAACCATGAACTGAAGGGCGCAGCGAGGAACCATGCATTAACATTTAGGGTATATTATGTTTGATGATGAAATTTAGCGTAAAACGGCATTGCGTACTTTCCTTCCGAATGATGTCGGATTGGAAATTGATTGCAGGGAACCCAGGAAAACGTTTGGGTAACAAGATACTATTTATTTTTGAGCCATGTGTATAAAATTTATAGATGATAATTAACTTTTTAAAACTAACCAACCTTAACACTACGCGCACACTAGGCGACACGCGACAGGCTGCAGGCGACAAATTTCATATAATTTACTCTAAGCTCCGCACACTAGGCGACAGAGACGCCCAAAGAAACAACAACGCCGCGTCTTGCCACGGTGACAAGACGCGGCGACAAGTCGCCCAGTTTGCGATGGCTGTAATACTGAATTGTATCATACAACTAGAATTACAGTAAATAGTGAAAACCCATATTTTCTGCACGATTTAGTAAATGTTCAGATTACATTTTTTTTTTCAATTAAAAAGCAATTACACAAATTTACTAATTCGAGACAACAATTATCACAAGACAAATTAATTTAATTTTTTTTTGAAGTTGGTCTAAATTGCAGAAAATAGTGAGGGAAAAACATGACCTTTTATTCTGGCTGCGGCAAAAGTACTCCCGAACCTACTCTAATAATAACTCCGAACGGAAGTATCATAAAGCCTATATTTTAATGTAATAGATGTATCAGTTATGGTTTTTCAAATCGCCTCAACGATCTCTAATTTATTAAACTTTAAAATATTTACAGTTGTTTTTTGCGATATTTCCATTATGAATTGCGTAACTACAACATTCTGTCTATTAAAATAAAAAAAAAACGTATAAAAATGAACCGTTACAAGTAGGTATGTATGATACCGTATATCTCCCAACATATTATCACTTTACGGTCATAACTTCAATTCAATAGGCCATTGTATAATTATCTGTTTAGGGATCTCGTGTTTACATTTTTATTGTGCAGTCGGTTAAATTTATGACGTCACCTTATCTTTACTTTGTATGTATGTGTGGGTATAAATTATAAAGCATTGTGCGGTTTAACTGATTGTTGGGGTCTTTGTAAAATAACTTACGAATAATATATATGTGGATTAATTTTATAGAGGGATTCAAGACAGTCGTAAATTAGATTTTGTTGTAGTCATCGCTTGTGTGAAGGTAAAAATATTGTTATAATGTGCTTGCATTGTGTACTAATAGAAAAGTCTACCCGCGAAATGCATTTTGTGTATATAATATGACTGTGTAACATGGTTCATTTATTTATAGAATCGATGATCTTGATGCACGGGAAATCTCCAATGAGACTCTTTGTATGAATAAATAAAAATAAATAAATAACTGCAAAAGTTATTTAAGATAAAGTCTCCTAACTCTGGAATGAATCGGCAATTTTTTTTATTTTAAGAAAATTTTGGAACCTTTAAGAATACAGTGACTAAGTTTTTCCTGGATAGGCGCGATAGATTCTTGTCTTTTGTGACACTTTACATTGGATGCATTGCAAAGATACAAATACATATTCTATTTATCGATGAGTAATTAAAGCTTATACAAATTAATTATAATGTTCAATGATGATTTTTGATGCTAAATCTTTGTGGAGCTGAACTTATATCTAAAAATTCTAGTCACTCTAAAACCCTCTCCACAAAATTAGAGCTAATTTACATGTCAGAAGAAACAGTTTTCTTGTAATCGATGACAGCTCTGTCCAATATATCTTTGTTCTTTGTGATACCAGTCGCAAATGAAATGACATTAACGATGAATTCAAACTGTCAAACGAACGCAATACCGCCCAATTAGATATTTGAACATAAGCTGTTACGCATAAAAGTGGTATAAGAATAAATTGAAGTTCTCTCCGTCGTGGATCGTAAACTTTCCATGTGAACACAATGTAGAAACTGCTGTGACGTGGATTAATCTCATCTTTTGAAAGCTTTTGTCAAAGAGTAAGTTCTTGATAGAGGTGTTAATAGCCTACAAGGTTCTAACTGTTAGGAGCTGGAGAGTGATCAAAAATTAGAGTAAAATATGTGGGCTTTGTTTGTGTACGGTTTAAAAACTTTAAATTTTCTTTATTAATGGACTAGGAATTAATACACGATACAAAATTGGTTTAGATCTATTTATTATTATTTGGTTCTCATTTCTCAGATACAAAACAGCAAAACGTGGATTAGTACAGCTGTTTTTGGATGAAAGAGATATTTTTTAAGCATAAATAAAAAAAAAACATTAGCGAGAAAACATCCAATATCTTAGGCTCATAGCTACTGCTTAATTAATAATAATATACTAGTTACTACTCCTTTACTAGAGCTTAGAGTGAAACTAATAAGTACCGTATCATTTACTTATCATAGACGTAGATTTCCATTACGTTATAATACATTTCTTATGCCTCGTAAATTGAAACTTTATTTATCATAAATACCAATTATCATAGCTATATTCATATGTTTACTCTAAGCATTGAACTTCTTGTGTGACGTAACAAATTGTTATGGTTCATCATCATCAACATCATCAGCCTATCGCAGTCCACAGCTGAACAAAGGCCTCTCTAATCACACGCCACTTAGTTCGATCAGCTCCTGCTAGCCATCTTACTCTGAAGTGGTTGCATTTTTCGAATAGATAGGTATAATTATCAACAACCTATTATATAGGTAGTATAACGTAGGTTGCCACGTCTGTCGCATCTGCGCGACAATCTTTGTCCCGCGAATGATTCACAATGCGCGCGCGCATAAAAACTCATCGACCCGCAGTTGACATAGAACGATAAATGCCAAAAATTATCGTAAATTATCGCCGTAATACCACCTTATGAACGACAGCAGAATACGCAGTATAAACTTGTATTATACGTTTACGCTCATAAAATAATATTTTCGGAATCGTTGTGTTTGAAAAGTTCTTTGAATTTCGATTTCAGGATTTTATGATGCGTTTAAAATTATCTTTTATTGTCCTTGTATTGTGCATGAGTTAGGAATTGAGGCATCAGTGTGTAATTTACTCGGCCAATACTTGTTGTTAATTTAGCACTCCTTAAAAAGTTTATGGTCACTTTTTTATGGGTCTGTATCTGAAGAATGTTTTTTCTCGATGGTACAATGGCAAAACTGAAAAATGAATCAGAGAAATTAGTTACTTTACAGACGTGAATTATTCTAGGTGTCTGGCAGAATCAAACTCAACCTATACTCTGAATCCTACAATTTATCATATGTCTTGCTATAAGTTTTAATGATGTCTAAATATAATACTACTAGATTTTGTCCGCAAATCCGGCCACGAGTATGTCAGTTAGGCCTTTTAGGTTTTAGGACTTGTGACCAAGGTATTTGTTGTGTGAAAACCATCAAAACAATCGAAACAATACACAGTCACTAACTGTTTGGACTTATGTAATAGTTTTGTAATATTGCATGGGAACTGTTAAGAGTATATATCTATTACCATACTATTGAAGTTCTTGATTATCATTGTTCATTAACTTACCACATGCAATCAACTTTGATTTTCAGGATCGTGAAGGGAACTCCTAAACATTTTTCTAATAATTATAAGGTCAGTCTTCTTAAGGTACGACCTTGAAATTAAAAAATGCCTTCTTGATTCTTCACTTGATACTTTAGTTTAGCAATCTTTTCTTTTTATTTATGAGTTTGTCGATATGACTCTGCTCTGCCTGATGCAAAGCCTGAATAGAATCCAAGAGTTTTGGCCTCTATCCTCATTTTTTTCACTTTACTGAAAATCTTACATCAATCACTTCATTTCATCATCATCATCATCATCAACGACAGTCTTTACTAGCGAAGATAAGCGTCTTTTATTTCATACCAATATTTTCTTTTACTTTGTGTTCATTTTTATTCATAAACAAAACTTATAAAATCTTATTTTCAATTACTACCATAAGTAATATTCTTGTAATAAAGTCATCTGTTGTTCAAAAGCATTGAAATAGAAGTTATTACAAAATAAAGTTCAGCAATTACATTTAAACGAAAACTATTGTCATACCAACGCTATGATAATTTCACCGAATTTCTTCGAGTAATCAAAGGAAATTTGCTCGAATAAATTCAAATAATAATTTAAACGTTTCAAGATTTGAATACGCGACTTTTCGTACTAATGAACTATTACTTTCTGTTGTGAATTGAATTTCATAAATGAATGTTGTTTGACATCGCGTCCTTTGAGAATAAAAAAAAAAATGTCCATCTTGTCCTTGTCGTGTTTTATATAAATTATATTTAAAGACCTCGAATAATTTGTTATTAAAATTATGAAGATTCTACCCGTGCTAATTTTAAGAAATATAAAACTTTACCAACCAATCCAACATACATTATTTACCATCTATTTACTTCGTTGGTCTAGTGGTTAGCGTATGCGACTGCTAATCCAGAGGTCTCGGGTTTAAATCCCGGGTCGGGCCAAAAAGTGTTTTTGGATTTTCTTAGGAAATTCTTATTAGCACGGAGTTTGGAAGTTTGGCGGTGGTCCACGCCCGTGCCTCGGAGAGCACGTAAAGCCGTCGGTCTCGGTTGTCATGAACATCTATCTATCAATCGTGATTGGGAATTCAGTGCCCTCAAA